>CM048754.1:101548208-102148208 GCA_026315105.1 Locusta migratoria
GGGTTCGAATCCCCCCTCGGGCATGGATATTTGTGCCGTCCTAGTTCGTAAGTAGTTCATAAGTAGTTTGTAAGTTTAGGGACTGATGACCCCGTAGTTAAGTCCCATAGATTTAAAAAAAAATTAAGTTTCTAGCACGCATATGAAAACGCAGTATCTACTTTATACTCTGAATTCCAGAGAAGATACATTCGCATGGATGAAGCGAGTCAGAGAACATACTTCAACGTAGTACGTTCTCTGCGTGATAAAAGGGTGGCGGAAGTTGCCTCCAACAGAGAACATTCTCCGATTTCATATGAATGAAACTGGAGTAGTTTTTTATGACCGGCGAACATTGTACATTTTCTGAAGTAAGCTCTATAACACACTTCAAGCTGAGTAACTTCTATTAAGTTTACGTTTTACTGCGATTTATAATAAAAATGACAAAATTTATGTTGATTAGAAGGCAAAAAAGTTCCTTTATACATAGTCTGAAGAAATCCGAATGGAACTAAAAAGTTTATGCAAATAAAAACTTTGCTGTCGAGTCACTTATAGTCATAAGTGTGACACTTGAAGCATTTTATATAGTGAAGAGAGTGATGTCAGAGCAGTTTTTCCATCAGTGACCTAAAAATGAAACACAGATGGACACAGCTGCGTGTTTTACCCATTCGTTTGGAGTGCGTATTCACAGTTGTAAACAGCTGCATAGCAAAATAATATTGTATTTTTTAAACAGGGTCTATTAATAACGCCTTATGACATTAATACCATATAAAGTGCATTCCAGGACTTCACAGTCTGAATCAAAAAATAAATATTTCTGCAATACCGGGTACTGAAGTATTTTTCTACTGCTCTTGTTCAGTCTACCTAAACCAGTTGACGTATTTAACAACCGTTTTCTGCTTTCGTATTCGTAGAGACGACAGTAAAATTAATATGTGATTAATTACATACCTAGCAGTCTGTTTCTTGTAAGGAAATGGCTTGGCCTATCGCCTAGAGCAGACCAGTGGGTGTCGTATTTAACAAAAAGTATCTCGTGTTGGAAAGCGTTTCCACGTTCAAACAGATGAAAATGTGAAGCATTCTTCAAATCTTGTTCGCAAATTATTGTGATAACCAAACTTCAATAACAAAAAAAAAAAAAAAAAAAAAAAAAAAAAAAAAAAAAAAAAAAAGTTTCTCGCATGACGAACATTTTGTAACATCGTCAGAAGAGTACATTACCATAGAAATATCATGCTGCACAACAAATTATTATGTAAACATAGTACAGTTTTTCCTGAACACACAGATGACTCCTCCATATTTGTACACTGAATAATTTGCCTGATTGGACTAGTTTAAAGAAATACACGATTGAACAGCTGATCTGTGCCGGACATGACGAACGGAGAACTTATTCAAGAAGGAGGGAGGTAGCGAGAATGAAATTCCTGCTCAGAGTTTTTATTCGCGCGAAATTGAGAAGTTATTCAGAGAAATGGGTATCGGATTGTACAATTTTTTGATATTTATGATACGAGAAGTTCAGAATTAAAATAACAATCAGCCGAAGCCATTCGACGCAACTCTCAAAAATTTTTGAGAAAATCGACTTTGAATTTATGCAAGTAAGCGTAAGTAACCTACATATAATGAGTTGCAGCATCTGTCGCTGTGGCAGCGTTCTCGCCTTACAACCGTCGTGACGCATTTAATTTTTTGTGTTAGGATACTTACAAAATTTTAATAATTAATGGTAATTTTTACGAAAAGTGCACGTATTTTCTATATTTTCCAACTGTTGATAATAATGATGGTTTCAACCAAAAACATAAGTTACATTTTTTTTTACCGTATTGGCTTCACTATTAATTGACGACGGTAGTTTGTGATTGTTCAGTTTGTGAAGAGCCACGACACTGTTTTTGGAAACTCATCTGCATAGCTACTAATGGATTTCCAAGCAGCTAACCTGCTCAACCATCGTTTTACGTGACGATAGGGTTTTCAGCTCGTCTACATACACATAAGCAAAAACTGACAAAACACGTGTAATTAGAATAAAAAATGTTTACATAACTGAATTCGGAGATTATATTTATATACAGGGTGTTTCACTAAGTGTGTTTGCCTCTTTAACTTATAAAATATTAGGTGACGGGTAATTTTAATGCGGTAGGTCAACACAAGCAAAGTTACACTTTATGCGGAGCTATAAACATAGGTTATTGTATCATTTTCCAAAGAGTTACAGCACAAAGATATAATTTTTTAAATGGAACAATAATTTTTTTTCTATCGTGCATTGGATTCGTTGAAACCAGCTGCATGCAAATCAATTTAAACTACATTCCTATCACTGTTAGTTTGGGAGCTACAACCCTTCAAAGTTTAGGGGGCGGAGGCTACGACAGCGTAGCTGACTGGCTGGTGGTCATGAGACAGTGGGCCGTGCCCCAGGGGATAGCCACTCGGCCAGTCAGCTACGCTATCGCAGCCTCCGCCCCCGGAACTTTGAACGGTTGTAGCTCCCAAACTAACAGTGACAGGAATGTAGTTTAAATTGATTTGGACGCAGCTGGTTTAAACGAATCCAATGTACGATAGAAAAAAAACTACTGTTCCATTCAAAAAATTATATCTTTGTGATGTAACTCTTTGGAAAATGATACAATAAACTATGTTCATAGCTCCGCAGAAGGTGTAACATTTCTTGTGTTGACCTACCACATTAAAATTTCCTGTCACCTATTATTTTATAAGTTACAGAGGCAAACACACTTAGTGAAACACCCTGTATTACTAGTAAGCCAGAACGCTACTATCTTAGCTACACCGACAGGTGCTCCAACTCTTAATTATTGATACTTATGTATACTTTGCAAAACTTCAAAGTCGATTTTCTCGAGAATTTTTGACTGATTCTTATTTAAGTTGTCAAATTCACTTACCATAAATATCAAGAAATTCCAAAATCCGATACCCATGTGGTCTCCTCGTGGGAATCTTCTGTGGAGGGGATAAACGCGTGAATTTGGCAGAGAATCTGCAGCAGTGTCGTTCAATGCACAGGTGGCGCCCACTAGCAGCCGTGGACTGTACAGGAGGACGTGGGGAACAGCGGCACAGGGCGACGTATGGTGGAGCCTCAGAGACCTACCTGCTGTCTGAGGCGGAGGCTGGGCAGAGGCACGGCACTCGTGGGGGCAGGGGGGGGGATCAAACGGCCCAGTTGTGTGCAGTGCAGAAGAAGTAAAGAGTGCGGCACCAAACCCAAAAAAGTCCAGTAAAATACCAGTAACTGAAAATGTGACTCTCAATGTCAAATGGACAATCATTTGGAGTGCAATAATATGAAATTGTAAAATCAGAAAGAATGTCGTTTAACGTATTTGCAGTTTATGCTATAGCTACATACTGGTATTTTTACTTCGGTAAAATAATAACATCTATGATAGTAATAATAATAATAATAGCAAGGAACAAAAACAATACAGCACAGTTCATACAACAATACAAAAAACAGGTTGCAACAGCATTACAAAACGTTCTAAGAGCAAACACACACAGACACAGAGAGCTGGGCACTGGAATGAAAAGAAACAAAGAATAACACAGTATAAACATACCAAAAAGTATAATAATAATAATAATAATAATATCAAGAAAGACATACACACATCAATGCATGTACCAACGACAACAACAATAATAATAAAGAAACACAACATCTATATGTAAAAAAAGTTACAACATCGACATGCCTTCTAAGAAGGCGGGTAAGAGTCACGTACGACATACAGGGCAAGGGTAGACAGTAATCATAACAGTAGTAAATATTGTAGGCATGTGAGAGTAGAATTCATACAGACAACAACAATAAAAAGACATTCTTCAAATAATAGTCAAATAACGAAAACATACGGTAGCACTTCTAAAACACAACACCAGCAAGAGGCAGCACAAGACACCGGAACAACCACCAAACGACACCGTGTGAGTAGGAGGCAGAGGGGAAACAGGAGGCGTGGACACACACAGGGTCAGAGCGGGTTGTTCTAAGGGGCCCAAGTGTTGTTGTGAATCAGTCTGTACTGCAGCGCAAAACAGAGAGAGCCGCGAAGGGAGTGGTGTACGTGTTTTAGCGATGACATGAGTGTGCTGGGGGGTAAGAGGAACGGAAATTGAAAGTTCTCTTCAGCCACAATCAATTTTATTATGTGGATCTCTTAAGATACAGGAACGAATATTTTATACTGCTGATATAACTGTAAGATATTATCTCGCAAGGCTCATAATCCCGAAACTGTAAGTTACATAAGTAAATTCTCCTCCTATACGTTGGAATTATATCATGAGGTATTTATGTATTAAATTATTCCAGGTAGCTGAAATTATTTTTTTTATTTTGCTTGTGTTTTACGAATTTGCACAACAAGCTTGTTTCAGCATATTTTCATTTTCAAGTCCATCTTCACAAGTTAATACATTGTTTATTGTATACATCTTAAGAATTAATATAAAAAGGTATAATATAATTACAAATTACAATTTGACTTACGTCAAGGTGTTAGTGACATACATATAGCACCTGGTAAACAACTGTTAATTGTCTATTCTTATACAATGATTTTAGTAACAAATTTTTTAGTAATTCGTTGAAATTTGACGTACTTTCGTATTTTGACAGTTGCAATTAATGTTTACATTATTATGTGTTCGAATGTCAGTGATGGTGTATATGGCATAGGTATTATTTAGTAAACTTTACTACGTTGATTTTTCAAAGGTAGGTTTATGGATTGAACGTCCTTGATATGCATGATTATTTTTATATATTTGGGGATGGTGTATGTAGCAGATGTTTTTATACACGTTATCTGTGAGTTTCGTCGTCGAAAATGTGAATAAAATTTTTCAAGTAGCTTTGTGTTTAAGTTCCGTTTGTTCGTTTAATATATCGCTCGCGAAATTTTCTGTGTGTGTATTTCCAATTCTTCTAAAATGGTCATGACATGTCCTTTAGGTATTTTGTGTAAAATCTGTACTCCATTTTCGATTTGTTCTGCGTTGTGATTTTCCGTTTTAAGATACAGGTAGAATGTCGACTGATTGCTGTCACATGATCTTGTGTGTTCTAAATCTAATGACGAAGTTCCTTCCTGTCTGCCCAATGAAAAATCAACGTAGTAAAGTTTACTAAATAATATCTATGCCGTGTATACCATCCCTGACATCAAAAGACATAATAATGTAACTATTAAGCATCTGTGCTCAAACTGTCAAAATACGGAAGTACGACAAATTTCAACGAATTACTGAAAAATTAGTTAGTAAAATTGTTATATAAGAACAGAAAGTTCTCTACCAGATGCTGTATGTATGTCACTAACACCTTGACATAATATTGTAATTTGTAATTATATTATACCTTTTTATATCATTTCCTAAGATGTAAAAAATAAGCAATGTATTAACATCTGCAGACGCAGAAAATGGCAATACTCTGAAAGAAGCTTCTTTTGCAAATTCGTAAAACACATGCAAAATAAGAATTGATTGTAGCTACTTAGAATAATGTAATATAGAATGTCATATTCAGAATTCATAAATACTACTGGATCCACCAATAAGAAAATATCCTGAGTTGTAGTTGCAACTTCACGTAGCCAGTTATGTTAAGAAACAAGTTTTTTTTAACTCTTTCTTTGGATTTCGTTTTTTGTAATTTTTGCAAATCACTTTGTTTTTGTACATTTAACTTGTATTATCAAGTTAGATTAATAAATATTTTTTTTTTATTTTGTACGTGTTTCACTCAAATTTGCTGTATCACTAAATATCTTTTTCTCATCTCATAATTACTTTTCTGCCTACACAAAAGTAGTTTCACCATTATCTTCGATAATCAACATTGCACGAAGTACCGAATTAAAATTTGTACAAAGGCCGGCATTCGAACCCAGTATCCCACATAGCCTAGTAGGAAGACGCATGGACTGGTCTACTTCGTCTCCTCCCGAAAACAAATTCTAAACCTGCGACGGCCCCCTTTTAACTCGTCTCGGCGCCTTGGCAAGGTTTTAATGCACTGCTTAGGCACATACTCATTAATATTGACAATATTGAGTGTTGTATTTTGCATTCCTTGAATGTGCCGTTTTCTACTATTCTACACAGGTCTTTTCTGCAGGTGCCAAATCCTATCCATATATGTATATTGCAAACTTCACCCATCTGTTTCTTGCGTGTTGCTGATACATGAAGAAACACACATATACAGTTTCAACAGCACTTTGTCTGAGACAGACGTGTTTGATGCCATAAAACAATTTTTGGCTCGCGAATATTAATTAGCTTAGACTGTAGTAAAAACTGTAACCCACATTTATTTCATAGGCACGTTAGCAATGCCATATTCCTGTGGGCCATGTTGTCAAGATATCTCACTAGCGCTTTCTAACGCTGAACTGTGTCTCTGTACCTAGATGCTGGCTGCTGTTCAGTTCATAGCGAGCAGGCCGCAGCCAGAACACTTAAACTGTGTCTGTTGCCTTGTCTACAAACACGCCTCTCCCTTCATCTCATTTGATTTTAATGGAATATTTGTATCGCACTGTCAGCGCTTTATGAACTTCGCATTGGTGAGTGACTGACTTTTACATTTTGAAACCACAATCTAAGAGTCACGTACGTCAACTTAGAGATATAAACTGACAAGTAGTAACTACTGAAGCTGCGTAAGATAGTGAATTAATCTCGTACTGTGTGCTTGTCTCGCATCTGCTAAGTTTCGAGTATAAACCCAGGAGAGTCTGTTGTATATGTATACAGTGTTCTGGTTTCTGACGTTTATTTTAATTTAGAATTAAATGAACAAACTCAAGAATCTAAGGTGACTTTTGAGAAGTACATTGTCCCGTTTTCTGCCAAGTTGCTTATACCAGCGATTTCTCAAATTTCCCCCCGCCTTTTTGTAAGATGTGATTGAAAAAAATTTGTGATTAAAAATTTTCTTATACCAACAACTGTAAGATTTGATAGTAATTTACTTTTCCTTTCGACCCTCCAGTACTGTGATCTTCCTGGTTATCCACATGTGTGCATTTCGCACAAGGATATCCAGCAACTGTAAATTCCGGTGGAATACAGCCTCACTGGTATCTTATGTAACAATGGACGTCATTGATTTGGCCTGGAGAGGGCACTACTGAAGGGTCGAAACCTCTAGTAAACTAAAATGAAATATAAACTACGGCATTCAGAAGGTAGGAGGCGAGGTACTGGCGGAAGTAAAGTTGTGAGGCGGCATCGTGAGTCGTGTCAGGGTAGCTCAGTGGTAGAGCGCTTTCCTGCGAAAGGCAAAGGTCCCAGGTTCGAGTCCCGGTTCCGGCACACAATTTTAATCTGCCAGGAAGTTTCAACCTACGGCATTGTAAGAATCTTTGCTGTATCAAAGACGCTCCTATAAGAAAAATTATTTATTTACTGCGACAGGCCTGTTTCAGCACAATTGCCATCTTCAGGTTTCTGTGAAGATACTATATATAACATAAGAATAATATTGCAGTTTTGAAAGTGATAATATAAACTAATAACGTAGGCACAAGAAGTTTACGTACATTAATCTTTACTTCCTTGTAATGTAGTTGTATTATTTGCTGTTATGATGATTTGGCTTTTTTATTGCTGTTAATAGTGAACACAGTATCGTTCTTATACATCAATCAAATTACGAATTTAATTTTATTTTTATTTTCGTGTTTTGACAGGTATTTTTCAGCTCAATCAGTGATGTTACAAGGTTACAGTCGTTTCTAATTCGTTGGTATTAACTATAAACCGTCTGTATAGGTTTTGTTAAATTACGAATTTGAATTATGTTACCATAATATATATTTTGTAGAACTGGTTACGTCGAACGTTTTTATGATTTTCAAGTTTCTTAACGATTTAATGAAATTATTGGCGTAGTTGTTTGTTTGTAGTGATTACTATTAATTTCGAATAGTATGATCTCTGCTATGTTTATAGATTTCGATTATCTGTTTATCTCTTTGGCAGGATAGTATAAATAAAATTTTCTATTTAGTTTTTATGTTTCATATGGAACTGCTCATTTAAAATTTCTTGATGGTAAATAATTGTGTGTGAATAAATTTCAATTTCTTCAAGAACGTTCATCATTCCTTTTGTGTAACGTATAATATGTCAATAGCTCGTCCTATTTCGTCAGCTGTATGTTGTGATTGCAAGTGCTGGAAGAAAGTTGATGTGTTGTTATCACTATTTGTAATGTGTTCATCATATCGGATATTGAAGTACCTTCCATTCTGCCCTATGTAAGACACATATTACTTACATTTGATTTTATATATTCCAGCATTTGTATATATAGGTTTTTTATATGTCCTGATTTCATTAGGGTTCGAAGATTGTGTTGTATCTGATAAGCAAATTTGACTTCAGTACATTTTAGTATTCCACTGATAGTGTGCGATATTTTTCCCATATATGTCGTGGGTATGTATATATATTTTTGTTTGCTAGGTGTTTATCTTGTCAACGTTATTTCTATGTGGGTGGTATGCTATATGCGTTTAGTGCATTTATTATAAATTTCTGTGACTATTTTAGGATAAAAATAATTGTGTTCTGCAATATATTTAAGGATTTGTATCTTCTATTGTATGGTGTCCTGCTGTAATGGTACGATTATTAGCCGGTTTCCCATAGTATGATAAACGAAACGGACCAATGATGTACGTTATTGAAGAAACTGATTTATTCACGCAAAATTATTTACCCTCAAAAAATTTTAAATAAGCATATCGATATGAAAAATAAAAATTACACAGAAAATTTTAATTATACTATCCTGCCAAAGAGATAAACAGATAAGCGAAATCTATAAATATAGCAGAGATCATACGGTTCGAAATTAATATTAATCACTGCAAACAAAAAATTATGCTAATAATACATTAAATCGTTAAGAAAGGTGAAAATTAAATAAAAGTTTGACATAACCAGTTCTACAATATAATTCAAATTCTTCATTTAACAAAACCTGTACAGACAGAGATATAATTGATACAAATGAAAGAGGAACGATTGCAACCATGTAACATCGATGACAGAGCTGTCAAAACACGGAAATTAAAAAATCTGAATTTGACTGATATATGAGGATGATACTGTGTTCACTATTAACAGCTATAAAATAGTCAAATCATCATGACAGCAATTAAGACAACAACATTAAAAGGAAGTAAAGATTAATGTGGACATTAGTTTATAATATCACATTCCAAATTAAAAAATATTATTCCTATGTTATCTATATTATCTTCAAAGAAATCTGAAGATAGCTATTGTGCTGAAAGAGGTCTGTCATAATAAATAAATAACTTTACATATAGAAGCATCTTTGATACAACAAAAGTTTCTTACACTGTCGTTATATGACATATATGACACAACGGGCCCAGATGAATACAGAAGGTATGCTGTTGGCATCCACAGTCTCTCTCTGTTTTCACAGTCTGGAGTCCAGACAGCAAACAAATGCAAGCCAACGTGGCAGAAAACGTGGTACACGGCGGCTACGTTTGACGTAATACTGAGCAAAGAGTGAAAGGCAAAAGAAGCGCATGTGAGATGGACGTATTTGCGTGAAAGGCACGTGGACGTACACACCACACGGCGTGAAATCTGAAGAGTGTAGGCATGGTGCTGTGTAAGGTGAGGTGGGAGTGCGTGAAAGTCCGCAGGGGGTGGCTGACCGTGTGTGGATTGTTCTGAGACTGTGAGGGAGGAGGGGCGAAATCTGAAGTGTGTAGGTGCGGTGCTGTGTGGGGTGAGGTGGGGGTGCGTGAGAGTCTGAAGGGGTGGCTGACCTTGTGTGCTTTGTTCCGAGACTGTGAGGGAGGAGGGTCGAAATCTGAAGTGTGTAGGCGCGGTGCTGGGTGGCGTGGGGTGGGGGTGCGAGAGAGTCCGCGGGGGGGGGGGGGGGCTGACCGTGTTTGCTTTGTTCCGAGACTGTGAGAGAGGAGGGGCGAAATCTGAAGTGTGAAGGCGCGGTGCTGTGTGGAGTGTGGTGGGGGAGCGTGAGAGTCCGCAGAGGGTGGCTGACTATGTGTGCTTTGTTTCGAGACTGTGCGGTGTAGCTGCGTTGCTGTGTGGGGTGAGGTGGGGGGTGCGTGAGAATCTGAAGGGGTGGCTGACCATGTGTGCTTTGTTCTGAGAGTGTGAGGGTGGAGGGGCGAGATCTGAAGTAGTAGGTGCGGTGCTGTGTGGGGGTACGTGAGAGTCTGCAGGGGGTGGCTGACTATGTGTGCTTTGTTTCGAGACTGTGCGGTGTAGCTGCGTTGCTGTGTGGGGTGAGCATGAGAGTCTGAAGGGGTGGCTGACCGTGTGTGCTTTGTTCTGAGAGTGTGAGGATGGAGGGGCGAGATCTGAAGTGTGTAGGTGTGGTGCTGTGTGGGGTGAGGTGGGGGTGCGTGAGAGCCCGCAGAGGGTGGCTGACTGTGTGCTTTGTTCCGAGACTGTGTGGTGTAGGCACGGTGCTGTTTGGGGTGAGGTGGGGGCGTGTTAGAGTCTGCAGGGGGTGGCTGACCATGTGTGCTTTGTTCCGAGACTGTGAGGGAGGATGGGCGAAATCTGAAGTGCGTAGGCGTGGTGTTGTATGGAGTGAGGTGGGGGTGCGTGAGAGTCGATAGGGGGTGGCTGACTGTGTGTGCTTTGTTCCGAGATTGTGAGGGAGGAGGGGCGAAATCTGAAGTGTATAGGTGCGGTGCTGTGTGGGGTGAGGTGGGGCTTTGTGAGCGTCTGCGGAGGGGGGGGGGGCGCTGACCGTGTGTGCTTTGTTCTGAGACTGTGAGGGAGGAGGGGCGAAATCTATAGTGTGTAGGCGCGGTGCTGTGTGGTGTGAGGTGGGGGTGCGTGAGAGTCCGCAGGGGGTGGCTGACCGTGTGTGCTTTGTTCCGAGACTGTGAGGGAGGAGGGGCGAGGGCCGGTGGGTTACCTTAAGAGCTGGATCGCTCTCACTTCGCCTACTCCCAAATGATGGCGTCGCTACCCGCTCTCGCCATCACGTCTCTGAAAGAAGATAACAGAGAAGGAAAAAACACAAGAACAAACGAGCACACGCACACACACAAACACAAACAGCTTCTCTACGCCTTCCGTAAGTGCGACCGGTCACACACACACACACACACACACACACACACAATCAGAAGCACGCGTACACACACAGAAACGAAAACACAGTGACAGAGGGTGGCAAGGCAACATAGTCTAGACAAGACATGGCAAGACAGGCAGAAACAGCGATAGAGAGAGAGAGAAAGAGACAGAGACAGCTAGAGTAAAGGCGGTGTTGTTTGTGGTAATACTGTACGATTCACTTTCTCAATACAAATGTTTCTTTTTTCCTGCTGTTTCTACAACACAACCTCTAAAACAAAAACATAACATATACTTAGGTTTTTTTTTCTCAAGAAAAAAAAGGTATCCTGTTTGTGCTTTCCTGTTTTGTGTCCTGCAAACGCCAGCACTACAGCACAACAACAACAACAACATCAACAACCACACAAACAACAACAGTAACAACAGCAAAATAATAACACCAACAATAACAACATCAACATCATCATATTAAACAACAACATCAATAGTTACAACCAAGTCTGATAGAAAACAAAATCAAAGGAGGCAAAATAAAAGTGTAAGATACCAACATTCAAAAAGAAAACTCAACAGAAACAGCCAAATGTGAAAGTATGTTTCACACCATCTGGCTTGGAACAGAAACTAGAACTTACAGCAAAAAGGTGTTACTGTCATCTACGTATACTAGAGATAGTAAACACCAAACAACAAAACAACAACTGTGTGAGGTTCTCACACTGCATCTTGTAATCACTGGTAGTTTAGTTCTAATACAAACACAACAGCTAATAGTCAAATGGTAGTAATAAATCAACACCTAACAACCAACAGCCAACAACAGCCAACAACCAACAACAACATCCAACATTAACAGCAATTCAACATCAACCAGCAGAGAAGGGAATCCATATAGCATACACACAGAGAGATACACACATACATACACACACAGAAGTTTTGGCACAGAAACACTTGTCTTTTAGAATTAGTACAGAAACATCAGTTACACAAACGTTAGACTGGTGGCAACAATAATTTTCCGTGAATATTTTTCGGGCCGAGAACTGCGTTCCATACTGACAGGTAGTGGCAGTCTACCTGGACATTGGTCAAGGTTTTATGGGGGACAATGGCCACACCCGTCACCTATACGATAATAAGGCTAAAGACCTGCAGATTGAGCAGTAGAGGTCAGTCTACATATTTACCAGACTCAACTTCCCCCAATTTTCAACGAAAGTATCCCCATCAGTATGAGTACATACAAAGTATAGAAAGGGTAGAAAAAGCTGAAGTACAGAAATTTCAGTACATTCCTGAAGAAATAGCCCTATCAGCGGGGCAATTGTTAGTGTGTAACTTGATACATTTCACTGAAAAACATCCACTGTGGTGCCACCAACTCCTATCGGATGTGTGCCCCATGGGCGACACTCATGTGCTGTGACGGATATTTTTGAGCGTCCTGACACCGCAGGGAGACATAAATCGACTGTTTAAGGGTGTGGCGAGCAAGCAGTAAGATTCTAGTGTTGTGAAGGGATATGACAAAGAGGGTACAACAATACCCCCCACCCTCCAAGATGACTTAAACACATGGATGGCATCCTTCCCCAAACAGCATGTTTCTGTGTCTAGAACTGTGACAAAATACCGCGAGAATACTCAGAGGCCATAAGTGGCAGTAAATTAATTTTCAATCATAAAGGCTTAAGAAGTAAAGTTATTCAGCTTGCTTAGACTTTAAGACTGTCACCAGCTACAGAGTATGTCTTCAAATCCTCATATGACATGGCTGTCACTAGTGATGTAGATGATGGTTATGGGAGTTTATATAAGAAGATCGGCATTCACTCCCACCCTTCCTCCAATCTGTCTTACCAACATTTAGCGAAACTGTTTGTGCGATGTGTTAACAAATATATGGAAAATACGAAACATAATTATTATAGTTCATCTCTGTGGCCTAGTAGCGAGCATGTACAACTACCGCATGAAGCACTTTGCTTAAGTTACTCATACTACGGTTTCTTTAGTGGAAGGATTGGTGTAGAATCCTCCTCAGTACCATCTCAATTGATCCAGGAGTCAACACAGGCATTACAGGTTCCTCATGAAACGATTGTATCTGTAGTCAGTCCACATATAACTCCCACACAACTACTTCCAGTCACTGGGAGTATTGGCACGACTGGGAAGTTGTCGTGTGGGAGTGATTTTGGACCGGATGCATATACGGTCTATGTGAGCTCAGAAGTGGTTGCAGTCTTATAGCCAAATGTTGGATTCAGGTTAGATGGCGGTGGAGACGATTGTGGTTAGTCCTGTTCAAGACATTACAGAAGTCAGGGTTTTTGTGTCCGATCCTCGTCTGCACTTTTGTATCCCATCCTCGTCACCACTTTTGTATCCCATCCTCGTCGCCACTTTTGTGTCCGATCGTCGTCTCCACTTTTGTATCCCATCCTCGTCGCCACTTTCGTGCCTCGTTTCTGCTAGTTGTCCTAGGTGTCGGTGGCCGAGTAGAGAGAGACGGACACAGGGATGCAAGTGTGTGCTGGTATGGAGGTGACCAGCCAGTGGGACATCAGAAACTAGAAACAGTAAGCTAGATTAGAACAAGTTGTATATTTCGTAGAAATATTCTTATACTTAACTTTTACAATGTTCATGACTGCCAACTAAGTGTACTTCTGAGACTTAGGTTAACTAGGTAGAGCCCTGCCTACTGATGAGAGACTTTCCTAGTGCCTGTCTGAATCCCAAGTGAAGGGTGCAGTTCAGTGGTGGCCACGAGCGGGATTGCAGCAGAGGGCGTTCGTGGCTGACGTCGTAAGAACGACGCGCCGTGCTCACATGGCGGCGCACAGCGAAAGTATGTGGCGCGCACTTCAGACTTGTGCGACACCACAAGGGTCACACCAGGTAGAATTCTGTGCCAAAAGTTCTGTTTGCGACTAGATTATGAGGCCTGCCCCTACCACAGCAGACCTACGGTGCAAATTCTGGCGCTTCTGCTCACACTCACACAAAACACACTCGCACATCAAGTCAAAGGTGTTTACACCAATGTCAACAACAGCAAGACAGCGAACAGCAAGGGCCGAGGACTCACTGAGGTTGCCGGGCGAGGAGTGGCCGGCTGCACCGCTGCGGATCCCCCTGAGTTGTTGTTGTTGGTGGTGATGGTAGTGATGGTGGTGCTGCTGGTGCTGGTGATGTTGCTGGCGGTGCTGCTGCTGATGATGGACAGGCGGCGGCGGCTGCTGCTGCTGCTGCTGTTGTTGTTGCTGCTGGGCATGGTGGAGGCGCAGAGGTACCTGCACCTGCGGGGGGCCGCCAGCCCAGGGGTGCGGCTGCGGCTGCGGCGGCTGCTGTGGGCGGGGTGTGTGCGTGTGGGGGTGGGGCTGCGGTTGGGGGTGCGGGTGGTCGTGTCGCGGCTGGAAGAGCTGCTGGGCGGTGTAGTGTTCCTGCTGCTGGTGGTGGTGGTGTTGGTGGTGATGGTGTTGGTGGTGCAGAGGGTGGGGGTGGGGTTGGGGGTGGGACTGGGGCGGGACCTGGGGGTGGGGGTGGGGCGGGGGCGGGGCCTGGGGGTGTGGGTTGGGGAACTGGTGGGGGGGCTGGCCGGGCCCCTGGTGGGGGTGGTGGCTGCGGAACTGGTGCTGCACCGACTGGCTCTGCACCTGTTGGTAGGTGTGCAGCCGGCTCTGCTCGAGGAAGGGCCCGTGGCTCAGGTGGGGGGGACTCTGCAGCAGGTCACTGTTACTGTTGTTGCCAGGGTTGAGGCTTCCGCCGCCGTTATAGAAAATGTCGTCATCGCAGTTGTTGATGTTGTTGTTGATCAGTAGATGATTGTTATTATCTATCAAAATGTTATTGTTATTGTTGTTGTTGTTACTGCTGCTGCTGCTGAGGCTGGCGGCTGACTTGAGGTAAACGAACGTATCTTCGCTGCCGAAAATCAGGCTCTTTTGGACCCGCACGGAGAGCTGCTCGACAATGGCATCTGCTGGCGGCAGTGGCGTTTCGGAAGCGAAGATAAAAAGAAACATTTTTTTCAGTAATTACGGTATATGGCTACACAAAGTACAGAGGTGGGTGGACAAGTATCACACGATTCAGGGCAACAAGTGTCGGAGAAAACAAGTCTGGGTTTCTTTCAGTCCTCTCGTTGCTGTTGTCTGTCTCATGTTGCAGGAAAATATCCTGTCAATAGTCATCCGAGACGTTTTACACAATTGGTAGTCGCGGCATGGTCAGTGTGACGTGGCACGGGCTGTTGTGAGGCCTCATGTCTAAGTGGTGTTGAGTCACACGGCGACTCTGCCACAGGCAAGAGGCGGTTGAGGCCGCCATGTTGATAGCCCGACCGGGGAACACTGACATCTCTGCCACATTGGCCAGCATTGGTTCGACAACACACAGCTCAGTAGTGAACATACAACCACCAAGGAAATGCCGGTGGAACAACTTGCCTGACTGAAGACAAAGCGGAAATGATATACGACTTATCTGAAGAAGAGGACAACGTATCCCACACAGAGGGCGAATAATGCACTAATGTGCAGTACGAGAGACACCGAAGAGTGCACATGGAAAAAGAGCACCATACATGGAAAAGACGCCTAGAAGAGAATGTCACACCCTCAAACAGATACATCCCAACAGCACTGAGGGAAACGTCAACACGACACAGTGGTCCATCACATATACGACGCCGCTGCGGTGGAGTAGCCGAGTGGTTGAAAGCGCCTCGATGCGGAGCGCGCGGTTGCTCGCCGTGGAGGTTCGAGTCCTCCCTGGGGCATGGGTGTGTGTGTTGTCCTTAGGTTAGTTTACCCAGGTTTAAGTAGTTTGTAGGTTACGGATTGATGACAACACAGTTTGGTCCGATAGATTTACAAACATTTGAACATTTTGAGATACACGACGTCAAGAAAAAACAGATGCCAGGACAGAACAAAGTGACCACAAGACACAAACAACTGCTAGTGATGCCGCCATCAACTATCTCCCACACACAGAACAGCCTCACCTTAATCAAGGCTTTGGAATCACACATTCCTAGTGGACTCAGAGCCGTACATCAAAAGAATAGAATTAAATGTTATTTCCATTCAGTCTCTGATCAAGCAAAGGACCTGTCCTTTTTCTCAAAGCATGGAATATGTTTCTATACTCACCAAGTGCCAGAAAAAAAACAGGTGAAAGTGGTCATCGAGTGATTACCAGAACAAATATCCACTGAAGACACAATGAACGCACTTAGAGTACATCTGTACAAACGTCGAGGCGAGAAGACCAAACAACTGATTCCTCAATCAGCATACTGCGTGCGATTTCCTCATGCAGAGGATAAGCGCAAAATCTATGATGTGAGATATCTACTACAAATTAGAATAAGGGTAGCAATTTATAACAGCAGAGGAGGGGCGATGCAATGTAAACCTCGCCGACGATCTGAACACACTGCAGGTTACTGCTGCCCACCTCAGAGATGTCTAAGGTGTGGTGGACACCACGAAGCAAAGGACTCACATGCTCAAGACGGAAAAATCCAAGTGCGCACATTTTGGAAAATTTCATCCTTGCGACTACAGACGATGTGATACCTGCTACACACTACTCAAAGAATACAGGACTCGACCAACCAAGGGACCGGAACGCCGGAGAACTAGCATAAACCGACGCCGAAACCAGCAGGAAGAGCAAAACAATGCGTCCCCAACCGCTTGAATTGGCATCGGCTGTGACAGAAACCACATAGCTCCACTGCTGACTTCACTCCATCAACAACTGAACACCATACATCTAGAAATGGAAGACAACGCAAAAGGAGATGATATAGGAGATACTATACTGCGAGGAGAATTCGACAGAGCACATTTGAGTAGAAACAAGGCCCTTGGAGTAGATGATGTTTCATCTGAACTGCTATCATCGTTAGGACAGCCAGCAAAGATGTATGAGACAGGAGAAATACCCTCAAACTTCAAGAAGAATATAGTGATTTCAATACAAAAGAAAGCAAAAGCAGACATATGTGAAAATTACAGAACTATCAGTTTAATAAGTCATGGTTGAAAAATACTAACACGAATTATTTACAGACGAATACAAAAGTGCTCGAATCCGACCTTGGGGAAGATCAATTTGGATACAGGAGAAATGTAGAAACATGCGGGGCAATAGTCGCATTAAGACTTATTTTAGAACACAGATTAAGGAAAGGGAATCCTACGTTTTTAATCATTTCTGGAACTAGAGAAAGCTTTTGACAATGTGGTCTAAATACACTCTTTCAAATTCTGAAGGTGTCAGTGGTAAAAATATAGGGAGCAAAGGGTTATATTAAAGTTGTATTATTATCAGACAGCAATTATTAGAGTAAAAAGGCATGAAAGGGTCCCAGTGGTTGTGAAGGGAGTAAAAAAGGGTTGTAACCTTTACTTAATGTTGTTCAATTTGTACATCGAGCAAGCTGTAAAGGAATGCAAGGAGAAATTTCGAGAGGGAATTAAAGTTCAGGGAGAAGAAATAAAAACTTTGCAGTTTGCCGATGACATAGTAATTCAAAGACAGCAAAGGACCTGGAAGAGCAGTTGAACGGAATGGACAGTATGCTGAAAGGTGGATATAAGATGAACATTAACAAGAGCAAAACTGGGGTAATGGAGTGCAGTCCACGAAAATCAGATGATATTAAAGGAATTAGAGTAGGTAACAAAACAATAAAGGAAGTAGATGAGTTTTGTTACTTGGGCAGTAAAATAACAGATGATGGTCGCACTACAGAGGATATAAAATGCAGAATGGGAATGGGAAGAAAAGTTTGAAAAAGAGAAATTTGTTAACATTGAATATTAATTTAAGCGTAAGGAAGTCATTCCTCAATGCATTTCTGTGGTGTTTTGCCTTGCATAGGAGAGAAACATTGAGGATAAGCAGTACGGACAGGAAGAGAATAGAGGCTTTTGAAATGTGCTACAGAAGAATGCTGAAGATTAGATGGGTGGATAGCGTAACTAAAGAGGAGTCATTCAAGAGAATTGGGGACAAAAAGAATTTCTGGAATACCTTGACTGAAAGAAGGGATCGATTGGTAGAACACATTCTTAGACATCAAGGAATTGTGAATTTAGCATGGGAGGGAAGTGTGTGGGGTTTAAGAAGCGAAGAGAGAGACCAAGAGATGGATACAGTAAGCAGATACAGACGGATGTAGGGTATCGTTTTTATAGGGAGATGAAGAGGGTTGCTCAGGATAGAGTAAGGTGTAGAGCTGCATCAAATCAGTGTGCGTATTGAAGACCACAACAACAACATTAATAATTAAAGTACCACGAACAACTCACCAGGTATGGATGTCTTTAACCAAGGAGATGTCGAAAAATTTCCAAGGAAACTTTTAATGAGGATCATCACCAGCTGCTATTCACACATATTTTACAGTAGCATAGAAAGTTTCGCGTCTAGTACCAATTCCTTAGCGGTACAAAGATCCATTACAACCGTCCAACTATCATTCCATCAGTTTATTATCGACGACGGGGCAGTGGCGAGCTAAGTCTACTGGAGGCCCAGGACGATCCTGAAACGAAAGGCACAGGACAGTCAGAAAAAAAAGATTGCCAAGAACGCTCCCCCCCCCCAAAAGAAAGTCCTTTCCAGGTATTTGGAGGCCTCCCAAGAGCAGAGGCCAGGGGGGGGGTCCACACCCTCCGCCCCCCCCCCCCCACTTAGTCCGCCACTGCGATGGGGAAGATCCTCAAGAGGATAGGAGGATATGAGACCGCCTGGTCAGGCACCATATAATACGCCACACACAATACAGGATAGTTCCAACGGGCGCCTTTTTATACCTGCAAAAGTGTAGGATAAGGTCTGGAGAGCACGAATAACAGCGAGACACGCCGATACCTAACTGCGTCTACATGAGCGCCATCGCGACCGTCCCAAACACAGCTGTCAGCTTACACGTCGATGATACAGCCTTCTGGCAACTGGACGGAAGCTCGGTGATCAAGCGTATGTAACGAAAAGTAGACCTCAAGGGGCGTTGATCGGAACGGACAATGTGTGCCTTTTGTGAAAGATGTTTGAAACGGGGAAAGTAATACAGTAGAAGAAGAATGGGTAGCTCTGAGAGATACGGTAGTGGAGGCTGCAGATAATCATATAGGCGGAAGGACAAGGCCTGATAGAAATCCTTGGATCACACATGAGATTCTGAACGTAATTGATATAAGGAGCAAATATAGAAATGTATCAAGTGAAGCAGACAAAAGGGAGTACACACGTCTCAGTAATGAGGTTTACTGGAAATGCAGACTGGCTGAGTAGGAGTGGCATGAGGAAAAATACAAGACGGTAGAAGAACGTATATCTAAGGGAAAGATAAATACCGTCTACAGGAAAATAAGAGACATTTGGAGACAGGAAAAGCAGCTGTATGAATATCAAGACCTCAGGTGAAAACCAGTACTAAGCAAAGAAGGAAAAGCTGAAAGGTGGAAGGAATATATAGGAGGCCTGTACAGAGGAATGGAACATGAAGGCAGTATTCTAGAAATGAAAGACGAAGTAGAGGAAGATGACACTGGAGATACTATACTGTGAGAAGAATTTGACAGAGCGCTGAAGATTTGAGCAGAAACAAGGCAAGGCCGCAGGAGTAGATGATGTCCTGTCTGAACTGCTATTATGGTTAGGCGACCAAGTCATACAGAAATTGTTCCCCCTGGTATGCAAGATGTATGAGACGGGGGAAATATCCACAGACTTCAAGAACAATATAGTGACTCCAATTCCTAAGAAAGCAAGAGCAGACAAATATGAAAATTAAAGAACTGTCAGTTTAATAAGGCATTGTTGCAAAATACTGACACGAATTATTTACAAACGAAGAGAAAAACCGGTAGAATCCGATCTCGGGGAAGATGGATTTGGATTTAGGAGAGATGTAGGAACTCACGAGGCAATACATTACGACTTATCCTTGACGGTAGGTTAAGGAAAGGCAAACCTAAGATTTTAGCATTTGTGGATCTGGAGAAAGCTTTTGACAATATCGACTGGAATAAACTCTTTCAAACCCTGAAGGTAAAAGAGGTAAAGTATAGGGAGTGAAGAGTTATGTTGAACATGTACAAAAACCAGACAGCAGTTATTAGAGACGATGGGCATGAAAGGGTCGCAGTGGTTCGGAATTGAGGAAGACAGGGTTGTACCCTTTCCCCAATGTTGTTCAATCTGTACATTGATCCAGCTGAAAAGGAATGCAAGGAGCAGTTTGGAGAGGGAATTAAAGTTCAAGGAGAAGAAATAAAAACTTCGACGTTTGT
This sequence comes from Locusta migratoria, assembly GCA_026315105.1. NCBI lineage: Eukaryota > Metazoa > Arthropoda > Insecta > Orthoptera > Acrididae > Locusta > Locusta migratoria. The sequence goes on from CM048754.1 coordinate 101,568,707, forward strand.
CGATGACATAGTAATTCTGTCAGGCAGCAAAGGACCTGGAAGAGCAATTAAATGGAATGGGCGTTGTCTTGAAATGGAGGTATAAGGTGAGCATTAACAAGAGAAAAACAAGGATAATGGAATGTGTCAGGAAATTAGGCGATGCTCATGGAATTAGATTATGCAAGAAGACAAATAAAAGTAGTAGATGAGTTTTGTTATTTTGGTAGCAAGATAACTTCTGATGGTCGAAGTAAAGAAGATATAAAATGCAGAATGGCTATGGGAAGAAAAGTGTTTCTGAAGAAGTCAAATTTGTTGGCATCCAATATTAGTTTAAATGTTACGAAGTCCTTCCTGAAAGTATTTGTCTAGCGTGCAGCATTATAAGGGAGTGAAACGTGGACTATAAGGGGTTCAGACAATAAGATAATAGAATCTTTCGAAATGGATGATGAGGATTAGATGGGTAGCTCACGTAACTAATGAGGAGGTGCTGAACAGAATAGGGGAGAAAAGGAGTTTCTGGCGTATCTTGACTAAGGGAAGAGATAAGTTGGTAGGACACATTCTGAGAAATCTAGGAATCGTCAACATTGCATTAGAAGGAAGTGTGTGGGGTAAAAATCGTAGAGGAAGACCGATGGACGAATACAGTAAGCAGATTCAAAAGGATGTGGATTTCCGTACGTATTCTCAGATGAAGAGGCTTGTACAGGACAGGGTAGGGTTGAGAGCTGCATCAAACCAGTCCCCGGGCTGAAGACCACAACAACAACAACAACAACCCGCCTCCCACACAAGTAGTGACTACTGTCATCACCACAAAAAAAAAAAAAAAAAAAAAAAACCACGGTGGAGTGGCCAAGCGCATTGAGGCGCTGTGCTCCGATGCCCGAGGCCGCTACCCGTCGGGGGTTCGAATCCTCCCTCGGACATGGATGTTTGTATTGTCTTTAGTATACGTTGTTGTGTAAGTAGTTTGTAAGTTTAGGGACTGATGACCCTACTGTTAGGTTCCATAAGCTTAACAAACAAACACAAAACAAATAAATAAAATTAAAAAATAGTGTTGCAAAGTTCTTGCAAGTAAGTTCAGTAATTAATGAAAGTGTGCACCAGCAATGTAAACTATGTACTTTCTTAAGATAAATAACAGTATATCGGTATGTGTTACCCAATTTTAGGCTATGCATACAAATGATTCTGTTGTGATGCCAAGTGCAAGCCGGCACGTTGTACATTACGGAATAGTTTGGATTTGGTGTATTGTCTGTAATATATGGGTCCACCTTGATTGTTTAGGTGCTGAGAACGAATAATACATTCGTGACTGCTGCAAATAGATTAGTGGAAAACGAATCACCTCCATTATGTAAACAAATATTTATTTTAGAACTTTGTTTTGATGTCAATAGACTTTAACAGATTTGGAGTCGAGTGAAAATATTTTGCTCTTACTGATGGGTTATTCTTTTGTGTGTTTACATAAAGAACAACTTCAGAATTGTATTCTGTTTCCATTAAACATGTTCTTTTCTAAATTTATATGATTATCTGCATTTTATCACCCTATTCCATATTTGCAGACTATGGAAGTGCAACTTTTTGCTAAATTTTTGTGGTGATAAATATTTTATATGTTTTATGCATTGCAGCAGCTGGATTAAGTTAGACTGAAAAAGTAAGCAGCCATCAATTGCAATGTTGTAGATTTATTTACAACCGGTTTCGAGCAATTATTGCCCTTCTTCAGGTAACTGTATAGGAAAACAGTTAAGAATAATATACAACTGCAAATATTACATAAAATTCGCAGCACAATCACAGGATTAAAGGGGCAAGAAGTACACCGTTTATAAAGCTTTCTCGAAAAGTGAGAAAATGTGAAATAGTAATACGGTATTATCCGGCATATTGATAAAATGTAGGTTGTTGTTGTTGTGGTCTTCAGTCCGGTGACTGGTTTGATGCAGCTCTCCACAATACCCTATCCTAAGCACCCTCTTGAACTCCACATAAGAACGGCGACCTACATCTGTCTGAATCTGCTTACTGAATCCATCTATTGGTCTTGCTCTGCGGTTTTTATCCCAAACACTTCCCTCCAACGCTAAATTCACAATTCCTTGATGTCTAAGAATGTGTCCTATCAATCAATCCCTTCTTTTAGTCAAAGTATGCCAGAAATTCCTTTTCTCACCAATTCTGTTGAGTATCTCCTCATTAGTTACCCGATCCACCCACCTAATCTTCAGCATTCTTCTGCAGCACCACATTTCAAAAGCCTCTATTCTCTTCCTGTCCGCACTGTTTATCGTCCATGTTTCACTCCCATACAAGGCGACACTCCACACAAATCCCTTCAGAAAGGACTTCCTTAGGCTTAGATTAATATTCGATGTTAACAAATTTCTCTTTTTCAAGAACGCTTTTCTACCCATTGCCATTCTGCATTTTATATCGTTTGTACTGCGACCATCATTTGTTATTTTACTGCCCAAGTAACAAAACTCATTTACCTCTTTTATTGTTTCGTTACCTAATCTACGATAATGCGGTCACTGTGTTGCTCATAGTAGTTTGCCCGCATTCCTATTTTCTTATTCATTATCAGACCTACTCCTGTAATACCCCCAACTGATTTTGTATTTATTATTCTGTACTCACCTGACCAGAAATCCTGTTCCTCTTTCCACCGACCTTCACTAATCCCCACTACATCTAACTTCAACCTATCCATTTCTCTTTTTAAATTTTCTAGCTTCCCTACCCGATTAACGGATCTAACATTCTACGCTGTGATCCGTAGAATGCCAGTGTTGTCTTTCCTGATGATCACATCCTCCTGAGTAGTCCCCGCCCGGAGATCCGTATGGGGGACTATTTTACCTCCGGAATATTTTACCCGAGAGGATGCCATAATACTTTCATACAGTAGAGCTGCATGACCTCGGGAAAAGTAACGGCTGTAGTTTCCCCTTGCTTTCAGCCGTTCGCAGTAGCTGTGTGGCAAAGCCACATTAGCTGATGTTACAAGGCCAGCTCAGTCAATCATCCAGACTGTTTCCCCTGTAACTACTGAAAAGGCTGCTGCCCCTCTTCAGGAACCACACGTTTGTCTGGCCTCTCCACAGATACCCCTCCGCTGTGGTTGCACCTACGGTACGGCTATCTGTATCGTTGAGGCACGCAAGCCACCCCACCTCGGCAATGCCTGTGGTTCATGGGAGTGGACTCGTAAGTAAGTTGTTAATAAGTGTATCTTTGGACAAACCATGTAGTGGGCGTAAAGAGAAAAAGGGGGAATAAAGTTACAGGATGTAAGGGTCATATAATAGAGTATTCTTTAGAGAAAACGGAATTTTCAGTTCGAAAAACCAATATACTAACTGCCTGATGTTTCGGATCGCGCGGCGTCGGGGGTTTGTATCCTCCCTCGGGCATGGATGTGTATCTTAGTTTAACTAAGTTTAAGTAGTTTGTAAGTCTAGGGACTTAAGACCGAAGTAGTTTGGTCCCATAAGAATCACAAACCTTTTGAACTGCCTAATATAATGATAAACCGGTCTACTAAACGCCTAGCAGAGTCATATACTACTGTATAAAGTAAAGGATAATAATATCAAAGTCCATAGCATAAAGGAACGAAATATTACTGTATTAATACCGAATTATTTCGTTACATGATATTTCTGAATTACTACCGAAATATTTCGTTCCATGATACCACGATCTTTGATATTATCATCCTTTAATTTATACAGTAGTATATGACTGCTATGCGGTTAGTAGATCGGTTTATGACTATTGGGCAGTTAGTATGGTGGTTTTTCAATCTCGAAATACAGTTCCCTCTTAAGAATACAATATTACTTTTATGACTCTTACATGCTGTTAACTTTATCCCCCATTTCCTCTTTACGCCCACTACATGGTTTATCCAAAGATAAAGGAGTTCCAGCATAATCTCTGCACTTGATGTTCAGCGTGGTTTCAAAATGCTCTGTATAAACCTATAGGGCACAATTTATGTAAGTACCTAAAAATTCTTCGTTTATATGAACCTAATACTTCGTACAGTTTCTTATTTTATCAGTATGCAGCAGAATAGCGTATTAATATTTCACATTTTGTCACTTTTCGATTAATCTTTATATACATTGTACTTATTACCCCTATAATCCTTGATTGTACTGCGAATTTTATTTAATATTTGTAATCTTATAAGCTATATTAAAAGAATCTACGAAACCTAAATTCAGTCGCCCAGACGAACTACCCAACCCATTTCTTTCAGTTTTGTTTAAATGAAAGGTATTCATCCACAGATTTGTCATCACGTATCGGTATTTACATAACTCTCGCCTTAGTTTACCTATACTCACACGCTATTTCCTTCTGCATATTTCTTATGGTGATGTCCTTGCTGTAAACTGAAGTCAGTCGGTCAGGCCGTTCTATCCGACCGATTTCCTTCTTTTTTGCTTTAAACGAAAGGTATTCGTTCGCAGATTTGTCATCAAGTATCAGAATTAACTTAAGTCTCTCCATCCTTTATTTTTATTCAAACACGGTATCCTCCTGTCCTTGCATTGAATAATTCAATCGGTTTGTTTTATAATATCTTCGGTTTTAAATAAGGTACACAGTTCGTTTTGATCTACCAAAATTCAGCGGATGAAGCTTTTTCATTTGTGCTTTTAAACACTCGCATTAATTAATTATGAAGAAAGCTATGCGTGAACATTCAACTTTACTTCCATTTTTACCCATTTTCTCTTTTTGTCATTCCACTAACGGTGCGAAGTATTCGCACGGGTTCTCTAGTTGTATATTACTCCTAACAGTTTTCCTCTACAGATACCCGAAGAAGGGCAATAATTGCTCGAAACTGGTTGTAAATAAATCTGCAGCCTTGCTTTTCCAACCTAAATATTTTATATTTTATTAAGAGGAGTAAAATGCGAATATATACTGCCTAATACGAGGCGCGTCCAGAAAGTAAGTTCCGTTTGGTTATATAAAACGAACGGGAACAGATACAGAAAAAATATTGATTGTACAAAAATCTACAACTGTTAAACTACTTTTCTACATAGCTTCCGAAATTTTGTAGGCATTGTCATAGCATGGCACAAGGTTTTGTGTGCCTTTTTCATAGAATGTTGCCGCCTGTGTATTTTACCATGCTCTTTCAGCTCGTCATCATCGTTGAAGTGTTGTCCACCAAGGACAGATTTTAGGTGTAAGAAGAGGATTACTGTCGAAAGATTTTTTTTTTCACTATAATGCCTGACCTCACACACCGAATGTGACCAAACAATTCTTACGGAAATTTCAATGGGACCTGTTTGATTATCCTCCATACAGCTCGGACCTCTCTCCTACCTACTTTCATCTCTTCTTACACCTAAAATCTGTCCTTGGTAGTCAACACTTCAACGATGATAAAGAGCTGTTATCACATGGTTGAATACACAGGCGGCAACCTTCTGTGAAGGGTGCATGCAAAAACTTGTGGCACGTTATGACAAGTGCCTACAAAATTTCGGCAGTTATGTGGAAAAGTAGTTCTAGAGTTGTAGAATTTTGTGCAATAAAGATTTCTTCTGTATCTGTGTACAATTTCATTTTATTACCGAACAGAACTTACTTTCTGGACGCGCCTCGTAGTTTGAAGTTTCGGTGAAGTGTACGTCTGAGAGCTAAGACGGGGCTCAACTGGGACGTGCAACTACAGAAGTAAATGGTATTCCGCGATGTCCGATGTTGTTCAGCAGTTTGGATAATTTGAGTGAAGTGATTTTGTGTTCGACAAGTATTACGATTAGCATTTGAGGTGCGGCAACAGAGAGAATGCAAACGCAGACTTGTTTCCTCTGTGGGCGCTCGCTACTTTGTAAAGGGGATGCCGACAGACACACATACACACAGGTTTTGTCAGAGGGAGCACAAACACAAACATAACTGAAGCAGCAAACGAAAGCAAAGGCTACACGTCTACGACAAGTCTACGACATCCAGTCCACATACAGTACTGCTACGGGAGACTTTACACACGGGGCACACATCCAACTTACGATGTACGGCTTTCGCGCCCTACCCACAAACCAAATCCCAGAGCTACAACAGAACAACTGGCTTCCAGAGCTCCTGGAAACCACACAATCCTATACATACAACACACACAAATTATTTCCTATTAACACACAACTTAAGAATAAATCTTAATTAACATCTTTGTTTTCCTATTACACACACACACACACACACACACACACACACCACATCATCATCATCTTATATACAACGACACTCTCTCTCATACAAATAGCAAAGTCTTACTTGTCAAAATAGTTATACAATATACTTTTACTGCTTAAACATTTTTTATCATCAAATTCAACATATACGTGGCACATGTTCTCAGGTGTTACAGAATGGTCTGCCGTTTCCAAGTGAGAAAGCAGTCCTTCCCACAATAGTGAAGGGAAGCGAAATTTCGGTGGCTGTAATTTGACAATATGCAACTTGACAGAACTGAATATTTTTAACTTCCTGGTTGTTGGGCTTGCAGTGTGATAAATATCGTTGAAGGAAGTTGTAATAAAAGTTCCAGGTCACTGCTTATACTTTATTATACGGCACTACAGCTGTGTCAGCTTTATGCCATTATCAAACGCTTCTAAGATGTTTTGACGTAAGTTACATCTGGCGTGACTGTTGAAAAAACTGCAATGAATTAATCACCTTATACTACTATATGCTTTACATTTTTGTAAATATGTCCTTTTGCATTCTCGTAGATTAAATACAAAATAACCCACTGAGGATGGCGGGTTCTCCGCCGAAACTAGTTTGGGTATAAAAATAACAAGTGCTTTGCATTAAGGCGGATCCACAAACTCACAATTAATCACGTGTTTCGCAGTTGTATACGTTCTCAGGTGTAAGGTTTTCTGCAGCTAAATTACAGAAACCTCTTTTGTATTTTGTGTAATTAGCAACAGTTCTGACTTTACGTATGTAAAACATCATTGGCAGAACTGTTACTAATTACACAAATTATAAAACAATTTCTGTAATTTAACGTCATAGCGTAACAAGCTGCAAGAAACCTGACAGCTAAAAACGTATACAACTGCGAAATATGTGTTAATTCAAGTTCAAATGTTCAAATGTTTGTATAGGCTATGGGACTTAACTACGGGGTCATCAGTCCCTAAACTTACAAACTACTTATGAACTAGCTAATCCTAAGGACGGCACAAATATCCATGCCCGAGGGGGGATTCGAACCCCCCGACCGTAGTGGCCGTGCAGACTGTGACTGGAGCGCCTTAGTCCCCGTGGCCACCGCAGCCGGCTGTGATTAATTCACTGCAGTTTTTACAACAGTCACGCCAGATGTTAATAAGTAACGTCAAAACATCATAGACGCGTTTGATAATGGCAAAAAGCTGGAACAGCTGTACCGCTGTATAACACAGTGCAAGCACTGATCTGGAACTTTCATTACAATGTCCTGCAAGGACTGAATATCTTCTGTTCCAAGGCGAAAGCTGAACAGGAACAAAAATAACACCTCTACCATATGGCAGAAGTTTAACAGGGTAAGCAATGTTGTCAGTTACGTAAACGGTTTGCATGTAGACGGCGGCGTTACCTTCGCTAAAGTAACACCGCTGGTGGGTCCCAAGCAAATTCAGAAAGAACTCAGGACACTTCTGCTAACTTGCACTGTCGTTAAACACAACAAACTGCCTGCGACAGTCGTAGAGGCCACCGCACTAAATTCAGAAAGAACTCAGGACATTTCTGCTAACTTGCACTGTCGTTAAACACAACAAACTGCCTGCGACAGTCGTAGAGGCCACCGCACTAAATTCAGAAAGAACTCAGGACATTTCTGCTAACTTGCACTGTCGTTAAACACAACAAACTGCCTGCGACAGTCGTAGAGGCCACCGCACTAAATTCAGAAAGAACTCAGGACATTTCTGCTAACTTGCACTGTCGTTAAACACAACAAACTGCCTGCGACAGTCGTAGAGGCCACCGCACTAAATTCAGAAAGAACTCAGGACATTTCTGCTAACTTGCACTGTCGTTAAACACAACAAACTGCCTGCGACAGTCGTAGAGGCCACCGCACTAAATTCAGAAAGAACTCAGGACATTTCTGCTAACTTGCACTGTCGTTAAACACAACAAACTGCCTGCGACAGTCGTAGAGGCCACCGCACTAAATTCAGAAAGAACTCAGGACATTTCTGCTAACTTGCACTGTCGTTAAACACAACAAACTGCCTGCGACAGTCGTAGAGGCCACCGCACTAAATTCAGAAAGAACTCAGGACATTTCTGCTAACTTGCACTGTCGTTAAACACAACAAACTGCCTGCGACAGTCGTAGAGGCCACCGCACTAAATTCAGAAAGAACTCAGGACATTTCTGCTAACTTGCACTGTCGTTAAACACAACAAACTGCCTGCGACAGTCGTAGAGGCCACCGCACTAAATTCAGAAAGAACTCAGGACATTTCTGCTAACTTGCACTGTCGTTAAACACAACAAACTGCCTGCGACAGTCGTAGAGGCCACCGCACTAAATTCAGAAAGAACTCAGGACATTTCTGCTAACTTGCACTGTCGTTAAACACAACAAACTGCCTGCGACAGTCGTAGAGGCCACCGCACTAAATTCAGAAATAACTCAGGACATTTCTGCTAACTTGCACTGTCGTTAAACACAACAAACTGCCTGCGACAGTCGTAGAGGCCACCGCACTAAATTCAGAAAGAACTCAGGACATTTCTGCTAACTTGCACTGTCGTTAAACACAACAAACTGCCTGCGACAGTCGTAGAGGCCACCGCACTAAATTCAGAAAGAACTCAGGACATTTCTGCTAACTTGCACTGTCGTTAAACACAACAAACTGCCTGCGACAGTCGTAGAGGCCACCGCACTAAATTCAGAAAGAACTCAGGACATTTCTGCTAACTTGCACTGTCGTTAAACACAACAAACTGCCTGCGACAGTCGTAGAGGCCACCGCACTAAATTCAGAAAGAACTCAGGACATTTCTGCTAACTTGCACTGTCGTTAAACACAACAAACTGCCTGCGACAGTCGTAGAGGCCACCGCACTAAATTCAGAAAGAACTCAGGACATTTCTGCTAACTTGCACTGTCGTTAAACACAACAAACTGCCTGCGACAGTCGTAGAGGCCACCGCACTAAATTCAGAAAGAACTCAGGACATTTCTGCTAACTTGCACTGTCGTTAAACACAACAAACTGCCTGCGACAGTCGTAGAGGCCACCGCACTAAATTCAGAAAGAACTCAGGACATTTCTGCTAACTTGCACTGTCGTTAAACACAACAAACTGCCTGCGACAGTCGTAGAGGCCACCGCACTAAATTCAGAAAGAACTCAGGACATTTCTGCTAACTTGCACTGTCGTTAAACACAACAAACTGCCTGCGACAGTCGTAGAGGCCACCGCACTAAATTCAGAAAGAACTCAGGACATTTCTGCTAACTTGCACTGTCGTTAAACACAACAAACTGCCTGCGACAGTCGTAGAGGCCACCGCACTAAATTCAGAAAGAACTCAGGACATTTCTGCTAACTTGCACTGTCGTTAAACACAACAAACTGCCTGCGACAGTCGTAGAGGCCACCGCACTAAATTCAGAAAGAACTCAGGACATTTCTGCTAACTTGCACTGTCGTTAAACACAACAAACTGCCTGCGACAGTCGTAGAGGCCACCGCACTAAATTCAGAAAGAACTCAGGACATTTCTGCTAACTTGCACTGTCGTTAAACACAACAAACTGCCTGTGACAGTCGTAGAGGCCACCGCACTAAATTCAGAAAGAACTCAGGACATTTCTGCTAACTTGCACTGTCGTTAAACACAACAAACTGCCTGTGACAGTCGTAGAGGCCACCGCACTAAATTCAGAAAGAACTCAGGACATTTCTGCTAACTTGCACTGTCGTTAAACACAACAAACTGCCTGCGACAGTCGTAGAGGCCACCGCACTAAATTCAGAAAGAACTCAGGACATTTCTGCTAACTTGCACTGTCGTTAAACACAACAAACTGCCTGTGACAGTCGTAGAGGCCACCGCACTAAATTCAGAAAGAACTCAGGACATTTCTGCTAACTTGCACTGTCGTTAAACACAACAAACTGCCTGTGACAGTCGTAGAGGCCATCGCACTAAATTCAGAAAGAACTCAGGACATTTCTGCTAACTTGCACTGTCGTTAAACACAACAAACTGCCTGCGACAGTCGTAGAGGCCACCGCACTAAATTCAGAAAGAACTCAGGACATTTCTGCTAACTTGCACTGTCGTTAAACACAACAAACTGCCTGCGACAGTCGTAGAGGCCACCGCACTAAATTCAGAAAGAACTCAGGACATTTCTGCTAACTTGCACTGTCGTTAAACACAACAAACTGCCTGCGACAGTCGTAGAGGCCACCGCACTAAATTCAGAAAGAACTCAGGACATTTCTGCTAACTTGCACTGTCGTTAAACACAACAAACTGCCTGTGACAGTCGTAGAGGCCACCGCACTAAATTCAGAAAGAACTCAGGACATTTCTGCTAACTTGCACTGTCGTTAAACACAACAAACTGCCTGCGACAGTCGTAGAGGCCACCGCACTAAATTCAGAATAGAGGCCACCGCACTAAATTCAGAAAGAACTCAGGACATTTCTGCTAACTTGCACTGTCGTTAAACACAACAAACTGCCTGCGACAGTCGTAGAGGCCACCGCACTAAATTCAGAAAGAACTCAGGACATTTCTGCTAACTTCCACTGTCGTTAAACACAACAAACTGCCTGCGACAGTCGTGGAGGCCACCGCACTAAATTCAGAAAGAACTCAGGACATTTCTGCTAACTTGCACTGTCGTTAAACACAACAAACTGCCTGCGACAGTCGTAGAGGCCACCGCACTAAATTCAGAAAGAACTCAGGACATTTCTGCTAACTTGCACTGTCGTTAAACACAACAAACTGCCTGCGACAGTCGTAGAGGCCACCGCACTAAATTCAGAAAGAACTCAGGACATTTCTGCTAACTTGCACTGTCGTTAAACACAACAAACTGCCTGTGACAGTCGTAGAGGCCACCGCACTAAATTCAGAAAGAACTCAGGACATTTCTGCTAACTTGCACTGTCGTTAAACACAACAAACTGCCTGCGACAGTCGTAGAGGCCACCGCACTAAATTCAGAAAGAACTCAGGACATTTCTGCTAACTTGCACTGTCGTTAAACACAACAAACTGCCTGCGACAGTCGTAGAGGCCACCACACTAAATTCAGAAAGAACTCAGGACATTTCTGCTAACTTGCACTGTCGTTAAACACAACAAACTGCCTGCGACAGTCGTAGAGGCCACCGCACTAAATTCAGAAAGAACTCAGGACATTTCTGCTAACTTGCACTGTCGTTAAACACAAAAAACTGCCTGCGACAGTCGTAGAGGCCACCGCACTAAATTCAGAAAGAACTCAGGACATTTCTGCTAACTTGCACTGTCGTTAAACACAACAAACTGCCTGTGACAGTCGTAGAGGCCACCGCACTAAATTCAGAAAGAACTCAGGACATTTCTGCTAACTTGCACTGTCGTTAAACACAACAAACTGCCTGTGACAGTCGTAGAGGCCACCGCACTAAATTCAGAAAGAACTCAGGACATTTCTGCTAACTTGCACTGTCGTTAAACACAACAAACTGCCTGTGACAGTCGTAGAGGCCATCGCAGTTAAGCCGGTGGGCGAACCCAATAACACTATGTCTAGGTAAAGATTTATAGGGGGAAAGAGGACGATCTTCAATAGTTTACGTAACTATAGGACGAATTAAAAAAAATAATAATACTTTCATAATCTACTAATGAAGAGGCATAACTTTAGTTTAAGGGTTGTGACGTTACAATAACGTACAACCCACATTTGAAGGGCAAAGTGAGCTAGTCTGAAAGCGGAGAGCGTCGAAAGTTGCGAGAAGGTAAGACTCGACCGTTTTTCCATCGTCGGGCCAATAGCCCATAGAGAACACCCTGGCGAACGTGACGTCATGTCCAAGTGCCATGTTTCCCGCCGAAAAACGGCATTGTCTTTAATTTTAGATACTACGCTGACACTATTAGCGTTGCGAACCAGCACGGAGAAACAAATGAAAGAGGAGAACAGCGCGATTCAGATGATCTGTTGAGATCATTTATATTAATTTTACATCAAAAGTTATTCAGAAAACTAGTATTTGTTCCCTTAGAAAAATCTAGAGGCTAAACTAATTGAACTACAGTAACGAACGAGGGATGAAATGAAAGGTCTCATCGAGATGCAATGTTTGGTGTAACTATAGTATATGCAACATTTATATTATGCATAATAATGCACTTTTAATGAAAAACAATAATTATTCGTTAATAACAATTAATACAAGACAGATACGCGAACAGCCAGGCAGGGATAAGTTGCAGGTGTCGTAAACACACATTATGATCTGTTTAGAATACATTATTCTTGTTTATTATAACATGTTGTCTTTGTGTAAACTAAATTACTTTGTCTATCGATCGTAATTTGTTTAAATTTATAAGTGTAGTAATTGTGAACAGCGCATTGGAAAGAGTACTCGAAAATCTACCAGAAAAACATTTGATCTACATAATTTCTTTAATATTCATAGAGCTATTTTGTTAGCAATGTTGGGGGTTCGAGTTGATCATACGCCGGCCGCGGTGGCCGAAGGGACTGCGGCGCGCCAGTCACGGTCTGCAGGGCTACTACGGTCGGGGGTTCGAATCCCCCCTCGGGTATGGATATTTGTGCCGTCCTTAGTATTAGTTAGTTAATAAGTAGTTTGTAAGTTTAGGGACTGATGACCACGTAGTTAAATCCCATAAGCTCTACAAACATTTGAACATTTTTGCTGATCATGCCAGACATAGTCTAACGAATTTAGTGGTTCTCGCCAGACGTAATAATGCAATGCGCAATAAACAATTTTAGTAAAACGGCAACCCTCATCTTGTATTCAGTTATTTAGTAGATGCCGCTCTAATTAAAAATTCCCTAACTTTGAAAGTGAAAGTTTAGTTTTTTACAAATAAATGTTTACGTTTACGGACAGGAACGAGCCTAAGGTAGGAGGAATACGTCATCGCCTAAATCAAAGTCATTTGAATTAAGGGTCCTTACCGTTATAGGGTTTAACACAGTACGTCTAGTATAGCTGTTAGGAGCCGCGGCGGAGCGGAGAGGCGCATTGCGCGAGGCCGTTCCCCGTCGGGGGTTCGAATCCTCCCTCGGGTTTGTAAGTTTAGGGACTGATGATCCCGCAGTTAAGTTCCTTAAGCTTAACAGACATTTGATATTCAAATGTTTGCACAACTTATGGGACTTAACTACGGGGTCATCAGTCCCTAAGCTTACAAACTACTTATGAACTAGCTAAGACTAAAGACGGCACAAATATCCATGCCCGACGGGGGATTCGAACCCCCGACCGTAGTGGCCGTGCTGACCGTAACTGAAGCGCCTCAGTCACCTCGGCCAACGCGGCCGGCCAGACATTTGAACATTTGAACCTGTCTTTCTTATTAATCAACTGTCAAAAGTACCAGAACATCGTGAAATATAGTATTAACATTCGGCAGTCGTAGAAACTGTTTCTCGATACTTATTTGGTTAATTTATTAGGCTTGTATAAACATAGATGACTGCCATCTCTTTAACGATGTACTGCTTTGGTCTTATGGGTGCAACTGCTGCCTTATTTCAGTCGTCAAATGGCTGCACTTCTGCCAGGGGCGCTATGTAAGTGCACGTCTCGCCAGGGTTCCCAACTTAGGGGTTTTCCCCCTAAATTTTGGGGGAAAATTATAGATGCGGGGATATTTAGGGGGATAAAAATTCTAGGGGAATTTTTAGGGACGTGAGTGCTTCAGGGGGAAGTGTGGTTTTGAAGGGAATTTTAAGGGGACTTCCCCTTCCTAGATGGGATTGGTAGCAGTCGAGAGATATTGTTTGCTAAATTATTTACTACACTTTAATCTTAGCCAAGAGGCCGAGAAGCAAGGTAATGATGCCAAAGCCATGTTTTAAAAGAAGCTCTGCAATCCTGGGCCTGGACACGAGAGAGGTTACACTTACGGCTTACGGTTTGATTGCTGACAGGCCATGGAAATTAAAAAAAAAAAAAAAAAAAAAAAAAAAAAAAAAAAAAAAAAAAACACCTACATACAATGGGAATAACAGAAGAGGACCCTAAATGTAGGATGTGTGATGACGGTGATGAAACTGCATCGCATGTAATCTTCGAATGCATTGCATTGGAGAGTAAAAGGCACAGAACATTTGTGACAAACAGACTCGAAGAAATTGAGTCTAATAAAGAACTGGTAAAGGGACTCCTTGCACTGTTCATCGGCATTGGTTGGCTTCACTATATATATAGGGAGCGATACCGCACAATAAACTTAGTTTCGATGCGGGCAGTGGCGGGTTGGACCAAGACTGTTTTGGCTTCCCTCAGAAAATCAATAAATCAATGAATGAAATTATTTAACTGAAAGTTACAATCGCCTCCCCAACAGAACTTTTTATGGTCGCTCAAAATACAACTCCATACTATTTGGGTTTCTTTAGAGGGATTTCACATACGATTTAGGGGGAAACTCTTCTTCAGGGTTGGCAACCCTGCGTCCCGCGCGCAGTCTGGTAAAAACATGGCGGTCGACGGCCGTTTGGCCATGTACGGATACACTAAAATTTTTAATTTTTTGTTTATCTTTGATCAGCGATGCTTATCGCCTCCGGTTCCCTCTGACTCGCAATGCAACTAATATAATTTCGTTCGTCATTTTTTACTTTAGAACAAGCGAGAAGACGGAACCGCGATAGTAGTTTGACTCACTCTCTAGTCTGTATCTAATCGGTGTAGACACCTTTCATACCTGTATCCACTCATGTAAGTAAGAATAATGCAAGCTGTTGCTAAAAATATATTATTTAAATTTAAAAGCATTCCCTCTTCTTGGTTTTCATTTAAATCAAACTCCTCCACGCCAAATATTTAATTTCTTAAGGTTTTCAGCTCCTCGTAGTCCGTAATAGTTTAATGTTCAGACGCCATTACAATCGCTTCGCATTGTCTGGAAAATTTCAATCACAATCAATCATACTTATACAGTACTTTGCTTGATTTTAGAACCTGCAGTCATTTCTTTTGTAATTTCACGAAGTCCGATCATTTTTTTTATTATTATTCTATCATTACCAGTAACTTCATATTCCACCCACGTCACACAACGATGGAAAGCGAAGTGAACAGTCTGAACATTGATCTACGGAAAGTATCTCGAACGTTCACGTATTAAATAAGCAAAAGTTATCATTTCCAGCTTCTACAATATGAAGCGCAGGATCGAGCTAGATGCTTTCCCTAAGTCTTACAACGTTCTGTTGCTTGTATGGTGTCCGACTTTAATATGCAACCTACATCTACATCTATATAGATACACTGCAAATCACATTCAAGTGCCTGGCAGAGGGTTCATTAACCACTTTTCTAACTTTGTTGTTGTTGTTGTTGTTTGGGGGTTTAGAGGGGACTAAACTGCATGGTTATCAGTCCCCTGTTCCTAGCGAAGACAAGATATCTAAGTAGGAAGAGGTAAAATACAGCTTAATACCCGGAAGGGCATACCAAGACTATGAACTTGGTCTCTCTTATTCCCGTCATCCTCAATGTTGTTGAGAGTATCAAGTGTTAAACTAAGCTAAAATAGCAGGGAACAGTGGCTGGCTGATCACAAATAAATACGAGATGAGCCAGTCACTCTGCCCAGACTAAAAACTGAGGTAAAAACAGGGTAAAAGAAGAAAAACATCATAATAAAATATGAATGGTGGGAGCCTGAGATACCAGGCACAAGCCCACCACTAAATAGAATGATAAAATACAGCTGCACGTATAAAACCTAAAACTTGGTCAGCCATAGAGGCATTGTCAGATAAAATCAAGGCAGGCGCAGTAGGTAGATTAAAAGACTGCCGCAAGGGGGCTAAAAATGGACAGTCCGACAGAATGTGGACCACTGTCAACAAACTGCCACAATGGCATTTTGGTGGGTCCTCTCGACGTAAAAGATAGCCATGTGTCAACCACGTATGGCCAATACGTAGGCGACACAGGACAACAGAGTCCCTACTGGAAGGCCTGAAAGACGACTTCCAGACGGCCGTAGAGGACTTGATCGCTCGGAGCTTGTTGGTAGTGCTCAGAGTTGCCCATTGTGTGTTCCAAGCCTCAAAAACCTTGTGGCGCAAATCCACTCGGATATCCCGTTCTGGGATACCAATATCCAGGGGAGGAGCGGTGGTGGCGAGCTTAGCCAGCCGATCGACACGCTCATTCCCCGGGATGCCAATGTGGCCAGGGGTCCATATAAAGTCCACTGCACATCCAGACTTGCCGAGTGAAGCGATGGCGTTTTGAATGGATTGCACCAACGGATGGGAAGAAAAATGGTTGTAAAGGGCTTGCAGGCCACTAAGGGAGTCGCTACACACGACATACGACTTCCGGGGGCACATTGTGAGGTGGTCAAGAGCACGAGAAATGGCGATCAGTTCGGCTGTAAAAATACTACAGCCAGGCGGCAGGGACCGTTGTTCTGTGTGGTCGCCATGAACAAAAGCGTAACTGGCTCTGCCATTTACCAGGGAGCCATCAGTGTACAAGACTTCTGCATCACGCTGAGCAGAAAGGAGTGCTAGAAACTTGCAACGGAGTGTCAATGGTGAAACTAATGCCTTTGTATCGCTGGACAAATGCAAGTGGAGCTTCAAACAGGGAGTGGGCCAAGGAGGAAGACGGGATGGGCAGGAAAAAGCGTCAGGGAGAGGTAGGGAATTAAGTGAGGAAAGGAGTGTACGAACCCGGATCGCGATCGGAAGACCTGATCTAGGCCGACGTGGTGGAAAAGGAGGGGTAACAGTCGGAAACAAAAGCCTGCGATTTGTATGGTGTGGCGTGGCATGGACTCGAGAAACATAGCTAGCGAGAAGCTGCTGCCGGTGGAAGTGTAATGGAGGAATCCCTGCTTCGGCTAGAAGACTTGGTACAGGGCTGGTGCGGAAGGCCCCAGTTGCCAGCCGGATACCACCATGGTGGATGGGGTCAAGGATCCTCAAGGCGGAAGGTGCTGCCGAGTCGTATACGAGGCATCCGTAATCAAGCCTTGATTGTATCAAGGACTTGTACAGCTGCAGGAGGGTGGAGCGAGCAGCCCCCCAAGCAGTATGGCTCAAACAGCGGAGAATATTAAGATGCTGTGAGCATTTTTGTCGCAGCTGACGCAGATGTGGCACCCAAGTAAGTCTGTTGTCGAATACCATGCCAAGAAAACGATGAGTCTCTGCGACAACGAGCAATTCACCACCCAGATATAACTCGGGATCCATGTGAACTGCTCGCAGGCGACAGAAATGTATCACGCGGGTCTTCTGCGCTGAAAACTGAAAACCATGGGTAGAGGCCCATGATTCGGCTTTCCGGATGGCTCCCTGTAGCCGCCGTTCAGCGACGCTAATACTAGCCGAACTATAATATAAACAAAAGTCATCTGCAAACAAGCTAGAACAGACAGAGGATCCCACAGCCGTGGCAAGCCCGTTTATAGCGATTAAAAACAAAGGCACACTGAGGACGGAGCCCTGTGGGACACCGTTCTCTTGGATGTGTAAGGAACTAAGAGTGGTACCCACTCTAACCCTAAAAGAGCGGTGGGAGAGAAAATTCCTGATAAAGATCGGAAGTGGGCCCCGTAAGCCCCAGTCATACAATGTAGCCAAGATGTGGTGGCGCCAGGTTGTGTCGTAAGCTTTCCGTAGATCGAAAAATACAGCAACAAGGTGTTCACGTCGGGTAAAAGCTGTACGAACAGCCGACTCCAACGACACAAGATTGTCAATTGTGGAGCGGCCCTGACGGAAACCCCCTTGTTGTGCTACTAGGAGTCCCTGGTCTTCGAGGATCCACATAAGCCGCCGACTCACCACCCGTTCAACGAGCTTACATAGAACGTTTGTCAGGCTGATCGGACGGTAACTGTCAGCCACCTGTGGGTCAGCGCCAGGTTTTATCTCTGGGATGATGGTGCTTTCCCGCCATTGGGAAGGAAAAACACCGTCTGCCCAGAGACGGTTAAACAAGGCGAGCAGTTGGTTCTTAGCGTCCACAGAAAGATGCCGAAGAAATTGGCTATGAACACGATCTGGTGCTGGACAAGTATCGGGGCATGCAGAAAGGGCACTTTTAAACTCCCACTCGCTAAAGGGTGCATTGTACGGCTTCCGGCGACGTGTGTGAAACGACAGTGGCTTCCGCTCAACTCTGTCTTTAATGGCTCGGAAGGCTTCACTGTAAGCTTCAGTTGAACTGATGTCTGCATAAAACTGTGCCATGTGCTCGGCGACAGCAAGTGGGTCTGAGCAGACAGTACCCTGTAAGCGAAGACAGGGGATTCCTGTTGGTGGGCGGTACCCGAAAAGACGTCGAACCTGAGTCCACACCCGAGAAGGTGAAGCACGAGATCCAATAGAGGCGACGTACCTCTCCCAACAATCTTGCTTACTTTGCCGTATAAGCCGTCGAGCTCGGGCCCGTAGCCGTTTAAAAGCAATCAGGTGATCGGTGGTAGGATGTCGCCGGTAGTGCTGAAGTGCCCTACGCCGAGCCCGAATGGCTTCAGCGATTTCTTGTGACCAGCAATGCACAGATTTGCGCCGAGGGGACCCTAAGGTGGTTGGAACAGTGGCCTCAGCAGCGGAAACGATGGCGACAGTCACCTGTTGAACTGCCACCTCCACATCGGCTGGCAGTTGG
Source organism: Locusta migratoria (assembly GCA_026315105.1). Lineage (NCBI taxonomy): Eukaryota > Metazoa > Arthropoda > Insecta > Orthoptera > Acrididae > Locusta > Locusta migratoria. The sequence continues at coordinate 101,587,646 of CM048754.1, forward strand.
CCAGGAATGACAACAGCAGAAGTGTAACGCTGCCAATCAGCCCTATGGAGGGACCATCGAGGCAGTTGTTCCACCTGTTGAGACTGTGGGAGCGACAAAAAGATAGGAAAATGGTCACTCCCGCAGAGGTCATCGTGGGCCCTCCATGTGAGGTGTGGAAGAAGGATCGGGCTACAGACCGAGAGATCGATAGCTGAGAAAGTGCCATGTGCAACACTGAAGTGCGTCGGGGAACCAGTATTTAGAAGGCAGATGTCTTGTTGTGCAATACGTGCTTCAACATCTCTACCACGTCGGGTTGTCTCTGTTCCGCCCCATAAAGGGTGATGGACGTTAAAGTCCCCCAAAAGAAGAAACGGTGGGGGCAGCTGTGCTACCAGAGAAGCAAGATCAATGGGCGAAACATCCCTGTCTGGAGGAAGGTAGATTGAGCAGACAGTCAATTCTTGCATCGCCCGAAGGCGAACAGCAACAGCCTCAATAGGTGTGTGGAGAGGCACAGCAATACTGGGGACAGTGGCAAGGGTGTATATACAGACACCACCAGAAGCTGTCACAGTCGGCGCGGTTGTTAAAGTAGCCCCGATAGCCTCGAAGGGCCGGGGTCCGCTGAGCAGGAAACCAAGTTTCCTGCAGAGCCATACACAGCACTGGGAAACGGCACAGCAACTGCTGCAGCTCAGCTAGGTGGTTGAAAAACCCACCGCAGTTCCACTGAAGAACGTGATTCATGGTTTGCTGGAAAACCATGATGGACTGAAGATTATCAGTCCGAAGTTTTGCGGGCTGCTAGTCGCACATCTACATCATCTAGGAGCATTGGGTCAAGTGTCTTAGTGAGGGCCAGATCCTCGAGAGACGCGAAGATCTGCACCTCATCCTTCGAAGTAGATGATGTAGGAATAGACTTTGAAGTCACTGAGGAGACTTTCTTCTTATGTTTCTTCTTCTTCACCTCCCGCTGCCCTTTCGGTCTTAAGGGCAAGGAGGACTTCTCACGAGTGGTTTCTGGGCCCGATGTCGATCGGGAAGCCCGTCGACTGGGGGCAGGTGGATCCTGCAGCCTCTGGCTGGGACCCTCCAACACGTGGAAGCCTCAGGAGGGGGTGCCACAAGGGACTCCTCCTGGGCGAGAGGGGCCAGGGAAGACTGTTTCTTCCCCGGCTGGGGAGTGGGGACTGGAGTCCCCGATGATGGGGTGGATAATGCTCCCACAGGTGTTGGGGGAGCATGGGATATAGATGGTCCCCCACCCATCGAGGGGGTAGTAGAAGATTGGCCCATAGGGCCCACAGATAGAGAGGACACTGGTGCCATTGATCGTATCGCTGCCGCTGTGACTGCGGCAAAAGATGTCATCTTAACAGGGTGGAGTCGCTCATATTTCTTGCGTGCTTCAGAGAAAGTGATCCGGTCCAGGGTCTTTATTTCCATTACTTTCCTTTCCCAATGAAGAATAGTACAGGTCGGCGAGCATGGCGGATGATGTTGCCCACAGTTTACACATACAGGAGGTGGGGTACATGGGGTGTCCGGGTGCGATGGCCGCCCACATTCCCTGCAGTTCGGGCTGGAAGTACACCGGGACGACATGTGCCCGAACTTCTAGCACCGGAAACACCGCATAGGGGGAGGGACATATGGCTTTACATCAACTCGGTAGAGCATTATCTTGACCTTCTCAGGCAGTGTATCGCCCTCGAAGGCCAAGATAAAAGCACCGGTGGCAACCCTGGTTTCCTTAGGTCCCCTGTACACTCAACGGACGAAATGAACACCTCGACGCTGCAGGTTAGATCGCAACTCTTCATCGGTCTGGGACAGCAGGTCTCTATGGAAGATTATGCCCTGGACCATGTTTAAAGACTTGTGCGGCGTTATACTTACCGGGATGTCACCCAGCTTATCGCATGCAAGTAACGCGTGCGATTGGGCTGGGGACGCCGTCTGTATCAGTACAGACCCACTTTTCATCTTTGAAAAGGATTCCACTTCGCCAAACTGGTCTTCGAGATGTTCGACAAAGAACTGTGGCTTAGTGGACATGAAAGACTCTCCATCAGTACGGGCACACACCAGATATCGTGGGGAGTGTGGTTCGGATCGGCGAATTCCTCTACGTTCCTCCCATGGGGTGCCAAGGGAAGGGAACATCTTAGGATCGTAAGCAGATGCATTTAATTCCGTTTTTCCACGCTTAGAAACGCCAGGTTTGCATGTGGCGACGCTATTAATTGCTCGTTTCATTCTCGTCCCACGAGCAGCTAGGGAACTAAAGGTCCACCCAGGCAGAGCCTCGCTTGCCTGGGTAAGCCTTGTACAACTGAGGTGCGGCAGGTTCCTCAGAGGTTGCTCGCTAGCGGCTGTTCAACCTCAACAGCCATGCATCTCCTCGGCACGTAGCACATCTTGAGATTGAGGTTTTTTTTAGAGAGGTTTGTACCGTCCTCGCGACCCGGGCGATTAAGCCAAGATCCCCGGGCTCTGAAACGTACAACGTTCCACCGTCGCGCCGAAAGATTGGTCGTTGAAGCATGCACAGAGCTTACGGTGTAGCAGACTGTTGGCGCGACACAGCCCACAGCTCAGGACCCCGGGTTCGCCAAGCCCGTACTCAGCAAATTAATGCTGAGCCCCTGAGGGGCTAACTTTTCTCTACCGTTCCATTCTCTAATAGCACGCGGGAAGAAAGAACACCTAAATCGTTCCGTTTTCGATCTGATTTCTCTTACTTTATTGGATGGTCATGTCTCCATAAGTAGGTGGGTGCTATCAAAATATTTTCACATTCAGAACTAAAAATCGGCGATTCAAACTTCGCAAACAGATCACGCCGCAATGAATAACGTCTTTCTTTTAATGATTTCCACCCCAATTCGTGCAACATTTCCGTGACGCTTTCCCCCCCGTAACGTGATAAAACAAAACGAGCTGCCCTTCTCTGAACCTTCTCAATGTCTTCCGTCAGTCCCACCTGGTGAGGGTCCCACAAGGGGCAACAGTACTCCAGGAGATGACACACAGGTGTGATGTAGCCAGTCTCTTTGGTGGAGCTGGTGCATCTTCGATGCGTTCTGCCAATGAAACGTAACCTTTGATTCGCCTTCCCCACATTATTTTCTATGTGTTCTCTCCAGTCAAAGTTGTTCGTAATTTTAACTCCTATGTATTTAGTAGAATTTACGACTTTAAGGTTTGAGTGATTTATCTCGTAATTGAAGTTCAGCGGATTTCTTTTAGTCGTCATGTGTATTACTTCATACATTTTCTTATTTACTGTCGATTGCCAATTTCCGCATCGTGTAGAAATTTTGTCTAAATCGCTTTGCAGTTGCTTTTGATCCTCTGTTGACTTCACTAACCGATAAACGACAGCATCATCCGCGAACAGTCTAAGGCAGCTATTCAGATTGTCTCCTAAATCGTTTATAAACACGAGGTTTTTTTTTAATGTTCATTTTGTGCTGTACTTTATCTAAATTATTTGAAGTTCAAAAATTCGGTACCATCAAATCCTTGTCCGAAATATAATAGCGGAATGTACTTTAACAATTATGGCATTATACGAAGCAAGGGCAGCGTTATAGCCACTATCTCCCTATATAGGCTCTCACCGCACGACTACTCCGCCGCGGCCAGTATATTGGTTTTGCATATCTGGTCAGCGGCGGCTCTACAGACCACAGGTGGCCGCGGTGGAGTAGCCCCGAGCGGTCTAAAGCACCTCGCTGCGGAGCGCGCGGTTGCTTGCCGTGGAGGTTCGAGTCCTCCCTGGGGCATGGGTGTCATTGGGTTAGTTTAGTTTAAGTAGTTTGTAAGCTACGAACGGATGACAAAGCAGTTTGGTCCGATAGAATTTAAAAAAAAAAAAAAAACAGAGACGGCGCCAGTCGCGGTCTGCACGTCCGCTACGGTCGGGGGTTCGAATCCCCCCTCGGGCATGGATATATAGACTCTCACCGCACGACTATTCTGCTGCGGCCAGTAGTTTAGTTTTGGATATCTGGTCACCCTAGCTGGCTCGCTGTACAGCGGTCCTACCGACCAGAGGCAGCGCTTCCCAGGAGAGAACGACATACTGCTTTGGTCTCATGGGTGGAGCTGCTGCCTATTTCAGTCCTCACAGTCCTCAAGTGGCTGTACTTCTGCCTGGGTCGCTATGCAAACGCCACTTTGCAGGCGCAGTCTAGTAAAAACATGGCGGCCGCCGGCCGCTTGGCCACTATCTCCTCTTAAGGCTCTCACCGCACGACTATTCTGCCGCGGGCAGTATTTTGGATTTGGATATCTGGTCACCCTAGGCTAGCTGGCCCGTTGTGCATCAGCCCTACCCGGCACACTGCCCAGGGAAAGAACGGGAGGGGGGGATGGCTTGGCGCCCACAGCACCCCCTCCCCCCTCCCCATTAACTTAATTCGCCCGTAGCGCAGTTTTGCGGAAGCCGCGCCTTGCCTCCCCACCTTTGGCCCCTAATTCGCTAATTAGTGTTTTACATCTCAGCGGCGCAGGGCGGCCAACTTGGCAGCTTTGATGAGCTCCTGTGACGTCCCCCGCGCAGCCACGACTCCTAATTCCCTTCCGCCCCCGCGACGTCCCCTTCCCCCCTCCTCCCCCTCCCCCTACTCCTACAAACTCACCTCGCCCTGCCGCACGCCGCCGGTAGCGAAAAGTTGGTCGCGCCGGAAAAGCTGAAGTTAAGGCGGTAGGCGAGAGTCGCAGAGGCAGAAGCAGAAGGCGAGGGAAGCGGGAAAGATGGCCGCCAGCGTGGGGGAGGGGGAGGGGGAGGGGGAGGGGAGGGGAGGGGGCCGGAAGTGGCGGCCCGGTGCACCGGAAGTGGCAGGCGCGGCGCACGCCGGTGGCTGCCCTGAGGATCCCAGCCCAAACCTCTCACTGGACGAGTCCAGTTCAAAGGCACGTCCCACGTGGACGCAAACGTACTAGCAGTGTTGCCAACTCAGCCAGTTTTCGGCTCATTATGGCCGATTTGAATTCCTTAAGCCCTGAAAACATTACTGCCAGTCGAAATCCGAAAATCTGGCAGATTTCCCATGTTGCTGCCATTTTAATAAAATAAATGCATTCAGCTAAATAGTTTCAATCATAGGCGCCGACATTTGAAAATCTTGGAGTATGCTCAGTGGCATATCCATAGTGTGTGTGTGAGGGGGGGGGGTGGCGGGGAAGATAATGATGTGCCTGTATTGTGAATACTGTATTCACTATCGCAATCACTTACAGGGTGTCCAGAAAAGGTCTCCCTGATTTCAAAATTAAATATCTCGAAAACAAAGATCGATACAGGAATGCAATAAACTGTATGTTTATTGTGAAAACTGTAAGAAGTTTATACAGCAGTTTCAAATAATAGTTACAAAAGCTGCTAACAGATGGCGCTGTAATCGCCATACGTAATGCCTAGTATAAATAGTGATCCGAAGCCCAGAGCGATCAGTTCCACTATTGAAACCTGAAAGGAGGTTAGCGTACCGAAGGAAGAGATTAAAACCATGTACTCCATCGAACAACGCGTTTTTGTGGTGCTAGAGTACCATAGGTTAGAAGAGAGTCCTACGGCAACAAGGCCAAGTTTTCAAGCACGATTTAATGTTCCAAAAGGACCCGATGCGAAAACCATTCGTACGCTCTTCGCAAAACTTCAACGAACAGGCAGCGTAACTGATGATCTAGTGGGGCATGTTGGCCGCAAGCAATCCGCCTTTACGCCTGAAATTAATGCCACAGTTTCTGGAATTATTCAGCGAAATCCAATGTCATCCGTCCGTAGAATTGCATCTGAGACTAGTTTGAAGCGTTCCAGCACGCAGAAAATACTGAGAACGAGCCTACACACGTTTCCATTCAAAATTCATACTCACCAGGCCATACCCGTACGAGCTGTGCAACAGAGGGTTGCCTTTGCTAATCATATGCTCACAATGATTGATAGTGAAGGATTTGATGTTGGCTGCATCTGGTTTACATAAGAGGCACACTTCAACATGAATGCATACGTGAATAAGGAGAACTGGCGATTTTGGGGTTCCGAAAAGCCATAGTGGTGTGAAGCGAAACCCCTGTATTCTCCAAAAGTTTTACTGTGTGGGCTGCAGTATGCAGCAGAGGCATTATTGGCCCTTTTTTTCATTCGAGAAACGGTCTCTGGTGCACGTTACGTTGCAATTTTGGAACAATTTGTCGCCACACAACAAGCGTTAGAGGATCGACCAGGTACTGAATGGTTCATGCAAGATGGAGCCCGACCACATCGGACCGAACAAGTGTTACGATTTCTTGAGGAATACTTCTGGAATCGAGTCATTGCTTTGGAATATCCCAAATTTACTGGCGCAGGCATGGATTGGCCTCCATATTCGCCGGATTTGACTCCCTGTGACTTGTTTTTGTGGGGCACAGTGAAAGTCATGGTCTACCCGAAGCATCCCGCTACGCTAGACGAGCTTGAATCCACGATCTCTGTGGCATGTGAATCCATTTCGGTTGAGACACTACGAAATGTGATGGCGAATTTCATTCTTCGTTTGCGCCAATGGTGAAATTTTGAAAACATTGTGTATGTATGCTGATATGAGCTTTACAGGTACAGTGCCATGTGTTAGTACCTTTTGTAACTATTATTTCAAATTGCTGTGTAAACTTCTTACAGCTTTCACAATAAACATACCGTTGACTGTATTCCTCTATCGATCTTTGTTTTCGAGATATTTATTTTTGAAATCAGGGAGCCCTTTTCTGGACACCCTGTATGTCGGATCGTCTTCCTGGTTTCATTCATCTGCAAATTTATTTTCTATACAGTATTACCAACATAGTCATACCAAAAATAGTCGTCCATATGTGCCGCTACCAATAGATTTACAACCGATTGTTACAACACACACCAATTCAGTAAAGAGGATGAAAAATGTCACGTCTTACATTAACACGATTTATTGAAGACAATTGACTTCTTAGAGAATACATAAAATGTTTTGAGCAAGAGCGGCGCCTTGCCAGAGATGAATTAGACAATGTTCATGATGGGGTCAGAAATGACCCCAAGATAATAACTGAGGGTTATGCATATCTTATAGGAAGAGGCAAAGGTATGCCAGCACATGCAGCACATATACTTGGGTGTTTGCGAATGACACTAGAGTTATCTGTTTAGGCAGGAACCTGAGAGTACAGTTTAAATTGCTACCAGTGAAATGAGCAGGAATCATATTTACTGTGTTGCTTGTCAAAAGTAGATTTGGAGGGAGGAAGGAAGGAAGATCAGTGTTTAACGCCCCCGTCGACTGCGTGGTCATTAGAGGCTGAGCTTACGCTCGGGTTGTTTTGCTAAGAATGGGGAAGGAAATGGGCCGTGCCCTTTCAAAGGAACCATCCTGGCATTTGCCTGGAGTGATTTAAGGAAATCACAGAAAACCTAAATGTCAATGACCGGAGGTGGATTTGAACCACCGTCCTTCCGAATGCGAGTCCAGTGTGTTACCACTGTGCCACCTCGCTCGATGAAGTAGATTTGGGTTTTTTTTTCTAATATTTTAAAGGGCGCTCGTGACGAGAATATTTTTTAATGTCACTGCTCCTGCAATCTGATCAGCTAACTGCAGCTAATATGCTCTACTCGAACTCAGCCTTATAATTTTCTAACCATAACACGTGGTCATTACACAGCGTAACTTCGATTTCACACTTCGCAAAGCTCTGACGCTGTATATGCAGGGTGTTACAAAATGGTACGGCCAAACTTTCAGCAAACATTCCTCACACACACAGAAAGAAAATATGTTATGTGGACATGTGTCCGGAAACGCTTAATTTCCATGTCAGAGCTCACTTTATTACTTCCTTTCAAATCACATTAATCATGGAATGGAAACACACAGCAACAGAACGTACCAGCGTGACTTCAAACACTTTGTTACAGGAAATGATCAAAATGTCCTCCGTTAGCGAGGATACATGCATCCACCCTTCGTCGCATGGAATCCCTGATGCGCTGAAGCAGCCCTGGAGAATGGCGTATTGTATCACAGCCGTCCACAATACGAGCACCAAGAGTCTCTACATTTGGTACCGGGGTTGCGTAGACAAGAGCTTTCAAATGACCCCATAAATGAAAGTCAAGAGGGTTGAGGTCAGGAGAGCGTGGAGGCAATGGAATAGGTCCGCCTCTACCAATCCATCGGTCACCGAATCTGTTGTTGAGAAGCGTGCTAATCGATACATCAAATGGGCATCTGCCAACTGCGCATTTGTAAACATTGCACTGACTGCAAAACCACGTTCGTGATGAACACTAACCAGTTGATGCTATGTACTGATGTGCTTGATGCTAGTACTGCAGAGCAATGAGTCGCATGTCAGCACAAGCACTGAAGTCAACATTACGTTCCTTCAACTGGGCCAACTGGCGGTGAATCGAGGAAGTACAGTACATACTAACGAAACAACTAGGTATTTTGACAAATGGCTGCACGAATTATTTCAATTTACATTTAAAGAGAAATACTAAAATGAGCTCTAACATGGAAATTAAGCGTTTCCAGGCACATGTCCACATAACATATTTTCTTTCTTTGTGTGTGAGGTACGGATCGCGCGACCTCCCGCGTCGGAGGTTCGAATCCTCCCTCGGGCATGGATGTGTGTGTTGTCCTTAGGTTAGTTTCATTTAGTTTAAGTAGTTTGTAAGCCACGGACTAATAACCCAGTAGTTGAGTCCGATAGGTTTACAAACATATGAACATATGTGTGTGAGGAATGTTTCCTGAAAGTTTGGCCATACCTTTTTGTAACACCCTGCATACTTCAGCATCAGATGCTATACGGCATCAAAGGTCTCCACAAAACGAATCAAGGAATATATCGTAAAGAAAAAAATAATTACAAAATTTTCAGTGGGTATGCCGAGCATACCCACACAAATTTTGGGGTATGCTTGAGCGACCTAGCATACCCGTAGTCGGCGCCTATGGTTTCGATTAACCCTCTAATTGGCACACACGGAAATCACGTGAAGACAAGGTATTATGTCATTTAAATGGGAAGGGCCATGTGAAAAGATTTATACGTTTTTTTCAAAATATAGTTTCTGGTTTGTAACTAACAGTGCCAAAAAACTTCGCATGGCGGTACAGCATCAATACTACAGTGTAGCTCTTATGACTGTAGACATTATTATATTTTGGACTATTTCATGTGAAACCCATGAAAACAAGTCGTAATTGGTGCAAAGTTCAGAACAATCCCATGATTTTCACATTTTACAGTCATGTATCCCTGAAGACAAAACTTGCAAATTCCGTTTGGCTCGTAATCGGTCAAGTGACAACATACTGTCAGTTCTGTCATACCGTAGATCATCGACTGCTACAGGAGATGCTGTTCCATTCTTCTTTTGGAATTGTTGCCCATTTTGTAGTGGTCTACGAGTAGTGGTCTTCCCTAAGAATGTAAGTCCATTTTCAGTGCCTCATGTAAGAATTCGTCAACAATTTTCCATAATAAATCAACTTCAAAGCTTCCTCTTTCCCTTTCATAAGCAGTTTTCCATGTACGTATTACAAAAATATCGTCACAAAATTGAAACAAACTTATGCTTGGTGTGTACGCTAAAGATTAAGATTATTGCTGAACTATTCGCAAAAGACAACGAAACATCACTTCATTGATGAGCTTAAATGTTAGTTTCAAGCACTGTTGCCCCATACAAGGATGAAATTTCAAACATGTTTCAGATAATCACGCGCAATTTTGACGTTGCTTGAGAGCAACATTGCAAAATAAAGAGTTAAGGTAGTTTCACTGACTACAAACAGTGGGCTAATGTAAAACTTTATAATAGCATATTTGACTGTTTTCTGGAAATCGTTTTAAATTGTGAAATATGTCATATTATGCTTCGTACAAGCAGTTTGCGTAGTTCAGGAAACACGATGCTGCTGCTGCTCTCGTGAGATACACGAATAGTGTTACATTGTTCGGGCATTCACGTTCACAAAATGACCTACTTATATTGTGTAGTTCCGCACTGTAGCAATATATCTATAAAGACACCAGAAAAATTGTTTTTTCAAGTTCCAAAAAATGAAAAGATGCGCAAAATGTGGTTGACACTTTATCGAAGAGGTCCAAATGCAATAGCGGCCACTTCATGAGTTTATTTCTGTGAGGATCATTTTGATATACGTATACACTTAATATTATTCCAAAAATGTTCAAATGTTTGTGAAGCTTACGGGACTTAACTGCGGGGTCTATCTTCTTTGGTTCATCACCTAACAGTCACACGATGAGCGAGTACCTAGATTTAATGACACGATCCATGTGTCAAGTAGGATATAGTGAGATTTCTGAAAATGAGGGAAATAATTAACATGAAAATTTATTTTTAACTAGCTTAATTCCCACTCCATCACCCACATATACTGGATGGTCTGCATTGATAGGTTCTACTTCTAAATATAAGTTTTCATAGATTTAGCTTTGAAAATGCTTTGCTAATCAAGTATTTTGGTACAACTTGCCACCCCTATTGCGCCATTGATGGCAGAATTAAAAACATCTCGAGACACTTTTTTAATTATAACCATGGTTCTACATCGAAATTTTCCATTTAAAAATCTAAATCGGAAGTTTTGTATTTCTTGCTTCAAAATTTCCTTATTAGTAACGTATTTTCAAAAAACCGTTCATCCCCTATTTCACTCCCTTAGGATGGGAATGTCGAAAAATCGCTGATGCCTACAGTGTAAGATAAAACATGTCTACAAATTTCAAGTTTCTATCGCCTGTAGAATCACTTTTCAGCGCCGTTTTCTGTCTTTTAGAAACGGATCGAGAACGTGAAATTTCTTTCTTACGCTTTGGCATCTTTCTTGGTAGTTTTACTTTTTCAGACTACAATATGCACTTATTTTTCTTTATTCATACGCTTGTTGCATAAAAACAACTGAAGTATGTATATCACGTTTCTCTGTAAATAACCTCTATGCTAATATATGTAAGCTGTCGACTTTTAACCACTATATCTTCCACCCTCTTATAGTTATCGACACGGAACTGCTATTGTGTACATCAGGAGACGTTGTGTTGTTGTTGTACAGAGAGATTGTTCGTCTCCATTATGTAGTTTTTGCTGAAGTGCAAAATATTTGTAACCACATGTACAAATTTTATACAAGTCTGTAACTTTTGAAGTCCCATATCTTCCACACCCCTTATCATTATCAACCCTCTACCACCATAGTGCACAATGGGACACGTACGTAGAACCATATACAAACAATATTTGTTTGCGATGTGTGAAGTGTAAAGCATGTCCGGAGTTATGGTGAGGCATTGTCGTCGGATGTTGTCTTTCAGCATCCCTAGAGATTTCCGTCGATCACGATACACTTGCGCCTTCAGGTAACCCCAAAGCCAATAATCGCACGGACTGAGGTCTGGGGACCTGGGAGGCCAAGCATGACGAAAGTGGCGGCTGAGCACACGATCATCACCAAACGACACGCGCAAGAGATCTTTCACGCGTCTAGCAATACTTTTTCTCTTCGTCTTCTTCTTTTTGTTCAAATAAAACCCCATGTCATTCCAAGCATGTGTGTCAATTTTTACCTCTTTATCTACATCATTCCGTGATTTATTAAGTTTTCAAATTCATACTGACTTTTTGATCACCCGGTATATATATTGCATCTGTCCTTTCAGACTCTCCATAGGATGTATGAGACAGGCGAAATACCCTCAGACTTTAAGAAAAATGTAATAATCTCCATTCCAAAGAAATCAGGCGCAGACAGGTGTGAAATTACAGAACCATCAGTTTGATAAGTCATGGTTGCAAAATTTTAACACGAATTATCTACAGGAGAATGGAAAAGCTGGTAGAAGCTGACCTCTGGGAAGATCGGTTTGGATTCAGGAGGAACGTAGGAACCCGGGAGGCAATACTCGCTTTACGACTTATCTTAGAAGATAGATTAAGGAAAGGCAAACCTATATTTTTAGCTTTTGTAGCTTTGGAGAAAGCATTTGACAATGTTGACTGGAATATGCTCTTTCATGAAAGGGAAGCATCAGTTGGGAAGGGAGTAAGACAGGGGTTGTAGCCTTTCTCCGATGTTATTCAATTTGTACATCGAGCAGGCGGTGAAGGAAAGCAAGGAAAAATTGGGAATAGGGATTAAAGTTCAGGGGGAAGAAATAAAAACATTGCGTTTTTCTGATGACATTGTAATTCTGTCAGAGACAGCAAAGGACGTGGAACAGCAGTTGAATGGAATGGACAGTGTGTTGAAGAGAGCGTATAAAATGAACATTAACAAGAGAAAAGCAAAGATAATAGAATGCGGTCTTAGAAAATCAGGCGATGCTGAAGGAATTAGATTAGGTAACGAAACAATGAAGGTGGTAGATGAGTTTTGTTACTTTGGTAGTAAAATAACATGCGATGGTCGCAGTACAGAGGATTTAAAATGCAGAATGGCAATGGGAAGAAAAGCATTTTTGAAACAGAGAAATTTGCTAACATCGAATATTGATTTAAGCCTAAGGAAGTCCTTTCTGAAGGCATTTGTATGGAGTGTAGCGTTGTATGGGAGTGAAACATGGACGATAAACAGTACGGACAGGAAGAGACTAGAGGCTTTTGAAATGTGGTGTTACAGAAGAATGCTGAAAATTAGGTGGGTAGATCGTATAGCTAATGAAGAGTTACTGAACAGAATTGGTGAGAAAAAGAATTTTTGGCATACCCTGACCAAAAGAAGGGATCGCTTGGTAGGACACATTCTTAGACATCGAGGAATCGTAAATTTAGCATTGGAGAGAAGTGTGTGGGGTAAAAATCGCAGAGGGAGACCAAGAGACGCATATAGTAAGCAGATTCAAGTGGATGTGGGTTGCAGGTCTTATGAGGAGATGAAAAGGCTTGCTCAGGATAGAGTAGGGTGGAGAGCTGCATCAAACCAGTCTGCGGACTGAAGACCATAACAACAACAATAACAACAGTTTAACACGAGTGTTAAGCTAACATAAGTTGATGTAAAGCAATGTTTGTTTTTGCTACATAGACTAACAACCTTGTTAGCTAACAACATCTTTTGGTGAAAACGGCCCTGTAGGTATTTTCTGTGCCTGCCATCTGGCAACACTGACACTGCCGCAGCTAATGCCCTCTGCCGCGCACCTGCGAGAGTGCAGGGCAAACTTGGCTGTCTTACACTCCCACCCTCTGCTGCGGTTCATCAACGGGACACGGCGCGCGATCTGCCGAGTACAGCTCTATCAGCCACGGGAGGGGTAGGGGTAGGCCGAGATACTCTGCCCTGGCCACTGGGCAGATGGCGAGGGCGGGCGAGGGCGGCCGAAGCGAAACAAAAGGAGGGCCGGATGAGGGAGGAAGAAGTATTAGGGGAGGGGCTGAGGAACGGCCTCTGCCACTGCCGACTCTGCGGGCCGTCCCAGGAGGCAATCCCGCCAGATAGGGCGCCAGTTTATAAAAGTTGCCGATCCCCGGCAGTCGGGCGCGACAAAGAGTTTTCTATTAGGCGTAATCTGACCCGGCCGGAAGTCGGACGGCGAGGGGTAGGGGAGGAGGGCCCACAGTTCCCAGGTCCCACCCCCGCTGCAGCTACTCCCGAGTGCTGAATCGCCAAGTTCATAGGGGTTCACAGCCCTTTAAATAAAAACTAAGGACCGAACGAATATTGGGTTTCATTTTCGGTTACGGCCAGTTTCGGCCAAAACATTGGTTTTGCCTGTAGTTTCAATTTGGGCCAGAACTAAGCCGAATCTTCTGCTTGGCCGAAACTAGCTTTAGGGATTTTGTGTATGTAGTCGGGTCCAGTTTGGGACTGATTTAGTACTCGTAAAAATTTTATTACCATAGATCTACTCTCTTCTGCAAGAAGGAAGTAATGTACCAAGACTATGTTAGCAGTGCACCGCTCTATCTTTCGACCAACTTTGTTGTAAGGCAGTGAACGTTGGGTGGATACAGGACACCTTATTCATAAGGTTACAGTTATGAAAGTGGCAAGAATGATTGCAGGTAGTAATAGATGGGAACAATGGCAGGAGGGTGTCCATAATGATGAAATCAAAGACCAACTTTGTTGCATGGGAATGAAAGGTGGGTGGATACAGGTTACCTAATTCATAATGTAGAGGTTAAGGTATGAAAATAGCAAGAATGGTTGCAGGTACTAACAGATGGGAACAATGGAAGGAGGGTGTCCGTAATAAGGAAATCAAAGAAAAACTGGGAATGAACACCATATAGGAAGCAGTTATAACGAACAGACTGCGATGATGGGGTCATGTTACACCCATGGGAGAAGCAAGGTTACCTAAGAGACTCATGAGCTCATCAGTGGAGGGTAAGAGGAGTCGAGGTAGACCAAGAAGAAAGTACTTAGATTCGGTGCACAATGATTTGGAGTAAAAGGCATAACATCAGACGAGGCATCAATGTTAGCATTGAATAGAGGATCATGGAGGAATTTTATTAGAGGTACTTTGCTCCAGACCGAACGCTGAAAGGCATAATCAGTCTCTAATGATGATGATAATGATGATGATGAAAAAATGTATTTACTTGTTAATCACAATATTAACACAATCATATCTTATACTGATATTCTTACATTGTGTTTGTAACTATTTTATTTATTCAGTAGTATACTTAATTGAACAGGCTATCATATTACACTCCTGGCCATTAAAATTGCTACACCACGAAGATGACGTGCTACAGACGCGAAATTAAACATACAGGAAGAAGATGCTGTGATATGCAAATGATTAATTTTTCAGAGCATTCACATAAGGTTGGCGCTGGTGGCGGTACCTACAATGTGCTGAGATGAGGAAAGTTTTCAACCGATTTCTCATACACAAACATCAATTGACCGGCGGTGCTTGGTGAAACGTTGTTGTGGTGCCTTGTGTAAAGAGGAGAATTGCGTACCATCACGTTTCCGACTTTGGTAATAGTCGAATTGTAGCCTGTCGCCATTGCGGTTTATCGTATTGTAACAATGCTGCTCACGTTGGTCGTGATACAATGTCTCTTAGCAGAATGTGGAATCGATGGATTCAGAAGGGCAATACAGAATGCCGTGCTGGATCCCAATGGCCTCATTTTCTCTGGAATGGAAAGAGATATGTCTCTCATTCCGCCATTAAAAACAATGTCGATATGTTAGCTACATTTCATACTCATTAATGTATGGTGTAGAACACAAAAACGCAAACTGGCCAGCGTCTACATTTTTCACTGTAAACTCTTCAAAATGTGCGAGGCGTTGTATTTAGGTTTTATTATTACATTATCTACGGACAAGAAATAAAAGAAAAGCAGTTCAATATCATGCGGTGATCTTTGACTATAAGATACAAAAAAAATTTTTTTATACCGAATACTTTCTGCAAAACGGATTGAGGAAGCTGCATTAGCGCAGAACAAGCACAAATCCGAAAACATTGTATTATAATAACAGTCTTGATCTCTGAGGTAAAAAGAAAAATTTAACAAATAAATAAAAAATAAAAAAAAGAAGATTAATAAGAAAACTATTCAAAATCAATATGTAATGAAAAGGAAAAAGTAATTGCGTATTCCTCTACTACTTACACTCCTGCCCATTAAAATTGATACACTACGAAGATGACGTGCTACAGACGCGAAATTTAACCGACAGGAAGAAGATGCTGTGATATGCAAATGATTAGCTTTTCAGAGCATTCACACAAGGTTGGCGCCGGTGACGACACCTACAACGTGCTGACATGAGGAAAGTTTCCAACCGATTTCTCATACAAAAACAGAAGTTGACCGGCGTTGCCTGGTGAAACGTTATTGTTATGCCTCGTGTTAGGAGGAGAAATGCGTATCATCAAGTATCCGACTTTGATAAAGGTCGGATTGTAGCCTATCGCGATTGGGTTTATCGTATCGCGACATTGCTGCTCGCGTTGGTCGCGATCCAATGACTGTTAGCAGAATATGGAATCGGTGGGTTCAGGAGGGCAATACGGAACGCCGTGCTGGATCCCAACGGCCTCGTATCACTAGCAGTCGAGATGACATGCTCCTTATCCGCATGGCTGTAACGGATCGTGCAGCCACGTCTCGATCCCTGAGACAACAGATGGGGACGTTTGCAATACAACAACCATTTGCACAAACAGTTCGACATCATTTGCAGCGGCATGGACTGTCAGCTCGGAGACCATGGCTGCGGTTACTCTTGACGCTGCATTACAGACAGGAGCGCCTGCGATGGTATACACAACGACGAACCTGGGTGAGCGAATGGCAAAACGTCATTTTTTCTGATGAATCCAGATTCTGTTTACAGCATCATGATGATCGCATCCGTGTTTGGCGACATCGCGGTGAACGCACATTGGAAGCGTGTATTCGTCATCGCCATACTGGGGTATCACCCGGAGTGATGGTATGGGGTGCCATTGGTTACTCGTCTCGGCCAACTCTTGTTCGCATCGACGGCACATTGAACAGTGGCCGTTACATTTCAGATGTGTTACGACCCGTGGATGTACCCTTCATTCCTGCGAAACCCTATATTTCAGCAGGATAATGCACGACCGTATGTTGCAGGTGCTGTACGGGCCTTTCTGGATACGGAAAATGTTCGACTACTGCCCTGACCAGCACATTTTCCAGATGTCTCACCAATTGAAAACGTCTGATCAATGGTGGCCGAGCAACTGGCTCGTCACACTACGCCAGTCAGTACTCTTGATGAACTGTGGTATCGTGTTGAAGCTGCATGGGCATCTGTACCTGCACACACCATCCAATCTCTGTTTGACTCAATGACCATGCGTATCGCGGCCGTTATTACGGCCAGAGGTGGTTGTAATGGGTACTGATTTCTCAGGATCTATGCACCCAAATTGCGTGAAAATGTAATCACATGTCAGTTCTAGTATAATATATTTATCCGATTAATACCCTTTTATCGTCTGCATTTCTTCTTGGTGTAGCAATTTTAATAGACAGAAGTGTATTATTCTTAAAGATTTTAATAATGAGTTTCCTTGAAAGTGACGGGCTTTTTTAATAACTGATACGGGTTTAGGAAAGAGTATGCTTTTGGACATATTGCATATTGTGCTGTCACTTATCGGTTAGTAAAGTCATTAGACGATCAGAAGCACTGAAAAATGATTTAGATAAGATATCTACATGATACAAAAATGGCAATTAAACCTTAATAATGAGAATTGTGAAGTTATCCAAATGACCGCTAAACTTCATTTTCAGGATAAATCAGTCAAAACTACAGGCCGTAAATTCAAGTAAATACATAGGCGTAACAATTAGAAACAACTTAAATTGGAAAAACACAAAAAAACAATGTAGGGAAAGCGAACCAAAGACTACGTTTCATTGGCAGAACACTTAGAAGATGCAACAGTTCTACTACAGAAACTGCCTAGCCCTATTTGGGAGTATTACTGCGCATTGTGGGACTGACGGACGATTTAGAAAAAGTACAGAAAAGGCAGCTCGTCTTTATTATCGCGATATAGGGAAGAGAGTGTCACGTGAATGATGAACGAGTTGGGGTGAAAATAATTAAAATAAAGGTGTTATTTGTTGTGACGAGATCTATTTGCGAAATTTCTTTCACCAACTTTCTCTTCCGAATGCTAACATACTTTGTTAGCACCCACCTACATAGCAAGACATGATCATGAAAATAAGAAAAATCAGATCGAAAACGGAAAGATTTAGGTGTTCATTTTTCCCGCGAGCTATTACAGAATGGAACCGCAGAGAAACATCATAAAAGCGGTTCGATGAACCCTCTGCCATGCAATTCAATGTGACTTGCAGACTATGTAGATGTAGATAATTACACTGACAATAATCATAATATTAGTCAGAACTGTGACATTTTTCGAAATACTTCATGCAACACTAATTGAAGTTCGTTTACTGAGTGCAGCACTTTATAAAAAAAAACTTCACCTCAATTAAATGTAATTACTGCAATAAACAAATCAAAAAGTTAATGTTAAGGAAGAGAGACGAACACGCAACGAAATTTTACAACGTACAGATGAAGTCTTGGCTGCGCGGGACAGGAGCTGAGTTTGTAGTGCAGTGACCGTGCTCCACAATTTTGCTTACATATCAGTGTTAGAGTGGAGAGCTGCGTCTAACTAGTCTCCTGACTGAAGACCAAAACAACAACAACATCAGTGTTAGGGTAAAATGTAAATGTTATTTCTGTATTACAGTGTCGTTAGCAGAAAATGTATACTAAATGGGATCCCAGACTTTATTTTAAGAAGAATACCTACTCGCAATAACATAGTAATGTTTACCGGTTCTGCATTGCACTTTTTTTTCAGTGCAAGATTCTAAGAGAACTGTGAGGGGAAAACGACATCGCTTCACTTATAACAGGTTGGAGGTATTCGTATGCACTTGGTCACTTGTACAGCTTACGGATTGGTTGACTTAGCCTAATATTGGCAACTTCTGGGTGGAAACTTAAGCCAGTAAATCTGTACGCCTCCTTCCTCATCTTCTACGGACTCGTGGATAGGCTTTGTGGTGTCCTGTTCAAGACTGTATATGTGCGTTTGTAATTGTCGCAGTATCCACTCAATGCACAAAAGTAAATATTGTTTTCTATACGTTACAAGGAGGGTCTGGAGGGGGCTGTCTACAGCAAGGACTGGGGTGGTTTGGGGAGGTTCTGTGGGGGGGGGGGGAGGGGGTCTGCAGCCCGACAGCCCCCCTCCCTCTCTGCATACGCCACTGAAGGACAGTAACCTAGACATATCGGATTTTCGTTCCAGATTGTAATGCCGGCCGCGGTGGCCGAGGGTACTGAGGCGCTCCAGTCACGGTCTGCACGGCCACTACGGTCGGGGGTTCGAAACCCCCCCCCTCGGGCATGGATATTTGTGCCGTCCTTAGTCTTAGCTAGTTCATAAGTATTTTGTAAGTTTAGGGACTGATGACCCCGTAGTTAAGTCCCATAAGCTGTACAAATTTTTGAAACATTTTGTTCCAGATTGCTACATTCACCAGTACTGCTAACACCCCCTCTATCACTGGTGCATGCCACTGTTCACCGTGGCATACCGTCCACTAGATGATCAAGAGCCTGGTTCTCCACATTGTCTCACTTCGCAACGGAAATTCGACGTAGAAATCTCAGGTTCGTTGCCACAACGAATCTCTGTCATGTAGAGAATCCTAAGAAATTCTTGTCTCATTTATACTAGCGGCAAAACACAATCAATACCTTCATTACATGATAGAAATGATGATGCTACTGAAGCAATTCTGCTTTAACAGAACTGTCATAACACCGCTTTCCGAAATTCTTACACTAGAGAAGACGAAGCAAATGCTCCAGAATTCCCATCAGTTCCACCATGCGTAATTTGCTAGTAAATATCCATGGAGTATTAAAACAACTTAAATCACTTAATAACAGTAAGTCTTCCGGTCCTGACTGTGTACCAATAAGGTTCCTTTCAGAGAATGCTGATGCAATAGCCCCATACCGAACTATCACATACAACTGTTCACTTAGCTAGTGTTCCGTACCCAAAGACCGGAAAGTTGCACAGGTCACTCCAGTATTCAAGAAACACAATAACAGTGATCCGCAAAATTACAGCCCTGTATCATCGACGTCTGAGGAACTGTGTTCCTGATGAAATATACACATGCAACGTCTGTGTTCAGGACACCTTGGAACAAAGGTGAAGCATCGCTGTTTCTGACGGCGGCGCCAGGTTAAGAGGTGGTGGATGTTTTAGTATGACGATTAACACAACTGCACCAGCAGAACTTTTTATCTTCTGTTTTATTTTTTTGTAACAGTCGTATCGGTTTTCACTCTAAATAATCTGCGCGACCAGTCGCTAAAACGCGGCCTGTACGCGTGCGTTGTAACGACAGAAAGACCTGTCAGTTATTTGTCAATGAGCGACATTTAAAACTGAAAGCGAATATATCTAAATTGAGTACATATTCAGTGTATGAGGTGCACGAAATCGAACGCTGTAATGACGCGAATCGGCCGTGTCGCCAAATTTGCAGAGATTGATTGCGGTTTGTCAGCGAATGTACTAATTTGTTATACTTGCCAGTGCGGCTTCGAATCCAGCGGCGGTCGTCCATAATTATTGTAATGGATGGGTCCACAGTAATCCTGCGATCGGTGACACACCGTGTTCGCTTTCGTTTCTTCTCTCTGTTTTGTCCTGCCGTTCTGGCGAACCAGGTCGTTGTATGCACTGTGTTGGTGTTAACAGCAGAAGCCGTCTGTATAAACGTATGATGCTACTGCTCATTCCTCGGAAAACTTGTAAATTCTGCTTTTTACTGATGAAACCCTCCCTAAATGCAGTTCCTTGTTCTTTATGATTTCCTCCATTAAATGTTTAATAAGTTTTCTGAACTACGTCGTCATTAGTTTCCAGGAGATACTTTAAAATATGATAGGTTCCAATAAGGATAAAGCCAAGATCGCTAGTATATAATTTTATTTTGACGACCGGTTTCAATGGTGTCTGCCATCATCTTTTGGTCTAAAAATGTTTTACACGGCCGTCATCTGTTAAAAAGGGCATGACGGAAAATTAAAAACATGCATGGTGTTTTCATCAGATTGCCTTTTTTTTTTTTTTTTTTTTTTTTTTTTTTGCGCCTACGACCGTATTTATGATATCCAAATGGGTGTTTTTGCAGCAGTCAGTCGTTATTTGTAAGAAACTGCTTCATTTTGTAGATCTAGATTTCGGCAAGTGACTTGCCACTAAAAGAAGATAAAGCAGTCAACAATCCGCAGAGTGCTTTACTAGGCACGGTTCTGTTTGGAGGTGGTATGCCGTTGCCTTCATCCGACCTTCGAACTGACTTACCCAGCCAGTTATAGGGGGACCTACTGTTTAACGTGGGTTCCGAACCACGGTGCTAATCAGTATTTTTCACATGAGCAATACTGCCAGAGGTGAAAGAAGTGGAAAGTGACAGATAAAAATCCTAGGACCTGGCGGTAATCGAACCCGCGACCTTTCGATTTGTAGTCTGGCACTCTACCACTTTGCGACCGAGGCGCACGACTTGCCACTATCAATGCTATGTTATGTATGTATGCAGACGATGACGTCTTGTTAAATTTGACTTGCCACTATCAATCCTAAATTAACAAGAAGTCATCGTCTGTATACATACATTATATGAAAAAGATTGACAAATTCGAAAAGAGTTAATAAGATGTACTTTACATATCATACATTTTCTTTTTATGTTAGCATGTTTGCTTGTACATTGTATCATCCTCATAGAGGGTCTGTAATACATTGCTTTCCACATTTAGATGTAATGCGATTGCCAGTAAAGTGGGTTACAACTTGTGTAATGGAACTGTATGCAACATTGAACCGTATGCAAAAATGTAAATCTTTAAATTAACTGTTTGTTTGTTTATGAATAGTCTTGTATTCTTATTTTACGACAAATTTTACAAGACCAGTTATAAACAAACAGTTAATTTAAAGATTTACATTGTTGCATAGGGTTCATTGTTGCACACAGTTCCATTTCACAAGTTGTAACCCACTTTACTGGCAATAGCATTACATCTAACTTTGGAAAACAATGTACTACAGACCATCTATGAGGATGATACAATGCACATGCATAACATAAAAAATTGTATGGTATGTAAAGCACATCTTATTAATTCTTTTCTAATTTGTCAATGTTATATTTAATATAATGTATGTATACAGACGGTGACTTCTTGTTAATTTACCATTGATAATGGCAAGTCACTTGCCGAAATCTAGATCTGGAAAACAAATAACGACTGATTGCTGCAAAAACACGCATTTGGATGCTTCGCATTATATTAAAGCGAGGAGGTGCATCAGTTACATAGATAAGAGAAAGATCGCTTACATTTAGGAAAGAGACACACCTTAAATTTAAAAGATCATTTTAATGTCAAGATGTACTAACCCGGTATGACAGCTACACTGTCACCACTGTAGTATATACTTTTATATATTTTTTCCTTGGGTAACGCCAGATATCACTTGCGTCCTACTTTATTCTTGCCGTCTATTACAATGTACTGCGTCCTTTCTGACAGGAAATCACGTATTCAAGTCATAACTGAGGCGATATTTCGCAAGTACGCAATTTGCTTAGAAGACGCTTGCGAGTTACAGTTTATAAAATTATAGCTTATGGGACTTAACTAAGGAGTCATCAGTCCCTAAACTTACAAACTACTTATGAACTAGCTTATACTAAAGACGGCACAAACATCCATGCCCGAGGGGGAATCCGAACCCCCGACCGTAGTGGCCGTGTAGACTGTGACTGGCACGCCACAGACCGCTCGGCCACTGTGGTCGGTCTGAGGTACAGTATCAAAAATCTTCCGGAAATTGAGAAATATGGAGTCGAATTGAGATTCCTTGTCGTAGCACTCCTGTTGGGTGAAGACGTAGCTGTGTGTCACAAAAACCATACTTATGTTGACAATGGGTCGCCGGCCGCGGTGGCCGAGCGGTCTGCGGCGCGCCATTCAGTCTGCACGATCACTACGGTCGGGGGTTCGAATCCCCCCTCGGGCATGGATATTTGTGCCGTCCTTAGTATTAACTAGTTCATAAGTAGTTTGTAAGTTTAGGGACTGATGACCTCATAGTTAAGTCCCATAAGCTCTACAAACATTTGAACATTTAACAATGGGTGAATAGGTCGTTCTTTTCGAGGTACCAGTAGTTCATAATATTTGAGAAAAGTACATGTTCTAAAATCATGCTGCAAACTAACGTCAATGATATACGCGTGTAATTTTGCGGATAACTCCTATTGTCTTTCTTGAATATTGTGGTGACCTGTTCCACTTTCCAGTCCTTTTATACAGATCTTTCACTGAAGCAGGGGCTGTATATGATAGGTATGGAGCTATTCCATCAATATCCCTGAAAATAACTTAATTGGTGTACAATCGCAACGAGGAGACTTACTGTTAACTGATTTAAGTAGCTGCTGTACTCCAGGGCTAGCTAATTTAAATTACGCATGCTGACTGCTGTTCTTGATACTAATTCTGGAGTATTTGTGAAAGAATTTCGGAAAGCTGTGTTTAGCAATTCTGCTTTAGCAGTACTGTCATTAGTGGCAACAACATTGCTATCGCTTTGTGGACGTACTGATTGTGATGGGCGTATATATCGTCAACATAATGGTCTAAGAACGGGTTCGGGTCTTTCCGGTATTCTTGCTAAAAATTTTATTAATAGTCAGGAATAAAGCTTTTTGCTTAGCAAAATGAGATTATTTATAAAATTGTACAAGCGTTACGTTAATTATATGTTCATCGTCTTTAACGGAGGTAATGAGGAGGCTGACCAACAATAAGATAGATTTCACCTTGGAGTTTGAAGTTGAAACACTCTTAATATTTTTGGACTTACAAATAATTAGAAAATACGAAACATTAAACATATCTTCCGTAAACCAACTACAACAGATATCATTATTGCTGAAAATTCTAATCATCCCTCATTCCAAAAGAAAGCATTTTTCGCTCTGTTTCACAGGATTAAACATTTGCTCTTTATCAGGAGGCCATACTATAATACAGATAGGAATAGCTAATGAATTCAAAGAATGTGATACTAAGAAAATGGGCAAAAAAATACTTTTACAGTGTCATGAAAACAGCACACTAAAAATGGAAAAACTTGCTGCTAAATACGCTGCTATGACTTACGCATGCCAGTTATCATTAAAAATTGGTAATGAATTTAGAAAACATAATGTCATAATAGGGTTTAACACGTGTAGTAACTTGGGAAAATTCCTCCGCCAGTGTTGAAAAACCTGTCAATAAATTTTCTTTTGGTGGGTTATACAAGGTTAAATGTGGGACGCTTGATAATTTCTGTATTGGGCAACCAGGAAGGGGATTTAAAATAGATACAGGGACCATAGCTATCGCAGTAATTGTAGCGCACTAAGTGCCCATTTTACGTCAGAATCATCATCAACTTCCTGACATTGTAAACAACATGCATGTTGTTCATTATGAGAATAAAAGCATATGTTTTGACATTTTGAAGGACTTAGAAATTTTTGTGCATACATACATCTTGCAGAATCAACTGCTTAACGAACAAGTTATCAGCACAAGGAACTTGCTTTTTCCAAATTTTCGAAGTAAAATTTTTCATTAATTAATTTTTGAGGATATTATTTTATTTTGCAAATTTGGTAAAAATTTTATTTGTGGGTATAAGATAAGAAGCAGCAGCACTTAAACGTCATTTGCAGAGTATCCCATGTAGACGTCATCTACCTACTTTCCTGCTTCGGTGCCCCCTGTATTATGGAGCCGCAGATAAAGTACTGTTAAAGAGGACCACACTTTGCTCCATAGTAAGTAGGCAAGGGCACAATTGTGTGGCCAATTGAGAAGTTGAATGTAATATAGTCACAAATGAACAGGTTGTCAAGTAAGTAGCAGGTGAAGAGGTCACAGCCCATAAGCAGCTCGTGTTCAAGAAATGTTCAAATGTTTGTTAAGCTTAAGGGACTTAACTGTGGGGTCATCAGTCCCTAAACTTACAAACTACTTACGAACTAGCTACTACTAAGGACAACACAAACATCCACGCCCGAGGGGGGATTCGAACCCCCGACCGTAGTGGCCGTGCAGACCGCGACCGGCTCGCCGCAGACCCCTCGGCCACTGCGGCCGGCGTAAGTAGCTCGTCCCTGTCGAGTAGTTGGCACGGATCTTGAGCAAGGAATATAATTCTCCCTGAGAGACAAAATAAAAAATGCACTTGGATGTCACACTTTTGCTTTCGCTTTACCCTGAACGAGCAGCCCGCTATAGCAGGTTGCGGATGAAAGTAAGATAGGGCCAGTGTGGTAGGGTACTGTGCCAGCGAGTCCCCCAGAGGCCAGCGGTGCTACAGCTGGGGGCTGCAGTGGAGGGTGTGGGGCCGAGGCGGCCGGCCGTAACCTGGCGTCTCGCGGGGATTTCCCGGCGATAGCAGCGCCGGCGGCGGCGGCGGCGGCGGGACCTCCAAACAGCCCCGGGCGACCAATAAACGAAGCCTAGCCTCCCTGCCCCCTCCCCTCCTGCTGCCGGCCTCGCCAGGCCGCCCCTCCCTCTCTTAGTGTTAGTGGTGGTAGTGGGGGTGGCTATATAAACAGCTGGCAGCCGGCCGTGCAGCTCTGCTCTGCTGGCCTACCACTGTCTGTCAGACTGCTTCCCACTCTTATAACCACGGCGGAACAGCACGGCATACCGTTTCTGAACAAGTTCATGCTGCATACCTGCACCAAGTTAGAGATCCAACACCCAGGTAATATACAAAGGGCGGCAACATCAGATGGCCGAGCAAATAAACTACGAGAAACATATTAATCTGAATTAGAGGCATGGAAACGTGGCATACATCTAACTCTTCAAAGTTCCTTCCTACCCCCACCCCAATGAAATTATGATCAAATTTAGCCCATATGATACCCCAAGGTTCTCTCAATTTACCTGTGAAACTCTGCCAAAAACAAATGTTTAAATTATATCTTTACTTTTTCTGACCCGATTTTGTTTAAATGAAGCTGTTTTCTAACTACTGTGATGGAACTCTCCACGTACAGTAGAGCTGCATGCCACCGGGAAAAGTAACGGCTGTAGTTTCCCCTTGCTTTCAGCCGTTCGCAGTAACTGCGTGGCGAAGCCATGTTAGCTGATGTTACAAGGCCAGCTCAGTCAATCGTCCAGATTGTTGCCCCTGTAACTACTGAAAAGGCTGCTGCCCCTCTTCAGGAACCACACGTTTGTCTGGCCTCTCCACAGATACCCCTCCGCTGTGGTTGCACCTACGGTACGGCTATCTGTATCGTTGAGGCACGCAAGCCACCCCACCTCAGCAGCGTCTGTGGTTCATGGGAGTGGTATTTATGCTCTCTAAATATCCACTTTTATGTAAAAAGGAGACAATTTTCACTTGTGTGTGTGTAACTGATTAGGTTTCTGTCTTATGAACTCCTCCTGGATCACTTTTCTTTCTATTTCATTTTTTGATGTCAATGAAAATTTTTAAAATTTTGTCCATTATTGATGTTCCGTGACTTGTAATACACTAAAATAAATTGAATTCGCCTACAGTCACAAAATTATGTTTTATTTTTCACAATTCATTTCGAGCTCTGAGGACTCATCGTCAAGTGCCTCTATGATTTATTATACATTTTCAGTGGCCTGCGCTTATTAAAAAGTGGTGCTCAAATACGGCTGGTGCAGTATGATAATAGGAGTACATTTGTATTTATAAAAAAACACCAACACAAACAGTATCATATAGAGACACACTGTGGAATAACAACACTTCGCAATGTGTCTCAAGATGAGAAATTTTTGTGTTGGTGATTATTTATACATAAAAAATGGACTCCTATTATCATACTGCACCAGGCTTATTTGAGCTCCACTTTTTAATACGCCCAGGCTGTTAAAAATGTATAACAAATCATATAGGCACCTGATGGTGAGCCCACAGAGCTCGAAATGCATTGTGAACAATAAAACACAATTTTGTGACTGAAGGCGATTTCTCTTCTCTTTCTTCGTTTCGGCCATCTAAGGACCACGCACCAATTTCAATGTTTCCTCCTTTGTTTTTCTTTATTTTTCCTCGATTATTCTTTCATCTTTTCACTATGCATCCTTTTTCTCTTCTCAGACCACTTTACTCCTGCCTTCTTCTCCCATCGCCTTGGAATCTTTCCATTTTAACACTTTCTTCTTAAAAGTTTCTCTTTCTGTTGCATCTTTTGCTCCTATATTGTTTCTTTCCAAATATTTCCTAACTTCTTGAATCCATGCTATTTTGACTTCTTGTCCCAGAGATATTTAAAAATCTGTTTGGTTAACCTGTTGCTGTTCATTCGGTATAAATATCCAAAAAATAGCAGTCGGCTCTTCCGTAGTGTTTCGGTTTTGTTTTCTATTTTGCAATGAACTTCTGCATTACTTCTCAGTTTCCATACCTCTGTATTTCTTAGTGGGGCAAGTATTTTTCGAATGATTTTTCTTTCTAGGACTTCAAGTTAATGTAATTTGTAATTCAGTACTAAACATTCGCTTGCATAAAGACATTCTGGCTTTACTACTGTATTTTCAGATTTGTAGACAGAGACCTTTTGTTGTAAATGTTCCTGGTTGTACCATATGCTCTCTTCATTTTATGTACTCTTTCTTTTACAGCAAATTTTTCTAAGCCATTTTCCTGAATCATTTCTCCCAATATTTAAATTTATTTACCCTCTTTATCGGCCCAATAACTGATAGTAGGATTTCTGGAGTATTTTTTATGTTTGTCATAAATTTTGTTTTCTCTACAGAAATTCTTAACCCTGCTTTGTTGGCTATTTCTTCTAAGAGATTAATTTGGATTGCTGCATTTGTTAGGTTTTCAGAAATAATGGCAAAATCATCCGCAAATGCTAGGCAGTGAATTTCAATACTTTTGTGTTTAGTCCCCAGTCCGATTGGTGATAGCTTATGATCGTTTAGTTTTTGTTTCCATTCTCTTCCTACTTTCTCTAGGACGCAGTTGAAGAGGAGTGGAGAAGGCGAATTCATTGTATTTTAGAAAATGTGTTTGAGACACGCGAATTTATAATGTGGCTGTCAACTTCCGGAAACAGAAAGAACCGTGGGGAAGTCTCTGAGTAATATAGCGACTGACAAAGCCAGCACGTACGCCCAATTTCGGGGATCACATCAAGTAAGGAAAACCTCATACTCAAGAATTAGAAGTGTGTGTTTCTATTCTGGTCTCTATCTCTTTATACCATTTCTTAATATCTACATCTACATGTGATACTCTGCAAATCACAATTAAGAGCCTGGCACAGGATTCATCGAACCACCGTTATACTATTTATCTCCCATTCCATTCTCGAATAGCGCGCGGGAAGAAAGAACACGTGAATCTCTCCGTTCGAGCTCTGATTTCTCGTATTTTATTCTGCTTATCATTTCTGTAGGTGGGAGTCTGCAATATATTTTCGCATTAGGAGGAGAACGTTGGCGATTGGAGTTTCGTAAGTAGCCCACGCCGCAACGATAATCGCCGTTGTTGTAATGATTCCCATCCCAGATCCTGTATCATTTCCGTAACGCTGTCTCCCCTGTATCGTGACAATACGAAACGAGCTGCCCTTCTTTGTGTTCTTTCCAATTTAAGTCTGAAGTAATAGTAATTCCTAGGTATTTTGTGGAGTTTAGGGCCTTCACTTTTGATTGATTTATCTTGTAAACAAAATTTAACGAATTTCTTTTCGTACTCATGTGGACGACTTCACACTTCTCATTACTTAGAATCAACTGTCAATTTTTGCACCATAGTGATAACTTATTCAGATCGTTCTGCAGTTGATCTTCAGATGATTTTACTAGACGGTAAATGACGGCGTCATCTGCAAACAACCTAAGAGAGCTACTTCGATTTTTCCCTAAATCGTTTATGCAAATAAAGAACCGCAGAGGACCAACAACACTACCCTGTGGAACGCCCGATATCCCCTCTGTTTTAGTCGATGCCTTACCATCGATTAATAGGAACTGTGTCCTCTCTGACAGGAAAGACGAATCGTTAAAAAGTACTAACCTGTCAGGCAGAGCTCTAGCACACACGCCTGGACGCGTTATGCCTAGGCACCGAACTCGGCTCGGCCGGCGAGAAAGACAGACCTCAGCGCACACATCATGCCACGTAAGCAAGGTAGTACCGAGCCGGCGCGATCGCTAGGCTTCCCTGAGAAAATCAAAGCCGGAGCGATCGCTAGCCGATTGGCTGGGCACACGCCACTGCGTCATAGCGGCCAGCCACTGAGCTAGCGATCGCTCCGGCTTTGATTTTCTCAGGGAAGTCAAAACAGTCTTGGTCCAACCCGCCACTGCCTGCACCGAAACTAAGTTTATTGTGCGGTATCGCTCCCTGTATATCTAGTAAAGCCAACCACTGCTCTAGAACAGTGCAAGGAGTCCCTTCACCAGTTCTTACACAATTTATTCGGGTCTGGTTGTCCCAAATGTTCTGTGCCTTTTACTCTCCAATACAATGCATTCGAAGATTAGAGTGATGCAGTTTCATCGCCATCATCACAGATCCTACATTTAGGGTCCTCTTCTGTTATTCCCATTGTATGTAGGTGTTTTTTGAAATTCCCATGGCCTCTCAGCAATCCAACCATGAGTCTAATCTCTCTCCTGTTCAGACTCAGGATTGCAGAGCTTCTTTTAAAACATGGCTTTGGCATCATTACCTTGCCATGTTTTTGTTGATAGACTTTGGTCCAATATTCTACGTGCTGTCTTCTGAGCCAGTTACGTAGCTCCAATTTGATCCGGTCCAATAAATGGAGACTCTGCCCCCATCTTGGCTAATCTGTCAGCATGTTCGTTGCCACTGATTCCCAAGTGGCCAGGGACCCACAATAGGTTTACCCTATTCCTGAACCGTGTGACATTCTGCAACAATTTCAGCCCTTGTTGCAGTAGGCCTGGCTGTCTGAATAGATATAGATCCTACGGTCTTTGTAGCACCTACGCAAATTCTCCTCCACACACGCCCTGATAGCAGTGATTTCGGCCTGGAATACTGAGGCCAGTTGTCCTAGAGAGATGACGTCCTCCAGTCATCTACATCTACAACATCTACAACCATACTCCGTAAGCCACCTGACGGTGTGTCGCGGAGGTTACCTTGAGTACCACTATCGATTTTCTCTCCTATTCCAGTCACGTATTGTTCGTGGAAAGAAGGAGGTATGCCTCTGTATGGGCTATAACCTCTCTGATTTTATCCTCATGATCTCATCGAGAGATATACGTAGGAGGGAGCAATATACTGCTAGAATCCTCGGTAAAGATATGTTCTCGAAACTTGGACAAAAGCCCGTACCGAGCGACAGAGCGTCTCTCCTGCAGTCTTCCACTGGAGTTTAGCGATCATCTCCGTAACACTTTCACGATTACCAAATGATCCTGTAACGAAGCGCGCTGCTCTCCGTTGGATCTTCTCTACCTCCTCTATCAATCCCACCCGGTACGGATCCCACACCGGTGAGCAGTATTCGAGCTGTGGGCGAACAAGTGTACTGTAACCTACTTCCTTTGTTTTCGGACTGCATTTCCTTATAATTCTCCCAATGAATCTAAGTCTTGCATCTGCTTTACCGACGACTGATTTTATATGGTCGTTCCATTTTCAATCCTTCCTAATGACTACTCCCAGATAATTTATGGAATTAATTGCTTCCAGTTGCTGACCAGCTATAGTGTAGCTAAATGATAAAGGATCTTACTTTCTGTGTATTCGCAGCACATTACAGTTGTCTACATTGAGATTCAATTGCCATTCTCTGCACCATGCGTCAATTCGATGCAGATCCTCCTGCATCTCAATACAATTTTGCATTGTTACAACCTCTCAGCATCACCCGCAAAAAGCCTCAGTGAACTTCCTATGTTACCCGCTAGGCTGCGCCCCGTATTCCCCGGCCCCAATCGCGCCGGCTCGGAACTCCCTCGCTTACACGGCACGTCGTCTGCGCTGGGGCCTGTACTTCCCGCCGGCCGCGGGCGCTCGTTTGGTGACGTCACGCGGCCTACCTGTCGGCCGTGGTGGGATCTGCCCTGCACGCCGCAGGCAGTAGCTGAGCTCAGCCGAGTTGAGCTGGGGCTCGATTGTGGTGGGAGGCGGCAGCGTTGCGAGGCGTGGCGTGGCGAGCGCTCGGCCAGATCGGGAGCTCTGCAAACAGCGCCCAGAATAGCGCCGCGTAAGGGGCTCTGGGGCTGTCCGGGACACTGATGTTGTCTGCAGTGCGGACACTGCTCTGATGTGGCTCTCCACCCTACTCTAGGTTCACGGAATGGTGACTGGCTGGAAGACTTCCTAATAGAACGCAGTACGTTGTTCTCGAAGGCGAGTGTTTGTCAGAGGCGAGTGTATCGTCAGGCGTGCCCCAGGGGATTGTGATAGGACCGCTATTATTTTCTATCTACAGGGTGTTACAAACAGGTACGGCCAAACTTTCAGGAAACATTCCTCACACACAAAGAATGAAAATATGTTATAAATTAAAAACACAATTTTGTGTGTGTTCTACAAGTTTGTTTTTGCTTACTTAACCGGTTTTCGGCTTATTAGGCCATCTTCAGAGTATTTACTGCTGTGTCAAAAGTTACATTGTTTAGATACAGCATGGGAAGAGATGACAAATGACTACACATAGTATAACACTTCTTTGACATTGTGTTATAACAGTTATCTACTTAAAAACTAAACAGTAACACAAGAATATACAATGTGTGGAGGACAAAACAAGGAATAAATTTATTGTATATTCTTGTATTACTGTTTAGTTTTTAAGTTGATAACTGTAATAACACAATGTCAAAGAAGTGTAATACTATGCATGTCGATCGAAGTGTAGTCGTTTGTCATCTCTTCCCATACTGTATCTAAACAATGTAACCTCTTTGACACAGCGGTAAATGCTCTGAAGATGGCCTAATAAGCCGAAAACCGATTAAGTAAGCAAAAATAAACTTGTAGAACACACACAAAATTGTGTTTTTAATTTATTCGATTATGTTCTACCAAGAAGCGATGGAAGAATCAGTCAAAATGAAAATATGTTATGTGGACATGTGCCTGGAAACGCTTAATTTCCATGTTAGAGCTCATTTTAGTATTTCTCTTTAAATGTAAATTGAAATAATTCGTGCAGCCATTTGTCAAAATACCTAGTTGTTTCGTTAGTATGTACTATACTTCCTCGATTCACCGCCAGTTGGCCCAGTTGAAGGAACGTAATGTTGACTTCAGTGCTTGTGCTGACATGCGACTCATTGCTCTGCAGTACTAGCATCAAGCACATCAGTACATAGCATCAACTGGTTAGTGTTCATCACGAACGTGGTTTTGCAGTCAGTGCAATGTTTACAAATGCGCAGTTGGCAGATGCCCATTTGATGTATCGATTAGCACGCTTCTCAACAACAGATTCGGTGACCGATGGATTGGTAGAGGCGGACCTATTCCATTGCCTCCACGCTCTCCTGACCTCAACCCTCTTGACTTTCATTTATGGGGTCATTTGAAAGCTCTTGTCTACGCAACCCCGGTACCAAATGTAGAGACTCTTCGTGCTCGTATTGTGGACGGCTGTGATACAATACGCCATTCTCCAGGGCTGCATCAGCGCATCAGGAATTCCATGCGACGGAGGGTGGATGCATGTATCCTCGCTAACGGAAGACTGGTACGCTCTTTTGCTGTGTGTTTCCATTCCGAGATTAATGTGATTTGAAGAGAAGTAATGAAATGAGCTCTAACATGGAAATTAAGTGTTTCCAGACACATGTCCACATAACATATTTTCTTTCTTTGTGTGTGAGGAATGTTTCCTGAAAGTTTGGCCGTATCATTTTGTAACACCCTGTATATAAACGATCTGATGGACAGAGTAACTTGTAATTTGCGGCTGTTGTGGCGATGATGCTGTGGTGTATGGCTATCGTCTTTAACTGACTGTAATAGCGTACAGGATGACTTGGACAAAATTTCTAGTTGGTGCGAAGAATGGCAGCTAGCTCTCATTGTAGAAAACTGTAAAGTGATGCTCATGAGTAGGAAGAACAATCCCATAATGTTCGAATACAGAATTAGTAGTGATGTTGCCGCGTCGTTCAAATATCTAGGCGTGACATTGCAGAGCGATATGAAATGGAATGAACATGTAAGGACAGTTGTGAGTAAGGCGGGCAGCCGACTTCGGTTTATTGGGAGAATTTTGGGAAGATGTACTTCACCTGTAAAGGAGACCGCGTATAAAACGCTTGTATGACCACGTCTTGAGTATTGCTCAAATGTTTGGGAACCGCAGCAGAAGAGATTAAAGGAAGACATGGAAGTAGTTCAGAGGCGAGCAGCTAGGTTTGTTACTGGTAGGTTCGACCAATGCGCGAGTGTCACGGAAATGCTCCGGCAACTCAATTGGGGCTCGCTGGAGGAAAGACGACGTTCTTTTCGTGAATTCCTGTTGAGGAAATTTAGAGGGCCGGAATTTGAATATGACTGTAGTACGATCTTGCTGCCGCCTACTTATATTTCGCGTAGTGATCACAAACACAAGATAAGAAATTAGGACTCGTACGGAGGCATATAGGCATTCCTTTTTTCCTCGTTCTGTTTTGGAGTGGAATAGGAAAGGAAATGCCTAGTAGTGGTACAGTGTACCCTCCGCCACGCACCTTACGGTGGATTGCGGAGTATGTAGGTAGCTGTAAGTGTAGATCCTCAGCAAGCCTCTTCATCTCCTCACAAGAAAAGGAACCCACATCTATACGAATCTGCTTACTGTATTCAACTATTGGTTTCCCTCTGTAATTTATACCCCACACAGTGCGTCCAATACTAATGGCGAATCTTTAATACAGCGCAAAGTTGCGAGTGACTAGAAAAAAAGGCACAGGTGACTCCATTTTATAAGAATGGTAAAAGAACTGACCCACATAATTGCAGGGCAATATTGTTCATCCGTGGCTCGCAACATGTCATGTGAGAAAAGAGCAAGCTGAGTTCCACATGAACGATGTTTCATAAACCCGTGCTGAAAAGGATGTTAAAAAATTAAATATACTGATACAACCTGGAAATATAGGCCTGCCTTATTCATCAGTATAATCGCGGCTTACCTCTTCAGGGTTGCACAATTCCGAAACTAGCGCAAGGTTTATCTGAAAATAAAATTTTAACGTAAGCCCAGATCGCCAGCTGTGAATTTTCGGTGGCAAGCTGGCGACCGTAAATTTTGCACCCTGCTGTAGAGTGCACGGCAGATTGCATGCAACACGGACATGATTAAAATTATAGCAGGAGACTGAAACATGGAGCACCGTCAGTGGGTGACCACAGAAACACAATGGTGCGGGGTCACCCGTCAGCAAGTGGCGGTGGCTGAAACAGCAATGTCTCATCCACAACCGGGCCAGGTTTACTGATTAGCAAAGGCAACCCTTTGTTGCACAGCTCGTACGGGTATGGCCTGGTGCGTTTGAATTTTGAATGACAACATGTGTAGGCTCTTTCTCAGTATTTTCTGCGCGCCGGAACGCTTCAAACCAGTCTCAGATGCAATTCTACGGACGGATGACATTGGATTTCGCTGAATAATTCTAGAAACTGTGGCGATATTTTCAGGCGTAACTGCGGTTTGCTTGCTGCCAACATGCCCCACTAGATCATCAGTTACGCTGCCTGTTCGTTGAAATTTTGCGAAGAGCGTACGAATGGTTTTCGCATCGGGTCCTTTTTTAACATTAAATCGTGCTTGAAAACTTGGCCTTGTTGCCGTAGGACTCTCTTCTAACCTGTAGTAGTCTAGCACCAGAAAAACGCTTTGTTCAATGGAGTACATGGGTTTAATGTCTTCCTTCGGTACGCTAACATCCTTTCACGTTTCAATAGTGGAACTGATCGCTCTGGGCTTCGGATCACTATTTATACTAGGTATTACGTATGGCGATTACAGCGCCATCTGTTAGCAGCTTCTGTAACTATTATTTCAAACTGCTGTATAAACTTCTTACAGCTTTCACAATAAACATACCGTTTACTGCGTTCCTCTATCGATCTTTGTTTTCGAGATATTTAATTTTGAAATCAGGGAGTCCTTTTCTGGACACCCTGTAGTAGTACAGTGCGCCGATAATTCATTGGTAGTTCGGTAGATTTGGCATCAAGACTTTCAACAGGGCTGGTGTAAAATGCTCCAATCGCCAGGCGTAATCCGCCCCCCTCCCCCGATGGTGAATCGACTTAAGCGGGCGTAAAACTGACAGGCATGCATGAGAGTAGGGCTGGATATATGTCAATATTTTGTTGTTGTTGAGTTATTCCTTTGCATCACTTAAACTAAAATCGATTCGATTGTCCTTTCTCAATCGTATATGCAAAGAAAAAATATCCAGAAATAAACCACTGTACGTTCTTCAGATAAATGAGAAAAAACTTGTGTTTCCTTGTAAAGTCCTCTTCTAATTACCCATATAAAATAAAAGAACAAATCAATTCTTTAAATACGTTACAGGTTCGATTTTGTATAGCAGTTTAGAGATAGGGTGCAACTGTTGGCTTTATA
Organism: Locusta migratoria; assembly: GCA_026315105.1. NCBI lineage: Eukaryota > Metazoa > Arthropoda > Insecta > Orthoptera > Acrididae > Locusta > Locusta migratoria. The sequence goes on from CM048754.1 coordinate 101,622,915, forward strand.
ACCTGTATATCTTCTTCTTCTAATATATAAAGCAGAGTGTAATCACAAACAATTTAAGACACATTATGGCAATAGAATTGAAACTGAATTTTCATTTATTAAATCTAATATATAAAGCAGAGTGTCCGTATGTTTGTACGTGTTGTATACAAATCTACAATTTAGACGTAAGCTTCAATCCATGTGGACGGTCGCCGTAAGTGTAAGAATCACATACGATATATAGTTCACAAGATATGACGTCATAAACAATGAGATGCTCCCAAAACTGCTGCATTTATCGACAATGCTGCTCATTTTCTCCTAAACCATTGGACCGATTTCAACCAAATTTGGTACACACATTTTTACCGTGAGGTAACAATTGCTGCATGGTTAAGAATCACATACGGCTCATGGTTCAAAAGATATTACGTCATAACCAATAGAAATCGCAAAAAATGCCGTATAATGCGGCGAGACTTTCGAAATACACTGTATGAGAATGACAGTACTTAGCGACTTGCAACAAACTTTAAACATAATTTCAAACCTTTATTAAACTTTTTCTCGCTGGTAATCGTTGTAAAATGATGAAAGGAAAAAAGTTTCTCGCATACTACTTTTCCGCTGTTCATGGAGTAAAACTACGGCTCTCGGTATGACAATTTATAATTTGAACACTACAAATTGTAGCCGCAGGAAATTTTACAAACAGTATATAAGCATATAGTTGAGTGTACCTTCTAAAGTGCATCACAGTACGACACATAGTTCATGAAATATGTGCACATAAACAGTAACGTTCATGGAAAACCGCCTCATCACCATCAAATTTTAATCTATTACTTCTTTACTACTAAATGTATTGGCTAGAGGTTTTACAGACATACAGCCCTTATATAAATGAATATATATCTGAAAAATGGCAGGAATAAGTAATTAAACAGCCGGGCAATGCCGGGTTTTCAGCTATTTTCCTTCCGATTAGAGTCCGACCAACCATGATTTGTAGCCGCAAGCGAAACCGTAACCGAATATTCGGCTGCTCTTCTAGTTCTGGCCGAAGCGGAATTCGTAACCGAAACTAGCGTAATTAAGTTAAAATTTCTGTATTTTTACGTACAGAACTAATCACTATTTTTTTTCCATATTTTTCAATATCCCCTCCATGTACCAAGCCTTCTTGAGTGTGTGTAAGTCCAATGAGGAATCCGTAGAAGACGACACGGGTGGCAAACAGGTTTAGAAAACTTGATGGTACTTTTATTAAAGTACTTCCAAATTGTATTATTTTCCACTCGTTGTGACATTTTCTACCTAAAAAAACAAAACTTAAAGGAATTTACACAATAAGTAAACTACACTTGATACAGTGGAGTCTCGGAATTATGAGTTTCCCATAATTACGAGCGTCGTGAAACAAAACAACTGCGGGTACATTCTATCTTCACAGAAAAAGGCACTCCATCATTATAACGCGAAGTAAATTGTGAAAAGAATTTAAAATCTTTAGGCTGATTCCGGTCCCTTTCACCTCGAACTAAAGAGACTATTACGTAGCTACCTGATATTCCACAGTCCTGCACGACTTCTTGTAGGAAGATAGTCTTTTGTCTCTAGGTATACAACAGACAAGCCAAATCGATACTACGAAATGTCAAGAGTCTCAACATGACTACCACAATACAAAATGCGCTGAAAGTAATCACTTTTTTCTTCCATAAGTAGTCTTTATGATTTTATTCTTGAGAGCGCTAGCTTCATGTTGCCTTCTTCACTTCCGTTTTTTGCAATCGACAAACAACTTTACGTATCTCCATTTTGCCATTCCTGACATAGCAGCTTCAATCAGTACTGCAGAAAGTATTTTGAAATATAAACTCACACTTCCTATCAGCAGTATGATTGTTATCAGTATAAATTTACGCAAACTGAACAGGATCAATGTTTTATAACCCCATATACATTATTAATAAAACAGCTTCTCGCTTTCCCGGAAACTCATTAATAAAATACACAATTTTGTGTTTGTTCTACTGTTTTGTTGATTATGTGAATCCATTTTTGGCTTATTAGGCCATCATCAGACATTTACTGACGTTCCGTCAAAGAACTTGTGTTGCCAGTAAAACGGAAGATATCTTACATACAGAAAAGTAAATTAACTTCTTTGATGGAGCAGTTACAGTGTAAATAAATATTTGGATGAAATCTCTAAATTAATAGTACTAAAAAAAGGAAACATAAATACCATCCATTGAGAAACAGTGCAAACATGAATTCTTACAACATGACTACAGTGAAAAAAAAAAAAAAAAAATTAAACATAAATCTGGTGTTTTAAGGGTCATGTTTAATTTTATTTTTATTCACTGTTGTCATGTTGTAAGAAATTATGTTTGCACTGTTTCTCTATGTATGGTATTTATGTTTTTTTTTCAGTACTATTAATTTACAGATTTCATTCAAATATTTATTTACACTGTAACTGCTCCATCAAAAAAGTTAATTTACTTTTCTGTATATATCATCTCTTCTGTTTCACTGACAACCCAAGTTATTTGACTGAACTTCACCGGCCGCAGTGGCCGAGGGGACTGAGGCGGCGTTAGTCACGGTCTGCACGGCCAATACGGACGGGGGTTCGAATGACCCCTCGGGCATGGATATTTGTGCCGTCATTAGTGTTCGCTAGTTCATAAGTAGTTTGTAAGTTTAGGGACTGATGACCCCGTAGTTAAGTCCCATAAGCTATACAAACATTCGAACATTTGAACTGAACTTCAGTAAATGTCTGATGATGGCGTAATAAGCCGAAAATCGATTTACAAAATAAACAAACCTATGGAACAAATACAAAATTATGAATTTTAATCTTCACAAGTTCTACCAAGAAGCGACGTAAGAATCACTTAACATTAAGAAAACTTAACAGCATAACATTACGATAACCCATTACGTACAATACGAGGAAGTTCAGTTGTTACTAACGTAGTAAATCACTATTAGATAAGATTGCGTAATATTTTGCTTAATTGCAACATACTCACAATTTTTACGTGGAAGGACAGGCTCCCAGCATTTAAACGGCGCGCTGTGAACTGAGGTGAAGCGTTACTGTTGACTGAATCCACCCAGTACGCTACCGGACTTCATCAGTAAGTTCAAGAAAGCTAATTTCGGACAAGCCGAATGTTCGACCGATTTCTGGCCGAAACCGAAACTGCGCCCAAAGCTAATATTTAGGCCGAAAATGGCTGTAACCGAAACCGACTATTCGGTCGGTCCTTACTTCCGAACGATATCAGCGAATCTGTTTGTTTTGCAGACTCGATGGATAGGGATTCGATCCAGAATGATTTGTAAAGTGGATGTTTTGGTGTAAGTCGGCCACCCGCAGTGTACAGAACAGCGGCAGAGAGTTTCGGCCGCAGGCGGCTCATCCTCAGAGCCTGCCGCGGCTGCCCGTGCACACCGTTTAAATTATTTACTGGCCGCACTGCGAGCAGGGCTTTATTTCTGTGGCGCGTCTCTCTCACCACACAGAGCAACTCTGCTTTCTGGGGTCCCTCCGTATCGTATCGCGCTTGTCCCATTAGGGTAACTACATGCACGTACGTGCACTACACACAGTGTGTGTGTGTGTGTGTGTGTGAGAGAGAGAGAGAGAGAGAGAGAGAGAGAGAGAGAGAGAGAAGAGAGAGGCATCAGCTGGAGTTAAACAAAGAGTGAGTGAAAGGAGAGCTAAAACAGACCTCCCATGTACTGTGAATACCTGTTAATATTCGCACACTAACAAGGAGACCATACGGGTATCGGATATTAGAATTTTTTGGCCCACTTTAGGTTACGGTAGTAACACTAAAAGTGGGCCTTTGCGAATGTCTTTTGACAGCTCAAAATTTAAATGAAAATAACGGCTTTACTATTCATCTGACACGAAAATTGAATAAGGCCCACTTCTAGTGTTACTACCGTAGCCTAAAGTGGGCCAAAATGCACTTTTGATCAGGACTGTATTTAGTATGAAAACGCATCTACATACTGCATTAATGAAACTCAACGCATTCTTAAACAGAGTGTAGTTTGCACAAGATAAGATGATTTCTGGGCCCATGTATAGCCCGTAACTGCTACACGCTACAATTTTAGTTCTATCCTGCATTCTGCGTGCGCGGAATAATTCCAGGGGAATTGCGGGGTGTGGCCGCGTCTCCTGGACTCTACTGCACCACTAATTGGATCATTCTTCGAGTGTCGCTAGTGGCTTCCGTTTCTCCAGTGAGAAAACAGCCTGCATCAATTTCTTCTACCGTCACTACATTTCGGCCCTGTTGCTCCTCAATTCGTGGAGACAACGAAATTTTTAGGGCTAACATTGGTAGGAAACTTTGCTGGTCTCCCCATGCGTCCTATATGGCTGGCAGATGTACTCGTTTCCTTAACGTCCTCCGTGTTCTTAGCGGCATGTCGTGGGGAGCGAATCAAACCGTCCTTCACATCTCCCAGTTCAATGTCCGCTCGAAGCTGGATTATGGAAGCTCAACAACAACAAAATATTGACATATATCCAGCTCTCCTGTCAACAAAGATGTGCTGAAGAAACAGTAGTGATCAACATAAATGGATTTTTAAAGAAACCTGTACAATTAATCTGCAGTATTCACAAGTTACAATCAACGTAAGGTCAGGCCTGCAGAGACAGTTACTCTTCCCAGTTTTATTCGTATTAACACAGGGATACAGAAAAAAAATAGATGAACGCCAAGGGAACACGTCACAAATCAGAAGAAAAAAATGTAAACTGAAGCGTATTACCTCCTCGAAACGCAACCAGGCAAACATAACGCCGGCCGCGGTGGCCGAGCGGTCTGCGGCACGCCAGTCACAGTCTGCACGGCCACTACGGTCGGGGGTTCGAATCCCCCTCGGGTATGGATATTTGTGCCGTCCTTAGTATTAGCTAGTTCATAAGTAGTTTGTAAGTTTAGGGACTGTTGATCCCGTAGTTAAGTGCCATAAGCTCTACAAACATTTGATTTTTCCAAACATAACGGTTTGGGAGTTGCGGAAGAAAGAAAAAAAAAAAAAAAAGCTGCTCACATACTCCATTGATGCACCATATTGTTAACAGGTAAGCATGAAAATTCCGCCGATCGCCCAGGACTCGAGTCACAGTGCGAGGATAACATGAGGCAATATCCTTTACTACACTTCTACATAACATCTCCGCATGTCAAATTTGATAGCGAGAGTGTATTCTCTGCCTATGGGTAAAATATTTCTTTCGATTCGCGTGCCTGTACTACGTACATTTTGCGCCTGTTGGTATTTTTGGTGCTTCGCGGGCAACCAGACGTGTAGCGGAGCTGAGAGCACGAGGCGCCTGTTCTCTGTCCAGCGCCAGAGTACAACACAGGCTATTTCAGGGGAGCCTGTTTAGCTTCTGTTTCACAAAAATTACAGCCCTATATACCCACATATTTTACCAGTTACCTACCAGTTTGAAAAAGTGAACGCGTAGCTACACATAGATAATATGTCCGCGTATAAAATGTTGAGAAGTGTTAACATGAGCCGCGGTGCAGCGGCCGAGCGGTCTAAGGCACCTTGCTGAGGAGCTCGCAGTTGCTCACCGTTGGAGGTTCGACTCCTCCCGGGGGTATGGGTATAGGTGTTGTCCTTAGGTTAGTTTAACTTAGTGTAACTAGTTTGTAAGCCTAGGAAATAATAAGTAAAGGAGTTAAGTCCCATTTATTTACAAACATTTGAACATTTTTGTTAATATGAATGCATTACATCCAAATGTTCAAATGCTTGTAATCCTATGGGACCAAACTACATTGGTCATCAGTGCCTAGTCTTACAAACTACTTAAACTAATTAAAAACTTAAATACGTAGTATTTTTGTTCCACAATATTATTTATTTGCTTGTCATTAGCAGCTTTCGGCTTCTTAGGCTATCGTCAGATAACTTCATACTAAACTTATAGTCCATACGTTACACTGAGGTTACATACACAAAGATGGCGTTTCGAAGATTACGTGAACTACAAATTAATTATGTCTCTGAATCGATACTACATGACAAACGTACTCTTACAAAACAAATGGATTTTAAATGCACATATCTTGGGCGACAATGGTATTACAATATTAAAACTGTGTAATTTTATAACAAAGTATTGTCAGCAGGTGATGGTAGAAACAAAATGTGGGTTTCTTATGAATAAGTAGCAATACCACAGAACGTGCATAATAATAATAATGTCAACTTATTAATAGGCCTATTGTTATCATTGTGTGTAAATAATTTTGTCATATGTGTTTCATACCAATACTCCATATACCTTTCTCCTGCTTGCCATAATTTCCAGTTTGATTGTACAATCATCCATCGCTCACCTGGACATTTATAATATTTGTAACCTCAGTGAGTAAGATGTGCCCATTCGGACCCCATTTGTGTTTTTTCTTTTATTATTATTATGCACATTCTGTGCTATTGATACTTATTCATAAGAAATCCACATTTTGTTTGTACCATCACCTGCTGACAATACTTTCTTATAAAACTACACAGTTTTAATATTGTAATACCATTTTAGTCCAAGATATCTTCATTTAAAATCCATTTGTTTTGTAGGAGTAAGTTTGTTATGTAGTATCGATTCATAGACATAATTAATTTGCAGTTCACATATCTTTGAAAAGCCATCTTTGTGTATGTAACCTCAATGTCACGTGTGGACTATCTGTTTAGTATGAAGATATCTGACGATGGCCTAAGAAGCCGAAAGCTGCTAATAACAAGCAAATAAATAATATTGTGGAACAAAAATACTACCGACGGAATAATCCATGAACATACTTAAACTAAGCTAAGGACAACACACACATCCATGCGCGAGGGAGGATTCGAACCTCCGACGCGGGAGGCCTCTCGATCCGTAACGTGGCGCTCCAGACCGCTCGGCTACTCTCGCGTGGCACATCACATCCCTGAAGATGTACAGCTTGATACCTAACAGGTTATCAAAATCATGGGACGGATTAGTAAACACAAATTTGTCGTATCGAGACTGAATATCGAAATTCCCAAATCCACCACAATTAAACGAAAAATATATCTACTCAAGAAAGCAGATAAAAAAATTGGCTTAACGCTTTCCTGAGTGAAAATCTCCAGTCTTCTGAAACTAACAATGTAAGTGTAGATCAGACGTGACTTATATTCAAAGAACACCGACAACTATTGACAGAGTTACATCCAAAAAATTTTAGAAAATATGTAGCTGACCCGCCGTGATAAGCTAACCAGATTAGATCACTCTTTCAAAGGTAAAGAAAAAAGCATGAAAAATTTAAACGCACACCAAATCCCAAAGACTGGCAGTTTTTACAGAATCTCGAGCGTAGCGAGAAGTTTAAAATCCGGTCGAACCTCGAATTGTTTCAGTCTGCGTTTTAACCCATCCTTCATCTCTCAACGATGTGAGTCGCCAGAAACGACACGCGGTTCGGATTCCACGTTAAGCTGTAGGTCCCCTTTCCTTTCCCCAGTTGGATAACTGGATCCCCATCAGCGGTTCGAATCCCCCCTCGGTCACGGATGTTTGTGCCGTCTTTAGTATAAGTTAGTTCATAAGTAGTTTGTAAGTTTAGGGACTGATGACCCCGTAGTTAAGTCCCATAAGCTTAACAAACATTTGAACATTTTGGATAACTGGGGTAGGTTAGGGACGCGCTTTAATTAGTAATTAACACCGGTTTAGGAAAAATTGGTTATGTGGTACAAATATTTTCCCGTTCAATTTGCGTAAATTCATGCAAGAAAGTATGAAGCACTGTGGAATTTGTGGTAGCTATAGTAGTTTCGTTAATTCGAGGTGAACAGGACATTTTTGAAACAAAATGGTGATTTAAATTGGCAGCCTAAAGGTTTTACAGTCTTTTCACTATTTACTTCGCGTTATAATGGTGGAGTGCCTTTTTTTAGTGAAGATATAATGTACCCACAGTTGTTTTTTGTTTGTTTTGTGACGCTCGTATTTATGGCAAATTCGTAATTCCGAGACTCGAAATATCGAGACTGCACTTATCAAGTTCAATTTACTCATTGTCTAACTTCCTTTAATTTTTATGATTGAGATAGAAAATGACATTGCTAGGAGATAATAAGAATTGAACATTTGTTTATTTATCCTTATTCGCCGGCCGCGGTGGCCGAGGGGACTGAGGCGCTTCAGTCACGGTCTGCACGGCCACTACGGTCGGGGGTTCGAATCCCTCCTCGGGCATGGATGTTTCTGCCGTCTTTAGTATACGCTAATTCATAAGTAGTTTGTAAGTTTAGGGGCTGATGACCCCGTAGTTAAGTCCCATAAGCTATACAAACATTTGAACACATTTAAGGTGATATCAATGTAAATACTAATATACAATCCCTGAGGCGGATTTTCGTTTCGAATATGTCAAAGACATTAAAGATAAATGTGAAGCAATGACTTAAAGTTTGTGATGCTACTGGAATCGAACGCGAACCTCCATGCTTACTAGGCAGACGTCTTACCGCTAGACCACCGCATCACTAGCGATTAAAGCGACTCGGAATAGTCTAAGCACGTCCACGTCACAAACTTTAATTCAGCTTCTGTGTTCGCATGAATTATTGCCACTACTGTCTCAGGATTTGTTTATTTATATTTAGAATGATAATATATCACCTTAGCCTAAGGTTGAAGGCAGGTAACTTCACCATGTCCATTGCCGAGGTGCTATTCCGCTGCATGGAGAGCCTTGGCAGTAGTGGCAATAATTCAGGGGAGCACAGAAGCTGAATTACAGTTTGTGACGTGGAGGGAAGTCGTGCTTAGACTATTCCGAGGCGCCTTAACCCATTAATGCCCAATGTCGCGAATTCGCATCGTACCCTTGTGATGCTTATAAATGGAAGGATAAGTGTTTTTCAGTGCCAGTTCTGATAGATGCCGAAACTACACAAAGCTGATAATGTTCCTAACACGTGCTGCCACCTCTCTGGATGGTGTAGGGACTGCTACAGCAGTTTGGTGTTCGCGCATTTGTTCATGAGACAGACATATGAAGTTATCGTCTTGTTTTGAAGAATTACTGTAGAATATAGAGTCAATTTTGGTTCTGAAAATTATTAATGTATTCTTTTGTATCTGTGGCGTTAGGTAAATCACATTTTGATATTATAATAGTGTTGAAAGTACAAGTAAATTTCAAAAATACGGTTTGTATAAAATCTGCATCATTGGGCATTTGCGTACTTTTGTGTGCCCGTGTAACAAAGTGTAAATGGATAGTTCTTTCGATGTACACTACCAAACTTCTTCAGTTGCAAATTATGGATCTTTTAATTGTCAATTACTGGTTGTTATACGGCGGGAATGTCACAGCCTCAAAATTCCCCATAACGAACAAAATGTCCTTCTGGAATTCAATTCTGGAATAGCAGAGGCACTCTGCAAACAGGGAAAAGATATAACAAAGAAAAAGAGAGGTAGGCCTTCAACCAGTATACAGACTGAACTGCAGCGTAAGAAGCATCAGGGTGCAGCAACATCTTCTCCAGTTAGCACTACCCGCACTGATGCAGTAGGTCATCGGCGTCAAGATACAGGAACAAGGCAAAGATGTAAAAAAACAAACTGTAGAAGGCAGGTAACGTTTATTTGGAGCAAATGTAACGTAAATCTCTGCTTTAACAAGCTAAAAACTGTTTCCGCTAATTTCATGAATAGGGTTTGCATGCAATATGTATAGTTAAATTGAAAGCAACAATGTAATTTCGATTTTTAGTTATAGAAGTTCAATTTGTACTAACCTAATTTGTACTAACACTGTACCATTAAAATGTTGTACCATATGAAGTATAATAAGTGTTTACTTTCTCAAATGCCCGTCGTCGCAAATACGCCGGCCGCGGCGGCCTAGGGGTGTGAGGCGCTCCAGTCACGGTCTGCACGGCCACTACGGTCGGGGGTTCGAATCCCCCCTCGGGCATGGATATTTGTGCCGTCCTTAGGATAAGGTAGTTTGTAAGTTTAGGGACTGATGACCCCGTAGTTAAGTCCTATAAGCTATACAAACATTTTAAACATTTGAATTTGTCGCAATACGCGACATACCTAATTATACCAGTTCAGTAAACAATATCACATATTTGATATGATATAATTTCTAGTATATATTCACTGGTAGCAAAATATGATTTTTTGATTTTCTGTGTCACGTAAAAAATTAATTCGTGCATTAAGGGGTTAATCGCTAGTTCAAATGTTCAAATGTTTGTATAGTCTATGGGACTTAACTACGGGGTCATCAGTCCCTAAACTTACAAACTACTTATCAACTAGCTACTACTAAGGACGGCACAAATATCCATGCCCGAGGGGGGATTCGAACCCCCGACCGTAGTGGCCGTGCAGACCGTGACTGGAGCGCCTCAGTCTCCTCGGCCACCGCGGCCGGCTAATCGCTAGTGATACGGTGGTCTAGCATAGAGGTCGGGTCGATTCCTGGTCGCGAGACAAATTTTAATTCAATGCTTATCCTTTACAGTTAAAGTCAGTTACGGAGCCGAATATTCGGTTACGGTTTCGGTTTCGGTTAGAAATCATGTTTCAGTCGTACTCCATTCGCGAATCATTTGAGTAAGAGGTTAGGGCTTGAAGCTGTGGTGGAGCAGCAAGAGAAGAGAGTTTTTAAACAAGTCGTGGCTGGTAATATTTTGAAAGCAGCAGCGGTAGCGCCTGCTTGTGAGGGCCTCCCCACTCTAGCTGCTACACGGCTCCGCTGTTAGCCATGATAATTACCGCCAGAATTAAGCCGCCAGGGGCTTTTATGGCGGACAGAGTTGCCACCGAGCAGACTCTGCGCGCCGAAGCGACAGCCCGAGAGCGACGGAGAGGGAGGGAGGGAGAGAGAGAGGGAGAGAGAGGGTGAAAGAGAGACGCACGAGGAGGAAGAAGGAGGGGTGGTTGTGGGGAGTGTGAGGGAGGCGGCTCCTCTGGGACAGAAAAGGCGCGGCAGTGGTGGCTCTTATGGCCGCTTTTAATTCCGTGGCAAGGGGGGGGGGGAGCAGCGCTGGCCGGTGTGAGTTATTCATGAGTCTGGACTGGACTGAAGAGCTGAGCGTCTAGCCAGCCTTCAGCTGGACTCCTTCAGCTCCACGTGTCTCGACCGCCGTCCATCGCGACACTGTCTGCTGGTGACGTGAGAGCCCAAGTCTGCAGACGCAGCACAGGAGGGCCAGTCGGCAAGACGGTAGTTGGCATGCCCTACAAGATGTCGCACTTTTTGAATCGGAGCTACAGTCTCCATCCTGCGTCGGCTAACACCTCTCGATTCGCCTGACATATGATTCTATATCTACATACCTACTCCACAATCCGGAGGGTACACTGTACCACTACTAGACATTCACTTTCCTATTCCATTCCCAAATCGAACGAAAGGGAGAAAAAAGGATGCCTATATGCCTCCGTACGAGCCCTAATTTCTCCTATTTTGTCTTTGTGATCACCATGCGAAATGTAAGTTGGCGGCAGCAAGAACGTGCTACACTCAGCTTCAAATTCCGGCCCTCTAAATATCCTCAACAGAATTACACGAAAACAACGTCGTCTTTCCTCCAACGATCGCCAATTGAGTTCCCGGAGCGTTTCCGTGACACTCGCGCATTGGTCGAACCTACCAGTAACAAACCTAGCTGCTCGCCTCTGAACTGCTTCTATGTCTTCCTTTAAACCGATTTGCTGCGGTTCCCAAACACTTGAGCAATACTCAAGACGTGGTCATACAAGCGTTTTATACGCGGTCTCCTTTACAGGTGAAGTACATCTTCCCAAAATTCTCCCAATAAACCGAAGTCGGCTGCCCGCCTTACTCACAACTATCCTTACATGTTCGTTCCATTTTGTATCGCTCTGCAATGTCATCCCTAGATATTTGAATGACGCGACAGCATCAAGAAGCTCACTACTAATGCTGTATTTGAACATTATGGGATTGCTTTTCTTACTCATGCGCATCACTTTACATTTCTCTACATTTAGAGCTAGTTGCCATTCTTCACACCAACTAGAAATTTTATCTATGTCATCCTGCATACTATTACACCAAAGATGACACCCTCCCATACACCACAGCATCATCAGCAAATAGCCGCAAATTACAAGTTACTCTGTCCATGAGATCATTTATATATATAGAAAATAATTGCGGTCCTATCACACTCCCCTGGAACACGCCTGACAAAACACTCGTCTCTGATGAACACTCACCGTCAACAACAACGTACTGCGTTCTATTACTTAGGAAGTCCTCCAGCCACTCAAAAATATGTGGTACCTATTCCATAATCTCTTATCTTCGTAAGCAGTCTGCATTGTGGCACCGCGTCAAACGCCTTTTTGAAGTCGAGAAAAACACAATCCGCCTGTTGCCCTTAATCAAAAAAATGTTCAAATGTTTGTATAGTCTATGGGACTTAACTAGGGGGTCATCAGTCCCTAAACTTACAAACTACTTATGAACTACTTACGAACTAGAACGGCACAAATATCCATGCCCGAGGGGGGATTCGAACCCCCGACCGTAGTGGCCGTGCAGACCGTGACTGGAGCGCCTTAGTCCCCCGGCCACCGCGGCCGGCTGCCCTTAATCCATGGCTCGCAACATGTGATGTGAGAAAAGAGCAAGCTGAGTTTCACATGAACGATGTTTCCTAAACCCGTGCCGATTCACATAAAGAAGCTTTACCGTTTCAAGGAAAGCTACTATATTCCAACTGAGAATATGCTCTAAAATTCTACATGAAACTGACGTCAACGATATTGGCCTGTAATTGTGTGGGTCAGTTCTCTTTCCTTTCTTATAAACGGGAGTCACCTGCGCTTTTTTCCAATCACTAGGAACTTTGCGCTGAATGAAAGATTCGCGATAAATGCAAGCTAAGTAGAGGGCCAATGCCGCAGAATAGTCTTTGTAAAACCGAACTGGTATTCCATCCGGACCAGCAGACTTTTTCGTATTTAGCTCTCTCAGCTGCTTCTCTACACCGGAAATACCTATTACTATGTCCTCCATTTCGGAATTAGTACGTTGATCAAATGATGGTACATTTGTGCGGTCATCCTGCGTGAAAGATTTCTTAAAGGTTAAATTTAGAACTTCAGCTTTCCGTCTGCTTTCTTCTTCACTGCCCCGGAATGATCAACGAGTGACTAGTGACGAGTGACTAGTTGAGGGCCCGTCCACCAGTCTACAAACTGAAGGCTCGCTACGAGGAGGTTAACAGGAGGCAGGTGTGGGCCAACATCTTTCACCCACTCCTGACATCCGATGTCCGCAGCTTCTGGTACGAGCTTGACTACAACGTCTTGCTGACAAACCAAAGGATGGCCGTCTTGTAGTTTCTGTTCGGGCCCGGTGGCTTGGGGTAAAGCGCTCGACTGGAAACCGAAAGGTCCCGCGTTCGAAACCCGGTCGGACCTCGGGATTTTTTCAGTCTGCACTTTAACCCATCCTTCACCTCTCAACGATGTGAGGAGTCGCCAGGAACGGCACATGGTTCGGATTCGACGTTAAACTGTGGGTCCCCGTTCCATGGTTGGATAACTGGGGTACACTGGCGACACGCAAGTCGCCGAAGTGGCGTCCAATTGAAAGACTTGCATCATGCCAATGTGCCAGACGAAATTATTATTATGTTGTCTGTGGCGACTGTGCCCAGTGTCGCGATCTAGACACCAGGAAGCACCACCGAGTGGGAGCTCGCTGGACCACCCCGAGGAACGTGACAGTGGACGGGGTCACTATTCCAGAGATAAAACCGTACCCACGCTCCGTGCACAATTCAACCATCTGGTTTCTGGGGCCTATGTCCTACGCCAATATTGAACTCCAACCTATGGACGTGGTCGAATTCATGTCCTATCTGTGGAATGTGCCGCACAAGTTAAGGTACCATGACAGTTACCAGCAACAATTTGCAAATTTCTTGTCGGCGGCACTTGTACGCGTCTATGAGAAAGGCATAGGAAGTTAGATGTCAGTGTCTTTTGTGTGATACATGTTGTGTGTTTAGTAGGGATTGTACTTCCCTCCACCCCCCCCCCCCTGCAGTATGGTAGTTTTACTTGAGATTGCTGCAATTGGTGAATAATTTGTTTCCCTCTTTTTTGTCTTTTATTGCTATTTTATTGTGTTGTGACATTATTTTAGATGATGTTTAAAAAAATTAAAAAGACGCGTTTCCTCAAGGACGAACCTCCTCCATTAAAGCCGGACGCGGTGGCCGCGGGGACTGAGGTGTTCCAGTCACGGTCTGCACGGCTGCTTCCGTTGGGGGTTCGAATCCCCCTTCTGGCATGGATATTTCTGCCGTCCTTAGTCTTAGTCAGTTCATAAGTAGTTTGTAAGTTTAGCGACTGATGACCCCGTAGTTAAGTCCCATAGACTTTACAAATATTTGATCATCTCCTCCATTAAATGGAAATGTACGCCCTGGGAACAGCACTGGCAACCAGTCTATGCTTTTGATTAATTCCTTTTCAGTAAAAAAATAAATAAAGAAAAAGGAAAAGAAAACAAACACAAATAAAAAATAATTAAAAACAAACAACAAACAACGCGAAAAAAACCATAAAAATAAAAACAAGTATATATGCGAGCTACAAACAGTATATAATAAATTCACAGATTGTATAATGATAATAATGTCTACACATTTTTACAATAACATATAATACATGAAAATTATGTACAAGAATTGTATGAACAACTGCATATCTCGTTCTTCCAGAAGTCTATATATGTCATTGCTGTACTGCTGCAGGTCATCAGGTCTTGGTCTGTGCATGCTCTTGGGTGATTTACTTCCGAACATTCCAGCAGGTGGTCCATGGCCTGTATGTCACCACACTTTCACCGATTCCCCACTTATGCAAATTCCTGCCGCATCTGCCTATTCCCGACCGCAGTGTTCAGAGTCTTCCACCTCTGCCAGTCAAGTTCTGCGCCTGGTGGCAGCGCCTCCTCAGCATAGTTGGCATGTCCTTGTTGCTCCCGCCACAATTTTATTCTGGTAGTTCTTGGTGGGTCTGCGAGTGGTTCCGTTGAGTGTGGAAAACTGCTTCTTGACTTAAGGCGTTTTGGTCCAGTTTGGTGCCCCTTGTAGTGGGTGAGGCTGGTCTTGAAGCTGTTTTAATCGTTCGATGCTGCTCTGTACCGATCGTCGGACCTTTGGTGGAGCGATTCCTGATAATGGGTCTAGGTGTTCAACTCTTGTAGGTTTGAGACAGCCAGTGATAAGCCTACAGGTCTGATTCAGGACAGGGTCCACTAAATAAATAAATAAAAAAACAAAAATAATTAAAAACAGGCTGTTGCTCCAAGAAGAGGTTCTTTCATTGCTTTAAGGTTGGGCTGTCCCCTGTGATTGCCCGTAATATGGGTAACTTAGGTGCATAATTTTTTGGGAGTCGGGACTATGTCCGCGCAGACCCGGTCTCTACATGTGCTTCGGCAGATGCCGGTCCTGCTGCCCCAGAGGGAGCGCCCTCAAAAGCGGTACCCGGGGTGACAACCTGGTCCTCTGTTAGTGACCACAAAGTCGACATGCTTGGGCAGCACTTATCATTCGCAGTTCCACGTCGTTGTTCTTCACTTCGGTGCAGAGACTGGTTTCATCACGGTCTCCAACTTACAGTAACCAGGACAAGCCTCTTCATCTCCGAATAAGAATAGTACACTCAACCAGTCTACTGCACTCGTCCAACGCCACCTAGATACAAGGCCTGTGCGCTGCCTGCCAAGAGTAGTCATAACACAAGCAGACTATTTGTCTTATGCAGCGTTGTGATGAGTTTGGGAATACATGGACGTTGCACGGTGTGTTTCAGACTGTTCTTAACGTTATTTATGTGATTCTCTGTGAGAATGTTGGTACGAGACAAAATGCCGAATCCAATATCCGTGAGATATCTTATGACGTATCTTACTAATCTATAAATGTGAATGTCTGTTCGGTGTACGTTTATCACGTCTAAACCACAAGACACAAACAGCTAAAAATTTGTAAAGTTACTAATGTCTACCCATTGAAGGCTTTAAGCACGGTTTTATGGCGATCAGATAGTGTGTGTGTGTGTATGTGTGTGTGTGTGTGTGTGTGTGTGTGTGAATGTCTGTTCGGTGTACGCTTATCCCGTCCGAACGACAAGACGCAGAGACTAAAATATTTGTACAGTTACTAATTTATACCTGAGGAAGATTTTAGGCGCGGTTTTATAGCGATCTGATAGATATTTAGTTATTTGCGAAATGCGGAACAACAATTACTCTTTGAAAATTATATTTACTCTTTGAAAATGTTTTTATTGGTTGCATTGTTGCTTGAGGGTTAATAACGATAAAAGGGTAGAGTATATTGGGATGGAAAATTATCAGTGTATATAAAATTCTATGTGTATGTGTGTGTTAATATTTCGCTCTGCAGCGAAAACTACAGAACGCAAACGAATGTTCTGTGTGTAATTCTTGTCCGATGTCTCCCGTTGTAGACCATAGCAGTTCCATGCCGATAGCTATAAGGCGGTGGAAGATATGATGGTTGAAAGTCGTCAAATTGTAAAAAAATTCGGACTGAAGGCCAGCGATGGCGTTTGCGACTCTATATCAAGGAGGTTACATACAGCGAAACGTGATGCCACAGACCATATCTTTGGTCTATGCGTGCTACAATGTCTTGAGCTCTTTCTCTGTAAGGATAAGCATACGAATAACGAAATATAAAAATAAATAAATAAAGCGGTAAAAAAAAATTTCTTTTAATACATCTCTTTAAAAAATCCATTTGACGTTTCGCGCATTACATCAAGTGATCGATCTGTGATATTATTACAATCATTATTGTTGAATGTTGTGATTGGATTCTTCGAAACGAGTGCATTTTTACCTGTGATTTGATGTACCAACACGCGAGCGGAGTCGCGAGCTTAAGCTAGTAGTTCATAAATATCTAATATCAACACAATTTCGTTTGTGAATCACATAAATAACAGTATTAAAACATTCTGAAACACACGGTGCGACGTGCACGTATTCCCAAACTCAGCACAAAGCAAGGTTACTACAGGCATTGTACCCAGGTGGCGTTGACTCGCCTCTCTGTGCCCTCTGCCGTCCACACCCCACACAGTTCCCTACAATGCTAAATTCACCACTCCTTCACGTCTCACTCATGTGCTACCAATAGATTGTCAGAAATTCCCCAATTCTGCTCCCTACCTTCTCATTAGTTACACGATATAGTCATCTCATGAAACTTCCTGGCAGATTTGTGTGCCAGAACCGGGACTCGAACTTGGGACCTTTGCCTTTCGCGGGAAAGCGCTCTACCGACTAAGCTATCCCGGCACGCTTCGCTTTCCGTCCTCAAAACTTCACTTCTGCCAGTACCTCGCCACCTATTTTCCAAACTTCACAGAAGTTCTCCTTAGAAACACTCAGCTAGAGAATGAAAGTTTCAAATGTTCAAATGTTTGTAAAGCTTACGGGACTTAACTGCGGGGTCATCAGTCCCTAAACTTACAAACTACTTATGAGATAACTAATACTAAGGACGGCCTAAACATACATGCCTGAGGGTGGGGGGGATTCGAACCCCCGACGAGGAACGGCCTCGCACATCGTATGCTTTTATGCTTACAGTTTTGCGCGACACCTTTTCACTAATGTGAATACATATGGTACAATTTAGATGGTTCTAGCGGGAGGGGGGGCGGAAATAAAGTATCGATTAAATGTTGTTTGTAAACGAAACTGAAATCTTGACATGTTAATGCTGATCCTGACTGCAGCAATTAGATACACTCAACGCAAGAAAAGGAAACATAAGGAACTACGGAGATGTTCAACAGAGTACCATCGCAGGCAACAATGCCTAACCCACACAGTAATATTTGCTTCTTCTACATGCGACCCAACTTCCGACACACGAAAACTGAATTTTGGAAACCGTTTTTCGTTGTCGTGTGTACATGTCAGGGACGGTTTTGATGGACCGATTGAAAACGGCATCTGAAAATTAGCTGATTGGATTTCTGATTTAGACAGGACTGTGGCTGTTCCGTTTCAGTTCGATATTAACACATCTTTTTCAGAAATAATTGGATGTATCTATGTATGACAAGTGATGAATTATTTTTTAAGTTCTATTGTTAGGTTCTTGCTTCACCACGATATCGGAAGTCCCGACAAATTAGGAAAAATTGGTTAAATATTTGTAATAACTAAGAATATGAATGTCATTTCTGGTCCCAGAATCTGTTACATACAAGAAATTGAGAGAAAAAAATGTTAACGCATACCAGGGTTCGAACCAACGATCACTGCATTTAAAATACTACTCTCCGTTAATTACCCGGCCATACTCCATACTAAACATCGCTACTGAATAGCTTCAGTCTGTGGACAATTGTGACTACTTTTACAATCGGTGACAGCTTTAACAGCCACTGTGTCATTGATTGACTTTTAATTGTAAGAAACGCTACCGAGTGTGACGTGGTTTTGATAAATCCACTAAAAAGTTTGAGAAATGTTCAAATGTTTGTTAGTCTATCGGACCAAATTACGTGGTCATCAGTCCGAGGCTTACAAACTACTTAAACCTGGGTAAACTACCCTAAGGAGAAACACGAACCTCCGACGGCGAGCAACCGCTCGCTCCGCAGCGAGACGCCTTAGACCGCTCGGCTACTCCAGTACCAGCGGGTAATGTTGCACATTCTCGGACCAGACAACAAAGATATTTTCTCGCGGTTGGCAAACCAGATAATCGCGAATCGCTATAACTGAGGTCCGGATAATCGAGTGACCGATTATTCCTTTAATACGTGATATGTGGTGCACTGAATGAAGAGAAGGATTATTAGCTGCAGGCGAGTCTTGAAAGTAGTATGAAGAGAAAGATGTTTTATGTTATTTTCTGACAAGTGTCTTTTTTTTTGTTAGAGTGTAAATTTGTTAGTCTCGCGACACCCTTGATACTACTACACACAGTCTGGAAAGCTCTCCGTGCTCGATACTGACCGGTAGTGCCATCTCTCGGACTGTTTTGACGCCCCTCTTGCGCGATGGCCCAATGGGAAGTACGGCCGGCAACAGCAAAACGCGGGCGTGGACACTGGAGGAGACGACCGGCTGGAGGGTCAGACGGTGGCTCAGCGAACAACAGGTGTGGGTAGTCGGTGATCAGGGTGCTGCCTCTGAGTAAGACGGCGAACAACAAGTAGTGGGGGTAGCAGCCGCTAATGCGTTGCAGAATGGGTCAGCAGCAGGGCCAACAGGTGGCCAATGCGGCCCCAGGAAAAACCCGCCAGGGGCTACTTGTTGCACGCCTGCCACTACACGCCCTGTTCAGAAATGGGGCCGGGCACCAGTCTAGCGAGTACCAAAAACTAACAGGGCACCCGGCGTTTGCCGACCACTTCTTTACTCCACACTCTTCTGTCTCCTCTCCCCAAGCTCCGTCGTCTATGTCCATTTCTTCCTCTGCCCTCGTTCTATTCAACTCAATCTCCCCCTGTCTCTCAGTCCATCTCTTAATTCCCCCCCCCCCCTTTCTGGTCGCGGTAGCCGAGCGGTCTGCAGCGTGCCTGTCACAAACTGCACGGCCACTACGGTCGGGGGTTCGAATCCCCCCTCGGGCATGGATATTTGTGCCGTACTTAGTTGTAAGTAGTTCATAAGTAGTTTGTAAGTTTAGGGACTGATGATCCTGTAGTTAAGTCCCATAAGCTCTACAAACACTTGAAGTTAATCCCCCCTGCCCATCTCGTCCTGTGTCTCTTCAACTTCACGTGCTCGTTTCATCTCCTCTTTCTCTCCACTTTTACTCGTTTCATCTACATCTACATACATACTCCGCAATCCATCGTAAGAGGCGTGTCGGAGACTACACTGTATCACTGCCTAGCCATTTCCTTTCCTCCTCCACTCCCAAATAGAATGAGGGAAGAAAATAATAATGTATGCCTCTGTATGAGCCCTAATTTCTCTTATCTTATCTTTGTCATCATTACCCGAAATGTAAGTAGGCGGCAGGAAGATCATTTTACACTCAGCTTCAAATTCCGGCCCTCTAAATATCCTCAACAGAAATTCACGAAAAGAACGTCGTCTTTCCTCTAGCGACCCCCAATTGAGTTGCCGGAGCATTTCCGTGACACTTGCGCATTGGTCGAACATACCAGTAACAAACCTAGCTGTTCGCCTCTGAACTGCCTCTATGTCTTCCTTTAAACTGCTCTGCTGCGGGTCCCAAACACTTGAGCAATACTCAATACGGGATAGTGAAAGCGTTTTATACGCGGTCTCCTTTACAGATAAAGTAGATCTTCCCAAAATTCTTCGAATAAACCGAAGTCGGCTGTTTACCTTACAACTGTCCTTACATGCTCGTTCCATTTCATATCGCTCTGCAATGTTACGCCTAGCTATTTAAACAACACGACTGCATCAAGAAGTTCACTACTAATGCTGTACTCGAACATTATAAGACTGATTTTCCTATCCATGCGCATCACCTTATATTTTTCTACATTTAGAACTAGCTGCCATTCTTTGCATCAACTATAAATTTTGTCTACGTCGTCCTGTATGCTGTTACAGTCAGTTAAAGGCGACACCCTCCCATACACCACAGCATCATCAGCAAACAGCCGCAAATTACAACTTACTCTGTCCATCAGATCATTTGTATAGATAGAAAATAATAGCGGCCCTATCACACTCCCCTGGGGCACGCCTGATGAACACTCGCCGTCGAGAACAACGTACTGCGTTTTATTACTTATGTTTCCCAGCCAGTCACAAATCTGTGAACCTATTCCATAAGCTCGTATCTTCGTTAGCAGACTGCAGTGTGGCACTGCGTCAAACGCCTTTTTGAAATCGAGAGAAACACAATCTGCCTGTTGTCCTTCATCTATGGGCTCTCAGGATGTCATGTGAGAAAAGGGCAAGCTGAGTTTCACACGAACGATGTTTGCTAAACTCGTTCATAGAAAGAAGCTTTTCCGTCTCAAGGAAATTTACTATATTCGAACTGAGAATATGCTCCGAAATTCTACAGGAAACTGATATCGACGATATTGGCCTGTAATTATGTGAGTCAGTTCTCTTTCCTTTCTTATAAACGGGAGTCACCTGCGCTTTTCTCCAATCACTAAGAACTTCGAGCTGAATTAAAGATTCGCGATAAATGCAAGCTAAGTAGGGGGCCAATGCCGCAGAATACTCCTGCACCTTTTCCCACTTGCGCAGGGTTTGCGTGGTTTACTATGGATTTCCATGGTTAATTTTATGGGGTCATTCGATGAATTTCCTTTGTCGTCTCTTACTCTGCCACTATATGAAAAAACACATCCATCTATCAACTTTCGTGCTGAACAGTGAAACAGTGGAAAATTTACTGCAATCTACTCTCTGCCATGAACCATAGGTAGCTTGCTGAAGGTCAGATGTACTAAATTTAATAAAGATCAAAACAGAAATGTCAAGGCCGTCAGTAATATCCGTTACAGGCCCTGCACGCACAATTGTGCTGTTCTGGTTTCGCTCGCCTTATTTCTTTGCGATTCACGCTAGGAAGTTCGGGCCTGCATCACACAATACTGGATGGACTGTGGTAACGTGCGCAACGTGTTTTAGTTCCATGTTTCTACACTGTGTGGCAACCGCAGTCGGCAAACGTCCAGTACACTTACAATGGCGGCAAGAAAGACTTGTTTTGACATGTGGAGCTATAATATCTGACAGCCAGTATATTTTATATGATCCTGTGTGGTTATGTCATTTCTTTCAAAGGCATGTTACTATGTAATGGCGCAGATCATAAAAAAATTGTAATGAAAGCCCAAAACAATTGTGTGGGTACAAAATTTTCGAAAATAAATTAATTTTCTTTTTTGTAATGAATTAATGTATGTATTTTGTATCTTAAGCGCCTCTTTCTATATGACTGTCACATCACCTACAACCTTGGTTCTGAAAGATATATATATATATATCCTCCTCCATACGAAATTTTGTGTGTAAGATGACCTTCCTTTTGGTTTGAATTACAATTGCGAAAAAATTCATCAAGATCGGAGAGCTTATGGGACTTAACTACGGGGTCATCAGTCTCTAAACTTACAAACTACTTAGGAACTAGACGGCACAAACATCCATACCCGAGGGGGGATTCGAACCTCCGACGGGGAATGGCCCTGTACATCGTAGCATAGCGCCTCAATGCGCTCGGCCGCTCCGCCGCGGCAACAGGTAAAAGGTAAAGCAGTAGTCAGTCCGAAGTTTGACACCACAGTGCTTTCACTAGGAATGGTCCTGGAGGTGGTATGCCATTGCCTTCCTCCGACTTTCGAACTGACTTACCCAGCCCGTTGGAGATTGATCTGTTCCAATTGCAATGTAATGTAACTGAGAACTAAAATTTTTGTATTTATGACGAATAACAGTTTCTATGAACTATTTCCGACTTTTGAAATCTTTATAAATAAAGCAGTGTATCCGTACGTCTGTGTGTACGTATTTTATACAGATCTACAGTTTTCTTGCAATCTTCCAATGTTTATGAAATTTTGCACACGTAAGCTTTAATCCATGAGGACGATCGCCGTAAGTGTAAAGATCACGTACAAGACATAGTTCACGAGATATGACGTCATAAACAATGAGATGCGCGAAAAAATGGTGTATTACGCGACAATGTTGCACTTTTCCTCCTAAACCATTGGACCGATTTCAATAATATTTGGTACACATCTTTCTTACCATGAGGTACCAATTCTGTAATGTTAAGAATCAAATACGACCCATGGTTCAGGAGATATAACGTCAGAAACAATAGGAGTTGCAATAAACTGCCACATAATGCGACGAGACTTTATGAATGCAGTATATGAGAACGAGATACTTAGCCATTTGCAACAAACTTTAAACATAATTTAAAACCTTTAGTGAACTATTTCTCACTGACAACCACAGCAAAATTATGAAAGTAAGACAAAGTTTCTCGCTAACAACTTTTCCGCTGTTAATGGACTAAACCTACGGCAGTTGGTATGGCGGTACAATTTATGACAGTGTACAAACATACAGTTAAACGTACCTGCTAAATTGTATCACAGTTCGACCCGCAGTTCAAGAGATATGAGCACATAAACATAACGTTCATAGAAAACCGCGCTATTAGGCATCAAGGTTTAAATGTTCAAATGTCTGTATTTCTATCGGACCAAACTGCGAGGTCATCAGTCCGTAGCTTACAAACTACTTAATCCTAGGTAAACTAACCTAAGAACAACACACACACCCATGCCCCAGGGAGGACTCCAACATCAAACCGCGCGCTCCGCAGCGAGGCGCCTTAGACCGCTCGGCTAGTCCACAGCGGCACCAAGGTTTAATCTATAACGTCTTTACTACTAATTGTATTCACAACAGCTTTTACAGACATACTGAACTTATACAAATGAATATGTACACATGAAAAATTATTCAGTTTCAGAACATATAACTCAATAAATATGAGATAGTGCGAATTTTATATGCCATTTGTATTTTGATTGCTCTCCTTCTTTGGATACTGCACGTATAATTTTGTACATTATGCAAGACAGCGTTATTTCTTATTTATTCTCCGATAAACATAACACATTTTAGAAAAAAAGAGATGGACAAAGAGAGAAGTGATAGAAGTACCAACTCAAGGTAAAAAGGTAAAGCAGTCAACAATCCGAAGATTGGTTCGAACACCACAGTGCTTTGCTAGGCATGGTCCTGTTTGGGGGTGGTATGCCGTTGCCTTCCTCCGACTTTCGAACTGACTTACCCAGCCTTAGGGGGACCTACAGTTTATCTGGGTTCCGAACCACGGAGCTACTCGGTATTTTTCACATGAGCGATACTGCCAGAGGTGAAAGAAGTGGAAAGTGACAGATAAAAATCCTAGGTCCTGGCGGGGATCGAACCCGCAATCTTTGGATTTGTAGTCTGGCACTATACCACTGTGCAACCGAGGCGCAAGGTAGGAATAAATAAATAAATACCCGGGCAACGCCAGGCTTTTAGCTAGTACAATATAATACGGAAGTGAATTTCCTGCTAGTATCGGTGGAAGGGGGAAGACAGGGTCCAAAATCGGGAGGTTCGGTGTTCGAATCCCGGGCATAGTGACCCAGAGCAGTAGTTGGAGGTGGAGTACGAGAACCGCCTTCCACGAAAAATTTGATTTTTCTGCTAATAATCGGTGGGAAGTCGTGGGTTCAAGACTTCACTTCAGTGGCATAGTACTCTCAGCTGGCTGATTAGGGCAAGAATTAATGTCTTCGATGCTAGAAGAATAGTAAGTAGACACCGAGGGTCGAGATGCGATATTTTTTGCTCAATTTTTATGAAATGTCAATCAGTTTGACATCAAAATGGTGTAGGACTGTCTGGGGAGGAGAATGGGTTACAGGCCGTGAAACGGTGGCAGGAAGGAATCTGCCGTGGATCAACGAGAAGCAAAGGGGAGCCGTAGAAAGCAGGTGCCACATCAAATCAAAAACTTCATCATACGGACCTGAACCAAAGAAAGGAAAACCATTTTTTCTAGCTGGAGATGCAAAGTGAAACTAAAAATGATTGACAAGCAAATCGAGTAATTAATGAGAAAACTTTTCTTTTACATTTTCATTACACAGTTCACAGATATCTGCATATGCACTTAATAATGAAATTCCTAGAAATTAATTCAGACAGACGTCTATTAGCGAAGATGTCCTTTTATATTTTATCTGCTTTGATTATATTATCTTATATAATATATATCTATAAATGTGAATGTCTGTTTGGTGTACGTTTATCATGTCTGAACCACAAGACGGAGAGACTTAAATATTTGTACAGTTTCTGATTTATACCCGAGGAAGGTTTTAGGCACGCTTTTATAGCGATCTTATTGGGATGGAAAGTTATCGGTGTATATAAAATTCTACGTGTGTGTTAATATTTCGCTCTGCAGCAAAAACTACAGAACGCAAACGGATGGTCTGTGTGTAATTGTTGTTCAAAGTCTCCCGTTGTACTCCATAGCAGTTCCACGACGATAGCTATAAGGGGGTGGAAGATATGGTGTTCGAAAGTCGTCAAATTATTAAAAGAAATCAAACTGAAGGCCAGCGATGACGTTTGCGACTCTATAGCAAGGAGGTTACATACAGCGAAACGTCATGCCACAGACCATATCTTTGGTCTATACGTGCTACAATTTCTTCAGCTCTTTCCCTGTAAGGATAAGCATACGAATCAGGAAATATAAGAATAAATAAATAAAGCAGTAAAAAAAAATTCTTTTAATAAATCTCTTTAAAAAAAATCGATTTGACGTTTCGCGCATTATCTATCATAATCAACCAACACGCTAGCGGAGCCGCGGGCTTAAGCTAGTATTATATATTATCTGCTTTTCGCGTCTCCTCACAGTTAACGTTTACTTTGTTGTGTAGTGAAACCAAGGATTGTCGCTGCCAGGAAACTTCTTCTTTCACCGCGCTGCCCACTGAAGTTGCATGTAAGGTAAAGTAAAATTAACGTTTTATATACATTCCTTCACAAAATCACTATTGATCTAATTATGTAGAAAAAGGACGCCCAATAAAATTAATATATTTGGGGAACAGCGTGGTTATAACCTAAAAATGGTGTGTAGTATTAGGAACTCCGGAGAAAATGACTTACTTAGGAAGATGTAATTTGTACGCCAACAAATGAGCGTTCTCCATTTCATTATAAACTTCCCGCCTCTTGTCCACTTGTCCACCCCTTCGTAGTGGTCTTACAGACAACGAATATAAAAAAGACGGAGAAATGCTAAAAGGTTCCTTACAGGAGTAGGATATTGTTCTTATGGCTTGGAGTAATGTTTTATTTCCAGGTCAAGTAATGACCGTACGTGACAACGGTGCCATTGTTGAATGCATGACACCGAGAAGAAAGGCCTGGGTATGGCCTTCAGAAAAGGACTTTTTATTCTACAAATCACATTAAAAAATTTAACCACCCACGTTAATTAGAAGGGGTTTGTTCTCAGTTGCAGCATCAACTAATTTCATTGTGCACCATAATTTGTTATTATGAATGTTTATCACAGTGTAAACGAGGACTGATGCGTTTCTTTCAAACAAACACAGTTCATTGTGTATTTTTAGGATATTTACCAATTAACTGTCAAATTAAAAGAACATTCTTCACACCGAAATATAAATGTCTATTTCCAGACTCCAGGTCCTACTTGCACCCGATGCACCTTTAAACTGCTTTTTACAAGGGTAATAATGCATGGGTTCATGTTAGCCCAACTCTGGGGTTACGTGGAACCAAATTTCAATAATTTTTACTCACATAAAAAATACAATTTAGTCAGAAAAAGACGGAAAGTGTTAGAAAAACATCACAAATATAAAAGTATTAACGGCATAATTGACGGTTTTAGGCTATCATTGGTACTAGGTATACAAAAAGTTTCACGTGTTGGGTCCAAATAACCTCAGTTTAGGATACCAGAAAAGACTGCTCTCCATGTCCACAATCGTTTTCAATAACACTTCATTCATTTTATCAAATACTCACAAAATTTTTAAAATTCATAGAAGGAATCACAAGTCTGTTTCATGGGGTGGAGGGGGGGGGGGCGGCGGCGTCACAGTGTAGTATTACATTAAAAATTTTCATTCGATAAATAATGTATTTACGATGCTTATCGCTGACCACAGCTTTCTCTGGCAGCTAATTGCGCTCTTGATATATTTTTGATGTTCATCTATTTTTTACGATCTGCCCAGAACGCGGTTGTGAACTTCGTCTTTCATGTTTCCTACCTCATTGAGAACAGTCGCACGTCAGGGACTTCTCCACTATTAATTGTAAGTGTGTGTGAGATCGTTTTTCTTATCAAGCGGCGAAAATATAATTAGTTACGTATAGATCTTTTACTTATTTCAAATGACCCACCTGTAATAATTCATGCAGTGATTCTATTTTTCCAGCACTAATCTTAATTATGTAATACGACGCTTCGATACATTGTTGGACTTGTATCTATAGTTTACTAGAAATTCCTAGATGAACGCGACTTGATAGTAATAACTGCAACGAAATCTTCGGAATTAATCGAAATCCGATCGATCTAAACATTCTTTCGTCACAAAAAAAATAATTTAATATTTTTCTTCACGGTCATTGAGTTAGTACAATCTGCTCCAAGCCAACCAAGCATCATTTTACACAATGCAGCAAGAGTTTTTACAGCTTCATCTGCTACATCCAGTCAACTTAATCATTATGGTAAGAAAGGTCAGCCGCGGAGGAGTAAGCCGAGCGGTCTAAGGCGCCTCGCTGCGGAGCGCGCGGTTGCTCGCCGTGGAGGTTCGAGTCCTCCCTGGGGCATGGGTGTGTGTTTTGTCCTTAGGTTAGTTTACCTAGGTTTAAGTAGTTTGTAAGCTACGGACTGATGACCAAGCAGTTTGGTCCGATATCTTTTATATATAAATGTAATTGCGGAATCTGCTAGTTTTTTATGTAATATTGTGCTCAGTTGTTGCTTTCATTCCAAATTACTACTGCCGCTAAACCTTAAAGTCAGGTTCCACCTCTATTTTTGAGTCTTCTATTTGTAAAGTTACCTAAATGTGTCAGATCCACCAAATTATTTTATTTTCCTATAATATTGTACCGTTAGTGAACTTTGACAGTGGCTACGAACAGTAACTACTACTCCAACACCTGACCGGAAGAAAGAGAGCGCAATATATTACAACAGCTTTGGCACCTGTCGACTGCGCGAGGGCATCTCGGTATAGCTCTGGCCAGGGCCGCCCCGTAGGGAAAGACAGCAATCAATCGCAATTTTTGTTTTTATTTTTCAGATCTACCTAGGTTTCGACCACTGAGTGGCCAGTTTCAAAGCTTTTGTTGCCAGTCACGTTCAGCACGACGGTATAGATGTAAACATAGCTCAAAGCATTGAGAATAGCCACTCTGTGCCAGAAATCTCTCAAGATCTGGAAAATTAAAACAGTTCAAACGGCCAAAGAGTGGGGCGGAAGACAGTGGAGAGAGGAAGAATAAGGAGATGGAGTAACATATAATTCAATAAATACACACTCGGGAATGATAGTCGAAATATATTAACTCACTGCGCTGCGGTTATTCATTTCAAAGAACTGACACTCGCCATCTGTCGTAATTTGAATGTGTCTGATTATGGAATAAGGGGTAACAAATTAGTCATCGCCGTATCACGTCACTTTTCTGCGCTTTGTTTTCATTCTAGCCACAGGGGTGACGCGTGCTTATTTGCCGAGTTGCCAATTTTTTAAGTAACAGATCATAATAAAAATAAATTTTCCTATTTTGAATTCTTGAAGAAGAAAAATTCTAACTTACGTATGAATAACTTGCATGCTCAATCCTAATTGTACGTTATAGCCTATGAAAAGCACTTACCTATTACAACGCAAGTAATATATTCGTACGCACCAATTCTTCCGTTCTTACGAAACGCAATGACAGTGTCTGACAAATCTTGACTCCCTCGGCCAACTACCGTATGAATTCTGCAGTTTTCGTTGGAGAGAACGCAACAATACGTATTGCCTGGAAAGGCGAAGTGATGATGCGGCAGTGCCAGGAACTAGGTCACCTGACAAGGTACAACAAGACTACGGTTAAATTAACGCCCAAGAATAAGAAGCAAAAAGCTCAAAATAAGTATGTGACCGATGATATGGGTAAGTGTATTATCAGGCAGCAATTTTATAGCATTACTAACGATAGAAAGAAATACGAACTTTGCGAAAACTGCACAACTTTTGTCAAACAGAAATGAGCTTCGAAGCTAGCAAAGAAACCCTTAGAAGCAATAGTCTGTCTATTGATTTTCGTTTTACAAAGTGTCAAAATTAACGTTTTGTATCGCTTGGACGAGAAGGAATTGTTGCTAAAATACCATACGTTCTCAGGTTTGCATCAGAATCAAAGCGACCAGTAGTTTACTTAGACGAAACATGGATTCACACGCATTATACAGTAAATAAATGTTGGTAAAGTGATAGTGTGCGAGTAGTATTGTCACACTGTTGGTCAGAGTTTAATTGTGTTCATGCAGGCAGAGACAGGTGTATCAGGGCTCAAAAACCAAAACGTCCGACTACCACTCAGAAACGGTTAGCAAACATTTTCAAAAATACGTCGAAACCCAACTTATGGCAGGCTTACTACCAATGTCTTTATTCCTTGTAATTACTCACAGCGTATTTACCCACTCGGAATACCTCTAGCCATTGTAGCAGCTGTAGTAATGTTGAAATTCAAATGTTTGTATAGCTTATGGGACTTAACTACGGGGTCATCACTTCCTAAACTTACAAACTACTCATGGACTAACTAATACTAAGGACGCCACAAATATCCATGCTCGAAGGAGGATTCGAACCCCCGACCGTAG
Source organism: Locusta migratoria (assembly GCA_026315105.1). Taxonomy (NCBI): domain Eukaryota; kingdom Metazoa; phylum Arthropoda; class Insecta; order Orthoptera; family Acrididae; genus Locusta; species Locusta migratoria. The sequence continues at coordinate 101,652,489 of CM048754.1, forward strand.
TGGCCGTGCAGACCGTGACTGGAGCGCCTGAGTCCCCTCGGCCACCGCGGCCGGCTAATAATGTTCAACCATTTATTTCCATAATGCAGGAAGAATAAAACACTCAACTGCCATTGAAGGGCTTAGCAAAATTGCTTCAGACTTAACATGTAACCGCAGTATCGAACATTGCATTGGAATTTCCAAATTAGATTTCGTCTCCTGCGAAATTAGTTGTGAGTAAACGCACGACGCGTAACAGGCCGGCAGCGCTCCACTCATAAGAACACTGGCGTGTACGCCAGACTGCTCCCCTTCCGGTGTAAACACGACGGCGCTGCCACAGTGGCGAGCAAGAAATCAGCCCTCCTCCCTCCCCTTGTTCAACAGGGGCGGCCGGCAGGTAGTCGAGGCGCCATGCCACAGTTCCCCAAGCCGCTCCCTCCGAGGTTTGGTTTCGAATCCCCTCTTGGGAATGAATGTTGAGTTTCTACTATAGGAAAAAGGGGGGCGGCGTCAGATTTGCCACCCCTGGAAAGTGCCGCCCCGTGCGGCCGCACATTTCGCACGTGCCTGGCTCTCAACCCCCGCCACCCTCCCAGAGGAAACATTTATCTGCACCCCTGTGCATTTGACTTTTTTAAACGTCCTGTGAGTGGAGTAAGTGGAGGAGTAACTGGCCAACTACGAACCTGCGAACAGAGAAGCTCGCCAGCTCTGCTGGGGCTACACAGCCCAGGAACAAAGCATCCAGGCCGCCGTCGCAGCCTTTGTGAACGACGTTGCTCCCCCTGGTGTGCGGTACTTTGTCGTTACGCCCCTACTTTCCTCTGGGGTCGCGACCTCTAAGAAGTTTTCATTTCCTCAGCCTCTGAGAGGCATCGTCGCGGCCACAAAAGTCCCCGCGGCAAATTATCCCCAGCCGCAGGATCCTCGTCCGCGGCCGCGAATGTTAAAACAGAAAGTTGGCAACAGGTGGTGGCAGGCCTGCGATTAAAACCGGCGGGCCGCTTTTTTGCCTCCGTCCGCAGGAACGGCAACAGGTGGGTCGTCGCGGTCGAGTGCGCCGGGACTTCCCCTCGACCCCGGCCGCCTGGAGGGCTGCCAACCCCCGCGCGCGAAAAAGATGACGCCGGCGGAACTGCGGAGCGGCAGTTAATGCGTCGCTCGAGAGTGCTGTTGGCAGCCCCGCCTGCGAAGCGGGAGCATGGCACCAGGCCGAGGCTCAACGCGTCGACGACGCAGCCGGTCAGAGGCGGTGCACGAATCCTGATCCGAGGCGGTCGGGAACGACGTCGGACACCTTGCATTTGGCATAAGCTATTTACGGGGAAGGAATATCCAGGGCCGTATTTGCCCAGGGGGTTCGGGGCAGCTCGGCGCCGGGACTAGAGATGCAACATCGTTGATAAAAACATCGATATTCAGACATCGATGTTCCTGCGGAAAAATATCGATGTTAAAAAACATCGCTCTGAAAAACGATACATCGATGTTTTTCCGATGTTTCCATACGTTTACGAAATATTAGGAAAAAACCACTTAAACAAAGCTGTGTTGCCAGAAAGTATCTGCCTTATTTATGTTTTTTCACTAGGCTACGAAAGCACAGCGAAATGGCAGATTAGAATGAAAAAGAAGTTGGGAATAAGGTTTCGCTACCTAATGCGCTGATTTTACTTGGGATTTACATCGGTTTGTTCATTACATGCGAAATAACTTGTGGTTTGTTGACTTATTGCATTTTTCTTAGCTGTCGACGTGGAGAAAATTAAACATTATGCATCTTTCAGTTATTACTTAATAATGTATTTTTAAAATGAATATTCATCAAAGACGTTTATCAAATCATGTACCTTGCTGAAATGAAAATCTATGTTATACTCGGCTTGTTGGCTTTTGTCTCGGATTTTTCGCCGACTTTTGTTTGATGTTTTAATTTACGGTTTGACAGTACGATATCAGTCTCACTGGGTAACACTGTCAAAGATTCGATTCCACTGATGTTGGAGGGTGAAATTTCAGCAATGCCAGCAGCCTGTGCTGAGCAGACATCAGATTAATCATCAGATTGTTTCATATTTCACTTACCTACTATTTCAAAAGTATGAAAACAGCGACGAGCGACGACAGCAGAAGCACCACACTTGAGCTGACGCTGGCTGAGCAACTAATAAAGTAATAATGGAGTTGCAAATCAATTGTTGAGCTATGTCGATAGTTTTGGACTTCTGTCGTCGATGCATCGGCGATATATCGCTGTTCAAAACATCGATGTTTTCAAAACATCGATGTATCGTTTGCATCCCTTGCCGGGACCCAAGGGTCGCCACGGGGGATGGGCGCGTGATCTAAGGCTAGGGTTACCAAATCACCCGGTCTATCCGGGTTCCACCCGGTTTTTAATACCCCACTTTACGCTAGGCGCGCACACGCGATTTTTCAGTCGTGGCGACTAAACAATCACTGTCGCGCCAGTAAATTTTGGCGCGCACACACCGAAAGGAAAATCGCAGCTACTCTCACTAGCAGCTTGGATTTAATCGAAACAGCTTGTTTGGCGGTGCATTTACTACGAAGAAGAGCGAGAAAACAGGGTAAATGTTGTTACTAGACGCACCCTATTGTAAGTCAAAGACAAGTGAAATGCCAGCTTTAGTAGGGTTACCAGATGTCCGTCTGCAGAAAAGAGGACATTTCTAGATTCATAAAAGAACCTCCCCCCCTCTCTCTCTCTCGTATTGACAACTCGCCGGCCGCGGTGGCCGAGGGGACTGAGGCGCTTCAGTCACGATCTGCACGGCCACTACGGTCGGGGGTCGAGTGCCCCCTCGGGCATGGATATTTGTGCCGTTCTTAGTGTTAGCTAGTTGATAAGTAGTTTGTAAGTTTAGGGACTGATGACCCCGTAGTTAAGTCCCATAAGCTATACAAACATTTCAACAATACATGTATTTGCAAGTGGCCAGGTAGTCCAGTCAATGAGTGCTCAAAAGAGGAGTGTTTGGACTCGCAGTTGCCATCTGGTGGTGGTTGGTAGCTGGGCGGAGATGCCGCCTAGTCAGGTCTGCCCCCTGGGAGAAATGCTGGAACCCCAAGGGCAGCTTGACCACCACCGCGGGCCCGCCGGCAGGTAGACTGCCTTTGTTCCGATGCCGCCCCGGCCCTCGTGCTGGGTGCGCGACACTCGGCACGGCAGACTGGTTCGAGGCTCCGTCGCTAACGGACGCATGTCGGACGTCTCAGAGGGCCACCGCTAGTAGGCTCCTCATATTGTAACACTGTAATCGCGGCTGGCAAAACATTTGTGTAACTGTTACTAATAAATGCTTAAATATCATAATTCAGTTTACGTCTTGATTAATTGAGAAGGTGGAAACGATGGGGAGATTCTAGTCTCACATTTACACATCTTCAGTTAATGTACGTGGAACCAGCGGCTCGTACAAGGAGTGTAGAGCGCATGGAATATGCGAGAATTTTTGACTTCAGGACTTTGTTAGGGATAGTTAGGAGGTGAACATACTAAAAGTCCCCGCCCCTAGGGGGTGAGCTAAAGTGGGGAGGGGGATGGAAAGGTACCATTTTTTGGTTTTTCGCTTATATCTCGAAAGCGGTTCGCTTTAGGAAGAAAATGTTCCAGATAAAATGAAAGATAATTGAATTTGCTATAAAATTGTTTCTATAGATATTAGTCGAATTCCCAACGGTTTTCGAGATATACGTTACTGAAAATCGACAATTTCGGGAAAAAATCATTTTTACCTCACTAATTTTGTCAAACATTTACTTCTAATGACTCACTTGATCGTTTCTCAGAACATTTGTCAGAAAGAAAGTGATAGAGAATTAAATTTCCATCAATTTGATATGCACATTTATTACTTTATCGTCAGCTAATCATAAGTTACATCATTTGTAAGATGTGCGCTCAGTTTGTAGGTCCTTCTTGAAATGAGTGCTTTGAGAGGCTGTGACATTTATGGCTTATGAAACGTGCCAGCATGGTAAATAACAACACTTTAACAATAACAAGGAGGTAACTGCAATTGTAAGAGAACACCTTTTTACAATTATAGCTTTAATTTCAATATTATGAATCATACAATGAAAGTATTTACAAGCACTGATATTGATTCAAAATGAAAAATAAGTGCGTTCAAAGCAACATTTTCATTTTTATGAGGAGGAATGGTCGATGCTCATTTATTGTCACCTGCAGTGGACACGCCTTCAAGGTCGCCGGTACCTAACTCCCGGGAGAGGGTTAACGATGGGGAAGGCCCACGATGAACATCGAAGGCCTGCCACTACTCCTTCCAAGAGACTGGACAGGGCGTGGACTGGAGTGTTATCACTCACTTCTTACTTCAGTTCCCTTCAAAAGTTCTCCAGGCATAGAAAAGTTTGTATGTCGGCTTTTCGTGATATTTTTCATGTATTTATAAAAATGTTGACTATGTAGTCAGTGCAATGGCTACTCGATGTTTTGATATGATGAAACAATAGATGGACCAGATGTTGCTGTTTTCACAGCGACAAAAATGAATACTATCACTAATCAAAGCAGTTAGAGAAAGTGGATATAGCAATGGCTCATATTTAGAAGGTTTGGACATCCATCTTATTCATAATGAATATCGAAAAAATTACATCTGGCCGCAATCCATCAACGCTTATTTAAAGAGACAGGCACTCCCCTTGTCTGAAGTAGTTCAGCCTTCAAATTTGAGATCCAAACAAGCGAAATTCGATTTCAAAACAAAATGTTTCTTTTGTGCCGAAAGTGTTGATGGTGAGAAAAAGAAGCTCAAGGAAGATATTTTTAGTTACTTTTCTCACAAAAGGACGCAACAGATATGACATACAAGTGACGAGTATGGAAGCTTCTCGAGCTAGACATGATCAGTGGGAAGAGGAAGTGATGAAGCATCTTTCGACCTCAAATGATTTAGTTGCAGAGGAGGCTGTGTATCGTGATGAATGTCGGTTGGACTTTGTGAGGTCGTTGTATCAGGAACTCTTAACATCCACGTCTGAAGACTGCGGTTCAAGTGCAGTGGAAGAGGTTAGTATCTTACTGGAGGGAAATAGTGACTGTCAGTTCACTGTAAACGAAATTATGGGTGTTACTACTGGGAGGAAACCTGAGTGGAGAACTATCAGAACAGAACTGCTGAAGTATGGGGACCGCAGGCTCCAGCAGGTTTAAGGTTCCAATAATTTATTTTAGGGACACTGGGTACAAATCGCTAACCAACGTCTGGTATGATAACAAGGAAAAGGATGAGAAAGAAGAGCGACTCAGAATTGCCCAGAAAGCTGCTAATAAGGTACGATACTCAAAGTGAAGCGTACAGTTATATACACTCAAAGAGATAACTTCCTGAAGGATGAAAATTCTCTCCCACAATCCCTCCAACACTTTGAACCTTTATTGAGAAGGTTATTAAAAAAAAGGGGGGGGGCAAGAAAATTGAGGAATCATGGAGGACGTGCGTTGTTACTGGACATGCCATGACATCAGTTGTCAGGCCACGAACCTTCTTGTCACCAGTATTGACATATGACTCGAAGAACTTGAGTGATCTTCTAGCAAGTCTGGGTGTCAGCTCATTCTATTATGAAGCACAAAAACTGGAATTATTTGTGATCGCCCACGCACAGCTAACCTACAATCCAGCTACATCCAAAAAATTGTTTTTGATAATATGGATTTCAGTGTTTGTACCTTAGACGAACAGACTACCTTCCACGCTATGGGAGGCATCAAAGTGTCACTCTGACCTCACATGTTCAAAGAAGTTCAGAAACACCAAGATTAAAAACAATGCCTACATCTGCTGAAACTGGGACACTCGGAACCATTCCACTAGAAACATACATTACGATGAATGAAGGTCTACGAAATGTGACTTTGGCACACATTGATATACCAGAGGAGCAGCCACATCCTGCACCAAATGACATTCTGTGGTTTGTTGTCAAAAAAACAAGGTATTGTAGTCCCAGAGTGGAAGGGGCACAAGCAATGTATAACAAGAGGAGCAGGAATTCAAAATGAAGGACAACGTCCATTTGTTATTTCTACATGCATAACTGGCAGCGTATCGCAAGAGTAAAGTGGTGTTTTTCAAAATGCATCAGAAGTCCAAAATCATACAACATGCTGCTGAGATATTTTCCAATAATTCTTCTTTTCTCGACTCCATTGAGACAGCGAGAATCACGGGTACTCTCTCATGGTATGGAGCTCCAGCCACCAAGACATCCCTCAACGAGTTCCACTACAAATCATCATTAATAGCAGCTGGACACATGATGCCTAATCTCTGAACTCTGCCACCAACTGAAGGAGCTGTTAAGCAGCATGCATTCCGAATGTACCACCAAGTACGCCTTTGGTTAAGAGAGAAACCGAAATGTGGAGCGTCGAATTGAGGTTGGGAAAGAAGGAATGACCAGCTAGTATGCACGTAAGGATGTGACAGTGGAGGCGTTGTCAGTGCCCTGTCACATGCCTTAATTGCAAGGGCGCCGGCAACAACGGAGTCTGAATATTAGTTAAGGATGAAGATGGAGACAGTGACATCGAGACTACCAATCTTGTTGGACGATGTCTCCACTACTGACTAAGGTGAATGACACTAGACCATTTCTCAGAAAAATGAAAATGTTGCTTTGAATGCACTTATTTTTCATTTTGAATCACTATCAGTGCTTGTAAATACTTTGATTGTATGATTCATAATATTATAATAAAAGCTATAATTATAAAATGGGGTTCTCTTACAATTGCAGTTACCTTCCTGCTATTGTTAAAGTGTTGTTATTTACCATGCTGGCACGTTTCATAAGGCATAAATGACACAGTCTCTCAAAACACTCATTTCTAGAAGGACCTTGAAACTGAGCGCACATCTTACAAATGATGTAACTTCTAATTAGCTGACGATAAAGTAATAAATGTGCATATCAAATTGAAGGAAATTTAATTCTCTACAACTTTCTTTCTGACAAACGATCGAGTGAGTCACTAGAAGTAAATGTTTGACAAAATTGTCGATTTTCAGTAACGTATATCTCGAAAACCGTTGGGAATTCGACTAATATGTATAGAAACAATTTTATAGAAAATTCAATTATCTTTAATTTTTATTTGGTACATTTTCTTCCTAAAGCGGACCGCTTTTGAGATAAGCGAAAAACCAAAAAAATGGTACCTTTCCAACCCCCTCCCCACTTTAGCTCACCCCCCAGGGGCGGGGACTTTTAGTATGTTCATCTCCTAACTATCCCTAACAAAGTTCTGAAGTCAAAAATTCTCGCATATTTCATGCACTCTACAATGCATTCATTGACTGGACTAAGGGGGCCTCATTTTAGTTTACCGCCGCCCCGGGCCTCCGACAGCCTTAGTCCGCCACTGCTGTACAGTGAATGTATTTATACAGTATTTGGAGGCGCGCAATTCTTCACAATGTGCTTATCGGCACGCCGCAACACTAGGAAAACGCAGCTGTTACTGTTGTCAGCTGTGACGCCGACTGAACTGTTGTACACAGCGACTGGCGGCTCAGCCGGTCACGTCGTGTGAAGTGAAGGCCACACTATTAAAAAAGCAATGTTCCGCCACCAGCGGCCCAGTGCGACTACTGTGGGAAACTTGGTTTGAGGGTGGGGAAAATGATGGACGGTAGTGAGGGGGAGTAAAAGCAATAAATAAAAATATTCTGCGATCTACTGTAACTTTTTTCGAACTTCGCTCACGAAGGTCGAGGGGTCCTTAGAGCTCGAGGGCCCCGCCTAGCCCTATGATAGCTACGCCACTGGTGTCACACGACACTCCGACCAGACAAAGGAGGGGGAGCGTTTCACATTATACTACTGTGTGTGCATTGCACTATCTAGCATTGTTGCAGACGTATGCTTGTAATCGGCCGCCTCGAAGCTCGTATTTCGCGACGATTGCCACGCCAATTATTTCATTTGTTACGAAGTAGCTTGACCTCAGAGCAGCGGCGGCACAGCAACGAGGGAAAAAAATCACATTGTTTCAAAATAAAAGTGAATTCTATACAGATAGTTATTCTGATAGTTCAGAGAGTTATTTTTACGCACTTTCAAGTTGGAGCATTGCACAACGCAAAAAAGAGGACATTTCTCCATTTTGTTAAAAACCCGGCCGGACCATTTTAGGGTCCAAAAAAGAGGACATGTCCGGGTAAAAGAGGACGTATGGTAACCCTAAGCTTTAGAAATGACACAACGAGTTACGAAAACACCCAAATAACTTCTTTCAATACTATCGAATGAATAAAAATAGTTTTGATAGACTGCTTTAATCAGTAGGACCGAATATAAGCAAACAAGATACGACATGGAGGAAGTGTGTACCACCGGAGGAGCGCTTACCAGGGACTTTGACGTAACCACAAATTATTCAACAGTTTTATTGCCCTTTTACATTACTCAACAGACAGATCAAGAGAATCATTTCATTTCTTTATTGTTTTTTTCTGTTCCATAGGACCCAGTCGAGGAGTGAGGCTCAATCGTCATGAAACAAGTCAATACATTAATTATTACACAAGATGGTAATAGAAAATTTTAAATAGTCCTTTGCACACGACTATCTTAAGACAAAAATTGAAAAGAATCAATAAAGAAAAAAATGAATTAGCTTAATTGTTTAACTTGTCTAGGAGTTCCTCGACAGAATAAAAGGAGTGAGCCATGACGTAACTCTTCAATTTAGATTTGAAAGCGTGTGGATTAGTGCTAAGATTGTTTAGTTCTTGTGGCAGCTTATTGAAAATTGATGCCGCAGAATACTGTACTCCTTTCTCCACAAGTGTTAAGGTGTTGTGATGCAAATGTATATTCTGTCTAGTATTCATTGAGTGAAAGCTACTGACTCGTGGGAATAAGCTGGTATTATTAACAACAAACGACATTAAAGAAAAACGTATTGTGACGCCAGAGTCAAAATTCCCAGACTACTGAAAAGGGGTCGACATGACGTTCGCGAACGTAGACCAGATATTGCTCGAACCGCCAGTTTTTGAGCCAGAAATATCCTTTTGGTATCAGGCGAGTTACTCCAAAAAACAATGCCGTACGTCATAAGTGAGCGAAAGTAAGTGTAATAGACTACTTTTCGTGTTGAAAAATCACTTATTTCAGATATTGTTCTAATGATAAATATAGCAGAATTTAGTTTTGGAACAAGATCCTGAACATGGGCTTTCCATGACAGCTTACTGTCTATATGAACACCTAGAAATTTGAACTGTTCAGTCTCACTTATCACATACCCATTATGTGTAATCAGAATGTCAGCTTTCGTCAAATTATGTGTTAGGAATTGTAAAAACTGAGTTTTACTGTGATTTAACATCAACTTGTTTTCTACAAGCCATGAACTTATTTCTTGAACTGCATTCCTGCACGGCCACTATGGTCGAGGGTTCGAATCCCCCCTGGGGCATGGATATTTGTGTTGTCCTAGTTCGTAAGTAGTTCATAAGTAGTTTGTAAGTTTAGGGACTGATGACCACGTAGTTAAGTCCCATAAACTATACAAACAGTTGAAACAGTTGAACTGCATTCAAATGTTTGTAAATTTATCGGACCAAACTGCGTGGTCATCAGTCCGTAGCTTACAAACTACTTAAACCTAGGTAAACTAACCTAAGGACAACACACACAACCATGCCCCAGGGAGGACTCGAACCTCCACGGCGAGCAACCGCTTGAACTGCATTATTTGATACGGTGTCAATATTACGAGCGCCGGCCGCGGTGGCCGAGGGGACTAAGGCGCTCCAGTCACGGTCTGCATGACCACTGCGGTCGGGGGTTCGAATCCCCCCTCGGGCATGGATATTTGTGCCGTCCTTAGTATTAGCTAGTTGATAAGTAGTTTGTAAGTTTAGGGACTGATGACTCCGTAGTTAAGTCCCATAAGCTATACAAATATTTGAACATTCGAATATTACGAGCAACATCCTTCACTACCAAGCTGGTATCATCAGCAAACAAAAATATTTTACAGTGACCTGTTATACTCGAAGGCATATCATTTATATAAATAAGAAACAGCATCATTTTACATGCAATCACTACTGCAAGTCGAAACTGGCGAACTTGTTTCTTGAGAAAACTGCAAAACGATATTGAGCGTTGAGGTATCTGAGGTCTTGTTGTGGTTGTCAGCAGAGGTTCTGTTTCAGTTAGCACGTTCGAAGAATACGATTGAACGAATGAAGATGCTTGAGAATACGTTGTTTGAGTGCTGTTATGACACATGTTCGGATGCAGTGGATGTTGGTTTTTCAGACATAATCAAAAAAGCTTGTACTCTGCGTAATTCCGTAATCTGAAATAATGCTGCACCAATTGAGGACGAGTCGTACGAATGGCTTCTGCACCACGGCGGAGCCGCCGACTGCTTTGAGGCGCTATGCTACGGTACGCTAGGCCGTTCCCCGTCGGGGGTTCGAATCCCCCCTCGGGCATGGATGTTTATGTCGTCTTTAGTATAAGCTAGTTCATAAGTAGTTTGTAAGTTTAACAAGTGATGACTCCGCAGTTAAGTCCCATAAGCTTTATAAACATTTGAAAAATTTTTAAATGTCTTCTGCAAGGCTGTGAGTTTGTAGGATAAGAACTGACGTTAGTGGTATACAGATAAGGAATTATTTTAGAAACTAGCTTAAACCCGCGGCTCCGCTTGCGTGTTGGTTGATTATATTAGATAATGCGTGAAACGTCAAATCGATTTGTTTTAAAGAGATGAATTAAAAGTATTTTTTTTACTGCTTTATTTATTTATTCTTATATTTCCTTATTCGTATGCTTATCCTTACAGATAAAGAGCTGAAGACATTGTAGCATGCATAGACCAAAGATATGGTCTGTGGCATCACGTTTCGCTGTATGTAACCTCCTTGCTATAGAGGCGCAAACGTCATCGCTGGCCTCAGTCCGATTTTTTTTTATAATTTGACGACTTCCAACCGCCATATCTTCCACCCCCTTATAACTATCGGCATGGAACTGCTATGGTGTACAACGGGAGACTTCGGACAACACTTACACACAGACCATTCGTTTGCGTTCTGTAGTTTTCGCTGCAGAGCGAAATATTGACACATACACACGTAGTATTTTATATACACAGATAACGTTCTACCCCAATATACTCCACCATTTTATCATTATCAACCCTCAAGCAACAATGCAAGCAATGAAACCATTTTCAAAGAGTAAATATAATTTTCAAAGAGTAATTTTTGTTCCGCATTTCGTGTTATATTCTTCAAATTACTAAATATCTATCAGATCGCTATAAAACCGTGCCAAACCCTTCCTCAGGTGTAAATTGGTTACTGTACAAATATTTAAGTCTCTGCGTCTTGTCGTTCGAACGTGATAAGCGTACACCGAACAGACATTCACATTTATAGATATAGACTACTTTGTGAGTCCACAAGGATCATACCTTCGGAATACGAAAAAAAAAAAAAATCAAATTGTTGTTATTGTAATGTCTACGTGAACGAGTAAAATAAGTGAAGCATGAAATACGTTTGTTATTCTTATCTGGTCCAGACTGTTCAGTACAGTTCCGAATTAGGCTGCAGCAGTGGCGACTGGTGATAATGTGCTAATGTGCTGCAGCACACTGTAAATATATTACTAAAATTATGCCATTTCTCTTCGAATGCAAGCGAGAAATCGCTATAAAATTACATCCTTTCTCTTGGAATACGAGCCAGATATGACAATAAAATTATGCCAATTCCTTTCCAATGCGTATCAGAATGCTAGTAATAAGGATGAAAACGCATTTTGGAGCGCTCTCGCCGCGATAGCTGGAAACCAGCTCCGTGTGCTGAAGTGGGATTCTGCCGCGCTGGTACGTGCGCAGAGAGGCGGCGCAGTCGTCTGTTCGCTAGTGCGCATGCGCAGATGTGACGTCAGGCCTGGCGGCTCGTGTGTGCTGAGACCGACTGCAGCACCAGATCAATATTTCTCTTCGAGCTGCGTGTGACGGCTGCGGAAGAATAGTATATGACGAATATTGCGGCATTCATAGTCAAATAGCGCGCTGGCTCAGGCGTCTTGTGCGTTCTCTCTCAAACCTACCTGTGTGAGGATCGTATTCAAATACCTCGGAGTCTAAATTTTTAATTTCTGTAAAAAAAATTAATATTTTTTAAATGTTATGTTTACTACATGCAGTGAATAAATGCAGTTGGCAGCGCTGTTATAGATTCCCCTGAAGGTCTTATTGTCACTACAGTATTAATTGATATTTAATTAAAGGCAATCGTACAAAGGTTGACTTTTTATTTTAGTATATTTTGTTTCCTGTTTATTTTTGTAATATTGTAGCACACTGGTCAAATTTTGCACGAGCCGCCACTGGGCTGCAGCATACTTCTCCCCGTAGTTTCTCCTTGAAATTGCTACCACTGTCTTATTTTAATTTCCTTTTGTAGAGAGCTGGTCGCTTTTCTACTTCTGTAATAGGTCGTTCTGAGTCGACAACACAACCTACAAAGTCGTCCGCAGCACAACTCCCGTTATCAGACACGCTGCTGGCGCACTGAACTCACTCGTACGCAACACACAGCGGAGCGACTGAGAATCGCGCCGCTATACGAGGTGCATTCAAGTTCTAAGGCCTCCGATTTTTTTTTTTTTCTAATTAACTACTCACCCGAAATCGATGAAACTGGCGTTACTTCTCGACGTAATCGCCCTGCAGACGTACACATTTTTGACAACGCTAACGCCATGATTCCATGGCAGCAGCGAAGGCTTCTTTAGGAGTCTGTTTTGACCACTGGAGAATCGCTGCGGCAACAGCAGCACGGCTGGTGAACGTGCGGCCACGGAGAGTGTCTTTCATTGATGGAAAAAGCCAAAAGTCACTAGGAGCCAGGTCAGGTGAGTAGGGAGCATGAGGAATCACTTCAAAGTTGTCATCACGAAGAAACTGTTGCGTAACGTTAGCTCGATGTGCGGGTGCGTTGTCTTGGTGAAACAGCACACGCGCAGCCCTTCCCGGACGTTTTTGTTGCAGTTCAGGAAGGATTTTATTCTTCAAACATTTTCGTAGGATGCACCTGTTACCGTAGTGCCCTTTGGAACGCAAGGTAAGGATTACGCCCTCGCTGTCCCAGATCATGGACACCATCATTTTTTCAGCACTGGCGGTTACCCGTTTTTTTTTTTTTTTTTTTTTTTTTTTTTTTTTTTTTTTTGGTGGCGGTGAATCTGTGTGCTTCCATTGAGCAGACTGGCGTTTTGTTTCTAGCTTGAAAAATGGCATACACGTCTCACCCATTGTCACAACCGACGAAAAGAAAGTCCCATTCGTGCTGTCGTTGCGCGTCAACATTGCTTGGCAACATGGCACACGGGCAGCCTTGTGGTCGTCCGTCAGCATTCGTGGCACCCACCTGGATGACACTTTTCGCATTTTCAGGTCGTCATACAGGATTGTGTGCACAGAACCCACAGAAATGCCAACTCTGGAGGCGACCTTTTCAACAGTCATTCGGCGATCCCCCAAAACAATTCTCTCCACTTTCTCGATCATGTCGTCAGACCGGCTTGTGCGATCCCGAGGTTGTTTCCGTTTGTTGTCACACGGTGTTCTGCCTTCATTAAACTGTCGCACCCACGAACGCATTTTGGACACATCCATAACTCCATCACCACATGTATGCTCCAACTGTCGATGAATTTCAATAGGTTTCACACCACGCAAATACAGAAAACGAATGATTGCACGCTGTTCAAGTAAATAAAACGTTGCCATTTTAAGTATCTGAAACAGTTCTCATTCTCGCCGCTGGCGGTAAAATTCCATCTGCCGTACGGTACTGCCATCTCTGGGACGTATTGACAATAAACGCGACCTCATTTTAAAAACAATGCGCATGTTTCTATCTCTTTCCAGTCCGGAGAAAAAAAATCGGAGGCCTTAGAACTTGAATGCACCTCGTACAGTGCGCGCGGCCCCGTTCTGTTGCCTGTGGTTCATTCCACACCTGCGACAATCGCGTGGCGCCTGAAATAGGGCCGGTTGCGTCTTTTTAAGTCGCCGCTACTTTTTTGTGGCACGTGCGCGCCTTGCCTTACCCCTCGGCCGGAAATTCCTAAAACAGAAGAAGCTCCGAATTTTTAATTTCTTTGTAAAGTTGTGAAGGTGAAAAAATACTGTATTGGAAGTGTAATCTGTCCTGAGTGTCTAATATGCAACACAAGGCTAAAAGTTATTGAGTTCACAAAATATATAAATGTTTTTATTCTGATTCTAACGATTACTTAAGCAAATGATTGATGCGGAAATAAGATTAGGGTTTAAAGTCCCAGCGACTTGGTTATCATTAGAGAGGAAGCACAGCATTTTTTTCTGTCAGTGATGGGAAAAGCAATCGACCGTTCCCTTTAAAAGGAACCATCTCGGTGTTTGCCTGGTTTGATTCAGGGAAATCACATGGATGAGGCAGTAGGAACGATTTGATCGGAAAGTGTAAAATGTTGAATGCTATTTGAGAAATAGAAATATTCTTGTGATTTTTTTTTTTTTTTTTTTTTTTTTTTTTTTTTTTTTTTTTTTTTTTTTTTTTTTTTTTTTGGTTAAGTGGACGGCCTAAAAGTTTTTGTGTTTGTAAGTGAGCAACTAAAGTCGAAAACCACATCAACATTTTTGAGAAAACTGTATCTGGTAGGAGGCGTGAGTACATGAACAGTAGTTCGAGATGAATGTTCATAACTTTTGAAAACTCTGTCGACAGCGCAATTGTGGAAATAATATATTCCTCGTTAAGTACACATTGGACTTACATATACATCTACATATATACTCAGCAATGCACGGTAAGGTGCGTGGCGGAGGGTACACTGTACCACTACTAGGCATTTCCTTTCCTATTCCACTCCCAAATTGAACGAGGAAAAAAAGAATGCCTATATGCCTCCGTACGAGCCCTAATTGCTCTTATCTTGCCTTTGTGATCTTTACGCTAAATGTAAGTAGGCGGCAGCAAGATCGTACTACACTCAGCTTCAAATTCCGGCCCTCTAAATTTACTTAACAGAAATTCACGAAAAGAACGTCGTCTTTCTTCCAGCGATCCCCAATTGAGTTGCCGGAGCATTTCCGTGACGCTCGCGCATTGGTCGAACCTACCAGTAACAAACCTAGCTGCTCGCCTCTGAACTGCTTCCATGTCTTCCTTTAAACTGATCTGCTGCGGGTCCCAAACACTTGAGCAATACTCAAGACGTGGTCGTACAAGCGTTTTATACGCGGTCTCCTTTACAGGTGAAGTACATCTTCCCAAAATTCTCCCAATAAACCGAAGTCGACTGTCCGCCTTACTCACAACTGTCCTTACATGCTCGTTCCATTTCATATCGCTCTGCAATGTTACGCCTAGATATTTGAACGACGCGACAGCATCAAGAAGCTCACTACTAATGCTGTATTCGAACATTATGGTATGGCTTTTTCTACTCATGCGCATTACCTTACATTTTTCTACATTGAGAGCTAGCTGCCATTCTTAGCACCAACTAAAATTTTTGTCTAAGTCATCTTGTATGCTATTACAGTCAGTTACAGACGACACCCTCCCATACACCACAGCACCAACTAGAAATTTTGTCTAAGTCATTCTGTATGCTATTACAGTCAGTTACAGACGACACCCTCCAATACACCACAGCATCATCAGCAAACAGCCGCAAATTACAACTTACTCTGTCCATCAGATCATTTATATAGAAAGAAAATAATAGCGATCCTATCACACTCCCCTGGGGCACGCCTGACGATACACTCGTCTCTGATGAACACTCGCCGACGAGAACAACGTACTGCGTTCTATTACTTAGGAAGTCTTTCAGCCAGTCACAAATCTGTGAACCTATTCCATGAGCTCGTATCTTCGTTAGCAGTCTGCAGTGTGGCAGCGCGTCGAACGCCTTTTTGAAGTCGAGGAAAACACAATCCGCCTGTTGTCCTTCATCCATGGCTCGCAAGATGTCATGTGAGAAAAGGGCAAGCTGAGTTTCACATGAACGATGTTTCCTAAACCCGTGCTGATTCATGAAAAGAAGCTTTTCCGTTTCAAGGAAATTTACTATATTCGAACTGAGAATATGCTCCAAAATTCTACATGAAACTGATGTCAACGATATTGGCCTGTCATTGTGTGGTCAGTTCTCTTTCCTTTCTTATACACGGGAGTCACCTGCGCCTTTTTCCAATCACTAGGAACTTTGCGCTGAATTAAAGATTCGCTATAAATGCAAGCTAAGTAGGGGGCCAATGCCGCAGAATAGTCTTTGTAAAACCGAACTGGTATTCCATCCGGACCAGCAGACGTTTTCGTATTTAGCTCTCTCAGCTGCTTCTCTACACCGGAAATGCCTATTGCTATGTCCCCCATTTCGGAATTAGTACGTTGATCAAATGATGGTACATTTGTGCGGTCCTCCTGCGTGAAAGATTTCTTAAAGGTTAAATTTAGAACTTCAGCTTTCCGTTTGCTTTCTTCTATTACTGCCCCGGAATGATCAACGAGTGACTGGACAGTGGGCTTTGACCCGCTTATCGATTTTACGTAGGACCAGAATTTTTTCGGGTTCTCGGATAGATCTTTTGGTAAGGTATGGCAATGATAATTATTGTATGCTTCGCGCATCGATCTTTTTATAGACGCACGAATCTCTACTAACTTTTGCCTGTCATCATTTGCGTGTTCTTTTTTGAATCGAGAGTGCAACAGCCTTTGCTTTCTCAGCAGCTTTCTAACATTATTATTATACCACGGTGGATATTTTCCATCCTTAACCGTCTTTACTGGCACATATTTCTCTAACCCTTTATTAACAATGCACTTAAATTTAGTCCACAATTCCTCTACATCCATAGTCCCGGAATTAAACGATGCCCATTCATTTTTGCTTATCGGCTCTTCCCAACAAAAACGCGCTCCTAGCCTTCTTGATTGGTTTATGAACTTTGGTCACCATCGACGCTATGACGATATCATGATCACTAATTCCTGTCTATAAACAGACATCGTTAATAGGGTCAGGCCTGTTTGTGGCTATAAGGTCTAGAATATTTCCATTGAGCGTGGGTTAACTGCTCGAGACAGTTTTGGGAGAATGTGTCCAAAAGTAGCTCGTAAGACTGCTTGTCTGTACCGCCTGAAATGTAACTAGCGAGGTCCCAATCTATACTCTTAAGGTTGAAGTCTCCTCCGACTAATATTACATGGCCCGGATACCTACGCACTACCTGGTGTAGACTTTCTTTGAATGATTCTAAAACTACTACAGCAGCACTAGGGGGCCGGTAAAAACACCCAACTATTAACTTTACTTCTTTTAGACCTGTTATACGTGCCTAGATAACTTCACAGTTACTTTCAACTTCGATCTCAGTAGAAATAGACTTTCTGTACAGTGCGTAAAGAATGTGTTGATCATCAGTTATGGCTATTAATGTAACATTGATTCAAAAAATTTATTAACATTAGATTCGAGAATGAGTTACTTAAGAAGGTTGGAGTAAGCTACAAGTATGCTTTTGTGGAAAATCGAACCATTTCGTTTCACATAAAGATTGTTTGTAATATCCCCGGTTTTTTCATTTGGATATACGGTAACCCTACCTAAGGCGCCAAGTCGACGTGGAAATTTGTTGACATCCAAAATTAATTTAAATGCACCATATATCCAAATGACACGTGGAAGATTAGATGGGTTCAGACAAAAACATGATAGAAGCTTTTAAAATATGGTTCTACTGATGAATACTCAAGATTAGATGGGTAGATCGCGTAACTAACGAAGGGGTGCTCATCAGGATTAGGGAGAAAAGAAATTTCTGGTATATCTTGAGTAAGAGTAGTGATCGACTGGTAAGACACTTTCTGACATTAACGACTCGTGAATTTATCATTGGAGGTAATTGTGAGAAGTAAAAATCGCAAAGGGAGACCGAGAGACGAATACAGTAAGCAGATTCAAATGGATGTGGGCTGCAGAACTTATGAGGAAATGAAGAGGCTTGCTCAGGACAGAGTAGGGTGGAGAGCTACATAAGCCGGCCGCGGTGGCCGAGGTGACTGAGGCCCTCCAGTCACGGTCAGCACGGCCACTACGGTCGGGGGTTCGAATCCCCCCTCGGGCATGGATATTTGTGCCGTCCTAGTTCGTAAGTAGTTCATAAGTAGTTTGTAAGTTTAGGGACTGATGACCCCGTAGTTAAGTCCCATAAGCTTAACAAACATTTGAACATTTTTGATTTGAGAGCTACATAAAACCAGTCTCAGGACTGAAGACCACAACAACAACAACATTTATTACTTATTTGTTCTCGGCCACATTTTTCTGGATATGATAGTTTTTTTCTGTTTGCATAACGTGCTATTTGTGGTTCTTGGGCAGAAGGTATATATTGGTTGGACGGTTGTAGTGTTGTTTGAAGTTAAATCGAGAAACACACACACACACACACACACACACACACACACACACACACACACACACACACACACATTCAACGACTGGTAAGTGGGCAAGAAAGCCATAAAAACCGGTCTGTGCCTAGTACTGTGAAGAAACACTCAATGAGATAAAGAAAAACAGACAACATCACGCAGTAATACATATGCAGTAGAAACTACTACGAGTGTATGTCTTAATAAAACCCGCGGCGGAGTGGCCGAGCGCACTGAGGCGCTATGCTGCGATGCGCTAGGCCGTTCTCCGTCAGAGTTTCCAATCCTCCATGGGGCACGGATGTTTATCTCATCTTTAGTATAACGTAGTTGATAAGTAGTTTGTAAGTTTTGGGACTGATGACCCCGCAGTTAAGTCACATTAGCATAACAAATATTAGAACCTTTCTTTCGGTAAACACCGTGGCCAAAAGTGCAATACGCTCTTCTCTAAACCATGACATACAGGAATGGTAATCTTCTTTCTGTTTCGGTCTCGATAATGAATCTGATGTTTGTGTGTATGGAGTTCAGGTGTGAAAGAAAGTACAGAACCTTATGTCTTGTAGGATGGCTGGCTTAGGGCCATAAGGTACCAGGTGTTTAGAAATTTTGCCGGCCGCGGTGGCCGAGCGGTGTGCGGCGCGCCAGTCACGGTCTGCACGGCCACTACGGTCGGGCGTTCGAATCCCCCCTCGGGCATGGATATTTGTGCTGTCCTTAGTGTTAGCTATTTCATAAGTAGTTTGTAAGTTTAGGGACTGATGACCCCGTAGTTATGTCCCATAAGCTCAAGAAACATTTGAACATTTTTTAAAGTAATTTTGTAGCTGGGACGACACGTCACAAGTGGAATAGGTGGGAAAACATAGCAGATGGTGTAGCATATTGCATTACTCTGAGAAATGCGAATGCCAATGCTACCCAGAAACATTCACAATGGCTGCCCCCCTCCTCCCCCCACCCCCCTCACCTCTACGTTTCCTTAGTAATAAAATTTAGGTAAACTAATGTATAGAAGAAATTGTAAACATTATGTTTGGAGTAAGTTTTATTACGGTGTGTTTTGTATTTCTAGAAAGCCTTTTATTATGAATAACTATGTTGGAGAAGTGGCGCTTACCGCCAGAAGTAAAGAGTAGGCGGGAACGGCACTGCAAGGTGGCAGGCAGTTCAGGGAGAGAGTTGGGAAGATCAACAGCCATGTTGCAATGGAATGTTTGTACAAGTTTATAACTATGAACAGCGTGATAGCTGTCGTTTGTTGTTCCGCGCATAACAATAAATTATGAAACAAGTGGCATCCCGACTTTTTGAAATATCAACTATGAGCTTAGTCTCCAGTTCCAAAGATTCCACAGTACGTCATTTCGAATCAAATGTTCAAATGTTTGTAGACAGAGGCGTGCAGCGAGCCTGCGCTGCTCGCCCGGGCTCGTAGCCACGCCCCCCGGGCGGGCCTGGCCACGCGCTGCCCGCCCTGCCGGCACGAGCTCCTCCGGACGGTGTCGGGCAGCGTGGGTACCCGAACTACCCGAAGAGTGCCGGTCCGCCCGGCCGCCCGTGCCGCTCTGCTGCTAGCCGGGGCACGCGCCCGCCAGCCGCTACACTCTTAGCGGGAAATACACTGTTCCGATTTTCACACTGTAAAAACTGTTGACGTTACAAACGAACATCCCACATCGGCTTATCAACTTAGTTTTTACTTACAAACTTTACTTTCCTTGGAAAAAGTAACATGTCTGCGTTTCATTCCGCGTGAGTTTTTAGTTTCGTAATGCTTTTCACTCGATTCTGAAGAAACTATAAGGTTAAAAAATCTGATTTTAGGACATCTGATAGTACAGCAACTTAGCTTTCTAACAAAGCATTAAACTTTTCATTTACAAATCATGTATTGAAAAAGTTAGATACTGGGCAGCTTACTGACCGATGCATTTTAGAACACACATTAACGCGAGTGCAATAGAGCTGTCTCAAATCATGAGTAATTGCTAGTTAATGAGCAGCATCAGTGCTACGTTAGCAAGTATACGCATTCAGCGCGTGTTCGAACAGCGTTTCTGTGGACATTTCGCAAAATTACTTGATGTTTCCTTGCTGCTAAGAAAAAAATAAGTAAATAAATAAAAGTAAGAACAAACGATCAGTTGCAATCGAGGTCATTAGAAACGATTAACTGGTAGAATGTTAGAAGATACAGCTTACGCTTAACCACTCCAAGGAAAGTAAAATAATTACTGTTCCACGATCAGGCGTGTGGACCATTGTTGTCGTTTTACTTTATTTTATATTTCCCCCTTTTCGCTTTGACTGGGGGTAGCTGAAACACAGCCGCGGTGGAGTAGCCGAGCGGTCTAAAGCGTCTCGTTGCGGAGCGCGCGGTTGCTCGCCGTGGAGGTTCGAGTCCTCCCTGGGGCATGTGTGTGTCTGTTGTCCTTATATTAGTTTACCTAGGTTTAAGTAGTTTGTAAGCTACGGACTGATGACCACGCAGGTTGGTCCGATAGATTTACAAACATTTGAACATTTTGTAGCTGCAGCGCCAAGGGAGTCACCACTATTCGAGAGGTGACATTCAAGGTCGCAGTTATCAGTTTTGTATCGCTGGACAGTCTCTCGTATATCTTGTAAACACTTGGGATTTTTCCTCACTGACTTAATTGTCAGTGTACTATCAGTTGCGAGAAAAAAAAAGTAGACGTGCGCATTAATGCACCTGGTAAGAGCAGAACGTCCAATTTTGTGGTGCAGAAGCAAAACGGTAGCCGAATCGGCTCGCGCCTGAAATATTAAACATGTTGAAAGTCGTTGGCTTCGCGTTAGCCGGCTCCAGCAAATTTGTAGGTAGTTTTATACTTTGCTCAGTACTTACTTACACGGTGTTTCACTTTCACTTCATGTTAAACTAAGTGATGGCTCTAACATAAAGAACAAGATTCTTCCTTAAATCTCTTCAGTCCCTTGTTGCTAGCAAATCTACGTATTTCATGTATGTGACAAAAAATTATATGCCCTACGATGATGTGATATTTAATTTTGTTCAAGGTTGTCCAACTAATAATCTAGCTAAAATTCTGCCAAGGTAAACAGGAAATCTTTTAAAAAGCCAGTAGTCTGCGAATTGTATTCGTCTGCTATTCTTTTTACGTTCCTAGAAACTGTTGGAGGATGAGGAAGAACGTCTTTGGCACTTGCAGTGGGGTACTGTGCTCCTATCTCCATCAAAGTCTGTGCGAGGTCTCGAAATCCTTCTCCCGCAACTGTGCTGAAGGACCGCAAATCTATTGCACACATTCTTACTTATTTCTCCAGCACAAAAGATTTTTCTGACCCTGGATTATTGCTACAACCGTTCAAATCAGTACTCAGATAAGCTTTGCAGCTATTCAGGTGCCATAACAGCGTAGTGGTACTGCCATCACGGAACGACAATAATTTACGGCAGCCATTACACTCTGCAAAACCCACAGTTTTATTTTCATTACCTAGAATCAACATAAAATACTCCCATACAATGCTGTCTCCAGATATCTTTAAACGCGAGTTTCCTGGAAAGGTCTTTTTTTTTTCTTTCTCGGATCGTCTACTTCTTGCACGTTGGTACGATCTGTCCTGTTCGCTATTTATTTCAGACATAACGATCGATAACTTATAAATTGCTATGTAGGTAACACAAAAGGTGCGTGAAGCCTACGCTGTATTACAACGTCTTGCTCAGAACTGTCTGCATTCCCCCGCTCGCAGCGCCTTGTGTAGCGCTGTTGCACGGGCCCGGCGGGTACCCGCTCGCCCGGCAAGTGTCGGGACTCGACGGCGCATCGCAGCTCGCTCGCTGTGTATAGCGGTGCAATGGAGCTCGACTACCCGCGGTGCGGGCAGCAGAGCGCAGCGGCCGGGCGCAGGCGAGCTCGGGCGGGTAAAAGTGGCGCGCTGCACGGCTCTGTTTGTAGACCTATCGCACCAAACTGCGTGGTCATCAGCCCGTAGCTTACAAACTACTTAACCTAAGGTAAACTAACCTAAGGACAACACACACAGGGAGGACTCGAACCTCCACGGCGAGCAACAGCGCGCTCCGCAGCGAGACGCTTTAGACCGCTCGGCTACTCCACCGCGGCCACGTCATTTTAAGAGAAGAAGATCCACGACCTGTGCGCTGCTTCTGCGTGGGGACATCAGATATAACGAAGAAGCCCGGTTAGTATCCAGAAAATGTTACTACACGCTCTGACGATGCAGGTAGTTCTACGGCCCTCACGCGCAGTGCTACGCGATTAAATCTCGCGACATTGGCACGAGTGCGGTAGCAATGTAGCCGAGGAGAGTGTTGGCGTGAGAGAAAGGGACAGAATTTAGGTGAAGGCCAACCGACTTTTATCTAAAGCTCTTTCCACGTATCTGTCATCACTTAAACCTCGAGGAATGTGTCATGCATATAACGAAAAAAAAAAAAAAAAAAAAAAAAAAAGTCGGTTTCCATTTGGACGACGCGAAGCCGTCCTCCTCCAAGTACTCCATATACAAATTATGAGTCTTATTAAGAAGAGGACACACAGCAAACGAAACGATGCGGCGACTAGAGGTGAGGCAAGCATATAGATCCCGCCACCAGCGTCTCAACGACCGCCAATGCTGACTACGGACTGAACGCGTCGGGGGGGCCTCAGGAAGTCAGCACGTCAGCTCTCCTGACGATGAAGACATGTCTGATCGCCGAAACATTCTGCCCGTTGGACACTATGAACCGGCAGCACACCGTGGACTGTTCGAATACGCACTTTAAACGATGGCTGGAAGAGAACTTACTGTAAATAGCGACTAGAAAAATTTAAATGTAATCTCTATATATAAAAGGCAATGTCCCAACTGACTGACTGACTCATCATCGCCCAGCCCAAACCACTTAAGATACAAACTTAAAATTTGTAGACGTTGTTGATCTTACTCTGTACGCTTCATTTAAGAAGCGATTTTTCGATATTCCATCCGTAAAGGGGTGAAATAGGGGATGAAATGTTTTTTGGAAAATTTTGTGTCTCGTTTCCGCCGGTTGTCCTAGTTGTCGGTGGCCGAGTAGAGAGAGACCGACACAGGGAAATAGGATGCACGCGTGTGCGGGAACAGAGTATGAGGTAACCAGCCAGTGGGACAGCAGAAACTAGAAACACTAAGCTAGATTAGAACAAGAGATATATTTCGAAGAAACATCATATACTTAACTTTGTTAACTGAAGACTAGTGGAATGCAGGTACATAGTTTAACTAGATAGAGGCCTGCCTACTAATGAGTCTTAACTGGTGCCTATCTGATTCCCAAGTGGCCGATGCAGCAGTCGTGGCCACGAGCGGAGTTGTAGCAGAGGGCGCTCGTGGCTGACGTCGTAAGAACGCCGCGCCGTGCGTGCATGGCGGCGCGCGGCGAAAGTACGTGGCGCGCACTTCAGACTTGTGCGAAACCACAGAAAGTACGTAGCTATTTAGGCAATTTTGAAGCTAGAACTACAGAATTTCTG
This sequence comes from Locusta migratoria, assembly GCA_026315105.1. NCBI lineage: Eukaryota > Metazoa > Arthropoda > Insecta > Orthoptera > Acrididae > Locusta > Locusta migratoria. The sequence continues at coordinate 101,676,526 of CM048754.1, forward strand.
ATTTTAATTCAGGGTTCTAATTTAAAAGACACGTGTTTCGGCATTTTTTGAAATTTAACCAATAACGGAGTAAAATAACGGACGCAAAAAATAGATTTTTCAAAAATATGTTGCTTTTAACTCAAATTTTAAACTGCAAGTACGAAACTTCGGATATGGAAAAAAAATACGTGTTTCGATATTTTTGGAAACTCAATCATAGAGGGGGTTAAATTTGAGAGGACATGTTTTTTGAAAATATGTTGCTATTAAGGTAATTTTGAAGCTAAAACAACGTAAGTTGGTATATGTTTCATTGGTTGGAATTAAAAAGATACGTACTTCGGTATTTTCAGAAAATTAATCATTTAGGGGGTGCAATACGGAATGAAACATTTTTTAAAAATACGTTACTACTAAGCCAATTTTGAAACCAGAATAACAAAAAATCATATTTGCATACTTGGTTGGAATTTAAAAGACACAGGTTGGGTTATGTTTCGAAATTCAAAATGTTCAAATGTTTGTAAAGCTTATGGGACTTAACTACGGGGTCATCAGTCCCTAAGGCTTACAAACTACTTAAACTAACTTATGCAAAGGACAACAGAAACACCCATGCCCGAGGGGAGACTAGGGCTCCCGACGGCGAACAGCAGCGCGCACCGCAGCATGACGCCTCAATACGCACGGCTATTCTGCCGCGGCTACACGTAGTATCGCAACATTTCATTATGACAGTACGTAAGCTATATCTATGAAAATTTATATTAAGAGGGAGAAGCAACTGGTACAGACCAACCAGCCTACGCATGCGAAGCAGCGGGCGTTAAGCTAGTAATTTACATCGAATATAGAAATAAAAAAAGGCAATATAGACATTATGAAAAAATAACTTTGTGACTTATGTAACTTCGAGGTTTATATTGTGCGATTCTTCCATTGAAGAAGTAGAAGTTAAGTAAATATTAGAGAAGAACAGAGAATTGTGTTGAAGATCCTATCAACAAGTGTTCTTTTTTTCAGTTAGTGCCCTAGATTATGACCCCCCAGACCTAATTGTTTACGGTGTGTTGGAAAGTGAAGTGACGGCAGAGGTGTGTGTTTATTAGGGGTAGCAGCAGAGCGGCGCGCTGTTAGCTGTCTGCCCCGCCTGCCGCCTGCCGTTGTAATGATCCGGGGGGAGGGGAGGGGGTGCTGTGGGCCGTAATGAGGCGAGGAATGCGCCTGGCGTTCCACAACTTGTCGCCGCCGCCGCCGCCGCCGGTAAAACACCAGCCTAAAGGCCAGTCTACACGACGGCACCAGGTCGCGACACTCGTTGCGTGAAATGAATTGCGCGCAGCTGGTTTCGTGTATGTCTGTAGACACGTCACTTAAACTATACACTTCAGTTTCGTTGTTTTGGAGTGCCACAGTCGTCGTAAAATGAAAGTTCTGGCAGCTGTAAGAGTTGCAGCGGAGCTATTACTGCTCTGTGTGAAGTCACTTCATGAGACTAAACATAAAAAGAAGAAGAAACGTATTTCGGTTGTTAAATGGAAGACGTCAGTTCGGTTGAACTCCGGCCTTGCTGAAAGAGATTGTGATTGAAGACCCTACAAATTATTTTAATTATCTTAAAATGTCACCAGAGCATTTTACCTATTTTTCAAATATAGTAATGCAATAAGGAAACAAGATACTCTTATGCGTATAGCATTGTCACCAGAAATGAAGCCGGCCGCGGTGGCCGAGATGACTGAGGCGCTCCAGTCACGGTCAGCACGGCCACTACGGGCGGGGGTTCGAACCCCCCCTAGTTTGAAGTTTAGGGACTGATGACTCCGTAGTTAAGTCCCATAAGCTTTACAAACATTTGAACATTTTTTCCAGAAATGAAATTAAAAATTACATTACGTTTCTCGTCAAGTGCGGGATTCATATTCGTCTCTACAGACCCTGCATCGTGTTCCGAAATCCACAGTTGCTTAACCAGGAAAAAGTGAACAATATGTTTAAAAGTACTTACTTAAAAAAAGGTGAATGTATAACCCTGTCACGTTTTAAATAAATATTTACAAAGAATTGTAAATGTAAAAGCTGTCACGTTTTAAACAAATACTGTTAAATAAAAGAATTCAGCTTAACAGATTTGTGTAGCCTTTTCTTCTGTGTACAATTTTCCTTAAAAAAGTCTGCAAGTTCAAACCACGTGATCTTGGTCTTGTTACCTTGCGCTGATCAACATCCAGATGTTTTACTAGATTGCATTTTGCACAGTTCCTTTGTACAGGTATTTTGAATTGAATGTATTTTAGCCCGCCAATTAGCTACCGTTCACCCATCAATATTTAATTCACGAATGATTGCTTCGAGAGCACCAACACGCCGCTACTTATTCCAGAAAGCTTTTAAAAGCTCATAAATACCTATGCATCACATATATCTCCAAATACCGAACAATTTCTTCCGTTCCCCCACTTCATTTTGTGATTTGGTTGTCACCTAACCTAAAAACACGCGCAAACAGTTTCGCCAAAGTTGGGAGGAACCGAAACTGATTTAAGGCTAGTTTATACGACGCCACTAGGTTTCATGAAACTGTGCTACTGGCCAATGCGCATGCGCAGAAGGCCTTCGCGCAACTCGTTGACGAAACTAAACAGTGTCGGCACGTTGCAACTTTGGCGAAACTGATTGCGCGTGTTTTTAGGTTAGGTTATGACCAATACAGAACAAAATACAACATAAAGGGGGAAACGGAAGAAATAATTCGGTTTATGAACATATATGTGTTGAGTAGGTGTTTGTGCGATTTTAACGGCGTGTTAGTGCTCTTCTGGCAATTATTAGTGAAATTAAATATTGATGGGTTGACGGTTAGTCAATTGCAGACTAAAATACATCCAATTTGAAATACCTATACAAACGAAGTATGGTAATTGTGGACTTCTGAACACGGTACAAATACTCAGAGACGAATATCTACTTGACAAGAAACGTAATGCAATTTGTAATTTCAGTTCTGGTAACTATGCTTCACACATAACGGTAACTTGTTTCTTTATTGCATTACTAATTCTGTTTAAAATGAACGTCAACTGTTCTGGTGACATTCTAAGTTGATTAAAATAACTTCTAGGGTCTTCAATCACAATTTCTTTCAGCAAGGTCGCTGAGCAACAGAGATGACGTCTTTTTTTAATCCAGTCACAAACCCAAACACGTTTCTTATTCTTTTTATGTTTAGTCTGATGCAGCGACTTCACACAGACAAGCAATAGATTCTCCACAACTCGTACAGCTATGAAAACTTTCATTTTACGGCGAATACGGCACTCACAAAACAACGAAACTGAAGTGTATGGTATTGGCGCCGTGTCTACAGACATACACGAAACCAGTTGCGCGTAATTCATTTCATGCAACGAGTTTCGCAACCTAGTGTCGTCGTGTAGACTAGCCTTTAGTTTCGCCAACGAGATGCGCGTACGCTTACCGCGCATGCGCACTGGCCAGAAGTGCAGTTTCATGAGACGCAGTGCCGTCGTGTAGACTAGCCTTAATAGGCGGAGGCAGCCAGCCGACACTGCAAGCGAACGCGGCCGAAGGCCCACATCGAAATACCGGAACATCGCCGCCGGTGCAGGGCAGTCAAACAGATCCAATGGCCGAGGTGAACATTTGTGCCGCACAGGGATTCGAACCTCGATTACTCTGCTACAGAGCAGAGGTCGCCTTACCCACGGATACTGGAATAGACGGTAGGGGTCACGCCAGGGCGTGCGCTAAAGCACTAGATGCAGTGGCGTAGCTATCGTAGGGCTAGGCGGGGCAGTGCCCCGGGGCCCCGAGCTCCAGGGGCCCCTCGGCCTTCGTGAGCAACGATCGAAAAAAGTGACAGTAGAGCGTCGAATTTTTTATTTAATTTTTTTTACGTTCCCACCCTATCGTCCATCATATCCCCTTCCCCTCAAACCAAGTTTCCCATAGCAACCGCACTATGTGGCGCTGCCGACAGGCGAAGCTGCCAGCCTATGTGTCCAACAATCGGCACACTTCGGTCGGCAGAAGTAGCGGCAGCATCAGAGCTGCTCACAGCAACAGCTGCGTCTTCCAAGTGTTGCGGCGTGCAATGTGAAGGATCGCGCACCTCCAAATACAGTATAAATACATTTACTGTACAGTACTTCTTATTGGCAAATACAAGTGTAAAGTTCGAATATCCGAATAAACCGGTTTTCCGAATATCCATTTCCCCAAATTACTTCGGATAATAGACGTTACACTGTATATAATATTTTAGTTGAATAAAGGAAATTCCACTTTTGATTCACGGATCAGAAGTTTCATGTATTAATTACTTTGTCTCAATAGTGAATTGTGCATCCAGACGCTGCCCTCTACCCCACTGTCACGATAATGAGCCAAGATATCGACTTAGTTATTTTACTTATCATTTTTTCCTGGCCAGACACTAAGATACACTTCAAGAAGACTGCTAGGGGCACGACTCAATCCAAAGTGTTTCGTTTAATAAAATCTGGCAACTTACTTTTGATGAAACCATCCTACACGAATATTTCCCATATTTTCCTTCTTTGACTGCGCTATCAACGAAATGAGCCAACAGCGCAGTAGTTTAGCGAGAGTGAGTTGTCGGCACTGACAACAGTCTGCATGCTGTCATCATTGAAGAAAAATGTCCCATGGGGCATTTTCATCTGAATGTCCTAGTCAGGTCCAACTCTATCTCTAGCCCTCTGCAAAATTTCATCCAAATCACCTAGTAATTTATGCGTGAAAGCATAACAAACAAACAAACTTTCACAATTATATTAGAGAGTACGATTAAATTTTATCTGCTGCGTCACACATAATAATTTACTTAGTAGTATTTAGGTTTGACTTATTACGTCTTCCAGTGGGTGATAAGGAGCTGATGATGACGTAGTTTTGCATCTGTACAGAACTACTGTAAAGAGGGCCCCAATGTCATTTTTGCCCCGGGGCCCTTGGTGACATAGCTACGCCACTGACTAGATGTATCGAGCTGAACAATCCGCCATTTTGAATCCCAATCCGATAACAGTATTGTGTGCTCTGTGTGGTGTATCGAACTGAATCAGCGAATATTACGTAATTTTATTGTTTCACATTCTGAAAGGGTTGGTTGTGCTGCTCCGAACTGCTCAAATATAGCAGACATGGTAGTTATAAGTTTTATTGGTTTCCTTCAAACACAGATCGGCGTAAAAGAAGGCTTGTAAATATCGGAAGCCAAGTATGGACGAAAAAAATCAAGCAACTATCTGTGTAACGTTAAGAACAACCCGCCCCCTTTTTTTTAACTTTTATTAGAAACAGTTATGGTCACAGAGAAGTGATAATGGAAGTATGTAAGCAATGATTTAATTTTGCTTCAGATTTTTAACATAACACGACACACAGTCTGTTTAAACTACTTTTCTTGATTTCATTTAGACCAACTAAGGAGCTATTCTAAGGGCTGTTAGTTGTATTTTAAGTTATGCACGAGTGCAGTTAGCTTTACACAGCGGATAGTGGTTTTTAAATTATACAAGTATTATTTCGCATTAATTCAGTCGTTAATTTGAATGTGACTCTCACCTAAGCCCAGCAATGAACAGGTTGTCAGGAAAAAAATGAACTTTGCAAAAATGCGAACAGAAAGGAAGTCGTACATGAAAGGCATTAAATTAAAAACTTAGCATGCAACCTTCACTTTATTTACAGCGCATACTACCAGAGACACTTTGGTTGTTCGACGTGCTCGCGATGGCTACAAGCACCCTATAGAAGTAGTGCCGCAACTGTGTGTGGCTCGCGGCCTACTGCTGAGTCTTGTGTTCTGCTCAGGTTAGTCACCGGTAGACTGCAAAATAGCGAATAAAATATCTTACAGGATGAAAATTTGGGAAACTTATTAGGAAAAGGAAAGCCACTTACAATCCCCCTTCTAAATAAGACATCAGTGGGGCTATTAAGGTACTCAGGGCAACGCAAATAGTGAAGTGGTAGCGTTTGTCCGCAATTGCGATATGGCAACACCATTACCACTTGCGACTGAAGTAATGTGAGTGACCATCTGATGATTTATTCTTCTTTCACTGCGACATTGTTGCTGATTTGTTAGTGACAGAGCGAGTATCCGTTTTAATGGTAGCGACTTGTTTAATATCTGTGTTCATATATTTTGTATTTATTTCACTATTGGCACGTTGATTAAGATTGGATTACGAAAGGCGGGTGTCGACTGCTTTGAAGGAATTAATGTCATACAAACAGCTACTTACTTATGTGAACGTGCATTTTCTGGCTTATTTGACTTTCAAAAATAAACTCTGCAAGGTTAACAATTTACGCTAAAAAATAAGACGTTTTAGTTCATGGTTAGAAAGTATTATTAACACCAAGACTGAGCAACACGAGAAACGTCCTTAACATTCTTTTTTTTAATAAAAAAACTAGCTGATAACCCGGCGTTGCCCGGGTATTTATTTATTTATTCATGCCTTGAGTTAGTACTTTTCCTATCCACTCTCTCTCTCTCTCTCTGTCCATCTCCTTTTTTCCAAAAACATGTTACATTTATCAGAGAATATATAAGAAATCACAGGTAAAAATGCACTCGTTTCGAAAAACTCAATCACGAAATTCAACAATAATGATTGCAATAATATCACAGATTGATCACTTGATGTAATGCGCGAAACGTCAAATCGATTTTTTTTAAAGAGATGTACTAACAGAAATTTCTCTTTTACTGCTTTATTTATTTATTCTTATATTTCCTTATTCGTATGCTTATCCTTATAGAGAAAGAGGTGAAGACATTGTAGCACTCATAGACCAAAGATATGGTCTGTGGCATCACGTTTCGCTGTATGTAACCTCCTTGCTATAGAGTCGCAAACGTCATCGCTGGCCTTCAGTCCGAATTTTTTTAATAATTTGACGACTTTCAACCACCATATCCTCCACCCCCTTATAGCTGTCGGCATGGAACTGCTACAGTGTACAACGGGAAACTTTGGACAACAATTACACACAGACCATTCGTTTGCGTTCTGTAGTTTTCGCTGCAGAGCGAAATATTAACACACACAAACGTAGAATTTTATATACACCGATAACTTTCCATCTCAATATACTTCACCTTTTTATCATTATCAACCCTCAAGCAACAATGCAACCAATAAAACCATTTTCAAAGAGTGAATCTAATTTTCAAAATTGTTGTCCCGCATTTCGCGTAATATTCTTCAAATTACTAAATATCTATCAGATCGCTCTAAAACCGTGCCTAAAACCTTCCTCGGGTATAAATTAGTAATTGTACAAATATGATAGCGTGATAAGCGTACACCGAACAGACATTCACACTAATATATATAGATAAATAGCTATCTGATCGCCATAAAACAGTGCCTAAAGCCTTCCACGGGTAGACATTAGTAACAGTACAAATTTTTAGATCTTTATGTCTTGTGGTTTACACGTGATAAGCGTACACCGAACAGACATTCACATTTATAGAAATAGATTATTTATTTTACAAAATAGAGTTTATTTGATCGCGAATTTGTTTTTCAAGAGAGATGGTGGGTCCCACTAGAATGAAGACTGCATTTGTCTCATTTTGATTCCACGAGTAGCTACGGAAAAGGGTTCATTCAGAAAGACCACGCATGCCTGGGTAAGTCTAATGCAGCTGAGGCGCAGATGGTCCCGAGAGAGTGCCTGCTGGCGACTGTGCATCTCCCTGGACGAGCAGTTCGCCTTGATATTCAGTTTTTGGAAGACGCCCAAAAGGAGGACCGGAGACGCGATGGAAAGATCGGGTATTGGCAGTCCTCAAACAAATGGAGCCGACAGCGGTAGAAGATGAGGCTAGGGACCGTAAACGTTGGGCTGCCATCTGCAATAAATGGGGTTTCTACTGAAATTGTAACTGACTAATGTTCTATTTTTAAATTTTATTTTATAATGTATACCTTTTGGCCCACTTTAGGTTACGGTAGTAACACTAAAAGTGGGCCTTTGCGATAGTCTTTTGACAGCGCGAATTTTAAATGAAAATAACGGCTTAACTATTCATCTGAAACAAAAATTGAATAACCGAATTTGTAGAGGAGAAAATTATCTACAACTTTGCTCTTATGTTTCTTTCTTATCTCGTAGCGTTTCAAAGAAATTTTACAGACATGATTGTAGGCCGCCAGAGACCAGAAGCTCCCTTTTTCAAATTTTTCGGACAAAAAATACGTTAGTAATACCAAAAAAGCAGTTTGTAATATAATTGTAATTGCAAACGAACCGTTCATCTGACACGAAAATTGAATAACCTAATTGGTAGGGGAGAAAATTCTCTACAACTTAGTTCCCTTATGTTTTTTTCATATCTCGTATCGTTTGAGATATATTTGCAAAAATAACGGAGATTAGACACCCTCCATTGAATTAACGAAAACCAGCCGTTCGGAGATGTCACGTGACATTCCTCGCCCAGAACTGTCACTGGCATACGCCATCTTGCGTTGCGTATTTGATGGTTTTCTTATTGTAACTTACACGTCGTCATTTCAAAGCAATGGCGCACTGAAGAATTAACAAAAACACATCTTCTTTGTACTATAAGTGATAATCTAGTGTCTACAAATGCCATATTAGCATCAGTTAACAACGGCCATCAATATTATGAGATTAAAGGTCTAATATTTTGGTTGATAGCTATAGTATAGTGGGCAAGGCGTCGGACTATGGCGCTAAAGGTGGGTGGAATCCGCCAGTACCTAATTTTTTTCCTAAAAGGGTTTTTCAGACACTCTTATTAATTAATTGTTTATTATTTAGATTATTATTTTAGTCCAAAATGTTTGCAAAAACTTATAAAACTACAAATCTAAAGTGGGCCGTATAACACGTCAGTGCGATGTTTTTCATAATGTGCAGTCTGTATTTATCTATAGTTTTTTTTTATTTTTTCATTTTTTTATTGTACTGTAGGCCTTAAGGGCCCATGAATGCAATAAATGATGATGAGATTCTCACGACCCGAGCACTTAAGCCAAGATCCCGGGACTCTATACCACACAATGTTCCACCGTCACGCGAAGGCAGACACACAGCTTACGGCTCTGAGGTCTATGGACGCGACGTAGTCTGCAGCTCGGGGACCACGGGTTCGCCAAGCCCGTGCCAGCAAACTAATTCTGATCCCCCAGAGAGGAATTCATTTTGTAGCAACAAAATCCGTCATTTTTTCAGTTCCACAAACCCACATTTTATAAATGGAAGGACAGATGCCAAAATCGAAATTTTTTATTTTATTTATCCGAGACGACCGGTTGCGACACACTGTGGTGTCATTATCTGGTCTCATTGAGAAAAAAAAACTGCTTATAATAATGCTTCAATAAAATCTGGTTGACTATTAAGTAGGTGCTCAACCAGACATGTTCACTATGGTGGTCATTATGTATATTTTACTGTTGTAATTTTGACCAGCCATCCATTTTATTTCTGATTATCCACCAGCACATGAACTTACATCTTATAAAATAGGCTGTATGTGTGTGTATGTATGTATGTTCCACATCTACTCCTAAACTACTGGACCGAGTTCAACCAAACTTGGTACACATATTTCGTACGTGAGTTAACAACTGCTGTAGGAGTACGAATCTCCAAAAGTACTAAATGAACATTTATGGGGGTATTACAGATAAACAGAGAATATACTGGGGCAACATATAGGCTTCATTACATCAAAATCAGATCAGGAAAGGAAGAGATATCGTAATTTGAAGTTTTAGGTGTATTTCATACTTGGAAAGAACGGCTCAATGCAGCAAAGAACTAACAGATAGCGCTGCGGGTGTTCGTGTGAAGTTCAGGGTAGCGATCGGATTATTACCCTTTGAAAATACAACTTAATCTTTGACTTTTCAAATTTACCATATTTCTGAAAATCGTTTTCTTGGATGCTATGTTCTACGAAATATGATTCAACGCAATGAATATAAAACTGATACAATCGTCGTCGTGGTTAATTCATATATTTACATACCGATATCACAGTCTAACGTATGTGTACAACTGCTATGGAAGTTTAAGTCTCACGCTTGGAGCGACAATAGCGCATCTAACATAAAGAGAGCCAACCGCAAGAATAATAATTGTTTTCTGTGATATTTCTACTTCATTAAGGAAATACTTGTTACGTTTCAGTTTTCCATGCCTCAGTCGATTGTCCAGAGATATGAAAGATCATGAAATGTTTTAAATGGCGAATATAACTGATGTATGATGCAAGCTACATCATACTGATGAAGAATGCCTATTACTACACGTTCCGCAAAAATAAAAATAAATAAATAAATAAAAAGGAAAGAAAGAAAAAAAAAAACTTAACTACTAACACATTTTTATGCGGCTTTCGCCGGAAATTTGAGCTGAGATTGGTGCAACATATAGGCATGATTTCATCAAAATCAGATGACGGAAAATAAGATACATCGCAATCTTAAGTGTTTTCAGTAGCTGTCTGTTCATCTATTAGAAGTACCTACTCTCCTAAACTACTTCAGGGATTTGTATGGAGCAACTTATTTTTATAAAAGTGGAATCAGGGAAATTGTTTTAGATGTAGGTTATGCTTGAAGTATGGATTACGTAGTACAGCAAACAAGCGATAGAGGCGCTGTAGTGCACCAAAGAACTAATAAACACCGCTGCTGCATAATAAGTATGGGGTGGTACAACAAGGAGGCGAACGTCTGTGACAGAATTAAGCAATCTTATGTCTACGAATACCAACAAACGTTGAACATAGTGTTATTGATTTCGCCTTGTGAAGGAAATACTTAACGACATTACTATGCTTATTTTGGCAGGTTTCAATTTTTGTATCAAAAACTTTATGAAGATACATCGATTCGGACAATGACCTTTACTTACATTTGACATCTTGGCTAGGACAACTCAGTTTATTAACAGCGATCCAACAAGGATTCTATTATTACTGAGGTCAGGAATCCTAAAAAGCCATGTTACACAGGTCCTCCAACAGCCGTTACGAATCACGGTCATATTAGCTATTTTTATATACTAACTAGCTAAAAACCTGGCGTTGATCGGGTATTTATTTATTTATTCCTGCCTTGAGTTGGTACTTCTTCTATCCCTTCCGTCTCTGTCCATCTCCTTCTTCCTAAAAACATGTTGTATTTATCGGAGAATATATAAGAAATAAGGCTGTCTTTCATAATGTATAAATTATAAATGCAGTATCCAAACAAAGAACGATAGCAATCAAAATATAATTGACATATAAAATTCGCACGATCTCATATTTATCGAGTTATATGTTGAACAATTGTATAATTTTTCAGGTATATATTCATTTGTATAAGTGCTGTATGTCTGTAAAATCTGTTGCGAATACAATTAGTAGTGAAGAAGTAATAGATTAAAACTTGGTGCGTGATAGGATGGTTTTCCGTTAACGTTACTTTTTATGTGCTCATATCTCATGAACTACATATCGTACTGTGATACAATTTCAAAGGTACATTCAGCTATATATGTGTATATTGTCTGTAAAACTTCCTGTCGCTACAAATTGTAGTGTACAAATTGTAACGTCGTATCGAATGCCGTAGATTTACTCCATAAACAGCGGAAAAGTAGTAAGCGAGAAACATTTTCCCTTTCATAATTTTGCTATGGTTGTCAGCGAGAAAAGTTCAATAAAGGTTTGAAATTATGTTTAAAGTTGGTTGCAAGTCGCTAAGTAATCTCATTCTCATATATTGTATTCATAAAGCCTCGTCGGATTATGCGGCAGTTTCTTGCTACTCCTATAGTTTGTGACGTTGTATCTCCTGAACCATGTGTTATATGTGGTTCTTACCCTGACAGTATGTTACCTCACGTAAGGAATATGTGTACCAAATCTGGTTGAAATCGGTCCAGTGGTTCAGGAGGAAATGTGTAACACTGTCGTTTGATGCAGCAGTTTTTCGCGCATCTCACTGTTTATGACATCATATCTCGTGAACAATGTGTTGTACATGATCATAACACATACGGTACCGTCCTTATGGAATTAAACTTATTTGTGCAAAATTTCACAAACATTGGAAGAAAACAGTACATTTGTATATAATACGTGCACACAAACACACAAATATACTGACACTCTGCCTTATATATAAAGAAGATATCAACCAGTACACGTATAGATTTTGTGTGTACCATTATTATAAGCAATTCTTTTGTCAATGAGAACAGAAGATGACATCATGGAGTGTCAAAACCGAGCGTCATGAAAAATAAATAAATAAATAAATTTTCATCTTGGCATCTATCCTTCCATTTAACTCTGCAAACGTTTCAACTTTATTTCACTGCAGACGCGAGGCGAGTCAATGATGTGGCAAGTCGGAGAGTCACGAACGGAATGAGTTTCCTTACTACCGAGGGACGATTCCCAGTTTTTCGAGGAGTCAACGCCGTGTAGCAGGAGTTGCACAGCACGACGTGGCATTGACTGGAAATAGTTCTGGAGGGAACTCACACCATGCACCCTACAGGGCTGTCCGTAAACTCGTAAGATAGGTAAAAGACCTGACCCACATAACTACAGGCCAATATAGTTGACATCAGTTTCCTGTAGAATTTAGAAGCATATCTCAGTTCGAATATTGTAAATTCTCTTGAGACGGGGAAACTACTGTCTATGAATCATCACGAGTTTAGGAAACATCGTTCGCGTGAAACTCAGCTTGCCCTTTCCTCACATGACATCTTGCGAGGCCGGCCGCGGTGGCCGAGGAGACTGAGGCGCTTCAGTCACGGTCTGCACGGCCACTACGGTCGGGGGTTCGAATCCCCCCTCGGGCATGGATATTTGTTCCGTCCTAGTTCGTAAGTAGTTCATAAGTAGTTTGTAAGTTTAGGGACTGATGACCACGTAGTTAAGTCCCGTAAGCTTTACAAACATTTGAACATTTCAACATCTTGCGAGCCATGGATGAAGAGCAACAGGTAGTTTGTGTTATTTTCGAGTTCAAAAAGGCATTTGACCCCAAGCCACACAGCAGACTGCTAACGACGATACGAGAATATGCAATAGGTTCACTGATTTGTGACTGGCTGGAAGACTTCCTAAGTAATAGAACGCAGAACGGTGTTCTCGACGGCGAGTGTTCATCATAGACGAATGTATCGTCAGGCGTGCCCCAGGGGAGTGTGATACGACTGCTATTATTTTCTATGTACACAAATGATCTGATGGACAGAGCAACTTGTAATTTGCGGCTTTTTGCTGATGCTGCTGTGGTGTATGGGAGGGTATCGTCTTTAATTGAATGTAATGGTATACAGGATGACTTAGGCAAAATTTATAGTTGGTGTGAAGAATGACAACTAGCTCTCAATGTAGAAAAATGTAAGGTGATGCATATGAGTAGGAAAAATAATACCATATTCGAATGCAACGTTGGTAGTGAGCTTCTTGATGCTGTCGCGTCGTTCAAATATCTAGGCGTAACATTGCAGAGCGATATGAAGTGGAAAGAACATGTAAGGACAGTTGTGAGTAAGGCGGATAGCCGACTTCGGTTTATTGGGAGAATTTTGGGGAGATGTACATGATCTGCAAAGGAGACCGCGTATAAAAGGCTTCTAAGACCATGTCTTGAGTATTGCTCAAGTGTTTGGGACCTGTAGCAGATCAGTTTAAAGGAAGAAATAGAAGCAGTTCAGAGGCGAGCAGCTAGGTTCGTTACTGATAGGTTCGACCAATGCGCGTGTGTCACAGAAATGCTCCGGCAACTCAATTGGGGATCGCTGGAAGAAAGACGACGTTCTTTTCGTGAATTTCTGTTGAGGAAATTTAGAGGGCCGGAATTTGAAGCTGAGTGTAGTACGATCTTGCTGCCGCCTACTTACATTTTGCGTAAAGATCACAAAGACAAGATAAGAGAAATTAGGGCTCGTACGGAGGCATATAGGCATTCTTTTTTTCCTCGTTCAATTTGGGAGTGGAATAGGAAAGAAAATGCCTAATCGTGGTGCATTGTATCCTCCTCCACGTACTTTACGGTGGATTGCAAAGTATGTATGTAGATGATACAGAAGAGTAGAAGAGGCTGAGCAGGTCGTTGCTACGTGTCACAGAGACAGAAACAGTGGCGTTGGAGTCTGTAGCAGTCCTCTAGGTGAGAGGTGTGGCATCGTCCCGCTGAAGTCTCCGCAGCCCTCCTAGCCGGCTAGTTCCAGAGCGGCAGAGCGGATCAGGCGTCGGCCGAGGCGTGCACGCGCGCGTCTGCTCATTTGGAAAAAGAAAGTTGCCAGCGAGTGAGCGGGTGTAATTAGGGGCGCAGAATGTAATTAGGTGAGAGCGAGCTGGCGTTCCATTAGCGGGGTAGGGGGAAGAGGGGGCGGCTGATCAAAGCGGCTGCCGGCGCCGGGGTCCCGCGATCGATGCCCGCCGCCGGGCCTGGGGCGACACCGGGACACTAGCCGCCAACCCTCACCTGGGCCAGCGCGTCCGTGGCCTCCTGCCAAACGCGCTACAAGCCGTACTGTACATACAAGCGGATGAAAACACAGCAAACTGGGGACTAGACTGGCGCATACTAGTTGCAGAGTTATATTAGACACGTGTACCAGTTTCTTTGGCTCACAAGTACATTATGTGAACACACGTTACTCAGAACGTACTCTTTGTAAAGCCTTTTCCCATTGGCTGCTGCTGACTTGGCGCCACATTCACACACCATTTAACCAGAGGCTTGACGGCCACTAGTCGACAGTCACCAGCTGGCAGGAGAACAGCCAGGACAGCCCAACCCAGGCGAGTCCAGCACTGGCACACGGCTAAACGCCGTAACATTACTCTGCGTGTATTTTATGTGACATCTAAAGTAGTTCTTACAAGGAAAGTACTCGGGCTCGAACTAACAAATATACCTCAAAATCGTACGAGAGATAATGTAAAGATCCCTTATTGCACTAGTGATACTCCCGAATCTGCAAAACTCTGCAGTCGTCCGTTAGAGGCCTCTGCGTGTGCCATGCCGCATTGCACTTTGACCTGTCGGTTCGCCAGTAGGGACGGTGCAGTGTGCCTCAGAAGTTGCGTTTTGGGACGTTATTTGAGTGGTGAAGCGTCAGATGGGGCGGCGATTGCTAATCAGTCCGGCTAATGTATTGCGATTGGTTGAGATGAAGTTACGAAGAACCCTTCTTTGTGAAGGTGGTATTAGTGTAGAAGATGATTCATTTTCATGCTTTCACGTATCTGTTATGGTACAGAAATATGAGCATAAGTTAGATACTGTTGTTACAAACTCATAATAATGATTATAGGGATGATAATAACGAACAACTCATTGCAAGCGGTAGCGCTACGGTAAGTGCGTGAAGAGGCGATGGAAGCAGTGGCAATGAATACGAACAGTCTTTAGGGAAGAAGGTTAAAGTTGCAACTATCATCACGGCTTTTGATGACAATTCGCTGGAGAAGATGTACGATGATTATTACATAAGCTATAGTTAAGATATCTGCATTACGTATGGCGTCTACAATTACATCTACAGTGCTATCTAGAGCATCATTGCAGAACTTTGCAGAAAAACGACACCCACCAGCACATTGAGGTGTACGTAGAGATCCTCTAACCAAACGTTCATACAGATATGTTTGTTCGAGCCCATGTACTTTCCATGTTAGACGTTTTTGTAATTATTTGCACTAATCCTTACAGCCTATATTTTGCTCCGAAGATGACCTACACGAGGTCGAAACCGGTCAATAAAAACTGTTAATTTTTTGCGATCAAAACGGTTTTCGTAATATTAATTATACCAAATAGATCGCTGTTTTTCTCCTTTGATAATGTTGTCTAAATTAAAGCGCAGTCGGAGTTTATACACGATATTGTTACAATCTCCATGATTATGCTCCGAACTATTTTGCGGAACGTGCTCGTTTATTGGATTAAGGAGTGCATCAACATGCTTAGTATGTCGTGTGGACAGTAGAGTAGTGAAATTCCGGCTTTTTTTTTTAAAGAAAAATTATATTATGCAAAACTGAAACCGTGTGGCGTGTTAAGCTAATCATGAACGGGTGAAAATGTTTCTGGACTGATTTGCATATAATTTTTCGAGAATATTAACATGAACATCTGTTTTAAGAACGCTTTTGGTGACAGGGTAAATTAATTAGACTACCATAAACTTGCTTTACTAGTGAGTATGGAGTGTGAGTTTAGCTATTGCGTCATTAGCATGGACTTGGCAGTGAACTTTACCCTAGAGAAAGCTTTAAATAATAATTACATCATCCCAAATCCCGTGTTAACATCATTTTAACACAATAGAGCCCAGCATATGTAAACATTTTAAGATATATGCAACTAAAAGAAAACCAGAATCTCCACCTAGTTTTTCTACACAGCTTTGAACAGTGGAATTTCGGTTCTCGTTTAATCAGGTCAGCACTGGATGTACTACCGAATAAGAAATCGTCACCATGTGAGTGAAACTATGAACATACTGTCTTTAGTGGAACCAACCAGGTTGCTGAGTTGCAAGAGGAAAATAATTTTTTTAAAGTTGGAAAAATGCTTCTGATGAGAAAAAAAAAAATTTTGAAAGAAGCCACGGAAATTTTTTTCTCCAAACATTCAGAAGGATTTATGTAGTTTTCACTTGCTAAGAGTGCATGAAACAACCGCAGTTTTATAATGGTCAGCCACTCTTCATATTCTGAGAACATGTGCCAGGCTAAGATTAGCAAACGCAAACAATGAAATAATTACAATACGTTGATCACAGAATGATAGCTTCTGCAACATTATATACGATTAATATACTCTACATAGAACACACAAGGTTACACAGTAATGCACCGAACTGGAAACATTTATCATTTTAATCATTTTTAATCTTGTGCACTAGGTATATTTTGCAAATATTAGTACTGTCAAAATATATTATAAAAATTATTTGCTCTTATGAAGTATAGCAGAATACAATATGGGAGGTATTTTAAGTGATGTGAAGGAAAAAAAAACTATGGAGAAGAGAAATGTAGAATGCTACATGTAAGAAGTCTGCAAGTGAGGGAAGTATTTAGTAAATGGATTACTACCTTTTGTAAGACATTTAATATCAGAGTGAAAGCAGGGTTAATTGTTTTGACAGATGATAGAAAACAAGTGATTTTGTTTGATTTGATTAGGAGAATGATTTTTCAAGAATCTTCAATAAAAGCTACTGCGCAAACTCAATAACAACACAGCGATTATGATTAAATGATTCGGTTTCTTTATGTCGACAGGTTTACGAAATATAGAGAACTGGTGGTCGAAATGAATATACTGTGTCTGAGGAGCTTATAATGGTCTTGCACGGTATGTTGCGTTCGGAGTAACTCTTAAAAAAAATTCTCATGTGCCGTTTCCGATTTAATTATATTTGTAGTTTGCGCTGACGAATTTAAGCGACCGGTGCGATGTAGTCAGACGTGTTCTTCGTGTGGTTTCCTCAAACCGAACAAGAGGGCAAAACAAAAAAAAAAAAAAAAAAAACAAAAAAATGAAATGATCAGTCTCGTGCACTACAAGAATGTTTGTAGGTTCGGTTTTAGCTAACCAGACGAAGACCACGTTTAGAAACACCACATCTTTGGTAACTCCAGTGCAAATTAAAACTTCAACTGTGAACATATAGTATGTATTGTCGATATTATTCATTTCAGCAAGACACCTTGCAAGACTCTTACAAGCTTTTCAGACTGTATAACGAAGAGAGAGAGAGAGAGAAATCTGACAGAACAGTGCTGCTGCAGAAGAATAGTGAGTGAACATCTGAAGTACGATTTTCTGTAAGGGAAACGGTGGAACTGAAAGTTAACTGCTGTGAGAAATGACCTGCATAGCACACTGTGTTACTTAGTTCAGAATGAATAGCAAGAAATGCACTTGTTATTTGGGGTGGTAGCCTTCAGGGTAGAACGGAGAGGAAACTGCCGAAGCAACTCACCTCCGCGGTTCTCAGTGTCCGCAGGTTTCACTTGGATAGGACGGTTCATCTGAAACACACAGAGAGCACGTCGTCACACTCAAATATACACAAACAACACATATTTTCTTAATACTAACATAACGTGTCACACGAAATTTGCCCAACATTGAAGAAGCAGATACTATCCGTCTCCTTTGAGCTAGGTCACTAGATGTTGTTGTTGTGGTCTTCAGTCCGGAGACTGGTTTGATGCAGCTCTCCACAATACCCTATCCTGAGCAAGCCTCTTCATCTCCACATAAGAACGGTAACCTACATCTGTCTGAATCTGCTTACTGTATCCATCTCTTGGTCTTCCTCTGCGATTTTTACCCCATACACTTCCCTCCAACGCTAAATTCACATTTCCTTGATGTCTAAGAATGTGTCCTACCAATCTATCCCTTCTTTTAGTCAAGGTATGCCAGAAATTTCTTTTCTCCCCAATTCTGTTCAGTACCTCCTCATTAGTTACGCGATCCACCCACCTAATCTTCAGCATTCTTCTGTACCACCATATTTTAAAAGCCTCAATCCTCTTCCTGTCCGCACTGTTTATCGTCCATGTCTCACTCCCATACAAGGCAACACTCCATACAAATGCCTTCAGAAAGGACTTCCTTAGGCTTAAATCAATATTCGATGTTAACAAATCTCCCTTTTTCAAGAACGCTTTTCTACCCATTGCCATTCTGCAGTTTATATCCTCTGTACTGCGACCATCATTTGTTATTTTACTGCCCAAGTAACAAAACTCATCTACCTCCTTTATTGCTTCGTTTCCCAATCTAATTCCTTCAGCATCACCTGATTTTCTTAGACTGCACTCCATTACCCTAGTTTTTTCTCTTGTTAATGTTCATCTTATATGCATCTTTCAGCACACTGTCCATTCCGTTCAATTGCTCTTCCAGGTCCTTTGCTGTATCTGACAGAATTACTATGTCGTCAGCAAAACGCAATGTTTTTAATTCTTCACCCTGAACTTTAGTTCCTTCTCCAAATTTCTCCTTGCTTTCCTTTATAGCTTGCTCAATGTACAAATTGAATAACAATGGAGAAAGACTACAACCCTGTCTTACTCCCTTTCCAACCACTGCCCTTCAACTCTGACAATCGCTGTCTGGTTTTTGTACAAGTTGTAAATAACCGTATGCTCCCTATATTTTACTCCTGCTTGCTTCAGAACTTGAAAGAGTATATTCCAATCAACATTGTCAAAAGCCTTCTCCAAATCTACGAAAGCTAGAAATGTAGGTTTGCCTTTTCTTAATCTATCTTCTAGGATGAACAATCCTTAATGTGATTTTTATTGTTTCACGGTGTGAAATGGTTGGTTCTGCAGGTCCAAACTGCTCAAATAATAGCAGACATGGTCGATATAAGTTTTATTGGTTTCCTTCAAACATAGATCGGCGTAAGAAGGAAGGAAGGAATCTTAGGGTTTAACGTCCCGTCGACAGCGTGGTCATTAGAGACAGAGCTAACGCTCGGTTTTGTTGGTAAGGATGAGGGAAGGAAATCTGCCGTGCCCTTTTGAAAGGAACCATCCCGGTATTTGCCTGGAGTGATTTAGGAAAATCACGGAAAGCCTAAATCTGGATGGCCGGAGATGGATTTGAACCACCGTCCTCCCGGATGCGAGTCCAGTGTGCTACCACTGCGCCACCTCGGTGTTCGGCGTAAGAGGTGGCTTGAAAATATCAGATGCCAAGTATGGACGCCAAAGTCGAGCTACTATATGTGTAACGTTAAGAACAAAACCTTTTTTTTCACTTTATTAGAAATAGTTATGGTCACGGAGAGGTTCAAAAATGTTCAAATGTTTGTAAAGCTTATGGGACTTAACTACGGGGTCATCAGTCCCTAAACTTACAAACTACCTATGAACTACTTACGAACTAGGAAGGCACAAATATCCCTGCCCGAGGGGGGATTCGAACCCCCGACCGTAGTGGCCGTGCAGACCGTGACTGAAGCGCCTTAGTCCCCTCGGCCTCCGCGGCCGGCACACGGAGAGGTAGTTATAAAAATATAGGCCTAATACATGTAAGTAATGGTTTATTTTAATTTTGTTACAGACTGTTAACATAACACGACATCCGGTAGGGGAGAGTCGGCTAAGATGGCGACATTAATGTTTATTATATTTTTTATGGCTCTTACGTTGAAAGGAGATATTTTATTTGTGGAAAAAAGATAGCTTAATGTACTCCTATGTAATAAAGGTCTTAAACGTTTTCTAAGACTGAAGATTTTTAGCTAGACCTGTGTTTGTTAGTGATAGTACCATTCGTCGACTTGCCCTACAGGTAGGGAAAGATGAGGAAATTAACGTTTTATTTAGAAGACAAGACTTTTGTTTATGCTTATCTACTTATCAAAAGAGACACAGACATAAAATTTCTCCTTTGCATCGCTGTAATTTAAGCCCGTACACTAAGCAGAGCATACTTCATCAACATTTTTTTTCTTTTTTACGTAGTGACCCAGAGCAGCTTCTGGGATGTTAACTTGCTAGCGGCGCCTTTAACAGGCTTTCCATTTCTTACTCGCTGCATTGCCTCTTTTAATGATTCCTTGCTCCATTTCTGTCACTCTCTCTTCCTTATGACCTGCATAATTCGTCATCTTAACCGCAGTCGAAATTTTGGATTCAGACTTATACATGAACACAGTCTTACACACTAAATTCAGTAAACCGTTATTAAAACAACAGTAAAATCACAAGGTTTAATAGGAATCAACTCATATTCATCAATACGAAAGTATTACTTGCATGACACGTATTTAAACTGCAGGAAAAGTTGTTATAGAAACAGCATCCATTTCCTAGCCCCTGTTGTCAACAGAACAAAATGACCAAGCGGTTCTTCTTCTTCAACAGACATGCCTGCACAGTGCGCTAAGGAAGTAATTCCATAGTGCCGGTAGCACCAGCTATTGAGTTATCGGAGAAATTCAAAATTCGTCTACTCACCCGACCTTCCCCTACGTTTAAACTACTGTTCTTGATTTAGCCAGCTAGTGGTTTTTAAATTATATTATTTTACCTTAGTTCAGTGGTTGATATAAATTTGACTCAACACGGAATTATGTAGGCCTACGCCAAGCTGTGAACAGGATTTGTGAAAAAAAAAATAGTAATAATAAATTGAACTTCGGAAAGAATGAGAACAGGAAACAAGTCGTACATGAAAGACATTAAATTCTACACTTAGCATGCCACATTCACTTCATTTCAAAGCGCATGCTACCAAAGAGACTTTATTTAGTCATTATCTAACGAAACAAGACGTTCTCACATTTTTGACGTAAATATGGTGTGCGTAAAATATGCGCGACATTATAGGGGGAAATACGAGAAGTACAGTATCGCAATTTAACATTATTCCGTAACTGTTTTCGAGTACAACTCTTAGTTACCGTAAACGTACTTGGATGTACCGTTTATAAATAAAAAAAAATACGATAACTGTAACGTATTTTAACTGTATGTGGTAAATATTTAGAACAGCAACATGCGCCTTAATTTCGAATGTAAGTGAATGTTTCCTATATCTAAATATCTATCTAATCACTAATATTAAGTTGCATGCCTCTTACAGTCAAGTGTAAGCCAATAAATTTACCAAGCTGTAATATTTTATGCGTTAGAGTCTTCCGTAGTCTTTAAATGCGCTCCTTCAATATGGGATTCTAAATGGCGGATTGTTCTGCTTGTACTGTTCAGTGCTCTACTTTGAGCCATGACATCACAGGCGGGGACATAATAAACGGAAATAAAGGCGGAAAAGGCATCACGAAATGCAAACTAAAATCCATTAAATAAAACATTCTATTACAAACACAAAGAAAATTTCCTTCGCCATAGTGTTCAGCCAAGCAATTATCACTAGAAACGACGGAAGTTTCAAGTTGTAACGTTTCTTATTTGTTGCACACTCCATACATCATGAGCTTGATTTTTCCAACGTTACATACGCAACCATTTAGGAATCTTAAGTAAACGTTTACCGCCAGAAGTGCAATTTGTAATATTTTCGAACTCTGTTTAAAATACTATGATTCAAATACATTTACGGGATACTGTAATGTTTATTTAAAGAAAGTGTTAATCTCTACCATCTCGCTATATAATAATGTGTTTTGATACAATCACAACCACTAAGAATACATTAGACGTAGTTACGGAATATGCGGTAGCCATAAATTGGTTTACCAATATAAATATAACAACATTACACGCTATGACTATTGCGCAACATTATTATATATTTACCTTATTTTTAAATAAATTAGGGCAGACCATGTTTTATATATATCTTGGCTCTTAAATCAAATAGTTAATGTGATTCAGTCACAATAATCTGTCAGGTAATACGAAATTATTTCTCAACTTTATAAAATACTTCGACGCTAAACAAATCCGTATTAAAAAAAAAAGTTAAAACCACAAATTAAAACACATTAAAATTACGAGTCTAAATAACAGTACACCGAAACACTAATTACAAACTGTTGACATACATACGTAAGAAACAGAAATAGAACCAATAATTTGAGAAGGCCTAATAATGTAAATTCATAAAGTCAAATATATGTTGGTTATTTGTGTGACTAGTTTAAATTAACTTTCGGTAATCACATGCATCCAAGTGGATTCAATAATTAATCATTAGGAAACTAATATAAAAACAAAACTTATAACCTATTTTAAATATTAGTTTAGCAAAACTGCATAATGGAATTCCTTTTATGTTTATGCAGTATTCTCTCAAATGTTTGGAGAGAAGCCATATTGTTTCAGACTTGCTCAAGCCCTTTCTATACGAGACGTGCAACACGCACGAGGAACTCGATGTCAGCTGCAGCGCCCCTTGCGATAGACCGTCCAACTACACAGAAGCGTTCAAACGGTAGGAATTTGTAAAGTCGTCTGCTTCACGCATCTACTTCGTTTGTTGTCAACTTACAGCAAATGAATCGCTGCGTTAACATCACTTTTCGAAACTGTATGATACATTGTGACGATAAAAACATGTGTGTTTCAGACTGCCATTGTGAAACTGTATTTAATTGTTTTCGTGCAGTTCATGCGTAACTACGTCGCTCACATGTGTTAACGTCCTCATTATAAAATGCGATTACATACTTCCAGTCGCTGCGGTTTGAGGCGCCTATGTGTATGATGAACAAGCTCAGGTGTTTATACGTAGACCTTTCACTTTGATATAGCTTCAAGTAATGCTCACAAAAAACAAATATTCATCTGTTAACTACAGCATGTTTCAGAAAAAATAACAAATATTGTAGAAGATGATAATAAAGACGATTTGCAGTTAAAATTTCATATAACGTGTGTCCAATTTTTATTGGGTATTTCTTGGTATGAACAACAAACTGATTTGGATAATTTGACTGATTCTTTCGTCCGTTCTTGGTAGATCACCATACAAAACTGCCTTTCATGTGCACAATACCATTGGTCATTTTCTACCCAATGGCAAAGACAAAATTGCAGCTTTGGAAAAGAGGGTATATACAAGATCACTTGCAGCTGTGGCAAATTCTACACTGGACAGTCAGGCAGAGCAATAAGCACTAGATTGAAGAACATCACAGAAGTTGGAAACTCATCTACTAAATGAAAACCATAGCTACCATGTTAAACATGATGTCCTACATCATATCCAAAAAGGGAAGAAAATGAACCTTTTAGAAATACTGCAAATTAATAAACATATGTCAACTTCTCCACACCTTGTGCTGAATGATCAAACTCAGTTTGCCTACTCACCACTTCTGTGTGCAGAATCTAATGGACCCACATAAACCACTGACTCCTGTTCACCTGCCTTACATCCCTACCACAGTTCCGTAGCCTACTTGTCTGATTTAAATTAGTTCTGTTATTAATGGACATTTATGCCAGTAATAGCTCATAAACTGGGATCTATATATTCACAGATATTTCATTCATCTTATACTCACCGTTCTATAATCTGAATATTTGTGCAGTTAATCAATAGACCATGTTGTTCAATTTTAATTAATTATTTCTTTGTGTTGTAATTTATATCTTGTGTCACATATTTTATCAAAGTTCTACAAGTTCAATGATGTAATTATACCTTTAACACTAGTCTTCTTTAAGAAATTTCTGTATACATACTATCTGTACAACAACTTAAGATCTTAGACCTGTGAACTTCTAAGCTGAATAACTATATCTCTGTAGTGTTTACCTGACGATGGCGTAACTGCCGAAAACGAGTTATAAAATTTGCGGAATATTGCACAATTATCTCGCGTGTTTCACTCAAAATGAATACTGACTTTTATTTAAATAACTATTTGAAAGTATTTGAAAGTCTGAATATGTCCTAGTAAGCCGAAAAACGAGTGACTAAGGGGAAATGAACGTGTAGAAGATACATAAAATTCTACTTTTAAGTAAGTGTGATGTTGTACTACCAAGAACCGACGGATAAATCAGTGAAAATTTCTTGATTTACATTTGCTCTACGTTTGTTTGGATTTCATATTAACAGCTATATCTCTGTATTCAATAAAAATTGTACACTGGTTATATTACATTTTTAATACAATTCCTCTGTTGTATTATCCCCTAAAATACTTACGACTGTGTCGGAAAACTACGTTCCTCTGAGCAGGAGACAAGTACACATTCTCAAACAAATTCCCGACTTGGCTTCGTTTGTCAGCTGGGTTCCCCATTCGGCCGTCTGCGCATGCGCGAAGCACTTCCATACGCGTGAGAATAGGATCCACCCTATTCCGTCTGCTAGCGATCGTCTGCGAGCATCTTGTGCAAGTGGACGCGTCTACACTGTACGCGGACGGCGTGAGCGCTGCATCATGGGTAATCTCGTAAGCTCTCACTTCCCGTGTAGAAAGGGCTTTAGGCTTTGATGACGTTCAGATTATTTTGTCTCGTTGAGACGTGACATATGTTATCCGTTAAGTGATTGTGCAACAAGTATAGAAATGTTTTAAATTAGTGAGCACACAGTAAGAAAAATTACACCAAACGTTGATTCCGTCATTTAACATTGATCACCTTTTATTTCCTTGAGTAAGGTGAACTGTACTGCTGAAACGCAGTGGCCAACACTCAAGTAAATGTTCCTATTACAGTCAGCCCCACCACACCCTAATATAAAAAAAAGTGTTCAAATGTTTGTTAAACTTTTGGGACTTTAACTGCGGGGTCATTAGTCCCTAAACTTACTAATAATAAAGACAAAATAGACATCCATGCCCTAGCCGGCCGCGTTGGCCGAGGGGACTGAGGCGCTCCAGTCACGGTCTGCTCGGTCACTACGGTCGGGGGTTCGAATCCCCCCTCCGGCATGGATGTTTGTGCCGTCCTTAGTGTTAGCTAGTTCATAAGTAGTTTGTAAGTTTAGGGACTGATTAGCCCCTAGTTAAGTCCCATAAGCTATAAAACATTTGAACATTTGAAACATCCATGCCCTAGGGGGGATTCGAATCCCCGACGGGGAACAGCCTCGCGCATCGGAGCATAGCGCCTCAATGCGCTCGGCCACTCCAACAGCATTTTGTAGCCAAGACACAGTTTCCAGAATGAAACTTTCACTCTGCAGTGGAGTGTGCGCTGATATTAAACTTCCTGACAGATTAAAATTGTATGGCGGAACCGGGACTCGAACCTGGGACCTTTGCCTTTCGCGGGCAAGCACTCTACTACCATATCCTTTCTTCCAGGAGTGCTAGTCTTGCATGGTTCGCAGGAGAGCTTCTGTGAAGTTTGGAAAGTAGGAGGCGAGGTACGGGCGGAAGTAAAGTTCTGAGGCGGCATCGTGAGTCGTGTCGGGATAGCTCAGTCGGTAGAGCGCTTGCCCGTGAAAGGCAAAGGTCCCAGGTTCGACTCCCAGTTCCGGCACACAATTTTAATCTGCCAGCACGTTTAAAGACACAGTTTCTCTGGACCGATTATAGGGAACAGCAAAGGGGAAGAATCTTACAAAGTGGTCAGCGTTATTTATAGAAGATCGATTTCACTCACAGAGTGGCCATCATCAGAGCAGATCTTCAAGCTAATAAAAGATAAAGCAACAAAGTCAGAGTTGTGTACATAGACATAAAGAAAGAATTGATGGATTCATTTTTAAATTATGGTTCATGCGTACCGTTCATATGAAGGTGGTTACAGATGAAATTACTGTACATATTAGTACGTTGTAGGACTTGACATACATATTTTACTGTTCTCAACGTGTCAGGTAGAAGTATAAACTGAGCTTGCTGTACACGAACTTCAAGTAGCAGATCCCTGTACCTTGGCGTCATTAACGCCCTCTTTATTCTACTGAAAAACCACTATTTTAATGCCAATGGTTCTGAGTAAATAAAAAAGGAAGGTACATGCTGTCATAATTAATAACAATATTTTTAAATCGTTAAATGATAGGGCTAGTACTATAAAAATGATTATCTATATCTATAAATGTGAATGTCTGTTGGGTGTACGCTTATCACGTCCGAACGACAAGACGCAGAGACTTAAATATTTGTACAGTTACTAATTTATACCTGAGGAAGATTTAGCATGGTTTTGTAGCGATCTGATAGAGATTTAGTAATTTGAAGAATATAACGCGAAATGCGGTACAATAATTACTCTTTGAAAATTATATTTAATCTTTGAAAATGGTTTCATTGTTTGTATTGTTGCTTGAGGGTTCATAATGATAAAGGGTGGAGTATATTGGGATGGAAAGTTATCGGTGTATATAAAATTCTACGTGTGTGTGTGTTAATATTTCGTTCTTTCTCTGTAAGGATAAGCATACGAATAAGGAAGTATAAGAACAAATAAGTAAAGCAGTAAAAAATAAATTTCTTTTAATATATCTCTTTAAAAAAATCGATTTGACGTTTCGCGCATTACATCAAGTGATCGATCTGTGATATTATTACAATCATTATTGTTGAATTTCGGGACTGGATTCTTCGAATCGAGTACATTTTTACGTGTGATTTGATCTCATAGCACACTACTGAAAGATAGCTTATCCATCATAATCAACCAACACACGAGCGGAGCCGCGGGTTTAAGCTAGTAAATAATAAAATTGCAACGCTTTTGGCGTGCATGGGTTTAGGAAGACACCATGTAACAGTTATTCTATGATTGGACGTGTTGCTTAAAATAAATAAAATGTGCAATACTAATACACAAGATACTAAGAGTTTTGGACATTATACAGTCAGTGTTGTGATGCACGACAATTTTTCAAGATTTCCACGAAGCGAAGATGCCGTACGTCCTCATCTGCTATGTCGTGCGCGAAGCAAGTCACATAGCGTCATCGTAATATACGATTTGCTTAGGTAAATATAACGGTGCTTTTAGGAGTAGTTTTTATAAGTTCGTTGCTCAATGTTACCAGGATTTGTTAACTGTTTATCAGAGGTCTTTTAGGATGGCTGGCTCATGACCATAGACTTTGAGTTGCTTAGAAATTTCTTAGCTTGTAGATCACGTCACAGGTGGAATGGTTGGGAAAAGATGACATATGGTGTAAAACATTGCATTCCCGCGAGAAATTGCGCCAATACTGCCTAGACGTATTCTGATTGGCTGCCCCCACCTCTGTGCAAGATCGCCTCTATGAGTTTTTTAATTATAAATAGTAGATAAACTATTGTGTAGATCTTAACGTGACATATATATATATATATATAACCCCCACCATTCGTTTAATATGTGTATGTTCCTTCTGTCCTTAAAAAATTTTGGTACTGTATGAACTTCACTTACCTTGATGTATTTTTTGCAAGCACGTGCGGATATCTTCACATGTTTCCATAACTATGGAACTGATAGTAGTGGGTGCTCCGAACGTTGAAAATTTGGGGTCTTCAAAAGTGTTTCCTGTTGCCAGGTACCGCAATGTAATGGATGATCTTTCACAGCACTGATCGCTTCCCTCAGTACAGTATCTTCTTTTCGTATATTAGGTGTAACAAGGTTCTCCAATTCGTTGAAAACTTCCTCATTCATCCTTAAAAAAATTCCGTTAATCATCTGCCTCCCCCGCAAATTCGTTTAGCATGTTAATACGGCCATGTGTAGAACGCATTCCAAGCCAGCGATTCACGCCTCTTTCTCTTTCTCTTCTTGCAGCACATAGCAGTCACAATCGCAATACATGCGAGATCAATGTCTCAATCGCCGACATGTTCGCTACGGGGGCAGAACTGTAACTCGCACGTTTCGGGCATAAATACTGCACAGGAAATATTGTGCCGTTCTTGGCCTCGCACTTTAGCACAGTATATTGAAACAACATTATTGCTCAATAAATCACTTAACAAGAATAAGTATTCTGGTCCGGACTGTATACCCATTAGGTTTCTATCTGATTATGCTGAAGCGATAAATCCTTACTTAACAGCTATATACAACCGCTGTCTCAGTGAAGGATCTGTACCAAAAGATTAGAAAGTTGCACAGGTCACACCTATATTCAAGAAAGGCAGTAGGAGTAACCCACTAAACTACAGGCCTATTTCACTGACGTCAATTTGCAGCAGAGTTTTGGAAAAATCCTGTATTCAAATATTATGAATTATCTCGAACAGAACGATCTATTCACCCAAGGTCAACACGGATTTAGAAAATTTCGTACATGCGAAATACAACTAGCTCTATATTCACACAAAGTGATGGGTGCTATTGACGAAGGTTCGCAAATCGACTCCGCATTTCTTCATTTACGGAAGGCTTTTGACACCGTACCTCACAAAGGGCTTTTAATCAAATTGCGTGGTTATGGTATATCACCCCAAATTTGCGACTGAATAAGGGATTTCCTGTCAGAGAGGACGCTGTTTGTAGTAATCGATGGTAAGGCATCGACTAAAACAGAGGTGATTTCCGCCGTTGCACAGGGTAGTGTTATTGGTTCTCTGCTGTTCCTTATTTACATAAACGATTTGGGAGAAAATCTAAGCAACTCTCTTAGGTTCTTTTCAGATGACGCCGTCATTTACCGCCTAGTAAAATCATCTGAAGATCAAAACCAAAGATATCAATATGTTTTAAAAATTGGAAATTGACTCTAAATAATGAGAAGTGTGAAGTCGTTCACATGAGTACGAAAGGAAATACCTTAAACTTTGTTTACAAGATAAATCAATCGAATGTGAAGGCAGTAAAGTCCACTAAATACCTAGGAATCAGTATTACTTCAGATTTTAACTAGAAAGAACACGTAGATAATTTCTTGGGAAAGACGAACCAGAGACTGCGTTTTGTTGGCAGAACCCTTAAAAGGTGCAACAGAACTACTAAAGAGAGTGCATACACTACGCTTGTCCATCCTTTCTTGGAGTACTGTCGCCCAGTGTGGGATCCTTATCAGGTGGGTTTGACGGAGGACATCGAAAGAGTCCAAAGAAGGGCTGCTGGTTTCGTATTGTCACGATACAGGGGAGACAGCGTTACGGAAATGATACAGGATCTGGGATGGGAATCGTCATAACAACGGCGGTTATCGCTGCGGCGTGGACTACTTACGAAACTACAATCGCGAAAGCGAGAATATACGAGGCGCGTCCAGAAAGTAAGTTCCGTTTGTTAATAAAATGAAGTTGTACACAGATGCAGAAGAAATTTTTATTGCACAAAATTCTACAACTCTTAACTACTTTGCCATATAACTGCCGAAATTTTGTAGGCACTTGTCATAGCGTGCCACAAGTTTTTGCATGCATCCTTCACAGAAGGTTGCCGCCTGTGTATTCAACCATGTGGTAACAGCTCTTTATCATCGTTGAAGTGTTGACCACCAAGGACAGATTTTTTTAGGTATAAGAAGAGATGAAAGTCGCTAGGAGAGAGGTCCGAGCTGTATGGAGGATGATCAAACAGGTCCCATTGAAATTTCCGTAAGAATTGTTTGGTCACATTCGGTGTGTGGGGTCAGGCATTATCATGAAAAAAAAAAAAAATCTTTTGACAGTAATCCTCTTCTTGCACCTAAAATCTGTCCTTGGTGGACAACACTTCAACTATGATGACGAGTTGAAAGAAAATGTTACCACATGGTTGAATACACAGGCGGCAACATTATATGAAAAAGGCACACAAAACCTTGTGCCATGCTATGACAATTGCCTACAACATTTCGGAAGGTATGTAGAAAAGTAGTTTAACAGTTGTAGATTTTTGTACAATCAATATTTTTCTGTACCTGTACCCGTTCGTTTTATATAACCAAACGGAACTTACTTTCTGGACGCGCCTCGTATTGTTGACTGCCACCTACATAGGTAGAAATGATCATCAGAATAAAATACGAGAAATCAGAGCCTGTGCGGAGAGATTCAGATGTTCTTTCTTCCCGCGCGCTATTCCAGAATGGATGGGTAGATGAATAGTATAAAGGTGGTGCGATGAACCGTCTGCCAGGCACTTGAAATATGTGATTTGTGGAGTATCCCATGTAGATGTAGAAATATTGAACAACCAACAGATTGTGACGCAATTGGTAGGTAATGTTTAAGTGTAAGAGGGCATGGACGATAGGGGCGCTACAAACACAGCGTGTGGCATGTGAGAGTTTGAGACGGACGGGAGGCGAGCACGGGTGGCCAAGTGGTTAAGGCGACTGCTGGCCCGAAGATGGAGATCCGTATTCGATTCCCGGTCCGGCTCACATTTTCACTTGTCGCCATTGCTTAATATAAATGCCCAAATGCGGCCACTGTCAGTCCTTTCTTTCCTATCTTTCTTCCTTCCCTTCCTTTATCATTTGCAAAGCACCCTTTGCCACACATCATACATAATGTTACGTACACAGACGCACAGTGGTCCCAGCAGGCGTGTAACGTTCGCAGCGCTGGCCTGGGGGCAGTTCTCTTCCCTGCCGGCTGCTGGGTCAGGATTAGCCAGTGGCGGTGTTTACGGCAGGCGGCGGCCGCTGTTATCTTTCCATCAGCGGGGCCCTCCGCTATTTCTGGCCGCATTCCTCCGCCAAACATCCGCGAGCAGGCCCTCGCAGGCCGTCGGCAAGCTCCAGGGGCACGCAGACAGCTGCCCAACACACGGGTTCTCCGGTAGATGCTGTGTTTCTCGACTTCCGCAAGGCGTTTGAGACAGTTCCCCACAAACGTTTAATGAACAAAGTAAGAGCATACGGTCTATCAGACCAATTGTGTGATTGGATTGAGCAGATAACAGAATGCAGCAAGTCATTCTCAATGGAGAGAAGTCATCCGAAGTAGGAGTTATGTCAGGTGTGCCACAGGGGAGTGTCCTGGGTCCGTTGCTGTTCACGATATATATAAATGACCTTGCAAATAACATAGGAAGTTCATTGAGGCTTTTTGCGGATGATGCTGTAGTATATAGAGAGGTTGTAACAATGGAAAATTGTATTAAGGTGCAGAAGGATCTGCATCGAACTGACGCATGGTGCAGGGAATGACAATTAAATATCAATGTAGACAAGTGTAACGCCCTGCGAAAACACAGAAAGAAAGATCCTTTATGATTTAGCTACACTATAGCTGCTCAGCAACTGGAAGCAGTTAATTCCATAAATTATCTGGGAGTAGTCATTAGAAGGGATTTAAAATGGAACGACCATATAAAATCAATCGTCGGTAAAGCAGATGCAAGACTTAGATTCATTCGGAGAATTCTAAGGAAATGCAGTCCGAAAACAAAGGAAGTAGGTTACAGTACACTTGTTCGCCCACAGTTTAATACTGCTCACTCGTGTGGGATCCGTACCAGGTGGGATTGATAGAGGAAGTGGAGAAGATCCAACGGAGAGCAGCGCGCTTCGTTACAGGATCATTTGGTAATCGTGAAAGCGTTAAGGAGACGATCGATAAACTCCAGTGGAAGATTCCGCACGAGAGACGCTCTGTCGCTCGGTACGGGCTTTTGTCGAAGTTTCGAGAACATACCTTTACCTCCTACTTATATCTCGCGAAGAGATCATGAAGATAAAATCAGAGAGATTAGAGCCCGCACAGACGCAAACCGACAATCCTTCTTTACGCGAACAATACGTGACTGGAATACGAGGGTACTCAAGGTACCCTCCGCCACACACCATCAGGTGGCTTGCGGAGTATGGTTGTAGATGTAGATGTAGCTGCTGCCTCCGTCACCGCTCCCACACTAGAGATGGCGGTTATCGCTGAAACAACCGGTTTTCGGTCATACCGGTTCTTTTCATCTCCAGTTTAACCGCACTGTAAAAACTGCTCAAGATAACCGTTTTTTTAAATAACCGGTTTTCGGTTTTTTATTGCTATAATTTCCAGTAGAATTCGACGGATTCGGGCGAAACAGAAACCGTAATCGAATTCTCGGTTTTACTAGTTTCGGCCGAACCCGAAACTTACGTAATTTAGTTAAATTTTAGGTAAATTTTGGCTATACGGCAAATCACTAGTCTTTCCATATTTTGCAACATCCCCTCCCAATACTACGCCTGATTTTGTGTGTGTAAGCCTAGCCAGGAGTCCGTAGAAGACGATATACGAAGCATACAGATTTACTAGCCTAGTATTTCCATCCGGCACTGTGACTTTATTTTTCGAAATACTTCTGCAGCACACTCAGTAAATGAACTTCTATCAGTGCTGCAGAAGTATTTCGAAAAATAAAGTCACAGTTCCGCCTAACAGTATGATTGTTGTCAGTGTAAATTAACGCAAATTGAACTAGGAAAGCTGTGTACCACGGGATCAAAGAATGTTCAAATGGGTGTTAGTTCGTATGAAACCTAACTGCTTAGGTCATCGGTCCCTAGACTTACAAACTACTTAATCTAACTTAAACCAACTTACGCTAAGGACAACATATACACCCATGACCGAGGGAGGAGGGAGGACTCGAACCTCCGACTGGAACAGCCGCGCAGTCCGTAACATGGAGCCTCAGACCGCACGGCTACCTCGCGAGGCACCACATGATCAAAGCCCCTCACTTTCATTGAATCACATTAATAAAACTTGTTAGCATAAGAATATGATAATACATTAAAAGTTATTATTCCAAGCTTAGATAATAGGTATATGAATTGAATTTACCTTCTCTTCCAAGAAAAGTTTTGGATGCTTTCTCCTTAAATGACACAGCATGTTTGTAGTACCTCCACCCGTTTTCGGCTTCTTAAAGCAAATGGAGCATTGTACCTCACTGCTCCCGTACTTCGTGAAGTACTTCCACACTCGGGATGGTGCCATTTAAGACACAACCGATGTCTGGCGACGACAGCAAGGAACTGCCGCATGACCAGACGGAGGCAAGTCTCGTACACTGCCGGTGCACGCGCGTCGTCTAATAGGCCACGCCACACGGCAACAGCTGCATCGATGCCTCAATAGCTGCACCAGTTCTTAAGTTCTTATGCCACGCGTTTCTGACTGCCGGGATTGTTCTTAAATTATCACTGATCGCTTTTCTTAGTTACTGCGATGACCTAATATTTCACAGCAGTGGAAATTTTAGGAATATCCGTAAATATAAGGGTCTACTAGTTTTAATTTTTTTTAAATTAATTACAAAAAAACACATTTTGAACCATTACTACAGGAAGTAGTCGTTCCGGTTTTTTTACTCGGTTGTTGGCAATAACTAAAAAGCACCGGTTACAACCGACACCAAATAAATACTGAAAACCGGTTATTCAAAACAAATACCGGTATCGGTTTTAACCGGTCGGTTTTTCCCATCCCTATCGCACACTTTACAGAAACACGGACACTGTGGCCTACGACGAATTCTTGCGTCTCTTTCCACAGTCCCATCGCTTATCTTTGGCAGCCGGTGACAGAGCTAAGAAACAGCTGCACAGTTTCACAGAACCGACGACGCAAAGTGTCGGAGCTCAGACAGCACTCTACGCTGACTGTTGAAACGCCACGAGACAGACACTCCTGACACCTTGCCGACTGCAGACAGACGTTGCTCAAATGTTTGTAAACCTAAAGGACTAAAGTGCTCGGATAGTAGTTACTAAGTTAAAGACGGCAGCTTTTTCTCTGTGGTTACGAACAAGTTAAACGCCATAAAGTGTCTACATCCACATACTGGGTGATCAAAAAGTCAGTATCAATTTGAAAACTTAATAAATCACGGAATAATGTAGGTAGAAAGGTAAAAATTGACACACATGCTTGGAATGACATGTGGTTTCATTAGGAAAAAAGTTCAAAAAATATCCGACATCTGATCACAAAAGCAATAATTAGCATAACACATTAAGACAAAGCAAGGATGACATTCTTTACAGGAAATGCTTAATATGTTCACCTTCATTCTTTCACAATAGCTGTAGTCGAGGAATAGTGTTGCGAACAGTACTGTAAAGCATGTCCGGAGTTATGGTGAGGCATTGGCGTCGGATGCTGTCTTCCAGCATACCTAGAGATGTTGATCGATCACGATACACTTGCGACTTCAGGTAACCCCAAAGCCAATAATCGCACGGACTGAGGTCTGGGGACCTGGAAGGCCAAGCATGACGAAAGTGGCGGCTGAGCACACGATCACCACCAAACGACACGCGAAAGAGATCTTTCGCGCGTCTAGCAATATGGGATGGAGCGCCATCCTGCATAAAAATCGTACGTTCCAGCAGGTGTTTATCAGCCAGGCTGGGGATGATGCGATTCTGTAACATATTGGCGTACCTCTCACCCGTCACAGTAGCTGTTACAAAACCAGAATCACGCAGTTCCTCGAAGAAAAAAGGCCCGATAACGGTAGATGTGGTTCTAATAAAACCCATGTCATTCCAAAAATGTGTATCAATTGTTACCTCTCTATCTACATTATTCCGTGATTTATTAAGTTTTCAAATTTATACTGTCTTTTTGATCACCCGGTATATCCACTATAAGGTGCGTGGCGGAGAGTACACTGTACCACTACTAGGCATTTCCTTTCCTATTCCACTCCCCTATATATGCCTCTGCAGGAGCCCTAATTTCTCTTATGTTAGTAATCTTTACGCGACATGTAAGCACTCGGCAGCAAGATCGTACTACACTCAGTTTCAAATTCCGGCTCTCTAAATTTCCTCAACAGAAATTCACGAGAAGAACATCGTCTTTCCTCCAGCGATTCCCATTTGAGTTTCCGGAGTATTTCAGTGACACTCGCGCATTGGTCGAACCTACCAGTAACGAACCTAGCTGCTTGCCTCTCAACTATCTCCATGTCTTCCTTTAAACTGAGCAAACTTGAGCAATACTCAAGACATGGTCGCACAAGCTTTTTATACACAGTCTCCTTTAAAGATGAAGTACATCTTCCCAAAATTCTGCCAATAAATCGAAGTCGGCAGTCCGCCTTACAACTGTCCTTGCATGTTCGTTACATTTCATATAGCTCTGCAATGTTTACACCTAGATTTTTGAACGACGCGACTGCATCAAGAGGTTCGCAACCAATGCTTTATTCCTACTAATGTGCATCACATTACATTTTTATAAATGTAGAGCTAGCTGGTATTCTTCACACCAACTAGTAACTTTGTCTAAGTCATTCTGTATACTATTACAGTTAATTAAAGACGACACCCTCCCAAACACCAGAGCATCACCAGCATACAGCCGCAAATTACAACATACTCTGTCCATCAAATCATTTATATAGACAAAACTAACAGCGGTCCTATCACACTTTCCTGGGGCACGCCTGACGATACACTCGTCTCTGATGAACACTCGCCGTCGAGAACAAGAGAACAACCTACTGCGTTCTATTACTTGGGAAGTCTTCCAGCCAGTCACAAATCTGTGAACCTATCCCGTATACTCGTACATCTTCGTTAACAATCTGTATTTACTACGGAACTCACGAAGAAGGAATACCAACAATGCTTTACGAAGACAATAACGCGCACAACTATTCTTATTAATATTATCTACAATATTTTTGTTTGTAAGAACTCAGACGTTTGTAATTTTATAAAATTGAAAATCTGAGTATACGAGGTGTCCCAGCTATCTTGTCCACCCAAAATATCTCTGGAACAATAACAGCTATTGGAAAACGACTTTCACCGGTATCAATGTACGGCTGGGGCCAATGAATGTACATATTTGGAAACATTCTAAAACGAAAGCAAATGTGTTTTTTTAACACAAACGTAGCAGAGGGCGCTCGTGGCTGACGACGTAAGAACGCCGCGCCGTGCGTGCATGACGGCGCACGGCGAAAGTAGGTGGCGCGCACTTTGGACTTGTGCGACACCACATAGGTACTTTGGACAAACTTAACAATCGCCTACACAGGCATAGCGAGTAATGTTGGCAACAGGAATCTCAAATTAAGTTACATATTTTTGGATTTCCGGAAGGCTTTTGACACTGTACCCCACAAGCGGCTTCTAATGAAATTGCGTGCTTATGGAATATCTCCCCAATTGTGCGATTGGATTAACGATTTCCTATCAGAAAGGACACAGTTCGTTGTAATTGACGGTACGTCATCGAGTAAAACAGAAGTGATATCTGGCGTTCCACGAGGAATCGTTATAGGTCCCCTACTCTTCCTCGTGTTTATAAACGATTTAGGAGACAATCTGAATAACTCCTTTAGACTGTTCGCGGATGATGCTGTCGTTTATCGGTTAGTGTAGTCAACAGAGGATCAAAAGCAACTGAAAAGCGATTTAGACAAATTTTCTACATGGTGCGAAAATTGGCAATTGACACTAAATTAAGCAAAGTTTTAAGTAATACACATGACTACTAAAAGAAATCCGCTGAACTTCAACTACGCGATAAATCAGTCAAACTTTAAGGTCGCAAATTCTACCAAATACCTAAGAGTTACAATTACTAACAACTTAGACTGGAAAGAACACAAAGAAAATATTGTGGGGAAGGCGAACCAAAGGTTACGTTTCATTGGCAGAACGCTTCGAAGATGCACCAGCTCCACCAAAGAGACTGCCTACATCACACTTGTGCGTCCTCTCCTGGAGTACTGTTGGCCCTTGTGGGACCCTCACCATGTGAGACTGACGGAAGACATTGAGAAGGTTCAGAGAAGGGCAGTTCGTTTTGGTTTATCACGTTACGGGGGGGAAAGCGTCACGGAAATGTTGCACGAATTGGGGTGGAAATCATTAAAAGAAAGACGTTATGCATTGCGGCGTGATCTGTTTGCGAAGTTTCAATTACCGACTTTTACTTCTGAATGTGAAAATATTTTGCTAGCACCCACCTACTTAGGGAGACATGACCATCCCAATAAAATAAGAAAAATCAGATCGAAAACGGAACGATTTAGATGTTCTTTCTTCCCGCACGCTATTAGAGAATGGAACGGTAGAGAAAGGTTATGAAAGTGGTTAATGAACCCTCTGCCAGGAACTTAAATGTGATTTGCAGAGTATCTATGTAGATGTAGAACAGTTGTCAGCACGCCGGATGAAGCCGACCAATTGTGGCCTATGATATTTTAGGCGGCATAGTTGTTTTCTGTTCATAGTAAACAATATTAATTTGAAAACTTTGTTTCGGACACATTAAAACTGATGTGAAATATTATGATTTCAATGTTTATCAGTGGAATGGAGAGTCTGTTTCGAAATAGTTGTACAAAATGTTGGCACAAGAAAAATTCATTGTTTCCATGAACGAGAGACATTTTATTACCTTGACTAGACATTTTTATTTACGTCAGGACAATATACTTGTTAACAGTTGTAAATGAGAAAATGCTGACAAGAAAACGCAAAAACATTTATGACAGCCAACGTTATAATGAACAAAGCGCCAGATATTCGTTGTCAACATAGCATTACTCTTTGAAAATATGAATCACGTAGAGTGACGGACTTCCTTTCTTGTGCTGACTGTGAACTAAATAATTCCTACTGTTCCTACTATATGGTCGATAGGGTCTCGGTGTATCCCTGTGCGGTCAATAAATCAGTTACCCTCGTGTAACAGTGCACTCGGAATTAGCGGCATATTTGGGGAAACTAATTAATGCTGTTCCTCTCTTTGGTTGACAGGTTCTTGATGTACCCTTGTCCGATCGATAAATCAGTAATCCTGTTGTAACAGAGCACGGGGAATTCGCGGTATAATCTACACTTGACTCCATGAATCAGTAACGATCAGTCACTGGAAAAACATATCTAGCAAGTGAAGAATGATGACAAATATTTATTACTAGCTGAAAACTCGGCTTTGCCCGGGTATTTACCTTTCCTGCTTTGAATTAATACTTCTCCTATACTTTCTCTGTCTGTCCATCTCATTTTTTTTTCTAAAAACATGCTATATTTATCGGAGAATAAATAAAAAATAAGATAGTAATCAAAGCACAAATGGCATATAAAATGCGTACGATCTCATATTTATTGAGTTATATGTTGTACAATTGTATAATTTTGAAGATATGTATTCATTTGTATAAGTGCTGTATGTCTGTATTAAAAGAAATTTCTTTTTTACTGCTTTATTTATTTATTCTTATACTACCTTATTTGTATGCTTATCCTGACAGAGAAAGAGCTGTAGACATTGCAGGACGCATAGACCAAAGATATGGTCTGTGGCATCATGTTTCTCTGTACGTAATCTTCTTGCTGTAGAGTCGCAAACGTTATCTCTGGCCTTTGTTTATAATTTGACGACTTTCAACCACCATAACTTCCACCCCCTTATAGCTATCGGCATGGAACTGCTATGGTCAACAAAGGGAGACATCGGAACAACAATTACACACAGACCATTCGTCTGCGTTTTGAAGTTTTCGCTGCAGAGCGAAGTATTAACACACACACACAGACACATACACACACATGCACACACGCGCGCGTAGAATTTTATATACACCGATAACTTTCCATCCCAATATACTCCAGCGTTTTATCATTATCAATCCTCAAGCAACAATGCAACCAAACAAACCATTTTCCAAAAGTAATTTTTGTTCTGCATTTGGCGTTATATTCTTCAAATTACTAATATCTATCAGATCGATATAAAACCGAGCCTAAAACCTTCCTCAGGTACAAATTAGTAACCGTACAAATATTTCAGTCTCTGCGTCTTGTCGTTTGGACGTGATAAGCGTACACCGAACATACACTTACGTTAATATATATAGATAAATAGCTAACCGATCGCCATAAAACCGTGCCTAAAGCCTTCCCCGGGTATAGTAACTGTACAAATTTTTAGCTCTTTATTTCTTGTGGTTCAGACGTGATAAATGTACACCGAACAGACATTCACATTTATAGATATAGATTTTAAAGTTTCTTCCAAGTTGTAACATGTCACAGTAATCAACTGGTTAATCTCTGCTGGCC
This sequence comes from Locusta migratoria, assembly GCA_026315105.1. Lineage (NCBI taxonomy): Eukaryota > Metazoa > Arthropoda > Insecta > Orthoptera > Acrididae > Locusta > Locusta migratoria. The sequence goes on from CM048754.1 coordinate 101,715,951, forward strand.
GGACTTCTGGATTCAGCCCCCCCTCCCCCCCCCCAGACCCAAATCCTGGCTACGACCCTGATGTAGGGGCATTATTGAGGTGGTAGGGAGGAAGTAGGGAAAACGTAGGTACATTTTTGTGAGACTGTAGGTATTTTCTCTCTCTGCGACCTGGCAACACTGCATGCAGCACAGAGCGGAGCGACTGAGAAATCGCGGCGCTAGTGCACGCGGCCTCATGTTGTTGCCCGTGATTCATTCCACACCTGCGGCAATCGCGTGGCGCCTGAAATAGGGCCGGTTGCGTTTTTCAAGTCGCCGTTATCTTTTAGTCGCTCGTGCGGGGCCTCATATTCGAGCCACCGTGTTCCATTCTTGCGACAAATACATCGCTCAACGGAAAATCGCCTGTGGCCTAAGGGTGTACCGAGGAAGAAATGCTAAGAAAAAAAAAACCGGTATCTTGCGCTGTTTCCGAGATAGTGATAGTGACCATGACAAATATGTCAAGAAATTAGCAGCAAACGAAGAAACGGTTACCGGCAAATGTTAAAGCGTTGGAGGGAACATCCAATGACACTACACTCGCGTGCCACCCGCTACCGAAAACCATGATGGGGGTGAGAGGCAACTTTGAAATCCTTCATAGGAACACCTACTTTTTATTGCACATTTGGATTCTTTGTGAAAAAAATAACACTGACGTGTTTTACGGCCCACTTTAGATTTGCGGTTTTATAAGTTTTTGGAAACATTTTGGACCAAAATAATAAAAATTAATTAATAAGAGTGTCGCAAACCCTTTTGGGAAAAAATTAGGTATTTGCGGGTCCCGAACCACCGACCTTTAGCGTCATAGTCCTACGCCTTGCTCACTACACTACGGCTATCAACCAAAAGACGAGTCCTTTAATCTCATACTATTGATGGCCGTTGTTAACTGATGCTAATATGGCATTTGTAGACATTAGATTATCATTTATCGTACGAAGAACGATGTGTTTTTGTTAATTCTTCAGTGTGCCATTGCTTTGAATTGACAACGTGTAAGCTACAATAAAAAAATCATCAAATACGCAACTCAAGATGGCGTATGCCAGAGAGAGTTCTGAACGAGGAATGTCACGTGACATCTGCGAACCGCTGGTTTTCGTTAATTCAATGGAGGGTGTCAAAACTCCGTTATTTTTGCAAATATCTCTCAAACGATACGAGATATGAAAAAAAAAAAAAAAAAAAAAAAAAACACAAGGGAACAAATTCGTTTATTCAATTTTCGCGTTAGATGAACGGTTTATTTGCAATTAAAATTAAATTAAAGACGGCTTTTTTCGGTATTACTAAGGTTTTTCTTGTCCGAAATATTTCAAAAAGCGAGGTTCTGGTCTCTGGTAGCCAACAATTATGTCTGTAAAATTTGGTGTCGATCGGTTGAATGGTTCGACCTAAAAAGTGGGAACACGTTACAGCCAGACAGACATCGTCAAATCGCCGTTATTTTTGCAAATATCTCTGCAACGATGCAAGATATGAAAAAAACATAATAGAGCTAAGTTGTAGAGAATTTTCCCCTCTACCAAGTAGGCTATTCAATTTTCGTGTTAGATGAACGCTTGGTTGGCAATTACAATTATATAACAAACGGTTTTTTTTTTTATTACTACCGTACTTTTTGCCCGAAAATTTTGAAAATGGGAGGTTCTGGTGTCTGGCGGTCTACAATTATGTGTGCAAAATTTGGTGCTGATCGGTTGAGCGGTTCGTCGTAAAAACAGGGAACACGTTACGGACAGACAGACGGACGGACAAAATCGCCGTTATGAAAAAAGCCGTTATGAAAAAAGCATAACAGAAAGAAAAGTTGTAGAGAATTTTCTCCTCTACAAATGCGGTTATTCAATTTTCGCGTCAAATGAATAGTTAAGCCGTTATTTTCATTTAAATTTCGAACTGTCAAAAGACGACCGCAAAGGCCCACTTTTAGTGTTACTACCGTAACCTAAAGTGGGCCAAAATATGTATCTCCCGTATGATACATTTTTGTCTTCGTTTCATGATAAATGGCGCTGTAATCGGCAAAAATGAAAGTGTAGCACACCTGTGACGAGATTCAGCATTTCTGTGGGCCTCATAGTACCACGAAATGATATCTACTCTCTTTCTCTCTCTCTCTCTCTCTCTGCAATCGTTAACATTGGGAACAATTGAGTAGAGGTGGGTGCAAACAGAATCATTCAAGTACAGCACACTGTCTGGCCGCGGACTGATAGAATGATAATAGTTTGTGTTTTATTCGATTGTGGGAGATGTCACGAGATAGCATTAACAGAAACATGTTTGAGATATTACCGTTTTTAAACAATTTCCACATTTTTAGTTTGGCTATTACACCGCCATCTATAATGAAACGAAAAAAAAGTTTAATACAAAGTTACATATTTATGCACGGAGAAACCAAATATGTATTCTATTAAACATTGCTCATCCATTTTGAAGAATTGGGCCGCAGTGGAGTAGCCGACCGGTCTAAAGCACCTCGCTACGGAGCACGCAGTTGCTTGCCATGGAGGTTCGAGTCCTCGCTGGGGCATGGGTGTGTGTGTTTGTCCTTAGGTTAGTATACCTACGTTTAATTAGTTTGTAAGCGGCTCTGGATTGATTCTGTCTATTCTGTTTTGGTATGACTGAATGCTCAATGTGCTTTCATAACGGTCATTACTTTGGACTTCAGCCATGCTCTTTTTAATGCCAGCTTTTTTCCGTTGCATAATCACATGTGCTTTACTTGTTTATTTTAATTTCTTTTTTAAATTCTATGTAATTCACCGTGTTCATAGATGACATGGTATTTAAGGATACTATGCCACTGCCTCCTCGCACACGAGTTCGTTCGTGTTCAGTATACTTTTAAATTGTGCTTAACATCTGCCATCTCATCAAAACGCTAGTGACGCTTCAAACTGCACTGATTCATGAATTGTTCCTGATTGAGTAAGTGTCGCAAGCAATATGCGTATGTCTGTGAGTGAATGAGTATGCTTTCTTTATCCCCTGTGTATTTGCGAATATCCTCCCATGTGCCCTCCATATTAAAAAAGGGGAGAAACCATTTTATTATGGGCAGTAACTTAATAATTTAATTCATTGTTGTACAATGTGTGTGCTTCACCATGCTTATTTGGTCTCCCCACATTTTTGCTTGTTTATTTTTTCAATAGATATTAAACTAAAGTAACAAACTTCTGCTTTATAATTTCATGCTCCCCGTCCCATGTTTATTTGTCTATTCCTTCTTATATATTATTTTATCGTCGGCAAATCAGATGCCAGACTTAGATTCATTGGAAGGATCCTAAGGAAATGCAGTCCGAAAACAAAGGAAATAGTTTACAGTACACTTGTTCACCCACTGCTTGAATGCTGCTCACTGGTGTGGGATCCGTACCAGGTGGGGTTGATAGAGGAGGCAAAGAAGATCCAACAGAGAGCAGTGCGCTTCGTTACAGGATCATTTGGTAATCGTGAAAGCATTACAAAGGTGATCGATAAACTCCAGTGGAAGACCATGCAAGAGAGACGCTCTGTAGCTCGGTATGGGCTTTTGTCAAATTTTTGAGAACATACCTTTGCCGAGGACTCTAGCGGTATATTGCTCTGTCCTATGTATATCTCGCAAATTGATCATGAGGATGAAAACAGAGAGATTAGAGCCCACACGGACCGGGGTATACGGGGTGCAGCCAAGACTGGAGGGCGTCATCTCTCTAGGGAAACTGGCCTCAGTATTCCAGGCTGAAATCACTGCCATCAGGGCGTGTGTGAAGGAGAATTTGCGTAGTTGCTACAAAGATCGTAGCATCTATATCTATTCAGACAGCCAGGCAGCCCTGAGATCACTGGCAGCTCCTGCAACAAGGTCTAAAATTGTTGCAGAATGTCACAGGGTTCTGGTGGAGCTAGGGGAAAGCAATAGAGTAAACCTATTGTGGGTCCCTGGCCACTCGGGGATCAGTGGCAACGAACATGCCGACAGATTAGCCAGGCTGGGGGCAGAGAATCCATTTATTGGACCGGAACCTCTCCTGACAATCACCAAGGCAATGATCAAATTAGAGCTACGTAACTGGCTCATAAGACAGCACGTAGAATATTGGACCAAAGTCTGTCAACTAAAACATGGCAAGGTAATGATGCCAAAGCCATGTTTTAAAAGAAGCTCTGCAATCCTGGGCCTCAACAGGAGAGAGATTAGACTCATGGCTGGATTGCTGAGAGGCCATGGTAATTTCAAAAAACATCTACATACAATGGGAATAACAGAAGAGGACTCTAAATGTAGGAATTGTGATGACAGTGATGAAACTGCATCACTGTAATCTTCGAATGCATTGCATTGGAGAGTAAAAGGCACAGAACATTTGGGATAAGCAGACCAGAAGAAATTGTGTCTAATAAAGAACTGGTGAAGGGACTCCTTGCACTGTTCAAGGGCATTGGTTGGCTTTACTAGATATACAGGGAGCGATACCGCACAATAAACTTAGTTTCGGTGCGGGCAGTGGCGGGTTGGACCAAGAATGTTTTGGCTTCCCTGAGAAATCAATCAATCAATCAGAGTCCACACGGAGGCATACAGACAATCTTTCTTTCCGCGAAAAATACGAGACTGGAATAGGAGGGAGAACCGATAGCGGTACTCAAGATACCCTGCGCCACACACCGTCAGGTAGCTTGCGAAATATGAATGTAGATGTAGAAGACCAAAGTCGATCTTTTGTGTCTTAAGCACGTCGGCTGAGCCACCAAACGGGAAAAACGCAAGTTTCGTTGAGACCTTCTCGGAGGTGCCTACACTCTGTAACGTTTTCTAGATTTTTAAGTAGTTACAGTTTCATTCTACCACTTGGAAATAATACTCATCTTTTCAACATTACGATGTATAGGGGTTCTGCTTGCTGCAACGTTATTCTCCTGGGGCATCGTGGTAGAAATAAATACTCGTAGGTACAATTTTTCACTTCTTCTTTAATTACCATTCAAACTGTTTCTGCACCAAAACACTACAACTTCATTTCATAACGTACACATTGCAACAGAAGTTATTTGATAGTACTTCCATTTTAAGACTGACACAGATTCCAGAGCACGTAACGATCGCCAAAACTCTAACTCCCCCACGCAAGGTGGTAAGGCAAACATATAACATCGACAATAATGGCATTACATTACGCATTGTTCATAACAATTGAATATACTAATTTACAATTACCAAACACAACAGTAAAACATTTCATCTACACAAAAATAATCACAATATAAAATGAAAACTATACATACAATAATTTTAGATGGCGCATACTTTTTTAAGTCTTAATCGAGGTACTATTTGTTTCACAACAAAGAATAATGATAAATGTCAATTAATTTTTAATGAGTACATCATATATGTTCTTAACATATATTGAACTAGCCATATCTTGTCTATTCTCAAAATATACTCCAAATCTTACATCAATCAATATATACAAAGAATAACAATATTCAAATCTCGACTATTATATAAATTAACACAATTAGCTGGTCAGCACGACATGTTTATAAGCCTAACATATATACAATGCTATTTATTTTCATTTACATAAAGTTTCTAACATTCGTCTGTCTAGTTCTTGAAATAATGTACACTGACAAAACTATTGTTTATAGAACTGTGTGGAAAGCATCTACACAAATCTCTTAATTAATAAATCTATCACTTGTTTTAATCACAGTATCACCGAGACACTGTCCTACACTTATTCTAGGCTGGCTATTTCGTTTCTAACTAACTTCACACGCAACATGTATCACTACTGAACCACGCGATTCCGGGTCGGACGCAGACGGTATCGTACGATAACATTGAGATGAGAGGGCCGGCAGTATTGTAACAACTCCCAACAGCTGACGCACTCGCCTGCAGCCGGCGCGTGTAGTGTGGTGTGGAGAGGAGAGGAGAGGAGTGTTTACGCCGGCTCCGAACTGACTCGGGCAGAGCGGGGACCCGCCGCTCCCCGACCCTGACAGTCGGCAGTGACAGGCTGCTGTGTGGCAGGCCTGGCCGCACCCCCCCCCCACTCCCTCCACCACCCCCGGTCACGTGACCTCGCCGGGCGACAGCTTAATTTCCTGGCTCTTATCTGGCCTGCTGCTACTACTGCTGCTGGCTTCGGCGCCGCATATTTCAGCTGCGCCTCCCCCCAGGATTAGCGGGGATCAGCCGACGCCTTATCTGGGCTGCCAGTTCACCACAGCCGCAGCGGCCACTACACGCCTCCTGTTCCCCCAGTCGGGTCTGAAAGGCAATTACTGCTCAACAGATTGTACTCCAGTAAAACGAGCAGCATTACACTGCCCCAGGAAGAAAGTGGAACACAATTAACAGCAGGAGCGAGCGAAGTGGAACTTCCTGGCTTCGCACAGCTGTGACGCTATTTTACTGAATCAAATGTACAATAATAGCTCGGCCATACTATATCTATAAAAATGCACGTCTGTACATAGTGGCACCTGGTGCTTCAGATGACAGGGGTTCACTTCCTTGAGGATCTCGATAGTGGCACCCTCCCGCTAGGCGTCCAAAGACACATATACAGGGTGTTTCACTAAGTGTGTTTGCCTCTGTAACGTATAAAATAATAGGCGACGGGAAATTTTAATGCGTTAGGTCAACACAAGAAATGTTACACTTTCTGCGGAGCTATGAACATAGTTTATTGTATCATTTTCCAAAGAGTTACAGCACAAAGAAATAATTTTTTTAATAGAACAATAGTTTTTTCTATCGTGCATTGGATTTGTTGAAACCAGCTGCGTCCAAATCAATTTAAATTACATTCCTATCACCGTTAGTTTGGGAGCTACAACCCTTCAAAGTTCCGGGGGCGGAGGCTGCGATAGCGTAGCTGACTGGCCGAGTGGCTATCCCCTGGGGCACGGCCCACTGTCTCATGACCACCAGCCAGTCAGCTACGCTGTCGTAGCCTCCGCCCCCTAAACTTTTAAGGGTTGTAGCTCCCAAACTAACAGTGATAGGAATGTAGTTTAAATTGATTTGGACGCAACTGGTTTCAACGAATCCAATGCACGATAGAAAAACCTATTGTTCCATTTAAAAAATTATTTCTTTGTGCTGTAACTCTTTGGAAAATGATACAATAAACTATGTTCATAGCTCCGCTGAAAGTGTAACATTTCTTGTCTTGACCTGCCGCATTAAAATTTCCCGTCACCTATTATTTTATAAATTACAGAGGCAAACACACTTAGTGAAACACCCTGTATATTTCACGGGGAACATTCAGGTAGAATTAAAGTATGTGGTTTGGAGGGAGACACGCTTTAAGACAGTCCGAGTAGTCACTTTGGCTGCAACGCTGTGTTAGCTGAGTGGTCTAATGTGCCTACCTAGTATGTTGGAGGTCCCAGGTTCGAATCCTGGCCACTGCACAAATTTTAATTCAATGTCTCTCCTTATATTCAATACCTTTGGTATAACAGGACAATGTTGTCTCAAGGATATGTATTATTTGTTGATACATACACATGTGTTACAAGATCTGCAGAATGTCTTTCCTCAGCTTGTTTGCACTTGCTTCAACTCGAGCCAAGACGCCGGCTTACCAAGCTAGTACTCTATCTGGGTCATAGGTCACCCCAACAAATGTACAGGGTGCTCCATTGTGACTGGTCCCAATATCGCACGAAATAAGCATCAATCGAAAAAACTACAAAGAACAAAACTTTTCTAGCTTGAAGGGGGCAAACAGATGTCTCCATCTATCACAAAGCGAAAAAATTGTTTCAAATAAAACATTCATAACTTATTTATTTACGTACTAGACGAATATGTGCCACGTCGGCGCGGCCGAGCACACTGAGGCGCTATACTGCGATGCGCGAGGCTGTTCCCCATGGGGGTTTCGAATCCCCCCTCGGGCATGGATGTTTGTGTGGCTTTAGTATAGGTTAGTTCATACGCAGTTTATAAGTTTGGGGATTCATGACCCCGCAGTTAAGTCCCATAAGCTTTACAAACATTTGAACAAAAAATGTTCAAATGTTTGTATAGTCTATGGGACTTAACTACGGGGTCATCAGTCCCTAAACTTACAAACTACTTATGAACTACTTACGAACTAGGACGGCATAAATATCCATGCCCGAGGGGGGATTCGAACCCCCGACCGTAGTGGCCGTGCAGACCGTGACTGAAGCGCCTCAGTCTCCTCGGGCACCGCGGCCGGCACATTCAACAATTTTTACGAATCTACATATATAAAAATGTATGTTTGTCTGTATGTCCTTTATGTGTTCATAAACCATTCCTTTCGACTGCAATGAAACTTTGATGAACTGTTCACCGCACGCCCAGGAAGGTTCCCAACCCAAAAACAAAAGAGCACGACACATAGTTCAGGAGATGTGACGTCATAAATAATGAGAGGCCACCGCAAGAGAATACCAAATTTAAGCGTCAATTGTTGGAAAATACGATTAGTTAGGGACCTGCAACAAAGTTTTCATTTAATTTCGGAGGTTTCTGAAGCGTTTTGTAACTCACCCTCCCCCCTCCCCCACAAAATGATCAAAATGATGAAATGAAAAGAAGTCTACCACTCAAAACAGTTTCACTGTAGATGCTGTAAAACTGTCGTATCAGGCATGACCTTGTATCAAACAGAGTTAGCATTACAGATTTGCATGTTACTATTTATTTTTCTCTGCAAGTCTCCCTTAATTCTGTTGCATCAAAAATTAAATAATCTGTTTTCTTAATCTGTATGTATATAAAAGCGAAACGACACTCATTCACTCACTGACTAAACACGAAATCTCGAAAACTACTTTACCTGTTGTTGTTATGGTCTTCAGTCCGGAGACTGGTTTGATGCAGCTCTCCACCCTACTCTATCCTGAGCAAGCCTTTTCATCTCCTCATAAGAACGGCAACCCACATCCACTTGAATTTGCTTACTATACGAATCTCTTGGTCTCCCTCTGCGATTTTTACCCCACACACTTCCCTCCAATGCTAAATTTACGATTCCTCAATGTCTAAGAATGTGTCCTACCAAGCGATCCCTTCTTTTAGTCAGGGTATGCCAAAAATTCGTTTCTTCTGTTCAGTACCTCTTCATTAGTTATGCGATCTACCCACCTAATCTTCAGAATTCTTCTGTAGCACCACATTTCAAAAGCCTCTATCCTCTTCCTGTCCGCACTGCTTATCGTCCATGTTACACTCCCGTACAAGGCAACACTCCACACAAATGCCTTCAGAAAAAGACTTCCTTACACTTAAATTAATATTCTATGTTAGCAAATTTCTCTTTTTCAAAAATGCTTTTCTTCCCATTGCCATTCTTCATTTTATATCCTCTGTACTGCGACCATCGCATGTTATTTTACTACCCAAGTAACAAAACTCATCTACCACCTTCATTATTTCGTTACCTTATCTAATTCCTTCAGCATCGCCTGATTTTCTAAGACCGCATTCCATTATTTTTGTTTTGCTCTTGTTAATGTTCATTTTATACGCTCTCTTCAACACACTGTCCATTCCATTCAACTGTTCTTCCAGGTCCTTTGCTGTCTCTGACAGTATTACAATGTCATCAGCAAAACGCAATGTTTTTATTTCTTCCCCCTGAACTTTAATCCCTATTCCAAATTTTTCCTTGTTTTCCTTCACCGCCTGCTCGATGTACAAATTGAATAATATCGGAGAAAGGCTACAACCCTGTCTTACTCCCTTCCCAACTGATGCTTCCCTTTCATACCCTTTGAGTCTAATAACTGCCGTCTGGCTTTTGTACAAGTTGTAAATAACTCTCCTTTCCATATATTTTACCCCTGCTGACTTCAGAATTGAAAGAGTGTATTCCAGTCAACATTGTCAAACGCTTTCTCCAAATCTATAAAAGCTAAAAATGTAGGTTTGCCTTTCCTTAATCTATCTTCTAAGATAAGACGTAAAGTGAGTATTGCCTCTCGGGTTCCTACGTTCCTCCTGAATCCAAACTGATCTTCCCCGAGGTCACATTCTACCAGCTTTTCCATTCTCCTGTAGATAATTCGTGTAAAAATTTTGCAACCATGACTTATCAAACTGATGGTTCTGTGCTTTTCACACCTGTCTGCACCCGATTTCTTTGGAATGGGGATTATTACATTTTTCTTAAAATCTGAGGATATTTCGCCTGTCTCATACATCCTACACACCAGTTCAAATAGTTTTGTCATGGCTGGATCTCCCAGAGACTTTAGTAGCTCTAAGGGTATGTTATCTACTCCTGGGGCCTTGTTCCGAACTAGGTCTTTCAGGGCTCTGTCAAATTCATCTCTCAGTATAGTATCTCCTATTTCATCTTGATCTACTTCCTCTTCCCTTCCTACAACATCGTCTCTAAGTTGATTTCCTTTGTAGAGCTGCTCTATGTACTCTTTCCACCTTTCAGCTTTTCCTTCTTTGCTGAGAACTGGTTTTCCATCAGAGTCCTTGATATTCATAGAGCTGTTTTTCTTATCCCCAAATGTCTCTTTTATTTTCCTATTTTCCTGTAGGCGGTATCTACTTTTCCCCTTCTTATACATTCTTCTACAGATTTGCATTTGGCTTCTAGCCACTCCTCCTTAGCCATTTTGCACTTCCTGTCAATCTCATTTCTTAGCCGTCTGTACTCCATTTTGCCTGTTTCATTTACTGCACTTTTATATTTTCTCCTTTCATCAATTAAATTTAGTATTTCCTGTGATATCCAAGAATTTTTTTTACCTATGTACCTGAAATTTGGCAGGAATGTAGTTTATAGGTAGAAAACGTCAGCTAAGAAAGTATTTTGTGATAGATTCATGGCGGAGCTTACTTCTCCTACAGACTCACGAAACCTACAGTTTCACTCCAATCTTCACGAAATTTCGCATGCTTGACTTTCAAATCAAGAGGAAGGTCACCATCTACCTAAAGTTTCATGCGGTGCATGGGGGAGGTTACTTTGCAGCATAAAAATCGATCCCTAAATACCTTGGTCACGCCATAAATTGAGAACGGCCCGACGGATTTCACACAGCATTTTTTTGTTGTTTTCGTTATTCTCAGATCAACGGTTGAATGAAATAAAACTGCAAAATTTCAGAACTACAAAGTGCGTTTTTCAATGTGACTCTGCGTTTCTATTGAATAGGAATTTATAGTTTTGTTCAGATAATGATGAAATTTTGCACACACTACCTTAAAAACATGAGGAATGCCACTGTCTGTATAAAATCTCGTTCGGTGCATGGTGGAGGGTACTTAACTTACGAGGTTTTACAAAATGCATAGTTTTGCTGCAATGTTTATGAATTTTTGCACAGATGACTTTTAAACCAAGAGGTAGATCACTGGAGACATAAATGTTTGTATGGTTCATGACAGAGAGTATCTTACAGAAAACTTTGCCGAGAGAGAGATATATGGATACAAACAGAGAGATGGGAGAGAAAGAGGTGGATACAAGAGAGGGGGGAAGGGGATGTGGACTACGAGAGTGTAGGATAAACAAACACCCGGGCAACGCCGGGTCTGCAGCTAGTATGGAATAAAAGGTGGGGGTATCTATTTTAAAAAATGCCGTTGATATCCGTTTGAATTATGGCAGCGCCATCTAGCGGACCGACGATAGCACCATCTGTTTGCCCCCTCCAAACTTGAAAGGTTTTGTTCTTTGTAGTTGTTTCGTTTTATACTTATTTCGTGTGCTATTTGGCCCGGTCACAATCAATGGACCATACAGTATAATTGTCTGTGTTTACTAATCATTCCAAAAATAATGTAAAGGGGTTTAATACTGTTTGCTTATATTTTATTTATTGTTTATACACATTTTACAGCTTTTTAACAGGTAATGTATATTAGAATTAAATAACATATGGCAGAGTAATAAAAGAAAATGTGGTTACTTCCCTTGTAACCATGTCTACGAAGAAAGATCCTCAGCATATACTGTGCTACGTCAGGATTCAAACCAGACCCCAGCACTGGCCGCGCATAACACAACCGAAATGCACCGAGTCAACAACTCGACTGGGGCGCACGTATTTACATGAAAACAAAGACCTCCAATATGGACGCCTTCCGACTTAACAATTTTGACAATTCCGCTGTAGCTACGCATATCCGCGAAACTGGCCACCCTTTAAAGCGGATTGAAGAAGACCTTAAGATTTTGCATAGACAGGATAAGGGAAGAAAGTTAGATCTGCTAGAACAACTGGAGATTGTAATACACAACGCCAAAAGCGACGGTTCATTAAATGAACAAGTTCAAGATAATACATACAGCTGTTTTAAAAACTTTGTGGACCTATTTTAACAAAAGTCGTTTATTTTAAATTTCAACCTCTGTCATGCTGTGCAAATGATTTCGTGACACCTAATGTACCCACTAGCTTGTGGACGATCTTGGGAATTTAGAGGTGTTTGTTTTCACGTGCATACGTGCGCCCCAGTCGTGTTGTTGACTCGGTGCATTTCTGTTGTGTTATGCGCCGCCAGTGCTGGGGTCTGGTTTGAATTCTGACGTAGCACAGTATATATGTTGTTTGTTAAGCTTATGGGACTTAACTACGGGGTCATCAGTCCCTAAACTTACAAACTACTTATCAACTACTTACGAACTAGGACGGCACAAATATCTATGCCCGAGGGGGGATTCGAACCCCCGACCGTAGTGCCCGTGCAGACCGTGACTGAAGCGCCTCAGTCCCCTCGGCCACCGTGGCCGACGCACAGTATATGCTGAGGATCTTTCTGCGTAGACACGGTTACAAGGGAAGTAACCACGTTTTCTTTTATTACGTTATATATTTTTATGGTTTCATGCTTTAAGAATCTTGTACACAAGCGCGCCTCTGGGTATAGAACAGTGCGCGCCGAAAAATCCAGTATGTTTTTTTAAATTTGGTAAACGTATTTCCATCATTTGCAAGCGACAAAGAATTGCTCGCTGACCTCTTGTTTAAGTCTTTAAATTAATATGCGAGGTAAAACTTTTGTATAGGAGCACTTTCGAAACATAATTTCTCTTCGTTTTCTAATAACATTTCGCAGCAGGCGTGTGGTAATTTGGTACGAAACGAAATATACGCTTAGGCAACTGAAGTATAAAGGTCACTGTTCCACTGACACATTTATACATCGTATGCGATAAGCTGAATATGACTACAGTAGTGGGAATTTTATGGGTCGTTTACTGCACTCACACTAAGTTACTGCTATTAAAAGTAGCCTACATGTCTATAATATGTTTATAAAATCTATGTGTGTGTGTGGTATGTGTGTGTGTGTGTGTGTGTGTGTGTGTTTTCCACACCTCCTTAACTACTGCAACGGTTTGAAGTGAATGTGGTACACATATTCATAACTATCAGACAACAATAGCTGCCTGCCGCGGTGGCCGAGGGGACCGAGGCGCTTCAGTCACGGTCGGCATGGTCACTACGGTCGGGGGTTCGAATCCCCCCTCGGGCATGGATATTTGTGCCGTCTTTAGTATAAGGTAGTTGATAAGTAGTTTGTAAGTTTAGGAACTGATGACCTTGTAGTTAAGTCCCATAAGCTTAACAAACATTTGAACATTTTTTTTTGAACAATAGCTGTGGGGATAAGAAACTGCAAATACATATCGTATGACGTTATAAATAATGAAAAACTGCCACATCAGGGGCCAATGCCCCACGTATATTCTTACTAATTCTATCTGTTACAATTTTTTGACACGATATGCACATGTGACAATACATTAAATTTCGAAATTATTTCGAAGCTTTATACATAGTTCAGGCGATATGACGTTATTAACTATGAATTGTATGAATATTTGCCGCATCAGGCATGAGATTGTAATATATTACCTTTTTGCTACTAAGTACACACGCAATGTATTTCGTAGACAGTTAGATAATATCACAATCTACGAACCTGGGAAACTATATTATTCTATGACATCATAATTAATTACAAATATGGAAACGAAACTGAAATGGACGGAAAGTTGGATACATTGCGAAGCATAGGGAGAAAAGGAGAAGATGGACTAGACGTAAGAAAGCAATGAATACGCAACCTGGAAAATCGGGAATGCTAGTTAATACAAATAAAGTTATAAATTTTCTTCCTTCGGGACATCCAGAACCGTCCATCTTCTTCTGATGATGAGTGCTTGACCCTTGAAACGCGTCATATTTTAGTGTTTTTACACGATATCTGTTGTTGAGCCTACTTGTTTGACAAAATAATTTCGAGAAAGAGTTCCGTTGTGGGAAGTATTGTAATCATCTCGCATTGAAGTGCTCGCTAAATTTTCATCTTGTGTGTAGGACCGCCAATCTTGGGGATTTTGTGTTTGTTTAAATTTAGCATGCCTTTTCCGGTTGCCTGTTGTGTGTACGAATATGTGCCTAGAGGAAGAATGTAGGTAGTGCTTGATGGGTTAGGTATGGGCTGAATGGACGGCCTTGGCACTTGAGTGACAGCGGTGTTTATTTGCTCTGTGAGGAGTGTTTACCCGCGTGAGTAAGGCGCGAGCCGGGAATAGACGTGGCACGCAGCGCGAGGGGAGGGTAATAGAAGGGGGGGAGGGGGAGGCGGGGGCGGACAGCGGAGTGGGGGGCGGGGGCGGGGGCGGGGGCGGAGGCGCCCCTGAAAAATGCAGCGCGTCTCGCGTGCTGCTGACTGGTGGGGCGCCTGGCGCCGTGTCCCTGCAGCACATCGACCGCAGGCCGAATTATTGAGGGCCGCCTCTCTAAATGAGCAATGGACGCCAGAGTGGAGCAGAGACAGCCGGCCAGAGCTGCTGCCTCTGAGAGGGCGGGGACTTACGAACGGAACACTGAGGATGGGAAATGAGTCACAGCTGTGTTGTGAGGGAATACCTCCAGCCAAAGGGTTCGCCTTTTTTTTTCTTTTTGCAAACAGTTACGTTTTTTACTTATTTCCAAACATGTTTCGGAACCTTTTTTTTTTCATCATCAGTGGGATGTTTATTAAATCTGCCGTTTTTACATTTTATGTTTCCGAGTGAAACTTTTCGGTACTTTGTAGCACCAATATCTTGCGCTACCTAACTGCTGAAGGAAGGCAGATGGCCGGCCGCGGTGGCCGAGAGGACTGAGGCGCTTCAGTCACGGTCTGCACGGCCACTACGGTCGGGGGTCCGAATGCCCCTTTGGGCATGGATATTTGTGCCGTCCTTAGTATAAGGTAGTTGATAAGTAGTTTGTAAGTTTAGGGACTGATGACCCCGCAGATTCGGCCCTAACGTGAAATTGGGAATAGAATGATATCGGTCACTACTTTACAAGTACTATAAATGAATTGCCAATTTAATTACATAAACTGAATTTTCCCCGACAAGTAAGAACCTCCACATGCTTGGCTGACACCTTGACTCCCAACTGGCGAAGGATTTATAATTTTATCGAGTCCTATTTAATTAATACGGGAATGAAGCAATATGGCGTACTCTTTAGGCCGTTAGTTTAAATTCGCTTCTTCCTCACCAGCGGCGGAGGGACACACGCCTTCGCGCCGTTTGGCTGAAGAGCCGCTACTCCAGGTGTGCCAACCGCCCAGGGCGCCGACCTTGCCCGCACGGGCGCAGAAGGCGCGTTGTCAGGTTGGCTGCCGAGCTCCACTTCTTCTATGCGGAGTGATACAGTGTTCTGGAGTGACGGACACAAAAATGACGGGAGACGCAGTTCTACGCCAGTGCTAGTTGAGCCAGCAGTCGTCCGCTATTTATCGGTTATGTTTCCGCCGGGACGAATAAACGCGTTCGCCAATCAATGTGTGAAAGTGTACGGAATGTTCGGAACGTTACCGATAGGACTGTAGCCGTTGCCCCTGCCTGGGCTGTTCCGATAACTCTCAAATGTACGTAATGTTTCTATGCGCACTCTCTCTCTGCTAGGGGTTGGACTACTTCAGTTTGAATGATTTTACTGAACTGACTTTCATAGTGTCTTGGTCCTGCAGCGAGACTAGTTATTATTTCTATATTTGATTACAGAAGTAACCGTCTTTAACGTGTAAGAGGCTACCTCACATTCCTCTTGCTTAAAGGGACAATACAGACAACTATGCCAGGTAAACCTGTTTGTTTACTTGGTCTGTAACTCCACTGCTGTCATATTACTTACATGAGTAGCTCTGAAATCCTGATAGAAAAGACGGAGTTCGATGCCAGCCACGGTCAGGCAGCAGCAGAAGTTCAGGTGAGGTGTTGGTCGCCACTTCTCCTGGGGGAGCAAGTAAGCAAGCAGCCATTACCATAGAATTTAACATTCCCACTAGACAGCCATGGGGCTACAACTTTATGGCCTGTCATAGTTGTACTTGGGGAATGTTGCTCTCTTCTGTGGTAAATGCGTCCACACTTATCACAATACATTTTGAAAAAACTGCTCTAAATCAAAAATGTTCAAATGTTTGTAAATCTATCGGACCAAACTGCGTGGTCATCAGTCCGTAGCTTACAAACTACTTAAACCTAGGTAAACTAACCTAAGGACAAACACACACACCCATGCCCCAGGGAGGACTCGAACCTCCACGGCGAGCAACCGCGCGCTCCGCAGCGAGACGCTTTAGACCGCTCGGCTACTCCACCGCGGCAAAACTGCTCTAAAATGTCGAAAATGTATTGTGATAAGTGTGGACGCATTTACCACAGAAGAGAGCAACATTCCCCAAGCACAACTATGGCAGGCCATAAAGTACTGGAAAGTTTCATTCGGAAACATAAAATGTAAAAACGCCAGATTTAATAAATATCCCACTGATGATGGAACAGAGGTTCCGAAACATCTTTGGGAATAAGTAGAAAACGTAATTGTTTGCAAAAAAATGGGAGGACCCTTTCCCATTATTTAACTGCAACAAGGAAAAAACGAGTACATCAAAACCAACATGATGAATTCCTCCAGGCCACCAAGCTAATGCACCTCGGTTTCCAGGAAAATCGAGATCAAAATCCCGCGCCTAACACCTATATGTGCGGATGCGTATATCCGCAGTACTGCTTACTTTGCTAATAAAAATGTGATCGGCGCGGATATCCGCGCGTTATATGCGGATAAAGAGCGAGGTATCTGCCCAATATGTCTGTCGAAATGTTAGTTGAAAACTTGAAGCGTGCGGGCATTCTCGGAATCTGCAGGGCCCAGGTAGAGCGGAAGTCAGTTGTCCTCATCCCCTGGCCACAGCGGACGTAGCTGTACCCGAGGCATCTGCGCCTAATGCGTTTACGCGGCCGTGTCTTATCTGCAGCTGTCCAGCGCTTTCTGGGTGCCAGACCGGCCCACTGCCCACCAGAGGTGCCATGCCAAATTTCTGCTGCCTTCAGTTAGCACTTTGTAGTGACCGAGTGACAACGTATATCGTAGTGAATACAGTGACACTTCTTTCTTAAAAGGAACACTACATCAATGGATACTATAGCGTGTAAAGTGAAAAGAGGTGATTTGGGAATAGTAAAATAAAACAAATTGAAAACATCAATTTGAAAACAATTTGGGTACGTATTTGATAGCACGGAAAAAATAAAAAATAAAAATAAAAAACGATATAGTGGCCTGTTTTGCATGTAAAATGTATATCGTTACGATGGATACAGAATTGGAAATTCAAAGTTGCTGAAACATTCGTTTGAGACAGGACAAAGCAGCATAATTACTTATTTAAGTAACAAGACAGTTGCAAAACTTTCTGAAGTTCCCCAAAATTTGAAGACAACCGCGACCTAAAACATATCAATCTTCTCAGAAAAGTCATTTCACTGTTCGAAGTTGCGTGTGGATCTGCGTTTCTGGAGACGGCACAGTTTCTTGTTGACGTGGGGACATATCTCCTGCCGCGGTGGAGTAGCCGAGCGGTCTAAAGCGTCTCGCTGCGTAGATCGCGGTTGCTCGCTGTGGCGGTTAGATTAGTTTAAGTAGTTTGTAAGCACACGGCACAACCGTGCATAAAATACGAGGAAACATATGAACAAACGTTCGTGTTTATGTATTACTATCTTAAACCCGAGGCTCCGCTCGCGTGTTGGTTGATTATTATAGATAATGCGCGAAACGTCGAATCGATTATTTTAAAGAGATGTATTACAAGAAATTTCTTTTTTACCTTCGCTTCGAGTCCCGGTTCCGACACACAATTTTAATCTGCCAGGAAGTTTCATATCAGCGCACACTCCGCTGCAGAGTGGAAGTTTCATTCTGGAAACATCCCTTAGGCTGTGGCTAAGCCATGTCTCCACCATATCTTATCTTCCACGAGTGCTAGTCTTGCAAGTTTCGCAGGAGAGCTTCTGTGAAGTTTGGAAAGTAGGAGGCGAGGTACTGGCGGAAGTAAAGTTGTGAGGCGGCATCCTGAGTCGTGTCGGGATAGCACAGTCGGTAGTGCGCTTGCCCGCGAAAGGCAAAGGTCCCAGGTTCGAGTCCCGGTTCCGGCACACAATTTTAATCTGCCAGGAAGTTTCATATCACCGCACACTCCACTGCAGAGTGAAAGTTTCATTCTGGAATTAAAGAAATATTTGTTTCATTATGTAAAAGAAACCCATGAGACTAGGTAATAATAATTTCAGGCTTCTAGGTTCAGCAGTACCTCAGACAATATTCCTAGAAGAAGTAAAAAGTAAACTTAAAGACAACGGAAAAAGAAGTTTAAAACATTTCTGAGCCACAGTTAATACCTCATTGACAGTCTTGATAATAATCTTCTCCCCTCCCCTCCTTTCCTATCCTCACTCCTTCCCCTCCCCACCGGGGGACTGATAACAACAGTAGTTTAGTCCCCCTATCCCAAACAAACAACCCAACCCAATAATAATCTTCAAGTCTTCTGTTGGCAGCCCTCTTGCTTTTTTCACTTGGCATCGTACACACCAAAATGTAGTGTATTAATTCCGATAAAGTATGTTTTTCGGAGAAGGTGTCATATCACACTATTCAAGCAATTGTAGCGGTTCCACGCCTTTCGTGAAGACACTTCATCAGAAGACTTCTGTCAGCCAGATCTCTGAAAATGGGCTTTGTTTCTTCCATGATGGCTAATAGAAGACTGTGGTGGTCAATGTATTTCTCTCTACTGTTTAGTCCACCAGCTCCTTTAACCTTTGGGGCACAAACCACGATCTGGATCCTCGTATGTGGGTGCGGCGTGGAAATACACTTGGTCCAACCCGCCACTGCCCGCACCGAAACTAAGTTTATTGTGCGAATGGAAATACACTAGTGGCCATTAAAATCGCCACACCAAGAATAAATGCAGATGATGAACGGGTATTCATTGGAGAAATATATTACACTAGAACCGACATGTGATTACATTTTCACGCAATTTGGGTGCTTAGATCCTGAGAAATCAGTACCCAGAACAACCACCTCTGGCCGTAATAACGGCCTCGATACGCCTGGGCATTGAGTCGAACAGGGCTTGGATGGAGTGTACGGGTACAGATGCCCATGCAGCTTCAACATGATACCACAGTTCATCAAGAGTAGTGACTGGCGTATTGTGACGCGCCAGTTGCTCGGCCACTATTGACCAAAAGTTTTCAATTGGTGAGGGATCTGGAGAATGTGCTGGCCAGGGCAGCAGTCGAACATTTTCCGTATCCAGAAAGGCCCGTACAGGACCTACAACCTTACAACCTGCGGTCGTGCATTATCCTGCTGAAATGTAGGGTTTCCCAGGGATCGAATGAAGGATAGAGCTACGGGTCGTAACACATCTGAAATTTAACGGCCACTGTTGAAAGTGCCGTCGATGCGAACAAGAGGTGACCGAGACGTGTAACCAATGGCACCCCATACCACCACGCCGGGTGATACGCCAGTATGGCGATGAGGAATACACGCTTCCAATGTCCGTTCACCGCGATGTCGCCAAACACGGATGCGACCATCATGATGCTGCAAACAGAATCTGGATTCATCCGATAAATGACGTTTTGCCATTCGTGCACCCGGGTTCGTCGTTGCGTACACCATCGCAAACGCCACCGTCTGTGATGCAGCGTCAATGGTAACTGCAGCCATGGTCTCCGAGCTGATAGTCCATGCTGCTGCAAACGTCGTCGAATTGTTCGTGCAGATAGTTGTTGTCTTGCAAACGTCCCCATCTGTTGACTCAGGGATCGAGACGTGGCTGAATGATCCGTTACAATCATGCGGATAAGATGCCTGTCATCTCGACTGCTGGTAATACGAGGCCGTTTGAATCGAGCACGGCGTTCTGTATTCTACTAACAGACATTAGATCGCGACCAACGCGAGCAGCAATGTCGCGATACGATAAACCGCAATCGCGGTAGTGTACAATATCGGTTGGAAACTTTCGTCATGTGAGCACGTTGTAAGTGTCGTCACTGGCGCCAACCTTATGTGAATGCTCTGAATAGCTAATCATTTGCTGATCACATGATCGTCTTCCTGTCGCTTAAATTTCGCGTCTGGAGCACGTCATCTTCGCGGTGTCGCAATATTAATGGCCAGGCGTGCATTTAAATCGCGTCGCCTCACCATTCAGACAGGATTCCTCGGAAAGAGGCGAGCGTTGGCTCCTTAAAGAGGAGTTCTTCAGTTGGCTTCGTAATGTATATACCCTAGAAAAGCCCGATTATTTGAACTAATGAAGTATCCGATACCACATTTGATCATAGTATTGTGCCCTAATATTCCATGTTTATATTATGTAAGCATTTTATGGTGCTTTTGGCAACTCACATTAATATTATCACTTTCATTACTTGGGTCTTTTAATGAACTAAATAAATACATTAATTTTTGAAAGTCGTAAGCTTAATGTTGGATAATAACGTGTTTGTTACTGAAATTAATAAATAACAATATCTGAGGTCCTCTCTAATGTATTGACCGTAATGTAATACTTTGCTGACTGTAGAATTTTATAGTTGCTTTGATTTAACAATTTTAAATAATGTAAACTTATATTAATACGGCTCGAAATGTTGTTTACTTACGATCTTTTGTATTGTTTTGTTTTGATATGAAAAACTTATTATACATTTGTCAAGATTTCGTGTATCTTTACGTAAAGCAAGATTTATTTATGTTTCATGAACAAATTTTTTTATATTAAATATTGTAACTTCCGTGTTCTAGAAGGTTCTAGAAATAATACTTTGTATTACAAGGCGCGAATTGGCGCGAACTCAGTTAGTTGTAAGGTTAGTATTACTTTGGCAGTCAGTCAGTATGAATCAGTTTTGAGTCAGGATGTAGTCAGTGTAAGTTTGTCTCAATCAATATTACTTCTGTTTGTGTGCTTCAAGAATAATATAAATAAATACGTATAAAATGAAATGTGTCATATTGGTAGTTTCCTGTACACCTAAGAATCCGTCGCCCTAATCTATATCTATAAACGTGAATGTCTGTTCGGTGTACTTTTATCACGTCTGAACCACAAGACATAAAGATCTAAAAATTTGTACAGTTACTAATGTCTACTCGAGGAAGGCTTTAGGCACGGTTTTATGGCGATCAGATAGCTATTTATCTATATATATTGATGTGGAAGTCTGTTCGGTGTACGCTTATCACGTCCGAACGACAAGACGCAGATACTTAAATATTTGTACGGTTACTAATTTATACCTGAGGAAGGTTTTATAGCGATCTGATAGATAATTAGTAATTTGAAGAATAAAACGCGAAATGCAGAACAATAATTACTCTTTGAAAATTATATTTACTCTTTGAAAATGGTTTTGTTGGTTGCATTGTTGCTTGAGGGTTGATAATGATAAAAGGGTGGAGTATTTTGGGATGGAATGTTATCGGTATATATAAAATTCTACGTGTGGGTGTGTTAATATTTCGCTCTGCAGCGAAAACTACAGAACGCAAACGAATGGTCTGCGTGTATTTGTTGTCCGAAGTCTCCCGTTTTACACCATAGCAGTTCCATGCCGATAGCTATAAGGGTCAGGAAGATATGGTGGTTGAAAGTCGTCATCTCTTTCTCTGTAAGGATAAGCAAACGAATAAGGAAATATAAGAATAAATAAACAAAGCAGTAAAAAAGAAATTTCCTTGAATACATCTCTTTAAAAAAATCGATTTGACGTTTCGCGCATTACATTAAGTGATCGATCTGTGATATTATTACAATCATTATTGTTGAATTTCGTGATTGGATTCTTCGTAACGAGTGCATTTTTACGTGTGATTTCTTATTTCTTATATATCCTCTGATAAATGTAACATGTTTTTAGAAAAAAGGACAGACAGAGAGTGGAAAGAAAAATTACTAACTCAAGACTCAAATAAATAAATACCCGGGCAACGCCGGGTTTTCAGCTAGTGTTGGCATATTTATTTAAAGGCAGGCGAGCAATTGAAACAACATCTACCACTGAACAACCGAAGGTTACTTCTGACCTAAATTGGACAGAACACGTAGATAATGTCTTGAGAAAGGCGAACCAGAGACTGCGTTTTATTGGCAGAACCCTTAAAACATGCAACATAACTACTGAAGAGACTCCATACACTACGCTTGTCCGTCCATTTTTGGAGTATTGCTGCCCAGTGTGGGATCCTTATCATGTGGGTTTGACGGAGGATATCGAAAGAGTCCATAGAAGTGCAGCTCGTTTCATATTGTCACGATACAGGGGAGACAGCATTACGGAAATGGTACAGGATCTGGGATGGGAATCATTACAACAACGGCGCTTATCGCTGCGGCGTGGGCTACTTACGAAACTCCAATCGCCAACATTCTCCTCCGAATGCGAAAATATATTGTTGACTCCCACTTACATAGGTGGAAATGATCATCAGAATAAAATACGAGAAGTCAGAGCTCGAACGGTGAGATTCAGGTGTTCATTCTTCCCGCGCGCTATTCGAGAATGGAATGGGAGATAAAATAGTATAACGGTTGTTCGATGAACCCTCTGCCAGGCACTTAAATGTGATTTGCAGAGTATCCCATGTAGATGTAGAAGGTGAAGTATTCATAATGTGGCATTAGTGTAAGTGCATAAAAATACGTGACAACTTACCCTACAAAGGTCTTTAAAATGCGTGACCCCCCACTTTAGCCGGCCGCGGTGGCCGCGGGGACTGAGGCTCTCCAGTCACGGTCTGCACGACCACTACGGTCGGGGGTTCGAATCCCCCCTCGGGCATGGGTATTTGTGCCGTCCTTAGTGTAAGGTAGTTCGTAAATAGTTTGTAAGTTTAGGGACTGATGACCCCGTAGTTAAGTCCTATAAGCTTATATATATATATAAAACCCCACTTTGAGACTGCCTACCTGTAAGTGTGGCAGCGCTGTTCACTGCTGCTCGGTTGGTACGCCTGCCAGCAGTGCGCAAAGCGACCGCGGCGAGCAGCACTTTAGCGCGCCAGTAAAAAGGATTTCTGGGCAAACACAGCGAGCAAATAAAAAGCGAAAAGAGGGGGTAGGAAAACGCCAGCCCGGGCAAGTTGGCGTGGAATCTGCGAGTTGGTTCTGCCGAGTAAATTACGAGTTTAGTTTTGGGAGCGGCGGGCAAACAGAGCGCCCTTAATGCGCGGTGCGGCGGCAGGTTAGACGGCGCAGAGTGCAGCCGGCGGGGCTCGAACCTCTGTCCTCCAGGGAAAGCGTGTCTCTGTCTGTCGGCCTCTATTGCGGTCCTCTTGCTGTTTTCCTTTGGTAAACTCTTCTGTTCATACTATAACAGAACAAGTAATCTACTACCAAATATTATCCTCCTGAGTCACCAAGTATAGTAAACTAGCTGAAAACCCGGCGTTGCCCGGGTATTTATTTATTCGAACCTTGAGTTAGTACTTTTCCTATCCACTCTTTCTGTCTGTCCATCTCCATTCTTTTCTAAAATCATTTTAGATTTATCAGAGAATATATAAGAAATACGAAATCACATGTAAAAATGTACTCGTTACGAAGAATCCAATCACGAAATTCAACAATAATGATTGCAGTAATATCACAGATGGTTCACTTGATGTAATGCGCGAAACGTCAAATCGATTTTTTTAAAGAGATGTATTAAAAGAAATTTCTTATATACTGCTTTATTTATTTATTCTTATATTTTCTTATTCGTATGCTTATCCTTACAGAGAAAGAGCTGAGGACATTGTAGTACGCATAGACCAAAGATATGGTCTGTGGCATCACGTTTCGCTGTATGTAACCTCCTTGCTATAGAGTCGCAAGCGTCATCGCTGGCCTTCAATACGATTTTTTTAATAATTTGACGACTTTCAACCACCATATCTTCCACCCCCTTATAGCTATCGTCATGGAACTGCTATGGTGTACAACGGGAGACTTCGGACAACAATTACGCACAGACCATTCGTTAGCGTTCTGTAGTTTTCGCTGCAGAGCGAAATAGCAACACAATCACACATAATTTTATATACACCGATAACTTTCCATCCCAATATACTCCATCCTTTTTCATTATCAACTTTCAAGCAACAACGCAACGAATACTTTCAAAGAGTAATTATTGTTCCGCATTTTGCGTTTTATTCTTCAATTAATAGTATCTATCAGATCGCTTAAACCTTCCTCGGGTGTAAATTAGTAACTGTACAAATATTTAAGTCTCTCCGTCTTGTCGTTCGGACGTGATATAAGCGTATACCGATTAGACATTCACATTAATATATATATATATATATATATATATATATATATATATATATATATATATATATATATAGGTATCCGGTCGCCATAAAACCGTGCCTAAAGCCTTCCCCGGGTAGACATTAGTAACTGTACAAATTTTTAGCTCATTATGTCTTCTGGTTCAGACGTGACGAACGTTCACCGAACAGACATTCACTTCCTGGCGGAAGTAAAGTTGTGAGGCAGCATCGTGAGTTGTATCGGGATAGCTCAATTGGTAGAGCGCTTGCCCGCGAATGGCAAAGGTCCCAGGTTCGAGTCCCGGTTCCGGCACACCATTTTAATCCGCCAGGAAGTTATATACTCGGCATCCTGAAGGTTTAAAATTTCCCACTAGAAAGCACCACATTCCTGGGTGTCTGGAACCATACCCGGAAGGTGCTGGCAGCTGTGACAAGTGATATAACGATCTAGAAAGCCATTCCATAGAATTAGCTATCAAGTAGGAAGTTTTAAACCTTGTGGATACCAAGTATAATATACTATACTCGGGGACTCGGGAGGTTAAAAACCCGATACCATCAACCTTAATTAACGTGAAACACTAGATACTTAATTTTAGTTTGTGAAACACGTTTTGAGAGTAATACAGTTACAAAGCCACTCTTTTGCGCATCGTCACGAAGTATTAAGACAACATATCATCGATTAAACGATATCGGAGAAAATCTGAGCAACTCTCTTAGGTTGTTTACAGATGAGGCCGTCATTTACCGTCTATTAAAATCATCTGAATACCAAATCCAACTGCAGAACGCTCTAAATAATATATCACTATAGTGTAAAAATTGGCAATTGACTGTAAATAATGAGAAGTGTGAAGTCGTCCACATGAGTACGAAAAGAAATCATTTGAACTTTGTTTACATGATAAATCAATGAGAGAAGACCGTAAACTCCACCAAATACCAAGGAATTACTATTACATTACACGTGAACTGGAAAGAACTCGTAGATAATGTCGTGGGAAACGCGAACCAGAGACTGCGTTTTGTTGGCAGAACCCTTAAAAGATGCAACAGAACTACTAAAGAGACTGTATAAACAACGCTTGTCCGTTTTTGTGTATTGCTGCCCACTGTGCGATCCTTAACTAGTGGGTTTGATGGAAGCCATCGAAAGTGTCCAAAGAAGGGCAGCTCGTTTCGTATTGTCACGATACAGGGGAGACAGCGTCACGGAAATGATACGGGATCTGTGATGGGAATCATTACAACAACGGCGCTTATCTCTGCGAAGTGGGCTACTTACGAAACTCCAATCCCCAACATTCTCCTCCGAATGCGGAAATATATTGTTGACTCCCCTTACATAGGTAGAAGGTGATCATAAGAATAATATACGAGAAATCAGAGATCGAATTGAGTGATTCAGATGTTTTTTTTTTTATTTTTATTTTTATTTTTATTTTTTTTTTTATTCCCGTGGTATTCGAGAATGGAATGATAGATGAAGAGTATAAAGATGGTTCGATGAACCCTCGGCCAGGCACTTAAATATGATTTGCAGAGTATCGCATGTAGATATTTACATATAATACAGGGTGAGACAGCTAAGTCGTAACACCCCTTGTGTCTCCCCAACCTTAATAGATACAAAGATGCAGTTTGTACAGTGAATTGCAGGGACAGGGGCTACTTCAATACATCACATTTGATGTTTGTGCTATTTTTTTTATTACAGAGGTATGAGGCCATCTTTAGTTTAATGTCTGTTGCTCGCCGTGGAGGTTCGAGTCCTCCCTGGGCATGGGTGTGTGTGTTTGTCCTTAGGTTAGTTTACGTAAATTTAAGTAATTTGTAAGCTACGGAATGATGACCACGCAGTTTGGTGCGATAGATTTACAAACATTTGAACATTTCAATTAGTTTAATGTTATTTTTAGAGTAACATTTTGGGCTTAAAAAGGCAGTTTCAAATATGTGTATGTCATAATATTTAGGCGGATAGTTTTTGAGACACATATGTTCCCGTATCGTATTCGTCAATTGAAGCGGCGTTGTTTGAATAAGGACGGACTCGCGACGTCGCGTTGTCTACACAACAGGATAGGTTGCATTAGACGACGACGCTTCGAAGGCAGAAACATATCTGTGTCTCAAAAACTATTCGCTTAAATATTATGATAGACACGTATTTGAAAACGTCTTTTTAAGCCCATCGTGTTACGCTAAAATTTAACATAGGGTGCATTTATAAAGAAGGCCTTACATCTCTGTTATAAAAAATCGCACAAACATGAAATATGATGTATTAAAGTAGTCCACAGACGTACATTAACTAGACTGGTAATACCATGTGCAGTATCATTGCTGTCACTGAAGCCAGCGAAAACGGCCGTCGCCATGTTACCATTACAAAACTTAACCTAATCAGGTAATCGTGTGAAGATGAAAACGTCATAAAAATAGAAATAAACTGATTTGTATACACCACCTTTAGAGTTTAAATGAATTGGTGAATGGATGAGTCGTCTTAAGCTGAATAATTTTTTTGTACCACACAAAATCTTCTTGAGGTTACTAACCGTAAGATGGCGGCGTCAGGCTTCAATAATAGCAGCGACATTACCAGTCTAGTTAATGTACGTCTATGAAGCAGACCCTGCTCTTGAAATTCACTATCCAAACGGCAACGGGTGTTATGACTTAAATGCCTAACTCTGTATATATGTTAGTACATTACTTACAGTACTTTAGCACTTTGTAGATTGGAAATCAAACGTTAATAATTTGTAAAAGGTAATATATCCATGTAAACTGGTCATGTTGCATGTTTTGTGATCTGCTCTGTCACGTAAAAGTTTTTGAAGCCTATTAGTTCACTAATTCACGTGAGCCGGCCGCGGTGGCCGGGGGGACTGAGGCGCTCCAGTCACGGTCTGCACGGCCACTGCGGTCGGGGGTTCGAATCCCCCCTCGGGCATGGATATTTGTGCCGTCCTTCGTCTTAGCTAGTTCATAAGTAGTTTGTAAGCTTAGGGACTGGTGACCCCGTAGTTAAGTCCCATAAGTTCTACAAACATTTGAACATTTTTGAATTCACGTGACATGGATTAATAGTGATTTTATTACTCATTTGAAACAAACTGATCAAATTTTAGAGTATTTGAACTTTACGTTATTTTCATAAAGCACCGCAGAATCCAAAATATATGTTGTAATGACTTACTAAAACGAGCCTTTGAAGTTGTCATTTTCACTTCTCTGTTTGTTTATAAATATAACTGTCATATTCATTCCGTTTCAATGGACCAAAAGGTTATATATGTTAATTTTATGTCAAAGTATGTATCCCAAACCAAAGAAAACTTTAAAACATTCCGCCACCTTGGCTCTTACTCTCGCAAGTGCACAGTCTCTGCGACCTCAGGTTCTTTGGACACTTTGTTTGTAAACAATACAGGCTTCTAGCACCTCGTCCAGACACAACTGACTAAGAGGCTAGGTGCAATCTGGTTTAATAGAAACAGTAAAATCGTAAATTTTATCTAAGTTATATATATTACACAAACCAAAGATAAAAATTACGATTTTACTGTTTCTATCAAAACCAGATTGCACCTAGCCTCTTAGTCAGTTGTGTCTGGACGAGGTGCTAGGAGCCTGTATTGTTTACAAACGTTCTCCAAAGACCTTGAGGTCGCAGAGACTATGTCCTTGAGAGTGTAAGAGCCAAGACAGCGGAATCTTTTAAAGAAGTTTTCATTGTTTTGTGAGTTTATTTTTGGAAGTGAATAAAGTCATAATTCGTGGCTATTACTGAATTTCATTTGTCTGAACTCAAATGTTATGGGCATTAGGGATTCCTACGAGGCAGAGCCAGCGCCGTGCCCGACTGCTGCGGAATGTGGCGGGCGACAGCGCGTCCTGCCCAATCTCTGTTTGACTGAGCCATAAGTATTTACAAAGGTCGAACAGTCACGGTAAACAAAACTTTTGACTCTTTAGTGGTAGATGGCTACAAACACTGAATAAATAATGTGAGTGTACAGACAAGTGTGCAGCCCTGCCTCCCTGTCCGTTGGCAGCCCTGGAAGGACGCACAGTGCCGGCTGACCGCCAGGTTACGCAACCTGCGTAATTGCAGCAATAATTGGGGCCGAGCGCGGGGGTGCAGGCGGAAGGGGTGTGTCGGCCGGGCGCGCGGGGAGGGGCGCCTCGCCTACAGATTCGCATTATTGATTTATGGGGGTCGAAACCACCCCCGGAGCCTGCTCGCGCACCCTAGTTGCCGCTTATTACGGCGATCCCGGCCGCCCGCGGCGCAGGGGGAGGAAAAACTTTGGCGGCGCGCACAAAGAATTCCCCCCTTCCCTCCCCTCCCGCCCCTCCCCCCTCCCCCCTGCCTCCCCTCCCCTTTCCGCTCTCACCCCCTTCCCCAGCCACCCTCGGAGCGACGCAATCAGCTGGCCTCTCGGGCGACGCGCGCAGAACAAAGGCGGGAATTTCGCGACTTGTTGCTCTGGCGGAGACATGAAAGAAACCGCCCGAGCCGGGCGATTCTGCCGTATGCGCGAGGGAGAAAGGCGAAGCGCGAATTTAGTACCGATGAACACTGCGCCAGACTTTACAATTTGCGAGGGGGATGAAAGGAAGAACCGGCCTGAAACAGCTTTGCCGATCGCGCGGGCGGTAGAGAACTCTCCCGCGTTAATGGAGAATTCCGCCGAACAACTGCCCGGACCTCATTCTGACGTATACACCCAAGACACTCCTACTGATTCCTGTTAATGCACGGCAACAGCAGCGTTCCTAGCAGCTGGCAAGATCTGAATAACATTTCGGATGACTGAAAATATTACCTGTTTACTTTACAATTGCCGATACGAGCTGAGGGCGCTGCGAACTGTTGACGTGTTCTGCTGTTAGTTGTTCCAATGAAACACGAGCGGTATAGCTGCGTTCGATAATAATAGAAACACAATTAAAATCGTTCAAAAGAGGAAAGGTGGCAGGACCAGATGGGATATAAGTTAGTTTTTACACAGAGTAAGCAAAGGAACTTGCCCCCCTTCTTGCAGTAGGTCTCCAGAACAGTGTAGCGTTCTGAAAGATACCTTGACTAAAAGAAGGGATCGATTGGTAGGACACATTCTTAGACATCAAGGAATTGTGAATTTAGCGTTGGAGGGAAGTGTTTCAGGTAAAAACCGCAGAGGAAGACCAAGAGATGGATACAGTAAGAGATTCAGACAGATATAGGTTGCCGTTCTTATGTGGAGATGAAGAGGCTGGCTCAGGATAGGGTATTGTGGAGAGTTCATCAAACCAGTCTCAGACTAAAGACCACAACAACAACAGGGTGGGTATCTATCTTTTAATGTCGTAATACACTAAAAACTTTCATTTGAGTAAGCACTTATCAAATTCGTCAAGACCCTTGAATTTCTTCCTCGGTCATATAATTTTGTGACCATTCGGTTTGACCACGTTAACTTTACAATATTACACACTGTTCTTACAACTATTCCTACCGCTGCTGCTGCTATCTGCATAGCTCTTTCTTACGGTATGAAGAAGCATTTTCGTTGTTCTTTTTTACAGAACTGAACAACATTATTTATTAGCACTTTTCCATCGCAATGTGCTCTTTGATAGCGTGTATTTCCGCGATGCCTGTCGATTTTCCCAGCCCTTAAGAACACTGCCGCACTACGACAATAACGTGCTTGTACAATGCGCGCGGCACGTGCGTCGGTTGTGTATTGTAGAGTATTGTGGGCACCTCCTGAGCGGAAGTAAAGCTATGTTCCGTGTTCTGCCGTCTGCAGATGTAAAGTGGACGGGTACTATAATGTTCCAGGTTGACTCGGGTGACGTACCAGGTGATCAAAACGTAGGTATAAATTTGAAAACTTGATAAATCACGGAATAATGTAGATAGATAGGTTAAAATTGACACACATGGCAGGGGTTTAATTAAAATAAAAAAATTAAAAAAAAAGAAAGAAAAAAATGTCCGACAGATGGCGCTTCACCTGGTCAGAAAAGCAATAATTAGCACAACAAATTAAGACAAGGAAAAGATGACGTTCTTTACAGGAAATACTCAATATGTTCACCACCATTCCTCAACAACAATAGCTGTAGTCGAGGAATAATGTCGTGAACAACACTGTAAAGCATGTCCGGAGTTATGGTGAGGCATTGGCATCGGATGTTGTCTTTCAGCATTACTAGAGATGTCGGTCGATGACGACATACTTGCGACTTCAGGTAAACCCAAAGCCAATAATCGCACGGACTGATGTCTGGTGATATGGGAGGCCAAGGATGACGAAAGTGGCGGCTGAGCACACGATCATCACCAAACGACGCGCGCAAGAGATCTTTCACGCGTCTAGCAATATGGGGTGGAGCGCCATCCTGCATAAAAATCGTACGTTCCAGCAGGTGTTTATCAGCCAGGCTGGGGATGATGCGATTCTGTAACATATTAGCGTACCTCTCACCCGTCACGGTAGCAGTTACAAAACGAGAATCACGAAGGCCCGATAACGATATAGATGTGGTTCTAATAAAACCCCATGTCATTCCAAGCATGTGTGTCAATTTTTACCTCTCTATCTACATTATTCAGTGATTTATTAAGTTCAAATTTATGCTGACTTTTTGATCACCCGGTATGTTGATACTGTATTACCCAACTATTGGTTACGGTTTCTCTTTCGGACGAAACTAGCATTCAAATATTCGGTTAGATTGGATTAGATTAATTCTTATTCCATAGATCATGAAGACGACACTTCGTAATGATGTGGAACATGTCAGTTAAATGAAATGTGTCAATACATAATATTACATTACACTCAATTTTTGAATATTTTATTTTATATGTTTTTATTATTTTTTTAATTATTTTTATTTTTTTTCCTAAAGTACAAACTTTTATCTAGAAATTCATCTAATGTGTAGAAGGAATTGCCATTCAGAAATTCTCTTAATTTGTTTTTAAATGCTAGTTGGCTATCTGTTAGAATTTTGATACTACTTGGTAAGTGACCAAAGACTTTTGTGGCAGAATAATTAACCCCTTTCTGTGACAGAGCTAAATTTAACCTTGAATAGTGTACCTCACCCTTTCTCCTAGTGTTGTAGCTATGCACACTGCTGTTACATTTGAATTCAGTTGGATTGTTAACAAATAATTTCATAAGTGAATATATATATCGTGAAGCTACTGTGAAGATTCCTAGATCCTTAAATAAATGTCTGCAGGATGATCTTGGGTGGGCTCCAGCAATTATTCTGATGACCCGCTTTTGGGCAATGAATACTTTCTTACTAAATGATGAATTACCCACGAATATGATGCCATAAGAAAGCAGTTTACTGAGTTGTACATCACCAAAGTTTGCAATCACGCTATAGCATAAGTAGCTGAGCTCAAACGTTTCAGCAGATCTTCAACGTGTTTCTTCCAATTCAACCCCTCATTAATTTCTAAACCTAAAAATTTTGAATATTCTACCTTAGCTATAGATTTCTGGTTGAAGTCAATATTAATTAATGGTGTGATGCCATTTATTGTGTGAAACTGAATATACTGTGTTTTTTTTAAATTTAAAGAGAGTCCATTTACAGAGAACCACCTAATAATTCTCTGAAATACTTCATTGACAATTTCATCAGTTAATTCCTGTGATTTGGGTGTGCTAGCGATACTTGTATCATCAGCAAAGAGAACTAGCTTGGCATCTTTATGAATATAGAAAGGCAAATCATTAATATATATTAAGAACAGTAAAGGTCCCAGTATCGAACCCTGTGGCACCCCTTGCTTGATAGTTCCCCAGTTTGAGGACTCGGCTGTTTTTTGTATATTATGTGAATTACTTATATCAACTTTCTTAACTCTTCCAGTTAGGTATGATTTAAACCATTTGTGGACTTTCCCACTCATACTACAATACTTAAGCTTATCTAGAAGAATTCCATGGTTAACACAATCAAAATAGGTCACAAAAAATCCCAACGGGTGATTTACGGTTATCCAGAGCATTTAATATTTCATTAGTGAAAATATGTATTGCATTTTCTGTTGAAAAGCCTTTCTGGAAACCAAACTGACATTTTGTTAGATCTTTATTTTTATTAATATATACAGTTTCGGTTTCGGCCACAAATAATGTTTCGGTCGGACTCTACTTGGACGGCAAAAATTACGGAAACTATTTGGCTAATTACATAGAAAATTTGCTACCATTACTCTTACGGCACCTTGCCCACCGGTAGGAGCGCTAGTGTCGTTGCAACTGTCAGCCGGTCACAACTTGACAGCAGTGAGCGTCGCGACCAACGAGCTTGAATTTCACAGAGTGGCTGACACGAAAGCTACTGCGCTGTTTGCGGCAAACTGTGTAAACTCGGCCGCCATGTTTTCGGTGGTCATTTCACTTGAGAGGAGTCTGTCCATCGTGTGATGAGCTTGATGTGTTGTATTTAGTGTGTATTGCCTGTACAATTTTGCTGCTGAAATATGCCTAACGTGAGTTCAGCATTTAAATTCACAAATTGAAGTGATAAAATGACAAGTGCTGTATGTGAGAACGCCAAATGTTTTGTCTTGTTTGATCTCAGTCTGTCTATACTGAAACAAAATTCCCGACTAATGGCACTCAGCTTCCCCAGGAGTGGAGCTTCAGAAGTTCTATCCTGCAATTCCCTTGAAGTAGACGCCTTAAAAATGCACAGTTTCCTAACTGGTGTTAGTGTGTTTCTGAGATATTTGTTCTTCTGTCGCTCCTGCGGTTGATGAATCTACTTTTGAGTGTCTACTACACCTTCATTAAAACTATTATCAGTTTTGTTTATAATACGTGGTAGAGTATGGTAGACATGCAACCAGTGCAAAGTGTGGAGTCAGTAGTGACAGCCAGAATTTTTTCACTTGTATATGTCTGTGTCCTTCGCAACAAATCTGTATTTATTTCAGTGTGGCAACAACGAAAGTTATTAATGATATTTTATTTCGACGTGGAATGCTTTTGTGACAACTGAACTAAGCGCATTTTTATTGCAGTATTCTGTTTACACTTTCGTCCACCAAAGCTTACAACCAAACCCTTTAATAACAATTTTACAAGTTTGTAGACTTAAAACGTTTAGTAAACACAAGATAAGTGTATACTAGACATCACGAAAGCAGGTTTTACAACACATTAACAGCAGATGCATATCCATGGTCAAGAATGTTCGTCATAACGATTACTGTTCACTGTACGTTTCGCAGCTCACTTAGACCACGTATTTACATTATAAACAACGCAAATATTTTCACAGCTGCACTTTCGTTGTTATTGTAAGCCTCAGCTGTTAACTGCGAACTGGAGGGTGAAAAGTCATTACCGCATTTTTAGGACATTTACTACCAGGCTCGTCAATTTGCAGCTTCGAGAAAGTTTGACAGCGCTTGATCCA
This sequence comes from Locusta migratoria, assembly GCA_026315105.1. Taxonomy (NCBI): domain Eukaryota; kingdom Metazoa; phylum Arthropoda; class Insecta; order Orthoptera; family Acrididae; genus Locusta; species Locusta migratoria. The sequence goes on from CM048754.1 coordinate 101,750,118, forward strand.
CATCCGTATACAATAGTCAATCTATATTTAAAACGTGGAACTGTAAATAGATAAAATTCTCTAGTCGGTGTGGCACACTAGCTGTCAGCCGATACCCGAAAGAACATGGCGGACGCCAGCTCAGTTTGCCTCAAACATGGCGGACCTGTCGCCACGCTATGAAATTCAAGCTCATTGGTCGCGACTATCGACGTCAGATTGTGGTCAGACCGCATGGCAACGCGTCACCTGACTGTGACACAGAGGGTCAGGGCAACCGCATTTGGTTTCTGCAACTGCAGCGCCGCCAAGCGGCTGGGTGGTATAGACACACTGAGAAACGATTGTGTAGTCGTATGTGTATTAGGAGTGCGTCAGAACATTAAAAATGCGCTCATAATTAGCAGCCTTTCTGACGCTATGGATTCTATCAGGTATCAGAAACACAATCCGTAAAATCACTCATTTCGATTAAAGGAATCAGGAAATACAGCAACCAGTCGTCTTTCTTATGTAATTATTCACCAAGACCGGTTTCGAACTGCTTGGCGGTTCATCAAAACGTGGTATACATTTTTATAGGTTGTTCACAACATTGTGGAACTTGTTTGGAGTTGGTCCATTCTGCTTCTTGACAATCGATGATTTTCATGAATTTCAGATGTGATGAAATGCTCAAAAGCTAGCCACAACACATACCACTCCACAGCACTCGCTTTACATATATTTTACAAACGTAAACAATACAGAGATATTTCTCAAACAATCAACATCTATGTCTACATCTACATGGGATACTCTGCAAATCACATTTAAATGTCTGGCAGAAGGTTCATCAAACCACCTTTGCACTATTTATCTCCCATACCATTCTCGAATAGCGCGCGGGAAGAAAGAACACCTGAATCTCTCCGTTCGAGCTCTGATTTCTCGTATTTTATTCTGATGATCTTTTCTACCTATGTAAATGGGGGTGAACAATATATTTTCGCGTTCGGAGGACAATGTTGGCGATGGGAGTTTCGTAAATAACCCACGCCGCAGCTATAAGCGCCGTTATTGTAATGATTCCCATCCCACATCCTGTATCATTTCCGTAACGCTGTCTCCCCTGTATCGTAACCACACGAAACGAGCTGCCCTTTTTTTTACTCTTTCGATGTCCTCCGTCAAACCCACCTGATAAGGATCCCACACTGGGCTGTAATACTCCAAAAATGGACGGACAAGCGCAGTGTATGCAATTTCTTTAGTAGTTCTGTTGCATCTTTTAAGGGTTCTGCCAATAAAACGCAGTATCTGGTTCGCCTTTCCCACAACATTAGCTACGTGTTATTTCCAATTTAAGTCTGAAATAGTAGTAATTGCTAGGAACTTACTGGAGTTTACGGCCTTCACTTTTGATTGATTTATCTTGTAAGCATAATTTAAAGGATTTATTTTCGTACTCATATGGATGACTTCACACTTCTCGTTATTTACAGTCAATTGCCAATTTTTACACCATACTGATATCTTATTCAGATCGTTCTATAGTTTGTTTTGATGTTCATATGATTTTACTGCAGTGGAGATGACGATCCACTTTGGTGATGCAAACTTTAATCGTTCGACAATGTTCCTTTTCTTATATTTCATTTTCACAAGTAACGTTTCATTTCATTGGAAATAGAACATTGTAAATTTTTTCTGAAGATGATGGTATAACTCATCGAAACCGGTAAAAAACCGCGAATTAACTAAATTATTGATCTTGGCTGAAGTTAGTGTGCTTTATATAAATTTTCGATCGCTCTCCATATGCGTAATGTGCCACTTAACTAAATACGTGAGTGTTGAACGTAAGAAACGTATATGGAATGCATTACCTACATTATTAAATGTACCAGATCTGCCACTATATCTGTAGCTGAAGGAAAATTCAAATGCGACAATAAAATATTGTGTGTATATGTGTTTCCCAACCAAGCTGAAACCAATTCTACAATTGTTGCTACATCTGAACCACAAACGGCAAGGCTGATTAAGACATTAGTTTTCAAAGCAAAAGTAATTTCACTCAAAAGTATACGCGTTTTTAACAAAGACGAGTGAAGTGGAAAAATGTCCGAAACATTAGACTCCATATCGATGTTTTATATTTCAAAGAAACTTCCTGTCATATAAGAGCAGACCACAACTAAGATTGTTTCTCGTATGTTTATATTTTCTTACTTTCAGGGGAGTAGAATGCAAAATATATGTACGTATCCGTAAGTATTTCTTCATGAATAAGTTGTTGCCTGTATCACTGAATCAGGGCAATTCGGCTGTTTTTACATTTATTTCTCGATTATTTATGTTTCTTCCATATTTTACTATAGCTTGGAACACAAAAATTACAGAAACTGCTTGGTTGCCGGTCGCAGTGGCCGAGCGGTCTGCGGCGTGCCAGTGATATTCTGCACGGCCACTACGGTCGGGGGTTCGAATCCCCCCTCGGTCATGGATATTTGTGCCGTCTCTAGTATTAGCTAGTTCATAAGTAGTTTGTAAGTTTAGGGACTGATGACCCAGTAGTTAAGTCCCATAAGCTCTACAAACATTTGAACATTTTGAAACTGCTTGGTTAATTACGTGGGAAAGTAATTACAATCATTTCTGTTACAGCACCTTGCCTACCGCTAGGAGCGCTAGTGTCGTTGAAACTGTCAGTTGGTGACAACTTTCACAGCGAATGTGTATGTTAGACTGTGTAGCATATTGAATAGCTCAGCCTTGCTACAAGACTGTAATGTAGGAGTGCTCAAAGCTGCGCAGTGTAACACGTCAATAATATCTGACCTCGAGTTAATAAAGTAAAATGCGTTCTGGTCTACAAAGAGAACTGACCAATGTAAGAAACGGAAACGAAGCTAATCGTTCAGCATTCCGTTTGGCACAGGAATACACGAGACAACAGCCTTGTATCGTGTACCGATTCATAATTTCTGAAAAAAGTCCTGGCGTATGTCAATAATTCTGCTTGCACCATACAAAGTATGGGCTGCCAAATACTCGACAAATACTTCTCATAGACCGTTAGGGCGTCTCCATTAATAGAGAACTGTTGACGGTCAATGAGGTACTCACAAGTGGGTAAATACGCAGCATCTGAAAGCTGTAGTCCGAAAAGAAATAAGTCTTCCTAGGGTATTGTGCCGCTGGAGTGCAGGTAGGTCCCTACAAAACAAGATTGTCTTGAAAAAGCAGCCATCACTTGCCGTCTATGTAAAATGTTTCTACTTCTGCATTACCGTCTTCGAAATGTCTTACAAATCATAGTAAGACGGTATAAGGTTCCGTGCATCTGTCACAATTAACGAAGAATTGATTTCATCATGTTACCAAGATCACTGTTTTATGGTCTGGATGACTAGATTCGGTAATATACAGTTACCATCATAGGATCATTTGTAGATGAAGTGGATGTTTACATTGTAATTTTAACATAATTAAAACATGTAAGAGAATTACAGACGTTTTAAAATACAGTACCTGTTTCAGACACAAACGTTGTTCACAATTAGCGAAAGCACTTGTATATTTTTCATATCACGGGCGACCACAAGATGTTTCTAATACGCTGTCACATTAATGCTTCTGTTGGTGAAATGAAAAATACACAACTGCTTTCACTAATTCTGAAAAATGTTTGTGTGTGAAAGAGGTACTGTGTTTTAAAACATATGTAATTCTCTTAGGTGTTTTAATTTTGTTAAAATTACACTGTAAAAATCCACTTCTCCTACAGATGATCAGATTATGGGAACTGTGTATTATCGAACTAGTCATCCAGACAATAAAATAGTGATCTTGGCAACATTTGGTACTAATTAAAGAACAAAACGAGTAAATCTGACATACGGCGTGAATTATTTGGATAGTAATATCGACATTAAACTGCTAGTTATCCACTCCGCACTAAACGTAGAATAAAAACTGTTTACCATCTGATGATGATTTTTCCAGTCATTTCAAAACCGGCAATTGAGAAATCAAAACGTTCTACGCAGGAGCAGATTGGTTGCTGTTTTTTCCAAGATATCTTAATCACCAGAGCCGTAGTCTTCCTCTACCATAATGAATAAAGATTTTACTCTCTATACTGTATAATAATATATAACTAAAGGACCCGAGCGAATATTTCGCACCGTTAATTGAATGGTAAAAATAATGGGAGTAAAGTTGAATGTTCATGCGAAGCTTTCTTCAGAATCAATCAATGCAAGTGTTTAAAAGCGCAAATGAAATAGCTTGATCCGATGAGTGTTGTTAGGTCAAAAAGAACTGAGTACCTTAATTAGAACCGAAGATATCGTAAAACAAACCGATTAAAATATTCAGAGCAAGAACGAAAGGATACCGTGTTTGAATAAAAATAAAGGATGGAGAGACTGAAGTTAATTCTGATACTTGATGACAAATCTGCGAATGAAGACCTTTCGTTTAAAGCAAAAATGAAGGAAATCGATGGGATAGAACAGCCTGACCGACTGACTTTAGTTGACAGCAAGGGCATCCCCATAAGAAATACACAGAAGGAAGTCGCGTTTGAGTACAGAAAAAGTAATGCGAGAGGTATGTAAATTCTGATACTTAATGACAAATCTGTGAATGAATAGCTTTCGTTTAAAACAAAAATGAAGGAAATCTAGTTTTCGTAAATTCTTTTAATATACAGGGTGTCCCACTCAACTGTTTCAACCCAGGTATCTCTGAAACTACAAGAGATATTGAAAAACCACTTTCACGGTCATGAACGTACGGCAGGGGATTATGAAAGTGTGTGCTATGAGACAGTCTAAAACGGTGAGTCTCGCTTGAGCCTCGGACACGCGCTAGCAGCGCGCCTCATGTGTTTCAAACGTCAACTTCGCTTCCCAGTTTCTCCGGATTTAACTGACGCATCGCGATGCAACTGACGCCATTCTTTTTGTGATTTTTCATTCTATCGATTGCTTAAGAAATAATATGGGGTATCCATCTTAAAAAACACAAGTTTGTTTTAAAAATAATATTTCTTCACGTTTCAGAGTGTCTCAGAGTACCTACTTTCATAAGCCCCTGCCGTACGTTCATGACCGTAAAAGTCGTTTCCCAATATCTCTTGTAGTTTCAGAGATATCTGGGGTGAAACAGTTGAGTGGGACAGCCTGTATAAGAAGACAAGAGAACTATGAAATTTCAACTGACAATTTAGCTAACAAGTCCGCGAAGCGATTTAATGAAGTCCGTGAGCCGGCCGCGGTGGCCGCGGGGACTGAGGCGCTCCAGTCACGGTCTGCACGGCCACTACGGTCGGGGGTTCGAATCCCCCCTCGGGCATGGATATTTGTGCCGTCCTAATTCGTAAGTAGTTCATAAGTAGTTTGTAAGTTTAGGGACTGATGACCCCGTAGTTAAGTCCCATAAGCCTTAAAAAAAATTCCATGATTTTAACTATGGAGTGACTGTAGTATCAAACGTAATTTGGTTGAGAGCGAGAAACAGGGAGAGAGAGAGAGAGAGAGAGAGAGAGAGAGAGAGAGAGAGAGAGAGAGAGAGAGAGAGAGACAGAGAGAGAGAGAGAGAGAAAGAGAGAGAGTGTTTGTGTGTGTGTGGTGTGTGTGTGTGTGTGTGTGTGTGTGTGTGTGTGTACCTTCTCTTGTTACTGCAGAGCAAGCCAACCTTAGCTTCAGCCTCAATTTCCACATTTGGTAACGCGGTTCCTACTACTTTAATACTAAGCAGTGCTTTTACATACTTCTAAAGCAAAACATACTGTAACGAAAAGATGAGTAATGCTGAAATTATTGGGTAGGTTAAACGTAAAACTCTTCCTTCTAACACCAAGTGCCTTCACTAACTGAGCCATCAGCTGCGACCTACATCACTGAGAAATTAAAAATCAACAGTCTCCACTGCGTAATCATGTACAGTTTATGTGTTTTCCAACAGGATCTTATATTTACCCTGTCTCTCAAGTCCTCATAGAACCGCTTTCGTAGTATTTCTCTACCGTTCCGTTCTCTAATAGCGCGCCGGAACAGGAACACCTAAATCTTTCCGTTTCAGGTCTCATTTCTTATTTTTTCATTTTGATCATGCCTCTGTACGTAGGTGAGTGCAAACAAATTATGATCGCATTCGGAGCAGACAGCTGTTGAAACAATTTTGCAAATAGATATCCCATCAACCAGTAACACCTTTCTTGTAATAATTTCCACTCCAACTTGTGCATCATTTGCCCAGACTGTATACCCATTAGATTTCTATCCGATTATGCTGAAGCGATAGCTCCTTACTTAACAGCCATATATAACCGTCTTCTCAAAGTGGGGTCTGTACAGAAAGATTGGAAAGTTGCACAGGTCACACCTGTATTCAAGAAAGACAGTAGGAGTAACACACTAAACTACATGCCTATTGCACTGACGTCAATCTGCAGCAGGGTCTTGCAACATATCCTGTATTCAAATATTATGAATTATCGCGAACAGAATGATCTATTGACTCAAGGTCAACACGGATTTAGAAAATATCGTTCATGTGAAACACAACTAGTTCTTTACTCACACGAAGTGATGAGTGGTATCGACAAGGGTCCGCAAATCGATTCCGTATTTCTAGATTTCTAGTAAGCCTTTGACACCGTACCTCACAAACGGCGTAGTTATGGTATACAGCCCCAAATTTGCGACTGGATAGGGGTTTTCCTGTCAGAGAGGACACAGTTTATAGTAATCGATGGTAAGGCATCGACCAAAACAGAGGTGATAGCGGGCGTTCCACAGGGTGTGTTATTGGTCCTCTGCTCTTCCTTATCTACATAAACATTTTAGGGGAAAATGTAAGTAGCTCTCTTAGGTTGTTTGCAGATGACGCCGTCATTTACTGTCTAGTGAAATGATATGAAGATCAAAACCAACTCCAGAACGATATAAATAAGATATCAGTATGGTGTAGCCGCGGTGGAGTGGCCGAACGGTCTAAAGCGTCTCGCTACGGAGCGCGCGGTTGCTCGCCGTGGAAGTTCGAGTCTTCCCTGGGGCATGGGTGTGTGTGTGTTGTCCTTACGTTAGTTTACCTACCTTTAAGTAGTTCGTAAGCTACGGACTGATGATCACGTAGTTTGGTCCGATAGATTTACAAACATTTGAACAGTATGGTGTAAAAATTGGCAATTGACTCTAAATAATGAGTAGTGTGAAGTAGTCCATATGAGCCATCGAAAGAGTCCAAAGAAGAGCAGCTCGTTTCGTATTGTCACGATACAGGGGAGACAGCGTCACGGAAATGATACAGGATCTGAGATGGGAATCATTACAACAACGGCGCTTATAGCTGCGGCGTGGGCTACTTACGAATCTACAATCGCCAACATTCTCCTCCGAATGCGAAAATATATTGTTGACTCCCACTTACAAAGGTAGAAATGATCATCAGAATAAAATACGAGAAGTCAGAGCTCGAACGGAGAGATTGAGGTGTTCTTTCTTCCCATGCGCTATTTGAGAATGGAATGGGAGATAAATAGTATAAAGTGGTTCGATGAACCCTCTGCCAGGCACTTAAATGTAATTTGCAGAGTATCCCATGAAGTTGTAGATGACACCCTTTCCCAGTATCTGCAAAGCACGGAACGAGGTGGTTTCTGACGACTTTTTCTGTCTTGTCCGTTGGTCATACCTAATAACGGCTGCAAAATGCGCAGCAATACTCCAAAACACGACGGACATGTGATGTACAGGTATTTCTTTAGAAATTTTCTGAGTATCAAAATGTTCAAATGTTTGTATAGCTTATGGGACTTAACTATGGGGTCATCAGTCCCTAAACTTACAACTAATTATGACGTAGCTAATACTAAGCACGGACAAATATCCATGCCCGAGGGGGGATTCGAACCTCCGACCGCAGTGGCCGTGCAGTCCGTGACTGGCGCGCCGCAGACCGCTCAGCCACCGCGGCCGGCTTCTGTGTATCGTCTGAAATTATAGATGTTCGTAATTGTAATTCCTACGTGTTTTTTTCAATTTCGTGCCTTTTCATTTGACTGATTTATGGTGTAGATCAAGTTTATATCGATGACTTGACACTTGTATTATTTATGGTTAATTGGTAATTTTTGCAATATGTCGACGTCTAAATAGTTTTGCAACCTCTTTTAACTCTTTCACTCCCATGTTAAGAAATTTGCTTTGGAAAAAAAATCTGTATTTTATGTTTTAATACAATGCCCTGAACATAAAAGTATGTTCTTTAATATTGTTCACCGAACAATTATAATGTTCATGTCATGTTTTTCATGCATAACACACATTTTGTTCAAGTTACATTATTACTCTGGAAGTTATTTTGTTGATTTTTAGCATTGTCAGATTAATAATGCTTCACCACAGCACCAAAGACAAGCTGGGAATTTGTATCTGACGGGAGGCGTGCTTAGGTAGTCCTTGCAGGTGCGGTGATCACTGTGTCCCCAGTGGTGTAGTGGTCAGAGCAACTGCCTAGAAAGCAGGAGACCCGGGTTCGAATCCCAGCTGGGTACACATTTTCAGCTTTGCCCAATCGCAGTTGATGTCATATATTCTGTGAATATTAAAGACAACACCATTCGCTGCTGAAATAACACGAATGGTACGCACACTCACACTAATGGCCGAATACAGACTTTAGCGTAATACGACTTAGCAGTCGCAGAGATTAATGCCTCTGAAGTTGATACATGCTCCAACAAGCAGCAAAACGTTGTTCTATAGACATGTTTTTCCTCAACAACAACGCGACTTTAAGGAATGGTACTCATAAAGCTGCGTAAAACAGCTTTTAATACGGTGTTGTCTAGGAACTACAGTGGGAATAATAGGGTTAATCTTCTAGTGAGGTTATTAACCGATAAAGTACAGTATCCGTGAAGACTCCAGTTGAGCTGCTGAAATTGTCTCGTAAATCGTTTGGAAGACATGGAACAGAATGGGCCCTGTTTCACTGGTGAACGCCGGATATCACTATGTTATTCTCGATGACTTTCCGACCAGTAACGACGTACTTCAGCTTTCCTAGCAGGAATCGCACAACCGAGACGATATTACATAAGCACGCGATTTGATTAGCAACCGTTTGTGAGGTACAGTGTTAAAAGCCTTCCGGAAATCTAGAAATATAGACTCTAATTGCGATCCCTTGTCGATAGCACTTATCATTTCATGTGAGTGAAGAGCTACTTGCGTTTCTGAAGAGCGATACTCTTTGAATCCGTGTAGACTACGGGTCAGTAGGGCGTTGTCTTTGAGGTAGTTCATAATGCTCGAACCTTCAAGGATTTATATACACAACAATACTTTGTTGTTAGGAAACACTATAACACGTTTTGGTATTATATAACTAAGCAAGTAAGACACACCGATCTATATAAGGATGTGGGTCTCCACATAACGAGCCTGAAATATTTCGCCTGAGTGGGTCCTAGGAGAGGAGAAAATGCTGTCGAAAGCTTTTCCGATAGCACTATATACCTTATTTAGTGCTCTATTTGTTGTTAACGCCGTGGCGTAATGGTCAAGCTAATTTCTTATGAAACAGACCTTCTGGAAGTAATCCCAGGTGCTTCCAACTGTTTTTACTGTTTTTCTCATTTTTATTTTACTTCGTTTCTTCAGACTGTTCAACTGTTTAACGCAGAATTTAAATACATTCAAGCAGTATATTTCCACCATTAGGCGAACGTTTAAATGAAAATTAAGTTTCCAACTATTCTTATGATAACGTTCACTACGTTTTATTCATCGTCACAGTAGGAGTTTTGCAAGTTTTATGATGACAGGTATCACAGAAAAATGTGAAACATATACATATTTCACACCAGGCACATTTTGTGAAGGCGTTGTTTGAGCAGTCACAATTTTTCCGAAACGTGCTTCATTGGAAAGCACACTTCATTCAAGTTTTGAAACGAAGGTTTCTTGCCTATATCAGTCTGTATGCAAACCAAGCGTACTGGATCATAAGGTTGAACACGGGAGCACTGAATTGATGCGGGACGATAGAATGTATTGTAATTGCATCTTCTCTCGATATTTTTTCTCGCTGATGTTGGAGCAATTCAGGGCCACTTTGTAGTTTTTTTTAATTAGTCTAGACGACCCGTGCCAGTAATTCGCACTCAATCTTGATCAGTCACCGATAGGTAAGATAGTAATGGAGAAGAGGCAGATGCAAGTACATACGTAGAAAAGATAATAAACTTTGAATAGTAGTAACAAATGCTAGTCTTATTGTAAGAAAAAAAATGTTCAAATGTTTGTATAGTATATGGGACTTAACTACGGGGTCATCAGTCCCTAAACTTACAAACTACTTATGAACTACTTACGAACTAGGACGGCACAAATATCCATGCCCGAGGGGGGATTCGAACCCCCGACCGTAGTGGCCGTGCAGACCGTGACTGAAGCGCCTTAGTCCCCTCGGCCACCGCGGCCGGCTATTGTAAGAAAATTTGCATAATTAAATACAATGTGATAATTGTGAAACGTTTTCATATTTATTTAAGTTTTTTAAAACTTTATTTTACAAAATTGAGTTCACAACGGTTGCTTGAACACAATGAACAATTACAACATCTGTTGTGCATCGACGTGTAAAACAGAAACGTCATGATGATATACGCTTTCGTAAAGAATCGATTTAACTGCAAGAGCTGTCGTACCTGTTAAATTATTCGTGTAGTTTTCGTCGTTACACCGACGTGTATAACCGAAATTGCGTGATAAACTGTGCTTGCATCAAAGAAGGTCTTTGGCTTGCATAAAGAATAAAGACTCCAAACAACTGCGTGGGTTGTCGTTTATGTTTGTTGAACAGATAGTCAATAGATGACACCTTTGCTTTCATAGAGGCCGCGCAAACTAAGTTGATAGTAGGCGCAATTGCCGATTAGAGAAACCATAAGTACATTTCCCATTAACGATCGTTTGCCTGGTATGTACTTAATTTGCACGAACAGTACAATTTTTTAAAATAAAGTTTTTTGTGAAAACAATAACTATCTGTGTATTTTTTCGTCATTGGTGGAGAACGAAACCTTGAAAATGATTCCTCAATCATTCAAATGTTCAAATGTTCGTAAATCTATCGGACCAAACTGCGTGGTCATCAGCCCGTAGCTTACAAACTACTTAAACCTACGTAAACTAACCCAAGGACAAACACATCCACACCCATGCCCCAGGGAGGACTGGAACCTCCGACGGCGAGCAACCGCGCGCTCCGCAGCGATGTGCCTTAGACCGTTCGGCTACTCCACCGCGGTCCTCAATCATTAATTCTGAATAAGTAACACGGGAGAAATGGCGTACCCATCAAAAGCATCGATGAGAAATAATAAATTTGATTTTTGACTTGGCGATAGAAAATACACATCACACGGTTGAACCAGAGGTATACACTTTGGTGGAATGAAAATCTGAAGGAACGAAGTAAAAAATCAGGAAACACCAGGAATTGATCTTAGGGCGCCTGTTTCGTAAGCAATACGCTTGACCATATCGCTACATCGTTAACGATGAATAGATCGCTAGGTAGGGTGTGTAGTGCTATCGGGGTTAAATTGTACGACGCTTCTCGCCGGGCTGCAGCGGTTATGTTGGCACCAATGGTAATGATGGCAACTCAGATGACCAATAAATGTTTTTTCGTGACAACTTGAATTAAAACGAAAATTTTTTTTCTGAACGGACAGGTGTACATAAGAACCTGTCGACCATAGACCAGGTACAGTATTAAATTTGCAGCTCGTTTCACTCGCAACAATTACATTTACTCTGTAGCTTGTGAAAAATATTGACGCAATTCTACACTTCATTGCCAACGTAAGCACTGAAGCCCGGCGGGAAACGTCGCAGAATTTTACCGCTGTCGGAAATAAACTTTCTAGAGTATTTTCTCCTTTCGTAAGGCGCACACACGCGGAATGCTTCGGGCACGTTATGTGGAACCACACCTCGTTCTACACAAGAATTTGGAGAGCTCCCCATGTAAACATCAGAGGTACCGAGCAAGTGGTGTACTTACATCAGCCTCAGAGGGCGGTGATTCGGTGACCTCGTCCACGTAAACCATCGCTGCTTCCGCTCGCTGGCAAACGGGTCAGGAAAACAATTTGTGCAGACGACGCACCCTCTGTGTCTGCGACGCAGCAGATGGCGAGTGTGGTTTCAGAGGCCGGCAGTCCACTGGGGATTCGCAGACACCATCGCCCCTGCCGAGGTCCGCGGTCGGGCCGCCGATCACCACGTCACGTCACGTCACGTCGAGTCACGCCTTGTCACGCCACGTCACGTCACGCCGGAGCACGCTACGCTCGGCTTGGCCTCGGACGCCGACGCCGACGCCAGCGACGCTGGTGGGACGCGCACTGGATGCTGGGAGGCGCCGCCGGGCGTCGGCCGCCGCCGCCGCCGGCCAATCAGGAGCCGCGAAGGGCCGGGTGGGGAGGGGGGGGAGCCGCGCCGGTGTCCCCACCTGGCGGCCGAAGCGGGAACAGCGGCGCCTGGCGCGTAGGCAGCCGAGCGCTGCAAGCGGCGCGGCCTCACTGACCCACATAGGAGGGCGCGAGGTGCTGTGTGCAGGAGTAACAGCTGAGCCAGGACGAATCTGGACCGCAGGTCACATATCGGCCGCTCATATTTCATGAGTGGCCACTGGCAGGTACTGCAGCTTTAACACTGGCTGACCAGCAGGTAACTGTACTAATAACACTGCAGACCGACGGTGCTGGCTATACAGTATAATGTTCAAATGTCTGTAAATCTATCGGATCAAACTGCGTGGTCATCAGTCCGTAGCTTACAAACTACTTAAACCTAGGTAAACTAACCTAACGTCAAACACACACACACCCATGCCCCAGAGAGGACTCGAACCTCCACGGCGAGCAACCGCGTGCTCCACCGCTTTGCTACTCCACTGCGCCGGCTATACAGTCCATGGACAGCTGAGCTGTACTGTACACGCACCAATTTTCACCTCCCGTCCTTCCTGCACAGTACTCGATCCGCCTTCTCGCCATACGGCTGACATACGCTACCCTGTCCTGTACAAGTCTCTTCATCTGAGAATATGAACGGCAACCTACATCCTTTTGAATCTGCTTACTATATTCGTCCCTTGGTCTCCCTCTACGATTTTTACCCCCACACACTTCCTTCCAATGCTAAGTTGAGAATTCCTTGATGTCTCAGAATGGTTCCAACCAATCTATCCCTTCTCTTAGTCAGGATATGCCAGAAACTTCTTTTCTCTCCAATTCGGTTAAGCACGTCCTCATTAGTTACGTGAGCTACCCATCTAATTTTCGTCATTCGTCTGTAGCACCACATTTCAAAAGCTTCTATCATCTTTTTATCTGAACTCCTTATCGTCCACGTTTCACTAGCATACAATGCTACACCCCAGACAAATGCTTTCAGAATGGACTTCCTAACATTTAAATTAATATTGGATGTTAACAAATTTCGCTTCTTAAGAAACGCTTTTGTCCCCATAGCCATTCTGCGTTTTATATCTTCTTTACTTCAGCCATTAGAAATTATTTTGCTACACAAATAGCTCATTTACTACTTTTATTGTCTGATTATCCTAATATAACGCCTTCAGTAGCTAAAGTAGAATATTCAAAATTTTTAGGTGTTTGCATTGATGAGGGGTTGAATTGGAAGAAACATATTGAAGATCTCTTGAAACGTTAGAGTTCAGCTACGTATGCTATCAGGGTCATTGCAAAAATTTCGTGATATACATCTCAGTAAATTAGCTTACTATGTCTATTTTCATTCACTGCTTACACATGCCCGCAGGGGGCTCCCTTCTGGGGAGTATGTGGGTGGCAACCACATGGCCCTTAGCTACGTCTGACATTGCTTCCACTTACTTGTGTCAGACTTCTGCTTCCTTCCTTCCTATCGGCCTCTCTTGGTCAACTCTCGCTGCTTCGACCCCGACGATATTAGGTTGCGAGGCCCGAGGGCGTCCTTCATTTTCATTTTCTTTCCAACACTTGGCTGTTAACGAAATGGCTCCCGGTACAAGGAAACGGCCAGCAAGGGGCGGATGAGCAGGTAAAGAAGGGGCACCCCCCTTGTCCCAGGGATGAGAAACTGTCCCTAAAGGCTGAGGAAGCACTAACATGGTCAACGGCAGGAGGATGCAGAAGGTAACGGAAAACCACTGCATTAATCACACCACACAGTATTCCCAAATAGAAATATGGCTACGTCCAATTCAAAATTTTCCGGAATTTCAATTCCTCCATTCGGATCTCCGGGTAGGGGGGGATGTATTGGGCAAAGGAATAAAATAACAGTTGTAAAATGGAATGTCAAAACTCTGTTAAAAGCTGGGAAACTAGAAGAGGTTAAGATACTGATGGAAAAGTCACAGCCGGCCGCGGTGGCCGAGGAGACTAAGGCGCTCCAGTCACGGTCTGCACGGCCTCTACGGTCGGGGTTCGAATCCCCCCCTCGGGCATGGATATTTGTGCCGTCCTAGTTCGTAAGTAGTTCATAAGTAGTTTGTAAGTTTAGGGACTGATGACCCCGTAGTTAACTCCCATAACCTTAACAAACATTTGAACATTTTGAAAAGTCACAGCTGGACATATTAGGAATCTGTGAAACTAGACGGTGATTTTATGTCAGGGGATTTCAGGATCATTCACAGTGGTAGTGCTCGATCAGGAAGAAATGTGCGTCACCGTAATTTTAAGAGGACAATGGAAGAACAACGTCTTGAACACATACCACTACAGTGATAGGATAATTATGATTAAAATTAAAGCACAAACTATGGATTTATATGTGATTGCTGTTTACCTACCAACAACAAATAGTAAGGATGAGGAAGTAGAAGTAATATATCAACAAACTGATGACCTAATGAAACTGGTTAATGAGAAGGACCACTTTATCGTAATCTGTGATTTCAATGCACCGATTGGTGAAAGCAAAAAACGATTATGGAATGGCAAGTTCGGGCTAGGAAAAATGAATTCTAGAAGAGAAAGACTGCTAGATTTCTGTGAACAGTACGAGATGATAGTCACCAACACATGTTTTGAAATGCCCAAGAGAAGAAGACATAAGTGGAGAAGTTCAGTAGATGGCGTAAGGTATCAGATAGATTATATCCTAGTCAAGAAGAAATTTATTAATCAAATAAAGTCTAGCCATTCATATTCTGGATATGATATAGACAGTGACCATACCATGTTCTAGTGATAGTAGACTATAGCAGCAAATTTAAGAAATATGAGAGAACTAACTGACACAAATGGTGTGTAGAAAAACTTAAGGAAAAGCAAGTATCTGCACACATGAAAGAATTGACCGATAACCAGATAGGTAACAGGAAAGGATGGGAAGGATTCAAAGAGACTAGAAGTAGCTACTAAGGAACTCGTAGGATCAAGGAAACCATGGATGACCGAGGAAATACTAGACCTTATTAAAGAACTAAACAGACTAAAGAAAAAAAGATTTTGATAAGTAAAAAAGAGTAAAGAATGCAATAACACATAAATTTAGATTGGAAAAAGAAAAGTGGATGTACGACAAACATAAGGAAATTCAAGATCTAAGTGGAGGTCAAACTGATAAAGCTTACTAAAAAATTAAAACAATGCAAAGACAAGAACAAAAATATGGTCAAGAATAAAAACGGCGACCTACTTTCTCAATTAGAGGATGTATGTGTAAGATGGAAAGAGTATATTTGAAGAACTATATGAAGGAGAAGATATTGCTAATGAGGAGGGATTTCTGGAAGAAGAGAACAGTGTGGATGTCGACATGATAGGGCCACAAGAGCGAGGGGGCGGCGGGGGTGGTGTGTGGAGGAAGCCCAGCTGATCGAGACCCAGGCTGGTAAAATATCGGCCGTCCACATTTCAGCCACTGCACCTAGTACACTGGCCGGCCACGGACCGGCGCGGGCAGAAAGCCAGTCAGCTACCTCTACACAGCAGGCGACTGACTCTGCAGACCAACGGCGATACAGTGCAGAGGCGCACGTGGGCAAATTTTCAGCCGAGCTGTGCTGTAGAGGCACACCCAACGATTTTCACCGGCCGTCCTCCCTGTGCCTTCTCTCCAAACAGTCGACATAGCGCATATAGCGCTAAGATACAGAATATTACACCTCGGGTGGCAGCGCCAATTATTACAATTTCAGCAGCAGCGCCGTGCAAATTTTGTACCACTGTGTGTTCCTCGTTACAAACCTAGTGGATAGCTACTAAGTGATCCTAATGACAAAAATAGTTGAATGCACAGGTAGAAATATCACATTTGTTACTATCTAAATTAATATATCATTCACCTTCGGTGTAGAAATATAACAAATGTGACATTTTTTGTGTCCCAGCCTCGTCGCCGCTTTTGTGTCTCGTTTCCGTCGTAGGTGTCGGTGGCCGAATAGAAAGACCGACACAGGAATAAAGGATGCACGCTTGTGCAGGTACGAAGGTGAGCAGCCAGTGGGACAGCAAAAACTAGAAACACTAGAGTAAATTAGAACGAGATATATATTTCTTAGAGACTTAGTAATACTTAACTTTTACATAGCTCAGTACTCCAGAATGCTGATACATAGTTGAGCTAGAGGCCTGCCTAGTGCCTATCTGATTCCGAAGTGTTAGCTGGTTCCTATTTCAGTCCCAAGTGAACGATGTCGTTCAGTGGTGGCCACGAGCGGAGTTGCAGCAGAGGGCGCTCGTGGCTGACGTCGTAAGAACGCCGCGCCGTGCGTGCATGGCGGCGCGCGGCGAAAGTAGGTGCCGCGCACTTTAGACTTGTGCGACACCACAACATTATTCCAAAATTGCACAATAATCTCTATATATAAAAGGAAGTGTCCCGATTGACTGACTGACTGGCTCATCATCGCCCAGCCCAAACCACTGAAGATAGAAACTTGAAATTTTTAAGGGTGTTGATCTTATTCTGTAGGCGTCATTTAAGAAGCGATTTGTCGATATTCCGTCCGTAAGGGGGTGAAATAGGGGATGAAACGTTTTTTTGAAAATACGTAGCTATTTAGGCAATTTTGAAGCTAGAACTACAAAATTTCGGACTTTAATTCAGGGTTCGAATTTAAAAGACACATGTTTCGACATTTTTTGAAATTCGACAAATAAGGGGATAAAATAGGTGACGCAAAAAATTGATTTTCAAAAATATGTTGCTGTTAACTCAAATTTTAAGCTACAACTACGAAACTTGGGATATGGAATCTTGGTCAGGATTAAAATCCATGATTTTTAGTATTTTTGGAAATTCAACAAGTAAGAGGGTTAAATAGAGGATCAAAAATTCTTTTTGAAAACACGTGATATTTGTATAGATGGTTAGACGTTGAAAAATACGTGTTTCGGTATTTTTGGAAATTCAACCATCAACGGGGTTAAATTGGAGAGGGGGTGTTTTTCGAAAATATGTTGCTGTTTAGGCAATTTTGAAGTTAGAACTACAAATTTTCGGATTTGGATTCGGGGTTCAAATTTAAAAGACACGTGTTTTGGTATTTTTGGAAATTAGACCAGTAGGGAGTGAAATATGAGATGCAAAATTTGATTTTCAAAAATATGGTGCTGTTAAATAAAATTTCAAACTATAACTATAAAATTAAGATATGTACTTTTCATCAGGATTAATAAGAAACAACTGGTGCAGACCAACCAGCCTACGCATGCGAAGCAGCGGGGGTACAGCTTGTCATATATAAAAGACCCGGCAGTACTATCATTTCCTCTTTCGTTACATCCCTGTCTCTTGAGTAATAAGTGTCAGCTTTTTTTGTGTTATGTGGAACTTAATACACATAATTACCTCATCAGTCATATTGTCATCTGTCATGAAGGGGAGAGCTTGCATCTCTGACCTCACGCCCTTGCGTTCCCTTTTGAATCAGGGAAGATTTTTATGAAATTCTTCTTAAATGTTTTGGATGGCTGCTTGTATGGCGTTTTACTCCACAGAGTGGTACCGTCTTCAATATCAGATTCATTGCGTCTGAGAGCAAATAAAGATGCATTTCCTAACTGATACTAGTGTATGATACGGTGCTTCAGTAGTTCTTTGTATCATGTCAGCTATATTTGTCATAATATGAGGAAAAATATTTGTAATTCATTAATTTATAATGGAATCAAACTCAATCGACCCACGATATCGGAGTGACTGCTCGTTTGAGTGGTAAAGTACCGTCACAGGTGCTGGTTTACTGCATCTGTGACGCGCACGCGCATTGCCACCGCGATCAGGCTTATAAGGCCGCGCCCGGCACCTCGTCGACAGTCTTCGACTCGCTCTGAAGATGGCCGGAAGTTACGCGGCCGAAATATCAGCGGAAGAAGTGAATTTTACGCGGCTGCATTCCCGAAAGCTAATGGACTATACATTACGCCCTGAAAAGTTGAAAATGCACATTTGAACATTTTTTTCTTCAATTCGGGGCGGACTGAACATTTATCAGTACGAATTGTACTTTACATCATTTGTTGTAATTTCATGTCAGCAACCGACATACATGCCAGCAGTGTATACAACACGTGTAATACCTTCGTTGGTGATACCTAGATAAGTTAGTGGCCGTAGCGTAGGCAGCAAAGTCGGGGCCTGTGAAGGAAGATGTCCCACGGCGCTCGTTCAAGGTTGCTCGGAAGCAATATTTTTCTACTTATGTAGGGTTTTCTGATAGACCCAAAGACTTTGCTATATATTTCATAGCAGTATACTGCATAACATCCGTTGATATGTGAACACAAGTGCGCATCTTCTGAGGAGTGTTCGATTCCTTTTACGAACAGGACAGTCTGCATCGTACTTAGAATAAAATGCACTCTTTATTGTTTCACGTTTTGCGTTTTACACGTTCTTAATATTTTTCTGCTGAATAGCAACACTGACCGTGCAAGAAGGACCTTTAAGTTTTACTTCAGAGCGCGACTGTTGCAATAATGTTTGCCTTATGTGAAGACCTTCTCTATTGTTATGCCGCACAGTATATCATGAAAATTTTATAATTCGCTGCAACTTTTCTAAGAGTTTTATGTTCATAGGTATTTTATTGTTAGTTCTATATCACAAAATATATAACGAACATATATACAAGCACGGAAATAAGCGATTTAATAGACGTAAAGGAGGAATTTCTCTTATTTCGTAAATATGTTCTGTTATATAGGCCTACGTATGTAACAATAAAATATCTATGAACATAAGACCCTTAGAAAAGTTGCATGTTACTTCAATAAGTGGAATGAATTATAAAAATATCATGGCAAACTGTGCGATATAAAATTAGAAAAGACCTTCACATAATGCCTTGGTGTGGTGACCACCGCGTTGCCACTCAATATGCACTCTCAAGTATTAACTAATTGCTCTCTGTATGTGTAGGCAAACCTAAAGTTTTAGCGTTTGTAGATTTGGAGAAAGCTTTTGACAATATTGATTGCAATACACTCTTTCAAATTCTAGAGACAGCAGGGGTAAAATACAGGGAAGGGAGAGTTATTTACAACTTGTACAAAAGGCAGACTGCAGTTATTAGACTCGAAGGGCATGAAAGGGAAGAATTATTTGGGAAGGGAGTAAGACAAGTTTGTAGCATTTCTGCAATGTTATTCAATTTGTACATCGAGCAGGCGGTGAAGGAAAGCAAGAAAAAAATTGGATTAGGGATTAAAGTTCAGGGTGAAGAAATAAAAACAGTGCGTTTTGCTGATGACGTATTTCTGTCAGAGACAGCAAAGGACTTGGAACAGCAGTTGAATGGAATGGACACTGTGTTGAAGAGAGCGTATAATATGAACTTTAACAAGAGCAAAACAAAGATAATGGAATGCAGTCTTAAAAACTCAGGCGATGCTGAAGGAATTAGATTAGGTAACGAAACAATGAAGGTGGCAGGTGAGTTTTGTTACTTAGGCAGTAAAATACCATATGACGGTCGCAGTACAGAGGATATAAAATGCAGAATGGCAATGGATATAAAAGCATTCTTGAAAAAGAGACATTTGTTAACACTGACTATCGATTTAAGCCTAAGGAAGTCTTTTCTGAAGGCATTCGTGTGGAGCGTTGCCTTGTACGGGAGTGAAACATGGACGATAAACAGTGTGAACAGGAAGAATGAATGAAATGAGGTGCTACAGAAGAATGCTGAACATTAAGTGGGTCGATCGCGTAACTAATGAAGAGGTACTGAACAGAATTGGTGAGAAAAGGAATTTTCGGCATACCTTGACTAAAAGAAGGGATCGCTTGGTAGGACACATTCTTAGATATCGAGGAATCGTAAATTTAGCATTGGACGAAAGTGTGTGGGGTAAAAATCCCGGAGAGAGACCAAGAGACGCGTTTAGTAAGCAGATTCAAGTGGATGTGGGTTGCCGTTCTTACGAGGAGATGAAAAGGCTTGCTCAGGATAGAATAGGATGGAGAGCTGCATCAAACCAGTCTCCGGACTGAAGACCATAACAACAACAACAACAACATGCGTTGACACCGGAAATTAAGTATCGCGGCCAACACAATGAACGAACACTGTGCAATGTATAGTGATCTCCACTAGAGTATCACTTAGATTCACTTTGACAAGAGTGCTACTTCACAGTGAAATACTGTAATGGAGCACTCGCTCTGAACACAGTACTGAGCATACGCGCCCACTGTGTGTTCTCGCTCTCGAGTACGTAGCAGAAGTCTCTTCAAAATCTGCCTGTCTCACCAGCCGCATTTCATGGCGTTCTTCCTCTTCCAGATCATGTCGCCACGTCAGAGACATTAGCTTTGTTCGAAGAGTTGCCAGAAAGCTACTTGAAGAGCCAGGAAGCAGGCGCTACTGAGGAATGCGCGGCAATGGTGACGTCATGTGTCCGTGCTTGGTGTTTGGGCTCTTCGAACACCCATCTCGTTTTATTTAGCCTGTTCGCTACCTTCGCTAGTGTACCGCAAAAAGACAGCAGAATGAACAGCAACGGCGCTAATGTTATTTACATCATGTTTGATCTGTTTATTGAGCACTCATCATTTAGATAATTACATGAGATGGGTTTCGTCATAAAACAAATATGTTTAGACGCATACTTAAATGAAAGATACACATAATATATAGAAAAATATTTACAATATAGCACAGTATAGGCCTACTACTTACAATATATACAGTTTCGCATTTCATTAAGGAAAGTTGTTGGTACTTTTTACAGATTATATTTTATTTAAATACTGCTTCGCTATATGATAACTTTTTGTAAGGAGAAACATTTTGATATCTTTTTCAAAGTTGTCCGTACTAGTTATGTGTTTAATGTCGTGAGTCAACTTATTGTACAATACTGTCCTGAGTTGTCATTTTGTGTTTTCTTGTAAGATGCAGGTGCTTCCTAATTCGTGGAATATGGTTATGTATGTAAGTTAGCTGTTTCTTCCACACAGGAACCACTCGTTCGACACACAGGAAACGTCGTGGTGTAGAAACTCAACATTAGCTATTATAGAGTTCTTCAAGTACCATAGCGAGAGATTTAAACTGAAACAGCTGTTGCAGGGCGGTAGGGCGGCTTATTTGAAAGAAAATTGTGGAAAAGCATTCACCGCAGTGTAGTACGAGAACAAATGGAGATGTCTATTAAGGGGATGCAAAAAACGTTGTCAGTAATAGGCCCAGGTCCTGTTTTGGAGACAACAACGTTGAATTTACTGTCTCGTCGTGATAAACGCCCAATACTTCGGTACGGTGACAACAGATGCCTCAAACCGGAATAAGCACTGTCACCCAAATTATAAAAACCTTGGCACTTTTCCTCAGTGGTTTCCGACAGCGTACTCGTTCTGAATACTCTGATAACGTGGAGTGACCCAGAATAGGTCTCTAATGTGTCTCTTGAAAAAACCGCCTGCAACTGAACGGGAAAAAATCTGATCTTTTTTGCACATGTCTATTCTGACATGGGTCCCATCTATTGCACCTGTCATTCCTTTATTGCACAAATGGGACTCAGTGTCAGCTATTGCCTCTGCAGTTGATCACTTAACGTCCACACTTAGGCTACTCATAAATTTTGCAACTCTTTTAATTTTCAAACACAACGAGCTGATAAACATTGAACCTGTCTTCTACATTCAAGGGCAGCAAACCACAAAAAAGAATCAGATTATGCTGTAATAGGAGTCTCTCCCCCATTCCCGCGTACTGGTACATATAAGAAACCAAATTTATAAATTCTATTGTCGGAGCCCACCCCACCTAAAAAGGTTGGACAATTTTCTTATCTGAGAAACGTAGCACAAGGTACTTTAAAAAATCTGATTTTTATTTTTATTTCGGCGCAACAACATTGCGTACAAATCGACGTCACTGGAGACGAAATCTGAAACGCTCGACATTTGGAACGAATTTAATTTTGAATTCTGTTACCTTCTACAGGTGATTTTATAAGAATAAATACTGTGCAATTACAGAAGAAATACACAATAGTCTGTGTTCACTTCTGAGGTTACTTCCATTTTGAACAAGGGCGCGTCCTGTATCCCCACCACAAATGAGAGAGCTACGCGCATGCGCGAATATGGCAGCCAGAAAAATTTCCTCGGGCAGCATCTGCCTCCTTGGCTCTGCTTGCTAGCAGCTCTTCGAACAGCTGACGCCCCTCATCAAGTAGCCAGATTCGGCGCCAGGCGCTCTTCAAACACGAACTTTCGTTCTGCGCATGCGCGGTAGCCAGAAAGCAACTCTTCGAACGAAGCTATTGTCTACCTAATGATCGCTTACGAAACTGGCCAATAGTAATCCAGTTAACATGTTTCTTGTATAACGTGTACCACCTTACAGTGTTCTGTTCACCGACTCAGTGATTGTGGTCTTCACGTCTTAATAAATCTCCACAGCATCAAATTTCAGGACAGTTACCTTGATATCTCGTGGATGTACAATCTTCTTAAAACACAGCATCTACATAACCTGCTTACTAGAATCCCTAGAATTCATTCAGAATACATGCAACTAGAGAAATGTTCTCTATTTTATGCGTGCGTCAAAATTAAGGCAAGAACTTAGAGCAAACACCAGGTATCTGAAAAGCTGTTTAATTTCATCACTTTTGCCCTACAAAGCATTACAACAATATGTACATCGGTGCCCAAACCGACATAGTGGCGACTTGGAAAGCTGTTACAAGACTGCCTTTTCTCGATCTTTGTGCGGCCTTTTTTTATAGTCTGGCCTACAATACCATACATTGTTACAACTATGAAAGATACGGAAAACAATTAGTTCGGCCATGTTATGGCAAGATAATAGCAGCTTTACATTCGAAGTTAAGGTAATTATCAATTTACATAGATTCATAATAATCCTGCTCTCATATATTGGGTTGCGGATCTGAAATATGCTTAACTATAAAATACAACAATACATTGTTTGTGTATAATAACATCTCGAAAAATAGTGAAGGGCAAATGTTCCTACTATGTACAGAATAATGAAATAATGTATTAGTTGTGTTGCTGTACACAAGAACATGGGAATATTTCATATAGGCTTAGTTAATCTACAATGCTGCTACGGTCGGGGCTTCGAATCCCCCCTCGGGCATGGATATTTGTGCCGTCCTTAGTGTTAGCTAGTTCATAAGTAGTTTGTAAGTTTAGCGACTGATGACCCCGTAGTTAACTCCCGTAAGCTATAGAAACATTTGACTTACAATGCTGCCCATTCTGGCAAGTTTATATTCCAAACATTAATTATATTTGTGTTTTCATGGCCAGTTCCTACTCAAATATACAATAGAATATATCTCTAAGCATACTATTTCACTTTATGTTTTCCTAAATAGCATAGTAGCAGGTTTCGGTCTCATGGCCACGTGCTCTTGTTTATTTTCCTATTTTATGCTGAAATATTATTTTTTTCACATGTTCAAATGTTTGTATAGCTTATGGGACATAACTACAGGGTCATCAGTCCCCAAACTTACAAACTACTTGTAGAGTAGCTAATACTAAGGACGGCACGAATATTCATACCCGAGGGGGGATTCGAACCCCCGACCGTAGTGGCCGTGCAGACCGTGACTGGAGCGCCGCAGTCCCCTCGGCCACCGCGGCCAGCTATTATTTGTTTGTTTTCCTAGCAATGCATGTATGTTCTCTTAACCAATATTTTACCTAGAAATCATGTTCCTTATATTACACATACTCTGAGGTTACAGACTGGCATTTAAAATTTGAGGTTCAAATAAAATAATTTGTTTAATTTGTTATTTAGGTGATGAAGCAGTAAACATTTAGCTCCGTAGCTTGCCTATTACATCTCAGTTGGGTTACCGTATTTTGTTAGCAACGCTTTTGTTATGATCGTCGCTAGGTGCCACATCACCCCAGGTTGCATCATGTGTTTTGACTCAGGTGACCTGCGTGTCCCCTTAGCATTACTCGTAACGTGACAAACATCCATTGTTCACTGTTGTGAAAGCGAGCTCGGGGAATTCTCAGGTGGCCTGGGTCATGTCGTAGTGGGGTTATTTCCTGCGGGTCTCTTCCCCAGAACGCAGTACGTTGTTATCGACGGCGAGTGTTCATCAGAGACGAGCGTATCGTCAGGCGTGCCGCAGGGAAGTGTGATAGAACCGCTATTATTTTCTATCTATATAAATGATCTGATGGACAGAGTAAGTTGTAATTTGCGGCTGTTTGCTGATGAAGCTGTGGTGTATGGGAGGGTGTCGTCTTTAACTGACTGTAATAGCATACAGGATGACTTAGACAAAATTTCTAGTTGGTGCGAAGAATGGCAATGTAGAAAAATGTAAGGTGATGAGCATGAGTAGGAAAAACAATCCCATAATGTTCGAATACAGCATTGGTAGTGAGCTTCTTGATGCTGTCGCATCGTTCAAATATCTAAGCGTAACATTGCATAGCGATATGAAATGGAACGAACATGTAAGGACAGTAGTGAGTAAGGCGGACAGCCGACTTCGGTTTATTGGGAGAATTTTGAGAAGATGTACTTCATCTGTAAACGAGACCGCATATAAAACGCGTATAAAACGCTTGTACGACCACATCTTGAGTATTGATCAAGTGTTTGGGACCCGCAGCAGATCAGTTTAAAGGAAGACATAGAGGCAGTTCAGAGGAAGCAGCTAGGTTTGTTACTGGTAGGATCGACCAATGCGCGAGTGTCACGGAAATGCTCCGGCAACTCAATTGGGGATCGCTGGAGGAAATACGACGTTCTTTTCGTGAATTTCTGTTGAGGAAATTTAGAGAGCCGGAATTTGAAGCTGAGTGTAGTAAGATCTTGCTGCCGCCTACTTACATATCACGTGGTGATCACAAAGACAAGATAAGAGAAATTAGGGCTCGTACGGAGGCATATAGGAATTCTTTTTTCCCGCGTTCTATTTGGGAGGGGAATAGGAAAGGAAATGCCTAGTAGTGGTACAGTGTACCCTCCGCCACGCACCTTACGCTGAATTGCGGAGTATGTATGTAGATGTCGATGTAATTGCTCCAGGCTCGAGTTTAACCCTTTTTTATCTTTTCACTTTGATATTTTGAAATTTTTTTTATATAGGCCTGAAGAGACTTAGTACCAAATTATATTTATAAAACTTCGTGGCAGATTAAAATTGTGTGCCGGATCCGGGACTCGAACCTGGGACCTTTTCCTTTCGCGGGCAAGCGGTCTAGCGACTGAGCTATCCCGACACGACTCACGATGCCGCCTCACAACTTTATTTCCGCCAGTACCTCGCCTCCTACTTTCCTAACTTCACAGAAGCTCTCCTGCGAAACTTGCAAGACTAGCACTCGTGGAAGATAAGATATGGTGGAGACATTGCTTAGCCACAGCTTGAGGGATGTTTCCAGAGTGAGTCCTGTCGGGATAGCTCAGTCGGCAGAGCGCTTGCCCGCGAAAGGCAAAGGTCCCAGGTTCGAGTTCCGGTTCCGGCACACAATTTAATATGCCAGGAAGTTTCATATCAGCACACACTCCGCTGCAAAGTGAAAGTTTCAAATGTTCAAATGTTTGTATAGCTTATGGGACCTAACTACGGGGCCATCTACATCTACATCTACATCTACATAGATACTCTGCAAATCACATTTAAGTGCCTGGCAGAGGGTTCATTAACCACCTTCATAACTTTTCTCTACCGTTCCATTCTCTAATAGCGCGCGGGAAGAAAGAACACCTAAATCGTTCCGTTTTTGATCTGATTTCTCTTATTTTATTGGGATGGTCATGTCTCCCTAAGTAGGTGGGTGCTAGCAAAATATTTTCACATTCAGAAGTAAAAGTCGGTAATTGAAACTTCGCAAACAGATCACGCCGCAATGCATAACGTCTTCCTTTTAATGATTTCCACCCCAATTCGTGCAACATTTCCGTGACGCTTTCCCCCCCGTAACAAAACGAACTGCCCTTCTCTGAACCTTCTCAATGTCTTCCGTCAGTCTCACCTGGTGAGGGTCCCACAAGGGCCAACAGTACTCCAGGAGAGGACGCACAAGTGTGATGTAGGCAGTCTCTTTGGTGGAGCTGGTGCATCTTTGAAGCGTTCTGCCAATGAAACGTAACCTTTGGTTCGCCTTCCCCACAATATTTTCTATGTGTTCTCTGCAGTCAAAGTTGTTCGTAATTGTAACTCCTAGGTATTTGGTAGAATTTACTGATTTATCGCGTAATTGAAGTTCAGCGGATTTCTTTTAGTGGTCATGTGTATTACTTCACACTTTTCTTTATTTAGTGTCAATTGCCAATTTTCGCACCAAGTAGAAATTTTGTCTAAATCGCTTTGCAGTTGCTTTTGATCCTCTGTTGACTTCACTAACCGATAAACGACAGCATCATCCGCGAACTGTCTAAGGGAGCTATTCAGATTATCTCCTAAATCGTTTATAAACACGAGGAAGAGTAGGGGACCAATAACGCTTCCCTGTGGAACGCCAGATATCACTTCTGTTTTACTCGATGACTTACCGTCAATTACAACGAACTGTGTCCTTTCTGATAGGAAATCGTGAATCCAATCCCACAATTGGGGAGATATTCCATAAGCACGCAATTTCATTAGAAGCCGCTTGTGGGGTACAGTATCAAAAGCCTTCCGGAAATCCAGAAATATGGAATCGATTTGAGATCCCTTGTCGATGGCACTTAACACTTCATGTGAATAAAGGGCAAGCTGTGTTTCGCAAGAGCGATACTTTCTGAATCCGTGCTGACTATTGGTTAATAGGTCGTTCTCTTCGAGGTAGTACATAATATTCGAACAAAGTATATGTTCCAAAATCCTACTGCAAATCGACGTCAATGAGATAGGCCTGTAATTTTGGGGATCACTCCTATTGCCTTTCTTGAATATTGGAGTAATTTGGGCAACTTTCCAGTCTTTGGGTACGGATCTTTCGCTGAGTGATCGGTTGTAAATTATAGCTAAGTACGGAGCTATTGCATCAGCATACTCTGAGAGGAATCTAGTTGGTATACAATCTGGCCCGGAAGATTTATTTTTGTTTAGTGACTTAAGTTGTTTTACTACTCCAGGAACATCTACTTCTAAGTTTCGCATGCTGGCAGCTGTTCTTGGATTGAGTACTGGAGTGTTCACTTCGTCTTCTTTGGTGAAAGAATTTCGGAAAGCTGTGTTTAGTAATTCTGTCTTAGCAGTACTGTCGTCGGTAGTATTACCATTGCTATCGCGTAGTGAAGGTATTGTTTGTGTTTTGCCGCTAGTGTACTTCACATATGACCAGAATTTCTTTGGATTTTCTGCAAGATTACGAGACAGGATTTCGTTGTGGAAACAACTATAAGTTTCGCGCATTGAAGTCCGCGCTAGGTTGCGAGTTTCAGTAAAAGATTGCCAGTCTTGCGGATTCTGTGTCTTTTTAAATTTTGCATGCGTTTTTCTTTGTTTCTGCAACAGTGATCTGACCTGTTTTGTGTACCACGGGGGGTCAGCCCCCTCTTTTATTAATTTATTTGGTATAAATCTCTCGATTGCTACTGATATTATGTCTTTGAAAGTAAGCCACAACTGATCTACACTCGCATTTTTAGTTTTGAAGGACTGGAGACTATCACTCAGGAAAGCGTGAAGCGAATTTTTATCTGCTTTATTGAATAGATGTATTTTTCGTTTATTTTTGGTGCATTTGGGAATTCCGATATTCAGTCTCGCTACTACAACTCGATGTTCGCTAATCCCTGTATCTGTTTTGATGCTCTTTACTATCTCGGGATTGTTTGTTGCTAGGAGATCAAGAGTATTTTCGCAACCACGTACTATTATAGTGGGTTCATGAACTAACTGTTCGAAGTAGTTCTCAGAAAAAGCATTCAGAACTAGTTCGGACGATGTTTTATATTTGCCCCCGGTTTTGAATACGTAATTATGCCAACATATCGAGGGTAAATTAAAGTCACCACCGATTATAACAGTATGCTTCGGATACCTATTTGAAATATGATTCAAGCTTTCTTTGAACATTTCTGCAACCGCATCGTCTGAGTCAGGGGGCCGATAAAAAGATCCAATTATTAATTTATTTCGGTGGTCAGGTATAACCTCTACCCAGACCAATTCACAGGAAGTATCTGCCTCAGTTTCGTTGCAGGATAAACCGTTTGTAACAGCAATAAACACGCCACCCCCTGTTTTATTTATTCTATCCTTTCTGAAGACCATTTGGCCCTTTGAAAAAATTTCGGCCGATTTTATCTCAGGCGTCAGCCAGCTTTCAGAACCTATAACGATTTGTCCCTCAGTACTTTCTATCAGCGCTTGGAGCTCTGGAACTTTCCCAACACAGCTACGACAATTTACAACTGTTACACCAATGGTTTTTATGTCTACTTTCTTCCCGTGTCTGACCTGCCCCCTTTGAGACTGAAACCCATTTTGTGTATTCCCGAGGCCATCTAACCTAAAAAACCGCCCAGTCCACGCCACACAGCCCCCGCTACCCGTGTAGCCGCTTCCTGAGTGTAGTGGACTCCTGACCTATTTAGCGGAACCCGAAAACCCACCACCCTTTGGCGCAAGTCGAGGAATCTGCAGCCGACACGGTCGCAGAACCGTCTGAGCCTCTGATTCAGACCCTCCACTCGGCTCTGAACCAAAGGTCCGCAGTCAGTCCTGTCGACAATGCTGCAGATGGTGAGCTCCGCTTTCATCTTGCAAGCAAGACTGGCAGTCTTTACCACTTCTGATAGCCGCTCAAAACCAGAGAGGATCTCTTCCGATCCAAAGCGACACACATCATTGGTCCCGACATGAGCCACCACCTGCAGTTGGCTGCACCCTGTGCTCTTCATGGCATCCGGAAGGAGCCGTTCCACATCCGGAATGACTCCCCCCGGTATGCACACGGAGTGCACATTGGAATTCTTCCCCTCCCTAGTAGCCATTTTCCTAAGGGGCTCCATTACCCGCCTAACGTTGGAGCTCCCAACTACCAACAAACCCACCCTCTGTGAGTGCCCGGATCTTGAAGGCAGAGGGGCGAGTACAGGACAAGCGACACCATCCGCATCAGGAACATCCCCTGCCACAGACAGCGCCTCGAATCTGTTAGCAACACAAACCGGGGAGGCCTCCACTTCGGTCCCCCGGGAAGTCTTACGCCGCCTGACACGCGCTGAGGGGACCTCCCAATCCACCACGGATTGGGGGGCTACCTCCTCGCGGGCAGTGAGCGGGCTGGCCACAGCCGCAGGTCGATCGGAGGGCACAACAGACGCACAGGGCGTCTGCTGCACCCCCGCGAGCGGCCCACAACAGCGGCGCCCACCCACCGCAGTCTCAAGCGTTGCCAGCGAAGCCAACGCCGCCTGAAGCTGCGAGCGAAGAGTCACCAACTCTGCCTCCATCCGTTCGCAGCAGTCACAGTTCCTAGCCATTCTAAAAACCTTTGTTTCTTCCAAGTAAGTACGTCAGAGGACTCAGTAGTTTGATAAAGAGTGAGCTTTGTAAAGTATAAGTACATCCCAACTATGAACCAGGGCTATGGATCCATTGTTCTCTTATCGCACTGTGAACGTTATTATCGACATTGGTTTCTTAGTTTGAATGGGTTTTCTACATACATTTTCAGATTCTAAAAGTTTCGTCTTGGAATAAGCTTTATTTCACAGGAATATTGGGTATGCCGTGTGCGATAATAGATGAACAGGGAGTGGGTGATGGACAGATTGTTTAGGGGGGAGGGGGAGGAGGACATAGACTTGGCCAGGTTATATATATATATATAGTCAGAAACGTTTTCTTTTTCATAACTGAAGCTGTCACTATTGCCACGACATTTTGTATCGATCTGTTTCCGCCATCGCCACTTATTCTGCCATGTAAATAAGGATGTGCATCTACTATTTTGGTCTTTCATTTCCTCACCACTTCATTGATAGTTCAGAATTTGCTGATACAACTTGACTACATGCCATTAATTATGTCATTTTTTGTAGATATCCTTCAATGGAGGAAGAAATTCCTCTCAGTGTTGGCTTCTAGGACAGTTTTATATGGAAGTGGAACACAGGCATCGGGAAAATGGACGAGTAGATGTTCAAATGTTTGTAAACTTATGGGACTTAACTGCGGGGTCATCAGTCCCTAAACTTACAAACTACTTACGAACTAGCTAACACTAAAGATGGCACAAACATCCATGCCCGAGGGGGGATTCGAACTCCCGACGGGGAACGGTCTCGCACATCATAGCACAGCGCCTCAGTGCGCTCTGCGGACGAGTAGAGAATCAGAGAATTCGAGGTGTGGTGTTGCAAGACGAATGTTCAAAATCAGGTGGAGTGATTAATATAATTAGTGAGGAGGTAATCTGCAGAATCAGCGAGGAATGGGTCTATTGCAGGAAGAAGGGACAAGAAGTTTAGACAAGTGATATATCATCAGGGAATAGCCTCCGTGCTACTAGATGGAACTGTATAGGGTTAAAATTATAGAGGAATACAGAGAATTGGACATATACAACACACAATAACGGAGGAATTAGGGCCCAACTTATACTCCAAAATACAGATGTTGGGACAGGAGACAAGTTCGTGACTTGTCACATTCAAAAGTCATACGACTGGTTACTCAAAAAAATCAAATAAAAAGTGTCTTTAAACCATCACTCTTCGTTTCGTTCTTCTGTGAGATCATTTTTAATGCAAACTGAAGGTATTTTTATCGCATGGACAACGTTTCACGTTGCGGAGACAGCACGTATAAGGGTCTTTATTCTTTTGGTGGTACTAACTGACTGAAATACCATCGTCATGGACGATTTAGTTTAAGGGTCGTAGCGCGGCCGCTTAATATGCGCGGCTGTGGTTTCAGCGTTACAATGCGCATGCGCGGCTGAGGTTCAAATTCTATTTGAAAGGAACCATCCCGGCATTTGCCTGGAGTGATTTAGAGAAATCACGGGAAACCTAAATCTGGATGGCCGGAGGTGGATTTGAACCACCGTCCTTCGGAATACGAGTCCAGTGTCTTATCACTGCTAAAGCCACCTCGCTCGGTGTAGTGTGTTAGAGAAAGTTTGTATAATAGTTATGGATTAATTGAAGGAATACCTACTACATGATGTAAAATGGACATGTTTTTAGAAACGATCGCTATACTTTGTGTAAATTTGACGATGATGACTCAGTAAAAATCTTATCTTATTGTTTTTTGATGAAAAATATTTTTATCATTTTGTCAAAAACTGACGTTTTCAGCTCATGGTTGTGTATGATGTACAAGATGATTCTTACAACAAAGAAAACAGCAACGAACCACAAATGTGATTGGTTGCTGTTCTCTTTATTGTAAGAATCATCCTGTATATAAAATACAAGCTACAAGTACCCGGCTTTGCCCGGGTGTAACCATTTTGTTTTCAAGGTCAAGTGTACAAAATTTCATCAAGACCAGTGCGAAGATATAGACGGACACATTGAAAACGCACTTTCATTTTTTCTCAAATTTTGCCGTTGGTTTTCGATAAAAAAAGAAATAATAATAATAAAAAAAGAAATGAAACCTGTCTAAGAACGTTCCCCATGCAATTCTGTGTGCGTGTACAAAATTTCTCGTTATTTGGTTGTCCGGATGTTGAGTTATAAGAGAACAGACAGACAGACAACAAATGCGTCTTATAAGTACAGAGATTTTGTTTATTTCCTGTTGATGGCAGCAGTTGCAGAAACCGGTCGACCAAAACAAATAAAAGTATTTTCAGTTCTGGCACAAGAATTATTTTTTCAAAGTACATCGCGGCTGTATACTGCCACCCCAAAACAACATTAACAGAAAGAAATCTGTCGAGTATCGGCAGTTAACTCTTCCAACAATGTCAATTGTAAACAGAGGGGACGTGTAGTTTTTGCAACAAGAAAAAAAAATCACCCCCATTGCACCTGAAACGGGCGTACGTTTTCCCGTCTCAGACTCGGGAATCTGAAACTTGCTCGGGATGTGACGTCACAGGAGACACAGAAACCCGCCGTTTCTGTGCTAATGACGGCCGAGATATACGCTCGTGGCGCAGATCCGTAATTAAAAACTTGCGTTCCGTTCCGGTCGCGGCGGTGTCGAGTTTTAGGCTGCCGACTTGGTCTAATTATTTCTCTTATAATGAGAAGTGCCTCCCTGGCGGGCATATCTTACACTCCCAGGGAAGGTGTCACCTGGTCGTTAGCGAGGCTAGCACAAGGCAAAATGCAGGGCGACCGTCTTCAAAGTTGCCTGAAAGAAGAGCACACTGTAGCGAGTCCAATTCAAACGACTGGCAGGAAAAACGCATAGTTTCCTGCGCGTTGTCAAAGCGCATTCACTTGCTACCAAAAGGTGTTTTCCGAATTCGGCAAAGTAAAGACTTGCATTTTTTAAGCCTTTGTTCCAGTTATCTCTCTATATATATAACCGAAACGACAAGCATTCACTCACTCACTGACTAAATACGAAATCTCGAAAACTACTGCACCTATGAAGCTGAAATTTTGTCGGTATGTAGTTGATATGTAGAAGACGTCGCCGGCCGCGGTGGCCGAGGTGACTGAGGCGCTCCAGTCAGGGTCAGCACGGCCACTACGGTCGGGGGTTCGAATCCCCCCTCGGGCATGGATATTTGTGCCGTCCTAGTTCGTAAGTAGTTCATAAGTAGTTTGTAAGTTTAGGGACTGATGACCCCGTAGTTAAGTCCCATAAGCTTAACAAACATTTGAACACTTTTTTAGAAGACGTCAGCTCAGATTTTTCTTTTTGTTTTGTTTTATTTGGGATAAGACAGAATTAAGGTGCATGGCGGAGGATACTTATCCTACAGACTGACGAAATCTACAATTTCATTCCGATCTTCACGAAATTTTCAATGATTGACTTTCAAACCAAGAGGAAGGTCACCGGCCATCTGAAGTTTCATACGGTGCAAGGGGGAGAGGGTACGTTGCAACATAAAAATGCATCCCTAAATGTCTTGGTCGCGCCGTAACTTGAGAATGGCTTTGCCGATTTCACAGGTACTGTCTCTGTTGTTTCCGTTATTCTCACAACAAGTGTCGTATGAATTAAAACTGGAAAAAAACATTGAGAACAACAAGGTGCGATTTTCAATGTAACCCTGTATTTGGCATACAAACCTATAGTTTTATTACGATCTTTATGAATTTTTGAACACATGACCTTTAAACCAACCAAAAACCACTTGGTACGTAAATGTTCACCGAATGAGGTGGCGCAGTGGTAACACACTGGACTCCCATTCGGGAGGACGGTGGTTCAAATCCATCTCCGGTCATTCAGATGAAGGTTGTTCCCGCACTTGCAGGGTCGACTTTGTTAATGCGGGTTTGATACGTTAACATTTACGGGGTGGCAGTATGCCCTTCCTGGCAGAAAATGTGTTCCCCAAATATCCGCGTATAGTGTTGTATGTGTGGAAGTGTAAAGGGTTACCAAAATGTTCGCGAATCGTGTAACTCAGGCGGGACTTGGGTTTTGTTTGTTATGGTCTTCAGTCCGGAGACTGGTTTGATGCAGCTCTCCACCCTACTCTATCCTGAGCAAGCCTTTTCATCTCCTCATAAGAACGGCAACCCACATCCACTTGAATCTGCTTACTATACGCGTCTCTTGGCCTCCCTCTGCGATTTTTACCCCACACGCTTCCCTCCAACGCTAAATTTACGATTCCTCGATGTCTAAGAATGTGTCCTACCAAGCGATCCCTTCTTTTAGTTAGGGTATGCCAAAAATTCCTTTTCTCGCCAATTCTGTTCAGTACCTCTTCATTAGTTATGTGATCTACCCACCTAATCTTCAGCATTCTTCTGTAGCACCACATTTCAAAAGCCTCTATTCTCTTCCTGTCCGCACTGCTTATCGTCCATGTTTCACTCCCATACAAGGCAACACTCCACACAAATGCCTTCAGAAAAAGACTTCCTTACACTTAAATTAATATTCGATGTTAGCAAATTTCTCTTTTTCAAAAATGCTTTTCTTCCCATTGCCATTCTGCATTTTATATCCTCTGTACTGCGACCATCGCATGTTATTTTACTACCTAAGTAACAAAACTCATCTACCACCTTCATTGTTTCGTTACCTAATCTAATTCCTTCAGCATCGCCTGATTTTCTAAGACCGCATTCCATTATTTTTGTTTTGCTCTTGTTAATGTTCATTTTGTACGCTCTCTTCAACACACTGTCCATCCCATTCAACTGCTCTTCCAGGTCGTTCGCTGTCTCTGACAGAATTACAATGTCATCAGCAAAACGCAATGTTTTTAATTCTTCCCCCTGAACTTTTATTCCTTCACCAAATTTCTCCTTGCTTTCCTTCATCGCCTACTCAATGTACAAATTGAATAACATCGGAGAAAGGCTACAACCCTGTCTTACTCCCTTCCCAACTGATGCTTCCCTTTCATGCCCTTCGAGTCTAATAACTGCGGTCTGGCTTTTGTACAAGTTATAAATAACTCTCCTTTCCCTATATTTACCCCTGCTGACTTCAGAATTTGAAAGAGTGTATTCCAGTCAACATTGTCAAATGCTTTCTCCAAATCTACAAAAGCTAAAAATGTAGGTTTGCCTTTCCTTAGTCTATCTTCTAAGATAAGACGTAAGGTAAGTATTGCCTCCCGGGTTCCTACGTTCCTCCTGAATCCAAACTGATCTTCCCCTAGGTCAGCTTCTACCAGCTTTTCCATTCTCCTGTAGATAATTCGTGTTAATATTTTGCAACCATGACTTATCAAACTGATGGTTCTGTAATTTTCACACCTGTCTGCACCTGATTTCTTTGGAATGGGGATTATTACATTTTTCTTAGAGTCTGAGGGCATTTCGCCTGTCTCATATATCCTACACACCAGTTCAAATAGTCTTGTCATGGCTGGCTCTCCCAGAGACTTTAGTAGCTCTGAGGGTATATCATCTACTCCTGGGGCCTTGTTCCGAACTAGGTCTTTCAAGGCTCTGTCAAATTCATCTCTGAGTATAGTATCCCCTATTTCATCTTGATCTACTTCCTCTTCCCTTCCTACAACATCGTCTCTAAGTTCATTTCCTTTGTAGAGCTGCTCTATGTACTCTTTCCACCTTTCAGCCTTTCCTTCTTTGCTGAGAACTGGTTTCCCATCTGAGTTCTTGATATTTGTAGAATTGCTTTTCTTGTCCCCAAATGTCTCTCTGATTTTCCTGTAGGCGGTATCTACTTTTCCCCTTATTATACATTCTTCTACAGATTTGCATTTGGCTTCTAGCCACTCCTGCTTAGCCATTTTGCACTTCCTATCAATCTCATTTCTTAGTCGTCTGTACTCCATTTTGCCTGTTTCATTTACTGCATTTTTATATTTTCTCCTTTCATCAATTAAATTTAGTATCTCCTGTGTTATCCAAGGATTTTTTGCAGGTCTTGCCTTTCTACCTATTTTGTCCTCTGCTGCCTTCACTATTTCATCTCTCAATGCTACCCATTCCTCTTCTACTGTTTTATTTCCCCCTGTTTCTGTCAATTGTTGCCTAAATCTCCCTCTGAAATTCACCAGAACTTCACGTTCCTTCAATTTATCTAGGTCCCATCTCCTTATTTTCCTACCTTTCTGCAGTTTTTTCAGTTTCAGCCTACAGTTCATGACTAACAAGTTATGGTCAGAGTCTATATCTGCCCCTGGGTATGTCTTGCAGTTTATAACCTGATTCCGGAATCTATATTTTACCATTATAAAATCTATCTGATACCTTCGAGTGTCTCCTGGTCTCTTCCAAGTATACAACCTTCTTTTGTGATTCTTAAACCACGTGTTTGTTATGATTAAATTATGTTCCGTGCAAAATTCTACCAGGCGACTTCCTCTTTCATTCCTTCTGCCCAGTCCATATTCACCTACTATTTTTTCCTTCTCTTCCTTTTCCTACTACCGAATTCCAGTCTCCCATCACAATTAAGTTTTCCTCTCCCCTAACGGTCTGAACAATTTCCTTTAGCTCCTCATATATTTCTTCTATATCCTCATCATCGGCAGAGCTAGTTGGCATATAAACCTGTACTACTGTTGTCGGTGTTGGCTTCGTATCTATCTTCACAATGATAATGCGATCACTGTATTGCTCGTAGTAGTTTACCCGCATTCCTATTTTCTTATTCATTATCAGTCCTACTCCTGTGATACCCCCAACTGATTTTGTATTTATAATCCTGTACTCACCTGTCCAGAAATCCTGTTCATCCTGCCACCGAACTTCACTAATCCCCACTATATCCAACTTCAACCTATCCATTTCTCTTTTTAAATTTTCTAATTTTCCTACCCGATTAAGGGATCTAACATTCCACGCTCCGACCCGTAGAATGCCAGTGTTGTCTTTCCTGATGATAACATCCTCCTGAGTAGTCCCCGCCCGGAGATCCGAATGGGGGACTATTTTACCTCCGGAATATTTTACCCGAGAGGATGCCATCATCATATTTTCATACAGTAGAGCTGCATGTCCTCGGGAAAAATAACGGCTGTAGTTTCCCCTTGCTTTCAGCCGTTCGCAGTAGCTGTGTGGCAAAGCCACATTGGCTGATGTTACAAGGCCAGCTCAGTCAATCATCCAGACTGTTGCCCCTGTAACTACTGAAAAGGCTGCTGCCCCTCTTCAGGAACCACACGTTTGTCTGGCCTCTCCACAGATACCCCTCCGTTGTGGTTGCACCTACGGTACGGCTATCTGCATCGTTGAGGCGCGCAAGCCACCCCACCTCGGCAATGTCTGTGGTTCATGGGGGTGGGGGACTTGGGTATTAGCCGGTATTCAGCTAGGGGCATGTGGAAAACCACCTAAAAGACTCATCGAGACTGGCCGGCACTCCTAGCCCCTTTGTTACTTTTTATTATAATTCTGCCACCATGCTTGATGAAATTGTATAATGTCTCTCAGCCACATTCCAATGTCTTTCCTTCCTTCTGTTACTGATAAAGGCTACATAGTCTATGACTGACATATTTTTGTACTCAAAACACAGGAACTGGTGTGCGGCTAAAGCTAGTTCACAAGAAAATAAATATTATTGTGGAACAAATATATGCTGTACACACTTATTTAATATGCCTATGTTGAATCAAAAACCGACGGAAGCGAACATAAAAATATTATATATTATAGATATGTAAATACTGTAAGTATAAACATTTATTGTTGTTGAAAGTTCCTGGTAGATTAAAACTGAGTGCCGGAACCGGGACTCAAACCTGGGACCTTTGCCTTTTGCGGGGAAGCGCTCTACAGACTGAACTATCCCGAGACGACTTACGATGGCGCCTCACAACTTTATTTTAATCTGCCAGGAAGTTTCATATTTTTGTGTCCCAGCCTCGTCGCCGCTTTTGTGTCTCGTTTCCGTCGTGGGTGTCGGTGGCCGAGTAGACAGAGCGACACAGGAATAAAGGACGCACGCTTGTGCAGGTACAAAGGTGAGCAGCCAGTGGGACAGCAGAAACTAGAAACACTAGAGAAAATTAGAACGAGATATATATTGAACAGAATTTATACAATACTTAACTTTTACATAGTTCAGTACGGCAGAATGCTGATACATAGTTGAGCTAGAGGCCTGCCTAGTGCCTATCTGATTCCGAAGTGTTAGCTGGTTCCTATTTCAGTCCCAAGTGAACGATGTCGTTCAGTGGTGGCCACGAGCGGAGTTGTAGCAGAGGGCGCTCGTGGCTGACGTCGTAAGAACGCCGCGCCGTGCGTGCATGGCGGCGCGCGGCGAAAGTAGGTGCCGCGCACTTTAGTCTTGTGCGACACCACACATATCAGCGCACACCCCGCTGCAGAGTGAAAGTTTCATTCATCTATTGTTGTTGTTGACGGTGATGTTGATGATTGCTGGTCACAATTTTGGCCTGCCTGTTGCAAGTCTTTAGGTGACGCCACTCGGGCGAATTACGCGTCGACGATGATGAGATGATGATGATGATGACGACACGACAGCCAGTCCACGAGTGGAGAAAATTCCTACCCCACCGGGAATCGAACCCGGGCCCTATGCGTTCGAAATTGACAAGTGTGTCGAAACTGCTTACGATAATACTCTAAGCTGTCTTCTATGAGAAGCATTGTTATTGCGTATTGTAAATTACGCAGAAAAGGTTTGGCAAGTGAATTGTTATTGGTAAGATGTACGTGACGTCAACAGGCGGCTCCGCTGGTGTCCGCCTGGAGCGCTAGCGTCGTCGCAGCTGTGAGACGGTGACTGATGCTCACAACAGTGGGTACGGATAGGATAGGATGTTTTGGGCGCACAGCAGCAAGGTTTTTAGCGCCCTGACAAAATAATCAGACAACAGTAAATACAGTAGGTCTTGGCAACAACACGAACACATATTGCCAATCAGTGATGGAAGTTGGCAGACTGAAGTGACCAACTTAAACGAAAATGTCCGAGTATAGAGGGACGCAGATCGCTGATGTTAGAGGCATCAGCGAGCCCTCCTGTAACACACTAAAACCTCCGGCCTAAGAGCTTAGGCCAGAGTCGGGAACGTCGTTCGTCACACTCGCCTCGTCGTGAGCTAAAACAGTGGGTGGGGCACGACCGAGATTAGCCGCTGGACTGAACAGTGTGTTCGGCGACGGCGTGCAGTCGGCTGTTGTGGAGGGAAGGCGCGGGAGCGACCGCAGGAGGCGGCGGCAGGGCAGAGGCCGCCGGTGGACACCAGGGAGGGGGCGGCGGGGCGGCGGGGGCGGCGGCGGGGGCGGCACAATCGATCAGCCACAGCTGCCGCGTTACGTAACGCGCCGTCTGCTGCATCCTGCACGCTGCAAGCTGCAAGCAGTCGCGCCGGAAACGTGAACGAGCTGCTGGAGGTGAAAACAGGGCCTGCAAACACTCAGGGGACGGCGCCTGCCTAACAACAGGTGGCTGTCGCGCGCATTACATCGGATACTGTCGGTATGGAGATGATCTTACCACGCCGGCCGCGGTGGCCGAGGGGACGAAGGCGCGCCAGTCGCGGTCTGCACGGCCACTACGGTCGGGGGTTCGAATCCGCCCTCGGGCATGGATATTTGTGCCGTCCTTAGTCTTAGCTAGTTCATAAGTAGTTTGTAAGCTTAGGGACTGATGACCCCGTAGTTAAGTCCCATAGACAATACAAACAATTGAACATTACCACAGTCTATCATACCACTCACGACACTCGAGCGAATTTCTGTTACCCGCAGCGATCGTACCGCGCCAAGCGGCCAGCATGGGACACTACTAACTTAGCGATATCTGATGAATTGAGTCATGTTGCTTATATTCGCTTTTGTGATGGTTTTTGGAACCGGGAACGCTTTAGTGCAAGTAACTGAAGCAACAACCAGAAAAAAATTAGTAACATAATCCTACTTCTCCAACGTTTCAGTTACGAATCGTCTGACAATTAGATAAATTTAAGTATAATAATGATAAAAATGTTCAAATGTTTGTAAATCTATCGGACCAAACTGCGTGGTCATCAGTCCGTAGCTTATAAACTACTTAAATTAAGGTAAACTAACCTAAGGACATCACACACACCCATGCGCCATGGAGGACTCGAACCTTCACGGCGAGCAACCGCGCGCTCCGCAGCGAGACGCTTTAGACCGCTCGGCTACTCCACCGCAGCTAATAATGATACTTTGATCTTTTCAGGAGTAAAAAAAAATAATAAAAGGCTCATAAATTGCAGAAGAAAAGATATGGTGAAGAAAGATATCGTTTACCTGTACAATAACGTGAAATTTTGTTCGTTGCACTTCGAACAAAATCAGTTCATGAAAGCAGAAAGGAAGAAACTGGTATAGAATGCTGTACCAACATTAGTCGAAATACCGCACGAGCAGCCACAATTGTCCATAAAAAGGACAGCTGAAGACCAAAAGCTACTACAAAAGTTTAAAACTTTATAATTTAAGAAAAAAAGGTGATAATTGTGAAAATAAGGTGAAAACCACCTGCAACAATGTGAGAGTGGAGACAGGCAAATTTCCAAAACGTGTAGCCGATATTAACAGCAATATCAAATCTGGGCGTCAGTGGTCGTACTCGACCGATTTTTCGGAAATAAATCTAGTTAATTCGTTTTTTCTGTGCACCTAAACGTAACGAGGAAAGGCTGCTAAACTATCAACTACCGGTAAAATAAAGTGATCAATCTACTTCTACTGGTACTTGCCAGGAGGCTACCTCATCCAACACAGAACGATAATAAAGACGAAAGTTGTACTGTTTCTAACATGTGTACTGCAAAGTAAACACAACGATACGGAAGTTGTCAGACACGTTTACTTACGGAGATATATGGCCACGGCTCTGGCTGTGTCTGTGTGTTGACGTACAATATTTTAGTTTCACTGGGAAAAGCAGCAAAAATATACGGATCGGCGGCGTATTTTTGCGCGAGTGGTTTAAGATTTCACCATTCATTCATCTGTTGTAGCTACGCAGGTTTTAATTTTAGCGTAATCCTTTTCGAATGATAGTTAACGCCATCGAGTCTAAAATAAAACAATCATACCGGAAATTACGCTGATAAGTGTCGAAAATGAATTGTTATAGCCGGCCGCGGTGGCCGAGGTGACTGAGGCGCTCCAGTCACGGTCAGCACGGCCACTACGGTCGGGGGTTCGAATCCCCCCTCGGGCATGGATATTTGTGCCGACCTAGTCCGTAAGTACTTCATAAGTAGTTTGTAAGTTTAGGGACTGATGACCCCGTAGTTAAGTCCCATAAGCTTTACAAACAATTGAACATTTGATTTTTTGTCTGGGGATCACTCCTTTGACCGCCGGATCTTGATAGTGGGATGGGAATCACTACCACAACGGCGTTTATCGCTGCGGCGTGGGCTACTTACGAAACTCCAATCGCCAACAGTCTCCTCCGAATGCGAAAATATATTGTTGCCTCCCACTTACGTAGGTAGAAATGATCATCAGAATAAAATACGAGAAATCAGAGCTCGAACGGAGAGATTCAGGTGTTCTTTCTTCCCGTGCGCTATACGAGAATGGATCAACATCATCATCATCATCATCATCATCATTAGAGACTATTTATGCCTTTCAGCGTTCAGTCTGGAGCATAGTACCTCTAATAAAATGCTAACATTGCTACCATTGATGCCTCGTCTGATGTTATGCATTTTATTTAAAAATCATTCTGCACCGAATCTAAGTACTTTCTTCTTGGTCTACCTCCACTCCTCGTACCCTCCGCTGCCGAGTTCATGAGTCTCTTTAGGTAACCTTGCTTCTCCCATGCGTGTAACATGACCCTACCATCTCAGTCTGTTCGCTCTAACTGCTTCATCTATGGCGTACATTCCCAGTTTTTCTTTGATTTCTTCATTATGTACACCCTCCTGCCATTGCTCCCATCTATTAGTACCGTCAATCATTCTTGCTACTTTCATATCTGTAACCTCTACCTTGTGAATAAGGTAACCTGTATCCACCCAACAACAAAATTGGTCGAAAGATAGACCGGTGCACTGCTAACTTAGTC
Organism: Locusta migratoria; assembly: GCA_026315105.1. Taxonomy (NCBI): domain Eukaryota; kingdom Metazoa; phylum Arthropoda; class Insecta; order Orthoptera; family Acrididae; genus Locusta; species Locusta migratoria. Next base: position 101,792,200 of record CM048754.1, read on the forward strand.
TTGGTACTGACTTCCTTCTTGCAGAAGAGAGTAGATTTTAGCTGAGCACTCACTGCATTAACTTTGCTGCACCTCAATTCCAGTTCTTTCACTATGTTGCCATCCTGTGAGAAAATACATCCCAGGTACTTCAAACTGTCTACCTGTTCTAACTTTGTTCCTCCTATTTGGCACTCAATCTGTTTGAATCTCTTACCCACAGACATTACTTTCGTTTTGGAGATGCTGATCTTCATATCATAATCCTTGCACCTCTGATCGAGCTCTGAAATATTAGTTTGCAACCTTTCAATCGAATCTGCCATTACAACTAAGTCGTCCGCATATGCGAGACTGCTTATTTTGTTTTCACCTATTTTAATCCCGCCCTGCCAGTCTACTGTTTTCAACATATGATCCATGAATAGTATGAACAACAGTGGTGACAGGTTACAGCCTTGTCTTACCCCTGAAACTACCCTGAACCATGAGCTTCATTTGCCATCTACTCTAACTCTGCTGCCTGACAGTCTACGTAAAGCCCTTTAATTGCCTGCAGACGTTTGCCTCCTATACCATAATCTTGAAGAACTGACAGTAGCTTCCTCCTAGGAACACGGTCATATGCCTTTTCCAGATCTATGAAACATAGATACAATTCCCTGTTCCACTCATAGCACTTTTCCATTACCTGCCGTAAGCTAAAGATCTGGTCCTGACAGCCTCTAAGAGGCCTAAACCCACACTGATTTTCATCTAATTTGTCCTCAATTAATACTCGCACGCTCCTTTCGACAATACCTGAGAATGGAATGGGAGATGAATAGTATAATGGTGGTCTGATGAACACTCTGCCAGGCACTTGAATGTGATGTGCAGAGTATCCCATGTGGATGTAGATGTATTAAAGGCAACGCAAACATCCATGCCCGAGGGAGGATTGGAACCCCCGACATAGCATAGCGCCTCATTGCGTTCGCCCACTCCGTCGCGGCAGCCAGCAAGCATACAGACATGCCTGGTTCTGCTGTGCAGAATCCAATGCTGCGCGCTCAGTCTTCCCGACACTGGTGGACGCCGTATTGTGACCCTTATGTTGCAGTAACGACATCGGTAGGTAATGGTATGTAGCAGTGATTTCAACCCTTGCACCACAAAATAAATAGGGGATCAGTAATACGAACAGGTATGTGTAAGTGAAATTTATTTACTTATTACAGAGTTCTTTGTTATCGTTAATTATGCATTGCTTAATAAAATGTATTTTCTGTCGAAAATCATGTAAAATGGGATAATGTATTTATAAATAAAAAAGTGTCACAAATCGCAAAAACCATCATGTATACAAACCGGTTATCGTTGTTGTATAAATGATACTTTTTGTGATTTGTGACTATTTTTATTTATAAAACAGATCACTATTTTCCCAAAAATATGTTTTCAAAAATTTTATTATGTGTTCCATTCCGGCCGCAGTGGAGTAGCCGAGCAGTCTAAAGCACCGCGAAACGGAACGCGCGGTTGCTCGCCGTGGAGGTTCGAGTCCTCCCTGGGGCATGGGTGTGTGTGTGTGTGTTGTCCTTAGGTTAGTTTACGTAGGTTTAAGTAGTTTGTAAGCTACTGACTGATGAAGCAGTTTGGTCAGATAGATTTACAGACATTTGATTTTTTTTTTATTCCATTTCGAAAAGAGACACCGAAGGAAATCGTCCGGAAATTTAAAAGATAGCAGTAGCGAAATAAAGAAGATCAAATTTGATTCATTTGAGATAACGTGGTTTACTTATGGTTCGTGAATAGGTGGGGCTGGGAGGATAGTTTCCAAAATATTTATTTTGGAACGGGGTCGAGAGAAAAAAATTTACTTGCAAGGCGTCGTATATTCGAACGGTTGAAAAAAAAAAAAAAACTGGCATAGAGTAACGCAGGAGTCTTTCCTAAATGTTTTTCATATTTTAAATGTTCAAATGTTTGTAAAGTTTATGGGACTTAACTACGTGGTCAACGTCCCTAAACTTACAAACTACTTCTGAACTAGCTTATACTAAAGACGGCACAAACATCCATGCCCCGCGGGTGATTCGAACCCCCGACCGCAGCGGTCATGCAGACCGTGACTGGCACGCCGCAGACCGCTCGGCCACTGCGGCCGGCTATCATATTTCTGAGGCGATTGTAATATTTGTCGTTTTAGAAGTGAACAGCAGGGTCAGAATAATTACGAACACCTTACTTATAAACGTAATGATCATTTTATCGTAACTACACCGTACGGGAGTCATTCAATGCTTGCCACAGTGCCCCATGTTTAACTGAAATTATCTGGTGTTACAAACCTCGGCCACAGTTCCGCTTTGAATCAGAGGACAATCTAAATAAAGTATCCTCAACATTTCATTCGCTTTATGTGCTCACCTAACTTCATGTTGACGCGTGATGACTGTACGAATGCGACGTTTCTTTAACCTTTGAATGAGAAATGAAGGCCATTTTCCAGTCGTGAAGGAACAGCGATCGGTTCGATGGAAGCACACAGGTTGACCGCCACAAAAAGTATTTCGGATCAACGCTAGTGCAGAGAAGACGGTCGCTGTGTTTTGGGACAGCGAAGGCGTCATGAAATGTTCAAATATTTGTAGAGCTTAAGGGATTTAACGGCGGGGTGATCAGTCCCTAAACATACAAACTGCTTATGAACTAGCTTATACTAAAGACAGCACGAACATCCATGCCCGAGGGGGGATTCGAACCCACGACGGGGAACGGCCAAGCACATGGTAGCATAGCGCCTCAATGCGTTTGGCCACTCCGCCGCGGGGAAGGAGTCATCGCCGGCCGCGGTGGCCGAGGGGACTGCACGCTCCAGTCACGGCCGCTAAGGTCGGGGGTTCGAATCCCCACTCGGGCAAGGATATTTGTGCCGTCCTTAGAATTAATTAGTTTATAAGTAGTTTGCAAGTTTAGGGACTGATGAACCTGCAGTTAAGCCCCATAAGCTTAACAAACATTTGAACATGTTTTGGTGAAGGAGTCATCCCCGCTGGATGCGTTCGAGAGGGCGCGACGGCGACAGTTGAGTCCTACAGATATGTCCTTCAGCAAACGTTGCTGCCAGCACTGCGTGCAAAACGGCCGCAACGGGCTGGGCGTGTCTTCAGGCATGAAATGTTTGTAAATCTATCTGACTTAACTGCGTTGTCATCAGTTCGTAGCTTACAAACTACTTAAACTAAAACTTCCTGGCGGATTAAAATTGTGTGCAGGAACCGGGACTCGATCCTAGGACCTTTGCCTTTCGCGGGCAAGCGCACTACCGACTGTGCTATCCCGACACGACTAACGATGCCGCCCCACAACTCCACTTCTGCCAGGAAGTTTCCTGTCAGCGCACTCTCCGCTGCAGATTGAAAGTTTCATTTCGGAAACATCCCTTAGGCTGTGGCTAAGCCATGTATCCACCATATCCTTTCTTCCATGAGTGCTAGTTTTGCAAGTTTGCAGGAGAACTTCTGTAAATTTTGGAAAGTAGAAGGCGAGGTACTTGCGGAAGTAAAGTCGTGAGGCGGCATCGTGAGTCGTGTCGGGATAGCACAGTCGGTAGTGCGCTTGCCCGCGAAAGGCAAAGGTCCCAGGTTCGATTCCCGGTTCCGGCACACAATTTTAATCTGCCAGGAAGTTTCAATTCTTTAATTACTTGATTTGCAAAAGACTTAAGTGTGATAATGTAGTAAGAAGTGATGGAAAAAATTTACTTTAAAATAAATGTAAAATATCTCTGTAAGAAAATAATTCGATAATAAACTGTTGGTTTAGTACTGTTATAACATATGAATGCAGATAAAGTAAAAATTTTATCTGTCTCCAATATTTCGTGAGTAAATGTTCGCTATAGTACGCATATTTTAACACTGCGGGGGTAGACGATTCCGTATCCCCTTAATTGTACAAGAACTTCGTGTAACTATGCTTACCTGAGGTAACTTGGATTTTATTGTTGGAATACCTGTAAAGAAAAAAAATCGGAGCAGGAGTTAAACAATTCGAGCGCCTTGCCAGAGGTCTGCGCGGATAAGAAAAGTGTTATCCGCATCCGCAAGGCCCATATCCGCAACCTCGGCCCTTTAGGCGCATTTGCAAGTTCGTTATCTACATTCGCAGATATTAAAGTTTAGAATGGGTAATAGTAATAAATAGTAGTATTTAAAACCATGTTATGTAATGATATAACCATTGTTGTTGTCATTTCTGAGACAACTTAAGTACATCTACATACATACAACGCAATTCACCGTAAGGTGCGTGGCGGAGGGTACACTGTACCACTACTAGGCATTTCCGTTCCTATTCCACTCCCAAATTGAACGAGGAAAAAAAGAACGCCTATATGCCTCCATACGAGCCGTAATTTCTCTTATCTTGTCTTTGTGATCTTTACGCGAAATGTAAGTAGTCGGCAGCAAGATCGTACTACACTCAGCTTCAAATTCCGGCCCTCGAACACCCGACGGCGGATGGCCGTGCGCACCTGAGCACGGCGCTCCAATGCGCACGGCTATCCCGCCGCGGCATCTTCAGGCACCGAGACAACGCAGCAGCTGACGTGACGACAGCACTGGACAGTGTGTGGTCGGTTGGCCGTGGACTGACAGCTTCGTCCAGCCGTTGACCACGGTGGCCCTCTCTCCACTGCAGCCGCGCCGCCGCCGCCCCCGCCGGGCGTTGAACCGCCGCCGCCGCCCCCGCCCGCCCCCGGGGGCCGACCCGCCCCCGCGCCGCCCCCGCCTGCTCCGGCCAACCGCCGGCGCTGCACTTGTTGCTGCCGCCAATGGTGGCGGAGCGCACTTGCTGCATTGCGCACGGTCTGGATCGACCAGCAAAAAGTCGACGGCCGCCGCGCACACGTCTCGGGACGGCGTCGAGATTCTCTCCACAGGCGAGGGGCGGCCGGCCCAGGGGTACACCACACGACGCTGCACAGTGGCCCACTAGGGCAGCGCAAGGCGTCTCAGGTGTTCAGTCATGCCATCTTACGCTTATAACATGTTTGTCTTCTTCGTCACTTAGGATATTAAAAATAACAATAATCTATATTTACAAATGTGAATGTCTGTTCGGTGTACGTTTAAAGCTAATAAAAGATAAAGCAACAAAATCAGAGTTGTGTACATAGACATAAAGGGCGAATTCATAGATACATTTTTAAATTATGGTTCATGCTTACCGTTCATATGAAGGTGGTTAGAAATGAAATTACTGTACATATTAGTACGTTGTAGGACTTGACATACATATTTTACTGTTATCATCGTGTCAGGTAGAAGTATAAACTGAGCTTGCTGTACACGAACTTCAAGTAGCAGATCCCTGTACCTTGGCGTCATTAACGCCCTCTTTATTCTACTGAAAAACCACTATTTTAATGCCAATGGTTTTGAGTAAATAAAAAAGGAAGGTACATGCTGTCATAATTAATAACAATATTTTTCTATTGTTAAATGATAGGGCTTGGTACTATAAAAATGATAATCTATATCTATAAATGTGAATGTCTGTTTGGTGTACGTATATCACGCCTGAACCATAAGACATAATGATCTTAAAATTTGTACAGTTACTAATGTCTACCCTGGCAAGGCTTTAGGAACGGTTTTATGGCGATCGGATACCTATATATATATATATATATATATATATATATATATATATATATATATATATATTAATGTGAATATTTGTTCCGTCCGAATGACAAGACGCACAGATTTAAATATTTGTACGGTTTACTAATTTATACCTCAGGAAGGTTTTAGGCACGGTTTTATAGCGATCTGATAGATATTTAGTAATTTGAAGAATATAACGCGAAATGCGGGACAACAATTACTCTTTGAAAATTAGATTCACTCTTTGAAAATGGTTTTATTGGTTGCATTGTTACTTGAGGGTTGAGTATAATGGGATGGAAAGTTATCAGTGTATATAAATTTCTACGTGTGTGTGCGTGTTGATATTTCGCTCTGCAGCGAAAACTACAGAACCCAAACGAATGGTCTGTGTGTAATTGTTGTCCGAAGTCTCACGTTGTACACCATAGCAGTTTCATGCCGATAGCTATAAGGGAGTGGAATATATGGTGGTTGAAAGTCGTCAAATTATAAAAGAATTCGGACTGAAGGGAAGCGATGACGTTTGCGACTCTATAGTAAGGACGTTACAGATAAACGTGATGCTACACACCATATCTTTGGTATATGCGTGCTACAATGTCTTCAGCTCTTTGTCTGTAAGGATAAGCATACGAATAAGGAAATATAATAATAAATAAATAAAGCAGTAAAAAAGAAATTTCTGTTAGTACATCTCTTTAAAATCGATTTGACATTTCGTACATTACATCAAGTGATGGATTTGTGATATTATTACAATCATTATTGTTGAATTTCATGATTGGGTTCTTCGAAAGGAGTGCATTTTTACGTTAATTTCATCTACACTTCTTACTTTCCTGATAATGTTAATTAAAAATGTTTGTTTCTGAAGAAGGTATTGTATTTCATTTCATCCTTCAAAACCAGTCTCATAGCACACTGCTAAAAGATAGCTTATATATCATAATCAACCAACACGCCAGCGGAGCCGCGGGTTTAAGCTAGTAATATAATAAAATAAAAACAGTGAAATTAAATTAAAATATAAGAAACGTCATAATAGTGAACTCGATACACATATTGAAAAAAATCACTGATGTAATTAGAAAAACAAGAATAGCTTTCTACTATCACATACGAAGGATGAATCCCAAGACATTGACAAAAAGACCTGTTATTTCAGTAAATTAACAATGGACAACACATGGTGCAAAGAAGTTGGAAGGGTCATGGACGAGCTCCAAATTAGCCAACAAGATATCGAGAAAAGAGTAGCATTCAGAAAGAAATTAAAGGATGATGCAAAATGTTTCCAGGAAAAACCGAAGAAGAAGAAGAAGACTGCAACCAAGTGGACCCAAGAAATAAGAGAGAAATATCGGAAAATTATGAGAGAAATATGGAAGAAAGGAAATGAGAAACAATTGAAGCAATCTTAGTCCAGAGTGGCTCATACGTAAAAGAAAGAAAGAAATGAAATTTATACACAAAAACAGTCTAGAGTGCAATGAGTTTTATTTGTATCAACTAGTTTCGATCCTTTTTTGCACCATCTTCAGGATAGCAACTCTGAAATGTATCGCAGTTATATTTAGAGGACCATCAAGCAACACACATTAGTGCCAACATTAACCTAAATTTATAAAAGCCGCTGCGGAATGGCCCTGTGCATTGGGGCGCCATGATTCGGTGCGCGAGGCCGGTCCCCGTCGGGGGTTCGAATCCCCACTCGGGCATGGATGTTTCTGCTATCCTTAGTATAAGGTAGTACGTAAGTAGTTTGTAAGTTTAGGGCCGGATGACCCCGCAGTTAAGTCCCTTAAGCTTAACAAACATTTGAACACCCTTAAGCTTAACAAACATTTGAACATTTTTTGAGAAATAAAATAAAACGATGTTACACCCATTGATGTAGTGGAGTTGGGCAGGAGCTTGGGAGCCTTCCAGTGCGTCACCGCTGACTGGAGCAGTACAAGGTCTTAATACAACGTCTACTGCTCTTAAATATCTAAGGATCCGCCCCTTTGCTAGCTCCACCCATCTTTGGTAGCAAAGAAATGACTACATACAAGTAGAAACCCCAACTTATCTCAACAGACGAAATCTACTTTGAGGACAAATTGAAAGGAGACTTGCGAAGAGCGTAAAAAGAGACATTCAAAAATGCGGCTTTACATGAAAAAAAGTTTTGAACAGGAAATTACTTGATCTTAACGACGTTACGGTAGATGACTCAAATATCTGGATACCCTATAACAGATTCGGCTGAATATCGTTAATTTGCTCCTAAGAATTGAAGAGTACCGTTACTTTGTCGTGGATCCCTTAATCAGAACTTAACGAAACTCTCATCAAACTACCCTTCAAGTACATCCTTTCCAATAATAATAAAAAAAAAGAATCATCGAAATCGGTTGGTGTGATATTGGGTTATTCGTCCATTTGTCGCGCACATACTTAACGCAAATTTAAGACTTACATGGTTTTCTTATAGATGGAACTGACAGAACTGGACCAAATTGAAATTATGAAGGAAGTCAAATATCAGCAGCCGTATGTATAATAAAATATTTATTCTTTCTCTATCAGTTTCGGCATTCCCCTATGCCATCTTCAGGTCCCTACATCGTAGCATAGTATCCCTACTTTTGGATATTATGCTCCGATGTAGGGACCTGAAGATGGCATAGTGGTATGCCGAAACTGGTAGAGAAAGAATAAATATTTCACTTCCTTCAGACTCTTGACCAGCCGCTGTCCCGTTTCCACCAACAATGATGGATTCAATAAGACAGATTGAAATTGGACCTCACGGAAAGCACCAGCTTTAAAACAAAAAAAGGATCATCGAAATCGGCTTACACACCTAACTGAGAACCTCATCATTTTTTTAAGTTGGTAAAAATTCCAAAACACACTGTGAAACATGGACGTATTCCCGAACTAAGCACGAAACTACACGACAGTAAATGTTTGCTGTTGGCATGACTATTGTTCGCAACTAACAAGGAAAGTACTTGGGCTCGAACAAACATATCTGTATGAGCGTTTGCTTACAGGATCTCTACGTACACCTGAATGTGCTGGTGGGTGTCGTTTTTATGCAAAACTCTGCTGTCATGCTCTAGATAGCACTGTAGATGTAATAGTAGACGCCATACGTAATGCAGATATCTCAACTATAACTTATGTAATAGTAAATGTACATGTTCTCTAGCAAATTGTCATCAAAAGCCGCGATGATAGTTGCAACTTTAACCTTCTTCTCGGAAGACTGTTGGTATTCACTGCCACTGCTTCCATCGCCTCTTCCCGCACTTACCGTAGCACTACTGCTTGCAATGAGTTGTTCGTCATTATCATACCTATTATCATAATTATGAGTTAGTGCTACAACAGTATCTAACTTATGCTCATATTTCTGTACCATAACAGATACGGGAAAGCATGCGAATGATTCATCTTCAACACTAATACCATCTTAACGAAGAAGGGTTCTTCGTAACTTCATGTCAACCAATCGCAATACATTAGCAGGATTGATTGCCAATCGCCGCCCCATCTGACGCTTCACCACACAAATAATGTCACAAAACGCAACTTCGGAGGCACACTGCACCGTCCCTACTGGCGAACCGACAGGTCAAAGTGCAATGCGGCATGGCACACGCAGAGGCCTCTAACGGACGACTGCAGAGTTTTGCAGATGCGGGAGTGTCACTAGTGCAATAACGGATCATTACATTATCTCTCATACGATTTTGGTGTATGTGTGTTTCTTCGAGGCCAAGTACCTTCCTCGTAAGTCGTAATGACGGAAAACCGGTCAAATCTAAATCTCTCTGCGGTCCGCCTCTTACTTTCGAAAACACCTCACGAAAGCTGCTAACGTCACAAATTACCATCTCTCGCTTTATGTTTTTCTTTATCCTCCCTGTTTTTCTCTATATTTGTGTCATTTGTCGTACAAAAGAGAGCGGAAGATACTTTTTACTTTTTTTTTTGTGGTGACATGACACAAAAAGGGGCAGGGCTTTGGGGTTGCGTCGCAGCAGAAGAGAACAAAATGTCATGAAGGACAGGATAGAGGAGGGGGTTCGCGGATGGCGTCGAGCGAGAGAGAGGGGGAGGGAAGAGGGGGGGGGGGAGAGGAGGGGTTGGGGGTTGGGAGAGCGGGCAGGAGGGCGGTAATTTAATGGGGAATAATTACGTAATGGCGGCCGAGATGAGCCGCCATATTGCGTTTTTAAGCCGCTTGCCGGCTCCCAGCCCGCCGCGTGGCCACGGGCGCTCAGCCACGCTCACGAGGTGTGCGGACGCAGGCCTATTACAGTCTGCTTACGCAAAATACGTGACATGTTGCTGGCAGACGGCGAGGTGGTGGAACCGACTGTTCCACATAAACAGGCCAGCTTTGTAGTGCACGCTGTAGGAGGCATGGATATTTGTGCCGTCCTTAGTCTTAGTTAGTTCATAAGTAGTTTGTAAGTTTAGGGACTGATGACCCCGTAGTTAAGTCCCATAACCTATACAAACATTTGAACATTTGAATTTGGAGACAGCGGGGCTGGATGTTGCACGGGGCAAGATGTTACTTGCAAAAGGAAGGAAGCTTAGAGTTTAACGTACCGTCGACAGCTTCGTTACTTGGCGAAACAATATATATATATATATATATATATATATATATATATATATATAGTCTGTTCGGTGTACGTTTGTCACGTCTGAACCAGAAGACACAATGAGCTAAAAATTTGTACAGTTACTAATGTCTACCCGGGGAAGGCTTTAGGCACGGTTTTATGGCGATCGGATAGCTATATATATATATATATATATATATATATATATATATATATATATATATATATATATATATATATTAATGTTAATGTCTATTCGGTGTACGCTTATATCACGTCCGAACGACAACACGCAGAGACTTAAATATTTGTACAGTTACTAATTTACACCTGAGGAAGGTTTAAGCACGGTTTTATAGCGATCTGATAGATATTTAGTAATTTGAAGAATATAACGCGAAATGCGGGACAACAATTACTCTTTGAAAATTAGAAACTCTTTGAAAATGGTTTTATTGGTTGTATTGTTGCTTGAGGGTTGAGTATAATGGGATGGAAAGTTATCAGTGTATATAAATTTCTACGTGTGTGTGCGTGTTGATATTTCGCTCTGCAGCGAAAACTACAGAACCCAAACGAATGGTCTGTGTGTGATTGTTGTCCGAAGTCTCACGTTGTACACCATAGCAGTTTCATGCCGATAGCTATAAGGGGGTGGAATATATGGTGGTTGAAAGTCGTCAAATTATAAAAGAATTCGGACTGAAGGGAAGCGATGACGTTTGCGACTCTATAGTAAGGACGTTACAGCTAAACGTGATGCTACACACCATATCTTTGGTCTATGCGTGCTACAATCTCTTCAGCTCTTTCTCTATAAGGATAAGCATACGAATAAGGAACTATAAGAATAAATAAATAAAGCAGTAAAAAAGAAATTTCTTTCAATACATCTCCTTAAAAAAATTCAATTTGACGTTTCGCGCATTGCATCAAGTGATATTATTACAATCATTTTTGTTGAATTTCGTGATTGGATTCTTCGAAACGAGTGCATTTTTACGTGTAATTTGGTCTACACTACTCACTTTTCTGATAATGTTGATTAAAAATGTTTGATTCTAAAGAATGTATTGTATTTCATTTCATCCTTCAAAACCAGTCTCATAGCACACTACTCAAAGATACCTTATCTATCATAATCAACCAACACGCGAGCGGAGCCGCGGGGTTAAGCTAGTTTAAACATAAATTTATCCATGTAATGTGGATTGATATGAGGTCTGCGTCTGTATTATATATTTTTTGAAATACTGGGTGACCAAAAATTCAGTATAAATTTGAAAACTTAATAAATCACGGTATAATGTAGATAGAGAGGTAAAAATTGACACACATGCTTGGAATGGCATGCGGTTTCATTAGAACAAAAAAAAAAAAAAAACCCCACTGACGTGATTTACTGCCCACTTTAGATTTGTAGTTTTATACGTTTTTGCAAACATTTTGGACCAAAATAATAATCTAAATAATAAAAAATTAATTAATAAAGGTATCTGAAGCCCTGTTAGGAAAAAATAAATTTAAGTAGTGGCGGGTTTCGAACGACCGACCTTTCGCGTTTCAGTCCAGCACCTATGCCCTCTACGCTACAGCTATAAACCAAAACAGGAATTCTTTAATCTCATACTATTAATGGCCGTTGTTAACTGATGTTAATATGCCATTTGTAGACATTAGATTATCATTTATCGTACGATGAACGATGTGTTTTTGTCAATTCCTCAGTGTGCCGTTCCTTTGCAATGACAACGTTTAAGTTACAATAAGAAAATCATCAAATACGCAACGCAAGATGGCGTATGCCAGAGAGTTCTGGCCGAGGAATGTCACGTGACTTCTCCGAACGGCTGGTTTTCGTTATTTTTGCAAATATGTGTCAAACGATACGAGATATGAAAAAACATAAGAGAGCAAAGTTGTAGAGAATTTTCTGCTCTACAAATTGGTTTAGTCAATTTTCGTGCCAGATGAATATTTAAGCCGTTATTTACATTTAAATTTCGAGCTGTCAAAAGACGATCGCAAAGGCCGACTTTTAGTGTCACTACTGTAACCTAAAGTGGGCCAAAAAGGTTCAAAAAATGTCCGACAAATGGCGCTTCATCTAATCACAAAGGCAATAATTAGCATAACAGATTAAGACAAAGCAAAGATGATGTTCTTTACAGGAAATGCTCAATATGTTCACCATCATTCCTCAACAATAGCTGTAGTCGAGGAATGATGTGAACAGCACTGTAAAGCATGTCCTGATGTATGGTGAGGCACTATCAGTTCCGATCGGAAGATTCACTTGAATGCCAGTCTTGTTTAAACAACTGTATTACAGCACCGGTGCATACACTCTTACCGAAACATTCAACACCAGATTAATGGAAGGTAAAATCTATGACCGAGAAGGATTTTAGTAGAGAGTACATGTCATCTGCTGCGACTATCGTTAATGCTTTACTCCGTCATTTTTATTATTTGTTTTCGTCTAATAAAACCTCATGTCATTCCAAGCGTGTGTGTCAATTTTTACCTCTGCTTACATTATTCTGTGATACATTAAGTTTTCAAATTTATACTGACTTTTTGATCACCCAAAAGAACAGACGTCATTTCTGATCCTGTAGTTGTTATTCTTTCATATTCACACACTTTATATCAACCGCGAATGGGCAAAATTGAAAATTTGTACCTGGCCGGGATTCGAACCCGGGTCTCCCCTTTTGCTAGTGGGGAGGAGTGAGCAAGTTTTGAGCCCTTACTCTTACGAGAATTAGAACAAAGTGAATACGAGTTTGAGTACTGTGGACAGGGTGAAGCTGGAAATTTGTGTCTAATGGGAGGCGTGCTCCTTGCAGGTGCGGTGAGCACTTTGTCCCCAGTGGTGTAGGGGTCAGCGCAACTGCCTAGCAAGCAGGAGACCCGGGTTCGAATCTCGGCTGGGTACTCATTTTCAGCTTTGCCCATTCGCAGTTGATATCATATATTCTGTGAATATGAATTGTTTTTGCTGCGTAACGGGCGGCCCACAGGGTAGTGTTATTGGTCCTCTGCTGTTCCTTATTTACTTAAACGATTTAAGGAAAAATCTAAGTAGCTATCTTAGGTTTGCAGATGACGCCGTCATTTACCGTCTAGTAAAATCATCTGAAGATCAAAACCAACTGCAGAACGATTTGAATAACATATCAGTACGGTGTAAAAATTGGCAATTGACTCTAAATAATGAGAAGTGTGAAGTCGTCGAAATGAGTACGAAAAGAAATCCGTTAAACTTTGTTTACAAGATAAATCAATCAAAAGTGAAGGCCGTAAACACCACAAAATACCTAGGAATTACTATTACTTCAGACTTAAATTGGAAAGAACACGTAGATAATGTCGTGGGAAAGGCGAACCAGAGATTGCGTTTTATTGGCAGAACCCTTAAAACATGCAACAGAACTACAAAAGAAACTGCATACACTACGCTTGTCCGTCCATTTTTGGAGTATTGCAGCCCAGAGTGGTATCCTTATCAGGTGGGTTTGACGGAGGACATTTAAAGAGTCCAAAGAAGGGCAGCTCGTTTGGTATTGTCACGATACAGGGGAGACAGCATTACGGAAATGATACAGGATCTGGGATGGAAATCATTACAACAACGGCTCTTATCGTTGCGGCGTGGGCTAGTTACGAAACTCCAATCGCCAACATTCTCCTCCGAATGCGAAAATATATTGTTGACTCCCACTTACATAGGTAGAAATGATCATCAGAATAAAATACGAGAAATCAGAGCTCGAACAGAGAGATTCAGGTGTTCTTTCTTCCCGCGCGCTATTCGAGAATGGAATGGTAGATAAATAGTATAATTGTGGTTCGATGAACCCTCTGCCAGGCAGTTAGATGTGATTTGCAGAGTATCCCATGTAGATGTAGATGTAGATTCAGAAAAGTGGCACCCCGTGGAGTGACGTCCTGCGCGGCATTCAGTCTTTGGCGCTGGAGTACATTTCGCGGGACATCCGTCTTGTGAGGGCGCGCCAAGTTTTAGGAGGGGTGGGAGGTGGTTGGAGAGAGAAATGTTCTTCCAGATAGGCGGCGACCGAGGAGAGGCGGCGCAGGCGAGGGCAGGTGCGGGACTGCGGCTATCGGCGCGCCACTTTCTTACCTGTCAGCCCGACATATTACTGGCGCCAGTAGCAGGGGAGGGAGGCAGTGGCGCGGCGGAGTCACTGAAGTAGAGGCAGTGGGCGGGAGGGGGAGCGAGGCGGAGGAGGGAAGCTGGACCTCTGTGTGCAACCGCAGTCGCTGTAATTCTGTAAGGCAGTCGGAAGTGAAGGGGTCAAGTAATTGTAATTGGTTAATACAAGTAAAAGTCTCACTCAGTTTGACAATGTGTGGAGTGCTTGACAAGTGTCGCAAAACGGAAGTGACAGTTGTGTACAGAGTCAGGTGTTGACTAATCATGTACGGTTGGGCGGGAGCCACACACAGTCGAGACGTGCGGTACGTGATGAGAAGTAGCCTGCCGGCCTACATTGTGAAGTGTAGCGAGACTTCGAGGGGCTATCAACCCGGGAAAAAGGCTTCCGGGAAGGACTAGTGGCCGTATAAATAGGCTGCCAGGTTCCGGGGGGGGGGGGGGGGGGGGGAGAGGCAGCCAGGTTTCATGGGGGAGGCTGCCACGTTTTGTGGGGGGGAGAGACACCCATGTTCCAAGGGGGTGGGGGAGGAGGCCAGGTTTTGGGGGTTGGTGGCCAGTTTCAGGGGTTGGCAGCCAAGGTTTGGGGGGTAGCGGCCAGGTTTGGGTCAATGCAGCCAGGTTCAGGTGAATGTGGCCTGGTTTGGGTGAATGCGGCAAGGTTCGGGTGAATGCGGCAAGGTTCGGGTGAATGCGGCAACTGTACTCTGCCGAGAGGGAGCACCACATTGCTGGTGCCTCTTGCCAGGTGTGGCGGCAGGGAAGTGTTATTCATGAACAAAGTTCTTCAAATGAACTATTATATGAAATGAACTATAGCTGCTTAGTAGTTTACTTTGGACAACTATAGTTCTTTTATGCCTCCCTATTCCCAGTCTGCTGAAAATTAGAAAACACATAATCGAAATAATATGCCTTTCCTTGATACTCACTGAACTCTGCCCAACCCCAAGACATTAAAGTAAGCAATTCAGAACTGCTACAGTATAACTGCACGGACTGCAACTGATTAGAAGATTTTAAGAGTTCCGTTAGTTCAGTCAGTTCAGTTGGTGAAAAAGTTCCGAACTGTGAGAACAACGGCTAATGACAAGCTGAAAACAGTTCTGCTGGTTCACTTACAAGGAGAGTGCACGTCAGCAGGATTTTTGTGACCTCGACTACTCCTGCTGTGGAGCCCCAACAGGCTGCACAGTGGTGCCAGCCAAATAGGTCAGGCCATTTCAAGTCATGGAGGGGCACAGGCCATCCTGCAGTTGACATTCCAAGGGTAGTGGTGTTGTACTGTTCACACATATGGTAAACACTGCCAGTTATGGGACGAGTGTGTGTCACACTGACTTCATACAACAGTCATAGATGTCCAGTTACTCGTTGGGTACTACAGTACCTGCCTCAATGAGTTAGTAGTGACACATCAGGACATGGTGGAGCTACCAAACTGTGACTTCTAGTTGATGGGAAAACAGACTCTTGTTGAACTGCTTCAAAATGTTCAAATGTTTCTAAATCTATCGGACCAAACTGCGTGGTCATCAGTCTGTAGCTTACAAACTACTTAAACCTAGGTAAACTAACCTAAGGACAAACACACACACCCATGCCCCAGGAAGGTCTCTAACCTCCATGGTGAGCAACCGCGCGCTCCTCAGTGAGACACTTTAGACCGCTCGGTGAACTGCTTCAGCTAGCCACTGAAGGAAGATTTGTAAGGTCAACAGAGCAGCTACCCAAAGTAGTGGCTCCAGGACAAGAAAACACACACAATTTCTGGGAACATTGTGCGATGAATATGTCCCCTCCATACCCTTCTGGCGGAGGATGAGATGGCGGTCGGTCGGTACCATATGTGACTTTATAGGCCTATGGGATGCAGGTACCTTTCTTTTATTAATAAAGAGTTGTGTTGAGTAATCTACTTTTTGCTGTCATACAACTCCACAATGACAATCTTTCCAATTTATTTCCAGCTGCCTGCTCGAACTTTATTACTCACAGAACTCGACAGCCCACGTGGTGACGAAAAGATTTTACAGATTCTACATCATATATAAATGTGGTGAAATTGGGAATGTAACCCTGTTTCGGAAGTATTCGTATTAAGGAGAGACGGTGTGCAGTCTTGCGCTGATCTTTTTGTAAATTCATATCTCTATCAGTGTTTGTTTACTATCACTGAAATTTTGCACACTTATGAATAGGGATCCAATATGCCTTTAAAAAAAATCAGAATTTTTAATAAGAGTTTAGTGCTGTGAGAGAATTTTGATTTTTTCTTACATTAATATTTTAAGGAACACTTTTTCAAAATTTCCAGACAAATTTGGCTATTTGCTTTTATGGTAAAGTAATCTACAGTAATGAATGTATGATTAAGTGCAGTTAATTTTTGGTAAATTAATGGTATTATTTTTTGTGATTTTTGGATTGGAACACTTTTAAACGCAATTTGTTCAATACATTTTCAACCATAAAACTGGTTTTAATGTCTAGATTAAAATTCTGTTCGACTTAAATATTGCTTCCAAGTAAAAGAATAAGTGTGCTAAGTTCCATCTCAATTCTTCCAATAGTTTCTGATTGTGAGTTCCTGAAAAGAAATAAATAAATAAAAATAAAAACATAAAAATAAAAAAAATCGTTTCAAAGTCTGGATGGAATGTAAAAAACATTCTATCATACCTTAGCTGAAACTGCCGATATCCATATTTCGGTCCTTCCTCATTATCGTGTGCATGTCTTTTATCTCCTCTGCTCCTTTGCCTGGTAATTTCTATATTCTGTACTGATGTCTCTGCCTTCGCGATTCGTTGCTCATTGATGATCCGCATTATCTACTTAGTGAAGACTCCACAGCCTTCTATACCTTACTACTTAGACCACAAAATGGCTCCACAGCTACCTTTACAGCACTGCTGTGTTGTATATGATAAGCACAGCCTTCTGAAAGTATATTTCTAGCTAAAAAGACAAAATCGTGCAAGAAGCACAAGTAACTGACAATGTGAAATCTTATTACATTCCCATCATTAAACACTGTTGCAGTTTCCAAAGGAAAAGTCTTCACTATCAAATTGGAAACAAACAGAGTTTTTGGATATCTGTTCCAAATAAGTACAATGAAACTTTCATTTGGATACCTTCAAAAGATAGTATGGCGCATTACACTGCTCAAGGTTTTAATTTTTTTATATCATTCAAAAATGTTCAAATGTTTGGAGAGACTATGGGACCCGACTAAGGGGTCATCAGTCCCTGAAGTTACAAACTATTTATAAACTAGCTTATACTAAAGACGACACAAACATCCGTGCCTGAGAGGGGATTCGAACCCCCGACCGCAGCGGCCGTGCAGCCCGTGACTGGCACGCTGCAGACTGGTCAGCCACTGCGGCCGGGTTTTATATCATTTGTAGTTCGAATTTCAAGGAAAAAATTGAGATAATATTTTCAATTATATTTACTATGACATAAGCAATTGAAAAAATGTGATTTTTTCATTATTTCTGCCAGCGTCTCCCCATAATGACACTGTGCTTCAAGAGCCAACAAATTTGGTGTATGGTTTTTACTATTCTCTTAGAATGTACATATATCGAAGTGGGTCAAATAATGACTCAGAAAAGACACCTTACTTAAATATTTGTTTCACACTGTAAGACTTGATTTTTGTGAATTTTTGCATGACATCAGATAAACAAAGAACCAGGAAAGTGAGACACGCATAACATTCTCGCTATTATGTTCAGAGTAAGCGCCTTTCTGAGTGCTTTATTAAATGGTACATCAAAACTAGAAATGAAATGTTCAAATGTTTGTTAAGCTTATGGGACTTAACTACAGGGTCATCAGTCCCTAAACTTACAAACTACTTATCTACTACCTTATACTAAGGACGGCACAAATATCCATACCTGAGGGGGGATTCGAACCCCCGACCGTTGTGGCCGCGCAGACCGTGACTGGAGTGCGTCAGTCCCCTTGGCCACATCATCAAAGTAGACATGACGTTTGTACAATGTTGGCTCACCTGAAGATCACTGGCAGATGCCCAGTTGAAATATCATGGAATGAAGTTGACGACGACCGGCTGCGAACCCGAAATCTTTTTGAACATTTGATTCACCGGGAGAATTTGAAATTTTACATGAAGTTTGTAGTCTAAAAGTGTCAGTCGGTGCCAAAACTCTAGGCACTAGCGTGGAGTCCAGCTCCACTGCTAGTCAGTTCACTGCGAGCCCCGACACAGTAAACATCCTGCGGCACTTGCAATAACCAGTCTTGTATTAATCGGTCGATAATGGGGCTAAAATATTTGTAAAGGGCGTGAAATGTATGTCAAACTGTGTTATGACAGTTACAACGTTATTTTTGTGAATTTTGACGTCAACATGAAGTTTGTGGCTTCCGTATTCGTATGATTCTGAAGGAATTCATTGACTTTGTTAAAGGTAGTCAGACAGCCCCAGTATCCACCACTTTCAATTTTAGTCTCAGCTCAGAAAAACTTCGAGTCTACAACCTGTGTACTGCTTCTGTGCTGGGGACATCCACGAGAGAAAAGACACCAGGTTAGTCAAATATTAAGTGACAAACGCCTATGGGCCTCACATGCAACGTTCGGTCTATTACAACTAGACGAGTTAGCACGCTGCTCACTAAATGAACTACTTCATCGAACCGTTCAGTAGTTGGGTAAGAAGCTCTCTTGCCAGAGCAACTATTGTGCACTGGCCTTGGCCAGTGTGGGGGATTCCCAGCAAGTGTGGCAGCGGGGGCGGCCTGGCCTGGCCTGCTCTGGTCTTTTACTGCCGACACATCGCGCGGCGCAGCGGCGTAAAAAGGCGCGCCATATTGCGCCGTAAAACGCCACCCTGCCCAGCCCCGCCCCACCCAAAGGCAGGGGAACGCGTCATTTTTACGAGCCTCGAGGTTGGCAACGCCGGTTGGAGCCACGTTAGCGGACCGCGGAGAGGAGAGGAGAGGGTTTGGCACGCCTGGGGCTGCCACACTGAGCGTTCGGAGCCGTTGGTGCGACTCGTGCCGTACCGCAGAACAGCTGTGCGTCTCTAGCCCGCACTTGCCCAGGTTTCCCAACTTAGGGGTTTTCCCCCTAAATTTAGGGGAGAAAATTATAGATGGTGGGGTATTTAGGGGGATAAAAATTCTAGGGAGATTTTAGGGAGGTAAGTGCTTCAAGGAAAAGTGTGGTTTTGAAAGAAATTTTAAGGAGTCTTCCCCTTCCTAGACGGGTTTGGTAGCTGTTGGGAGACATCACACAGTAAATTATTCAACTGAAAGTTACAAACGTCTCCCCAAAGGAACTTTTGTTTGGTCGCTCAAAATGCAACTCATACTATTTGGAGTTTGTTAGGGTGATTTCACATACGATTTAGGGGGGACACTCTGCTTCAGGGTTGGCAACCCTGCACTTGCCCTGCCTACACCACCAAGCCACCGCGCCACCGACACTCAGAGCGCCTCTCACAGCATTTGGGATTCACACTTTGCACTGTGTGAATGGCTAGCGAATAATTTATGATGACAAATCAGGAGATGTTGAAGGAATTAGATTAAGTAACGAACAATAAAGGTGCAAATGAGTTTTGTTACTTGGGCAGTAAAATAACATATGATGGTCGCTACGGTAGATCTATGTCATTAGAAATGAACGAAACCACATTTATACAGAGTGGTGGTCGGAAATTCCTGTTAAAATTTCTAGAACTTGTAGAGGATACTGAGTACATAAAATTTTGAATAGGAACCCATGTTGTATACCAACTAGATTGCTCTGAGAGTATGCTGATGCAATAGCTCCGTACTTAGTTATAATTTACAACCGATCACTCTGCGAAAGATCCGTACACAAAGACTGGACAGTTGCCCAAGTTACTCCAATATTCAAGAAAGGCAATAGGAGTGATCCCCAAAATTACAGGCCTATCTCATTGACGTCGATTTGCAGTCGGATTTTGGAACATATACTTTGTTGGAATATTATGAACTACCTCGAAGAGAACGACCTATTAACCAGTAGTCAACACGGATTCAGAAAGTATCGCTCTTGCGAAACACAGCTTGCCCTTTATTCACATGAAGTGTTAAGTGCCATCGACAAGGGATCTCAAATCGATTCCATATTTCTGGATTTCCGGAAGGCTTTTGATACTGTACCCCACAAGCGGCTTCTAATGAAATTGCGTGCTTATGGAATATCTCCCCAATTGTGCGATTGGATTCACGATTTCCTATCAGAAAGGACACAGTTCGTTGTAATTGACGGTAAGTCATCGAGTAAAACAGAAGTGATATCTGGCGTTCCACAAGGAAGCGTTATTGGTCCCCTACTCTTCCTCGTGTTTATAAACGATTTAGGAGATAATCTGAATAGCTCCCTTAGACTGTTCGCGGATGATGCTGTCGTTTATCGGTTAGTGAAGTCAATTGAGGATCAAAAGCAACTGCAAAGCGATTTAGCCAAAATTTCTGCATGGTGCGAAAATTGGCAATTGACACTAAATAAAGAAATGTGTGAAGTAATACACATGACCACTAAAAGAAATCCGCTGAACTTTAATTAAGCGATAAAGCAGTCAAACCTTAAGGTCGTAGATTCTAACAAATACCTAGGAGTTACAATTACGAACAACTTTGACTGGAGAGAAGACAGAAAATATTGTGGGGAAGGCGAACCAAAGGTTACGTTTCATCGGCAGAACGCTTCGAAGATGCAACAGCTCCACAAAAGAGACTGCCTTAGTCCATTATTTCTATGTTAAGCACTGCGGTTCTTAATTGCAGTGGAATGTAACGTAACTGTTGCCATTTATTTCTTTTTGCTGTTAAAATAGTTTCAAATTATGGTTTACTTGATAACATGAAAAAAGAGAAAAACCGACTTTCATTCGTGCACTAGCGTTATGGTAAGTTAAAATACGTACTATTATAATAGCTCATTTATCTAAAACATGTTGCGCCCGTTACCACAGAACATCCACGATTGATTGATGCACAACACAACTTCCTAGCGTCAATCACAAAGAAATGAAACAAGCAAACTCAGACCAGCACAATTGCGCGTGCAGGGCATGAAAGGGATATAAAGTCAGAATAGAAAATCTGCCGCGAACAGAATGTACAAGGATATTTGTATCGACGTGTGACTAGTAAGTAATGCGACAAGCCCATTTCTCACGAACTGAATGAGTCCCTAAGCGAGTACTACATGCCTCGTAGAAATTCAAAAAGAGTTCATCAAGAGGGGAGCAAATAGTCACTGGCCGAGAACAAGTCTTGATTATTGATGACTGAAGCTAAATAGCTCTAACTACGAATTTCTTCATAAAATCATAAAATAAATCAGCGAAATCCACAAATCTAACCGGTACATTGAACGATAGTCACTTAACAATAAATAATAGTACCATGAGAATAAATGTACAAGTTTTGAAATGCTCCGTAATGAGATAAAGTGCTACATGCTAACTGTTCGAAGGTCGCCTCTGTCATTTTAGCGCCAAACGATCCTCCTAGATTCGGTGCTAGTATTTTGTTTATATACATTACGATGAACAAAGTACCAAATGGGTTCAAATGAAAGCATATTAACATTAAAGTGTCAGTTAAAATAAAGACGTTTAAAAATGTACTTATGTGCCACAGTCGCTACATTACTTATGATATTCCTCTATCAACTAGTTTCAATGAAGCTATGTCACCACTTTCAAGTACTTCTGTACCAGAGACATTTTCAGTCCTCTACAGAAAACCTTTTCCCAAAATAAAAGTACTCACTCCACACTAATAAAAATGATTATAAAAATAAAAGTCATGAAAATGAAACATCCTTTCTGAAATAATGGATTCCTACATCAGCTTGTTACATCATTCTTGTAATAAGAGAAGTGGTTCTTTACAAACAAACAAAAAAGTCTTCACGAAATTAAACTCAACCTTGTTGTATATAATAGAGAAATACGAGGTACGTCCAGAAATTAAGTTCCGTTTGGTTATATAAAACAAACGTGTACAGATACAGAAAAAATATTTATTGTACAAAAATCTACAACTGTTAAACTACTTTTCTACATAGCTTGCCGCCTGTGTATTCAGCCATGTGGTAGCAAGTTCTTTCAGCTCGTCATCATCGTTGAAATGTTGAGCACCAAGGACAGATTTTTAGGTGTAAGAAGAGGTGAAAGTGGCTAGGAGCGAGGCCCGGACTGTACAGATGATGATCAAATACGTCCCAGTGAAATTCCCGTAAGAGTTGTTTGGCCACTTTCGCCACATGAGGTCGGGCACTATCGTGGAAACAAACACCACCTTTTGATGGAAATCCTCTTCTTACACCTAAAATTTGTCTTGTCAACACTTCAACGATGATGAGCTGAAAGAAAATGCTACCACATGGTTGAATACACAGGCGGCAACATTCTGTCAAAAAGGCACACAAAACCTTGTGCCACGCTATGACAAGTGCCTACAAAATTTCGGTAGCTATGTAGAAATGTAGTTTAACAGTTGTAGATTTTTGTACAATAAATATTTTTTCTGTGTCTGTACACGTTTGTTTTACATAACCAAACGGAACTTAATTTCTGGACTTACCTCGTATTATAAGTAATATAGCGACTATGGCACATTAGTATATTTAAAAAGGTCTTAATTAAAATGAAAAAATACGGTCGCACTCTTCTTAGACAATGTATGATGTAAGAAAAGTGTTACATTGAAATTGCGCTATTATCTAATGTTTACTTTTTTAAATATTAATAAAAGAAATGTAGGAATGGTAGCAATAGGAGGGGAGGCGGCAGCCAATCAGATCGCGCCTGTGCTACACTGCCGTGCTTTCTCACCGTCCATACATTATCTGCGCCATCAACTATGCTTTTCCCACCCCCTTCCTTTGATTAAACCATGCTACTTTGCCTACTGCCAGCCAGCTACTTGGCTCTAGAATATTTCCAAGTCCAAATTAAGATACGAAAGCTCTGAATAATATTATTAAATCAATCTAATATATAAAGCAGAGTGTCCGTATGTTTGTATGTGTTACATACAAATCTACAGTTTTGTTCCAATATTTATAAAATTTTGCTTACATAAGCTTCAATCCATGAGGACGGTCGCCGTAAGTATAAGAATCACATACGATATATAGTTCACGAGATATGACGTCATAAACAGTGAGATGCTCGGAAAACTGCTGCATTTTGCGAAAATGCTGCTCATTTTCTCCTAACCATTGGACCGATTTAAACCAAATTTGGTACACACATTCCTTGCGGTGAGGTAACAATTGCTGCATGGTTACGAATCACATACGGCACATGGTTAAAAAGGTATTACGTCATAACCAATAGAAATCGCAAAAAATGCCATGTAATACGACGAGACTTTCGAAATACACTGTATGAGAATGAGACTACTTATCGACTTGCAACAAACTTTAAACACAATTTCAAACCTTTATTAAAATTTATCTCGCTGTTAACCATAGTAAAATGATGAAAGGAAGAAATGTCTCTCGCTTACTACTTTTCCGCTGTTTATGGAGTAAAACTACGGCTCTCGGTATGACGTTACAATTTATCATTTCAACACTACAAATTGTAGTCACAAGAAATTTTACAGACAGTATATATATATATATATATATATATATATATATATATATATATATATATATATATATAGTTGAATGTACCTTGTAAATTGTATCACAGTACGACACGTAGTTCATGAGGTATGAGCACATAAACAGTAACGTTCATGGTAAACCGCCACATCACACACCAAGTTTTAATCTATTACTTCTTTACTACTAGTTGTAATCGAAAAAGATTTTACCGACATACAGCACTTATACAAATGAATATATACCTGAAAAATGGCAAGAATAAATAAATAAATACCCGGGCAACGCCAGGTTTTCAGCTAGTAACTATATACAATCCGACTTGTCACACGAGGTAGAGGCGATTGAAAGGGAAGGAAGCTTAGGGTTTAAAGTCCCGTCGACAGCGTGGTCATTAGAGACGGAGCATACAATCGGATTTTAGGGAAAAGTATGTGGGAGGAAATCGGCGGTGCCCTTTGAAAGGAACCATCCCGGCATTTGCCTGGAGTGATTTAGGGAAATCACGGAAAACCTAAATGTGGATGGCCAGAGGTGGATTTGAACCACCAGCCTCCCGAATGCGAGTCCTGTGACATACAACTGCGTCATAGGGGCGGTTGCCGTTTGTTTATAGTCATAAGAAATACTTAGTGTACCACCACAAATGTTCCAACCACCAAACGCCCCTAGTAAAACTTTTCCCGACTTTTGGGCACTTTAAGGGAATTGAAAGCAGACCGTGTATACGCCGGGGCCGAGCACCTGTGGTGAAGCATCACAGCGGCTGCCTGCATCTGGCATTCTGGGCTGCGGTTTCATTTCAGCCACCAGGCCAGCGAATTCCGCGCGAAATATGAGGTTATGAGGGCCGCCGAAATTAATGCCTCAAACGCGCCGCCACCCGCCGAAAGGACGCAATCCATTCCACTCCATTCTGCGCTCTAATTGCAATCCATTTACTCCAGCTCCCCCACCTCTCCGCCTCTGTTGCCCTGCCCATGCAACTTCCACTCGTGCACTTTCCTCCAATGCCTCAGGCGGTGCACACCGTTTCATCTGTTCGCTTCACGTCTCTCTCCCTCCCTCTGTCTCTCTCTCTTTCACACACAGACCTTTTTTCACGTTCTTCCCACCGTGTTTGTTTTCTAGCCGCCTGCGGGACCCCTACTTCCCACTGAAGCCGGCAGTTGGCAGCACTGCGGCACAGTGAGGGGGGAACACAATGGAGCGGCGCGGCCAGATCGTGCTTTGTTTCCTGGCCGCCGGTTGCCGTGTCGCCGCAGGGCGCAGGGCCGCCAACTGCGAGGGCAGGGGTCGCGCCTTTGTGCGCGCCGCGGCAGTCGGAGTTCAAAGCGCGCCGACAGCCCGCGGCATGCCTGACCGTTGGCACCCCCGCGCCTGTCCGGAGCTCTGCTCAGCCAGTCAGTGTCCGAGCCCAAAGGTACTTTCAGCCTCTAAACCTGTGGGCACATTATATTTTTCTTCCCTTTTTGCTGCGAGTAGGCCATGTGAGAACCGTGTTCCAATTTCACTTTCTCATCGCTCGTTCTTTTCTTCCAGTATGCTTTCATACCTACATCGACATCTATGTAGATACTCTAAAAATCACATTTATGTGCCTGACGGAGGGTTCATTAACCATTTTCATAATCTTTCCCTACCGTTCATTCTCTAATACCGCGCGGGAACAAAGAACACCTGAATTGTTCTCCGGCACTGCGCAGCCTGTTAAAGTCAGACGGACGACCTGGTCCTCTTCACCTGATGGCGGTTCCTGTCTGGGTGCCTGCTGACTGAGTCCTCGTCCAGCCACTTTGCTCCGTGCTTCCTACTGTACGGCACACGTCACAGAACTTCACGTCAGACCACGTTTCACACACTGAGGTGCAGCACCTCTGCATAACACCGAATCGACTGGTCGTTTCTACATCTACATAGATACTCTGCAAATCACATTGAAGTGCCTGGCAGAGGGTTCATTAACCACTTTCATAACTTTTCTCTACCGTTCCATTCTCTAATAGCTCGCGGGAAGAAAGAACACCTAAATCGTTCCGTTTTAGATCTGAGTTCTCTTATTTTATTGGGATAATCATGTCTCCCTAAGTAGGTGGGTGGTGCTAGCAAAATATTTTTACATTCACAATTAAAAGTCGGTGATTGAAACTTCGCAAACAGATCACGCCGCAATGAATAACGTCTTTCTTTTAATGATTTCCACCCCAATTCGTACAACATTTCCGTGACGCTCCCCCCCTCCCATAACGTGGAAAAACAAAACGAGCTGCCCTTCTCTGAACCTTGTGAATATCTACTATCAGTTCCACCTGGTGAGGGTCCCACAATGAGCAGCATTACTCCAGCAGAGGACGCACAAGTGTGATGTAGGCAGTCACTTTGGTGGAGCTGGTGCATCTTCTAAGCGTTCTGCCAATTAAACGTAATCTTTGGTTCGCCTTCCCAACAATATTTTCTATATGTTCTCTTCAGTCTAAGTTGTTTGTAATTATAACTCCTAGGTATTTTGTAGAATTTACGACCTTAAGGTTTGACTGATTTATCGCGTAATTGAAGTTCAGTGGATTCCTTTTACTGGTCATGTGTATTACTTCATAGTTTTCTTTATTTAGCGTCAATTGCCAATTTTCGTACCATTTAGAAATTTTGTCTAAATCGCTTTGCAGTTGCTTTTGATCCTCTGTTGACTTCACTAACATATAAACGACAGTATCATCCGCGAACGGTCTAAGAGCTATTCAGATTGTCTCCTAAATCGTTTATAAACACAAGGAAGAGTAGCGGTCCTATAACGCTTCCTTGTGGAACGCCAGGTATCACTTCTGTTTTACTCGATGTCTTACCGTCAATTACTAAGAACTGTGTCCATTCTGATAGGAAATCGTGAGTCCAATCGCACAATTGGGGAGATATTCCATAAGCACGCAATTTCATAATACTTTTTGTTTCTATCTTCAGCAGTGGCAGTGCGTCATATGGTTCACTGGTTCAGAGAACTCCCAGAAAAAAGCTTGTTGTGAAAAGGAGGAAGGAACCTTATCGTTTGGGTTGGTATAGGAGGACTAAACTACTGAAGTTATCAGTCCCCCAGTGGGGAGGAGGAGTGAGGATAGGTAAGGAGGTGAGAGGGAAAGGAAATGCAGTCCCAGAACGAAAGCTGGAAGGAAGACTGCATTAGCTCGGGGACCCGTGCTCGTCACACGGGTGGGGTGGGGGGGGGGGGGAGGAACATTATGGTTTAATCACCTGGTCACAGCTTGTCCATTACAGACGGAGCTAAAGCTTGGAGTTATGGGTAAGGATGCGGAAGGAACTCGTTCGTGAACTCTGAAAGAAACGATCTCAGCATTTGCCTGGAGTGATTTAGGTAAATCACAGAAAACCTAAATATAGACGGCCAGAGGTGGATTTGAACCACAGTCCTCCAGAATACCAGTGCGTTATCACTGCGCCACCTCGCTCGGTCTCTCGTGAGAAAAGTAAATAAATAAAACAAAGTGATTTTAAACAATCCTTCTTCGTTTCGTTATTCAATCAGATCATTTTAGATGTACATTAAAAGTATTTTTATCGCTTGAGAAACGTTTTACGTCGTGGCCCGCATCACTTACAATGGCGGCAAGAAAGATTTGCTGACAAGGTGTTGATATTCCTTGTATTGACATGTTAAGCTATCTAATCTGACAGTCAGTTGATTTTGTATGATTCTGTGATGTTACATCATTTCTCTAAAAAGGCATGTCACCCTAAGATGGTGCAGATCATAAAAATGTTTAGTGAAGGCCCAAAACAGACAACTGTGTGGATACAAAAATTTTGAAAATTATATCTTTTCCTCTTTTGTGATTAATTATTGTATGTGTTCTGTTTCTTGAACGTTCGTTTCTATATTAATGTCATATTGCCTACAACCTTGGGTCTGAGAGGGTTAAGGACGGGTCTTGAAGCGTGGCGCGATAGCTCAGTAGTAGGAAGCACAAAGGTCACAGGTTTGAATGCCGATTTTGCACTCAGTTTTGATCCGCTGGTAGATTTCGCAGCAGCGCACACTATGGTGCAGTGTAAACATCAGCGGCGGCGTGTGCCGTGTATCACTGGTTCAGTGAAACCCTGGAAAAAAGCTCGCCATAAAAAAGTAAAATAGATGAATAAAAGTAAAACGTCCTTTTCAACTATCATTCTCCGTTTCGTTCTTCTGTCACCTCTTTTTTAGATGTACATTCAAAGTATTATTATCGTATAAGAAACGTTTTACGTCGTTTTACTTACTGATCAAAAAGTAAGTATAAATTTGATAACTTAATAAGTCACGGAATAATGAAGATAGAGAGGTAAATATTGACACACATGCTTGGAATGACATGGTTTTTTTTAGAACCTGGATAGCTGATATGAAACTTCCCTATAGTACACAAGTTGATCAACAGAGACCTTTCACTGCTCATGTATGATGCAGTTAACCAGAATACACACACACACACACACACACACACACACACACACACACACACACACACACAAATTAAATTAAACGAACACATGTTGCTTGTGGTAAATAAATTAAATGAATTGATTTTCAGGAGACTCGTGAATTAAGTGTAACTGCATCGAGAGGTTTGCAGTGGACATGCAGGTAGTGCTGTGTTATGAGTAGAGCTTCGACTTTTAGGTTCTAAAACTCTTAAATTAGGTACCTAAAATAGGTTCTATCACTTACAAAAATAGGTTATAAAAAGCAGAAAATAGGTGACCAAAATCTGAAATTTTACTGTCTAGAAAGATAAACATATTGACAAAAATCCACATTATTTTATTGTCCATGTCCATAATTGCAGTCAGAGTAAATAACTAACACTGTCTCCACATTTTCCGTTGAGAAACTGCGTCTGTTGTCTGTTAATAGCATCTTATATGCTGAGAATGAGCGTTCCACGTCAACGGATGTCACTGGAGAATATTTAAATGACGGCATTAGGCGCAATGGGTCCGCACACTCGTGTTCATGTTCATGATTTACCTGATGTCAGCCACTGTGCAGAGGGTGGTCAGTCCTGTTTTTTTTTTTTTTTTTTTTTTTTTTTTTTTTTTTTTTTTTTTTGTAGCATTGTCTTTAGTTTCTCACTGAATTTCTTACCAATAGAACCTGGGATCAAGTTGATGTTTTCTGTCACCTTTTCTATCAGTCGCAGTTGCATGTAGACTGGTTTCCCTGAACACTAGAGCTTTAATAATAGGAACCAAAAATGTGTAATGAGATTCTATGCAATGTCGTTGGAAACTTTGGAACAGTTTTCGCTGACGTAATACTCACAGCCTCCTCCGGCAATTTGACAACTATGTCTGGATTTTTAAAAATTAGATACTGTCAGGTTCTAATATGAAATTAAGTACATAAGATACTATAAAAGTACTATTTTCGATAAAATATTTGCATAATTCTTATCTGGGAAGACCACAAGAGAATTTTTGGCGTAACATTTTTTATTTAATTCGATTTTTACAATTTAGGTACAATAAGGTACTAACCGAAAATTAGGTATTTTTAGGTGCAATAAAACTAGCGTTTTCGATCATAAATTTGCATAATTCGTGTATGTACAACTTTAATTGCTTTGATTTAATGAGGAACAAATGAAGTTTTTAACCTAAAATCCGAGGTCTAGTTATGAGAGCGCTGCACGATGCTTTGCTTTGTGTCAAGTGTGCACCGGGCTTAAATCAGAGTCTGCCTGCCGGCCTGCGTAAAACCAGGAGCAGGCAGCGCCCGGCCGAATGAAGGGCACTTTGCGAAAACCGAACGGCCCAAAGGTCCCGTCCGGCGCTGATGGAAACACAAATTTAGCCGTCCGGGGGCGAGCTCTAATCGAAATACAAGTCTACGCGCATTTCTGCGTCAAAAGCAAAACCGCAGGGGCGAGAGACAGAGAGGGTGAGGACGGGGGAGGGTAGGGTAGGGGGAGGGAGAAACAAGTAAAAGCTTCTCAAAATTTAACTTGGCGCCGCTCAGCCGAAGTTGTGGCGGCGCCGCGGCTGGAAAAAGGTTTGCCCGGCCGCGGTCTGCGGCCGCCCCGCCCAGCGGTGATGAACTTTGCGGCCCGCGGATCCAGTCTTAGGGCCCATTAAGGGCTTTCAATTAAAGTCGGATAATTACAGCGGCAGAAAGTTGGCCGCCCAGCTGTGGCGGGGAATACCGTAGTCGGGGAGGTGGCAGCCCTGCTGCCGGCAGTGGGCGCTGGCCGCCGCTGCAGGCCTGCCAACTGCCCCCACCGCCCGCGCGTCACCTGCCGCACGGCGAGGCTTGCGTGGCGGAGGTCAGGCAACACCGTCTGGATACGAGGCCTCACAACAAGTCCGTGTCACGTCACACCGATAGGCCCGAGGCCGACAAGAAAGACAGGCCGTAGCGCGTACGTCGCGTCACGTGATCGACTGAGTAAAACAAAGCACTACCTAGTCCTTGACGGTGAGTGTTCATTGCAGACTAGGGTACCGCTAAGAGTTCCTGAGATACGTGTCCAGAGAGCGTTTAAAAACTCCAGTGCAATGACAGCGCGTCCTGTGTGTTTGCTGGTTCAGTGAGCCCCCAGAATAATGCTCCTCGTGAAAAAAATTAAATCACTAAATAAAACAAAAATTTCATATTCACATAATATATGATTTCAACTGTGAATGGGCAAAGCTGAAAATGTGTACCCAGCCAGGATTCGAACCCGGGTCTCCTACTTTCTAGGCAGTTGTGCTGACCCCTACACCACTGGGGACACAATGATCACCGCAGCTGCAAGGACTACCTGAGCACGCCTCCCGTCAAACACAAATTTCCAGCTTCACCCTGCCCACAGTACTCAAACTCGTAGTCACTATGTACTAATTCCCATAAGACTAAGAGCCACAAACTTGCCCACCCCTCCCCATTAACAAACGGATCATTGCCTGTCACTGGCCTGCACTTCAGACCTAGGTTCAAATCCCAGCTGGGTACACATTTTCAGTTTTGCCCATTCGCAGTTGAAGTCATATGTACTGTGAATATGAAAACAACTGCAGGATCAGAAGTGACGTCTGTTCTTTCAGAATTGACGCCACATGTATATATATAATATGCCAGAGACAGGCAATGATCCTTTTGTTAATGGGGAGGGGTGGGCAAGTTTGGAGCCCTTACTCTTACGGGAATTAGTACATAATGACTACGAGTTTGAGTACTGTGGGCAGGGTAAATCTGGGAATTTGTATCTGACGGGAGGCGTGCTTAGGTAGTCCTTGCAGGTGCTGTGATCACTGTGTCCCCAGTGGTGTAGGGGTCAGCGCAACTGCCTAGAGTGCAAGAGAGCCTGGTTCGAATCCCGGCTAGGTACACGTTTTAAGCTTTACCCATTCGCAGTTGAAGTCATATATTCTGTCAATATGAAAAACAAAAATTGCAGCAGCAGGATCAGAAGTGACGTCTGTTCTTTCGGAATAGGCGCCACATGTACATGTAAAATAAAAATTGTTTTTTAAACTGTCATTATTCGTTCTTCTATCAGATTTTTTTATAAGGATATTCAAAGTATTTTTATCGCATGAGAAACGTTTTACATAGCGGAGACAACATGTATACGAGTCGTAGCGTGGCCACTTAATACACAAGGTAGAGGCCGCAGCGTTGCAATGCGCATGTGCGGCTGAGGTTCAAATTCTCTTCTGAACCCTCTGGAAGCAAGATATGGGCGTTCCTGCGGCAGGGAGGGGCGAGGGGAACGACGCTTTTAATCCTTTATGCCCAGAGTTGTTCCTGGATAACAACGTATTAAAAGTGAATTTATACCTTAAAGTTGCATTTTTGTTGATTAACAACAAGCTTCTAGTACGACATTTCGCCGCTTGGTACGGCGTGTAGCCACTTGTGAGGCATTAACCTGTCTCCGTCTTGGAGGCTGTGCTGCGTCGCCGTCTGTACGTGGCTGAGAGAGTGAGCGTCAGTGTGGGTCCTTTTAGTTTATTCCAGCAGTGACCTGTTTGGTCTTTGGTGCTGTGGCGAAGATTATGCTACCATTATTGATCTGGCATTGTTAACTATCAATAAAATAACGTCAAAGTAATAAAATACCTCGATACAAACCGTTGTGTTGTGCACGAAATACATGACATAAAAAATCAATAGTTCGACCAAAAATGTTGAAACACTTATTTTGATGTTTACTGCACTGTAATAATACAGAGAACACTGAATTTTAATTTTTCCAAAATTGATTTCATAACGTGGGACGGAAAAGGGCATTGCCGCTTGAGCTGATTGGCTACTCGACTTCCGGCGGGTACACATGAATGGTCCCGAAACAAAGGAAATGGAGCTACTGCACACCTCACCTTGCCCATGCTCAAATCCTCCATGACGGCAACATTCGCCCTTGATTTATTTTATTTTATTTTATTTTATTTTATTTTATTTTATTTTATTTTATTTATTTATTTATTTATTTATTTTTGGCGCACCGAAGACTCATTAAACACTTCATATTTGGTAAAATATCTTGTAACTATAAATGAAAGTGGCATCAATTCTAAAACCCTTCAGAAGATTCGATCATGAATAATAATTAAGTCACTACTTTCCACCTAGTAAGAATAGACATGTGGTTAGCGGCATTGCTCTGCACTGTAGAAGGTACTGGGTTGGAGACCGACTGAAAACAATTTTTTGAAATCCAATCGTCTTTTTAACAGATATGGGAACAACAATGACTTTGTATTCCTACTTGCCACATATCTTTGGATGTTTTTGCGAATGTGTCGCGATTTTCAGGGAGAATAACATGTATGCACTTTGTTGTGACAAATATTTAACGCCGCGGTGGAGTAGCCGAGTGGTCTAAAGAGTCTCGCTGCGGAGCGCGCGGTTGCTCGCCGTGGAGGTTATAGTTCTCCCTGGGTCATGGGTGTGTGCGTTTGTCCTTAGGATAGTTAACCTAGGTTTAAATAGTTTGTGAGATACGGACTGATGACTACGCAGTTTGGTCCGACAGATTTACAAACATTAATTAATGAATTAAACATGTAACTGTTTGTATAGAGGTGGGGCAGAGCAGTCTTTGCACATGCGTAAGGTTAGGAAGGGGCGCCGCTTACAGTGTTCGTGACCCAAAGGTAACTTGTCTCTTCATGGTTACACATTCGTTTCGTTACAGTCACTTAACGGTGTAATCAGTTACTTACTTACTGTGTTTTAGTGTTCATGTGCATATTCATACGTTCTTAGTGTATATTATCAAAGAAAAATGAACATATTAATCAGCTCGAACAATTTGACTACAGCTGTCATTTTTATTGATGCAGAAAATAAAAAGTTTGTTACAGGCGTAAGTGAATAAAATCATTAACATGTTAATCAGAAAGAACAGCAAGAAAAACGACATTAAATGTAATTAAGTTAAATATAATAGCGAAAAATTTTATTTATGGGAGCATCTCTAACTGTAGTTACTAATTATAAATTAACTGGTTTGTATTGCAGAAAAGTTGACGACGGCAATAACTGCGAAATAAGCTCACAGTAAATAAGTAAATAAAGCATTATAGTATAAGTGTAAACGGTACCTGCTCAGTTATCTGTGCGGTGTAACGCACCGCTTCCCAAAACAGGGAGGTGTACCGGCCCCGGTTTGAATCCGCCCGGCGGATTAACAAAGGGGGTCAGAGTGCCGGCCAGCCTGGATGTGGTTTGTAGGCGGTTTTCCACATCCCGCTAGCTGAATACAGGGTTGGTCCCCAAGTCCCGCCTCAGTTACTCGATTCACAAATATTTCGTAATACTTCACACTTTCCACGTTTGGGGTACACATTTCTCCGCAGGGGGCACGGGTTGGCGACAGGAAGGGCATATGGCTACCTGTAAATATTAACTCGCCAAATCTGACATAAACAAAGTCGACCCTGCATGTGAAGTACACGGCTCAAGAGAAAGAAGACTAACAGTGTAAAAGGTATAAATGTCAATTAAAGTTACGTCACTAAACGACGCATTCCACACTGCTAACCCCAAAGTAGAGCAAAAAGAATTAAGTATTTTCATTTGCCGATGTCAAGATACATCGGTGATCGCAGTTCGATTGGATATGAAGAGTCCGCTTTGTTCTCGAGTAGGTGAGTGTGGGGCAGTATAGGGCGGTGTGTGGCAGCACGGCAGGAGTTGGGTAGAGTGGTCAGGGCGAGCAGAGGTGAGGTGAGGAGACGTAGGGTGGAGGGGGCGACCGCAGCGCGCCTGCCGTCGCAGAATGAAACCAATTAGCGGCGCATTGCTGGGCGGCCTGCCGGCAGGGGCAGCCCACACGTCTGAGAGGGGTGGCAGCAGATGTGGGGTGAGTGGGGGGGGCGGCCGAGTAATGACGTCACTCACAGTGGGAGGGGCTGCCGCACCTGCTTAATGTCCTGTAGGGCGCCCACGAGCGTGCACAAGTGCCAGAATAAGACGTGGCATGGACTGCACTGATGCCTGAAGTAGCTGGAGGGAACTGACACCGTACATCGTGCAGGGCTGTCTGTAAATCCGTAAGTGTACGAGTGGGTGGAGATCTCTTCTGAACAGCACGTTCCAAGCCATCCCAGATATGCTCAATAACGTTCATTTCTGGACAATTTGGTGGCCAGCCAGTGGTGCGGTATCCTGTGTGTTCAATGGTTCAGTGAACCCCCGGAAAAAAAACTCGATCTGAAAAAAGAAAATAAAATAAAAAATGTTTCTAAACTATCATCCTTCGATTCGTTCTTCTACCAGATCATTTTATATGCACACTAGCTGTAAACCCGGCATTGCCCGGGTGTTTATTTATACTACACTCTCGTAGTTCAAATTCCCTTCCCCCCTCTCTCCGCATCCATCTCTTTCTCTACAATCTCTCTTAGTTTGCACCTTTCCCTCTCCAGGCAATGTTTCCTGCAAGGTACCCTCTGTCTTGTACCATACAAACATTTCTAACCTCTCGGTTTAAAGGTCATGTGTTGTTCTCAAATTATCCAGTTTTATTTCATACAACCCTTGCTCTGAGAATAACGAAAAAAAAGGCTCTGTGAAATCGGTCGAGCTGTTCTCAAATTATGACGGGACCAAGGTATTTATGGATCCATTTTTACATTGCAAAGTACCCTCCCCCATCCACCGTATGAAACATAAGGTCGACTGTGACCTTCCTCTTGTTTTGAAGGTAAAGCATGCGAAATTTCAAGAAGATCCGAATGATAGTGTAGATTTCTTGAGTGAAAAGTATGCTCCGCCATGCACCTATCACAAAATACTTTCTTAGCTGATGTTTTCTACCATAGTCTACATCCATGAGAAACGTTTTACATCAAGGAGACCGCACACATACGAGTCGTAACGTGGTCGCCTAATATAGGCAGTAGTGGACGCGGCGTTGTAATGCTTGAGGCAGCATATGGGCGTTCCCGCAGCAGGGAGGGGCGAGGGGAAACGCCGCTTTCAACACTGGCGTTGGAGCTGGTAGAGACGCCAGCTCCTGGCTACTCCAGCTCTGGCAGTTACACACGAATGGTCCCGAAGCAAAGGCGATGGAGCTACTGCGCACCTCGACTTGCGCGTGTGCAAATGCTCCTTGAAGGCAACATCTGTCCTTCATATTTGTTTTTGGCGCATTGGAGATTCATCAAAAACACGTCACATTTGGTCACATATAGCTATTAATAAAAGATGCATCAACTGTAAAAGACTTCAGGAGATCCGATCATGCATAACAATGGTCGATACTCTCAACCTGGCAAGAACAGCTATGTGGTTAGCGGCATCGCGCTGCGCCACTGATAGAGGGTTCCAGACTTACTGCAAGAAATTTCTTTAAGCCTAATCTTTTTTCTCACAGCTATGAGAACAACAATGACTTTTGTATTTTTAATTGCCACATACCTTTGAACGTTTATGCGAATGTATCGCGATTTTGAAGGTAAATGATATTTATACTTTTCGTTGTAACAAATATTTAACTTTTTGAAAAGAAGTAGTGGGGAGCAGCCTTTGCACATGCGTCAGGTTAAGAGGAGGTGCTGCTTAGTGTGACATGACCTTAAGGTAGCTTGTCTCTTCATTCTAACAGATTAATGGTCATGTGCATATTGCTGGCCACAGTGGCCGAGTGGTCTGCGGCGTGTCAGTCACGGTCTGCGTGGTCGCTGCGGTCGGGGGTTCGAATCCCCCCTCAGGCATGGGTGTTTTTGGCGTCTTTGGTATTAGCTAGTTCATAAGGAGTTTGTAAGTTTAGGGACTGATGACGATGTAATTAAGTGCCGAAATTCGTCGAGTGTTCGTAAATGTGTTCAAGAGATGTAAGGCCGCTCTTTCCATAGAGGGCCATGATTTTGAACATCTACTGTAAATAAAGGTAAGCTTAGGTTACTCAGACGCCAATGTTTTTTAGACTTTAACTCAGTGTATGCACACACAGCACAATAGAGTCCTATGTAGAATCGGGCGCTGCCATGGCCGGCGGATGCGTTGACGACGGCCAGGAGCCGAACCAAACACAGCGGTCCAAAGGACGCCTGGCACTCGGCTTTCCTGAGACACCCTGTACATACCTTAAAACAAACCGATTAAAACATGTTAAACATTTCGACCTCCATGTTAAACGTTGTTTAATCGGTTTGTTTTAAGGTATGTACAGGGTATCATAGACGACTGTGCCCTCTTTAAAGGTTCAAACATAAAAAATTGTACAATTTTGAACATGGCTGATTAACAGCAACCTTAATCTAATTTTTTTAAGAATTCTGTATACCAGCCAACCGATTGCATAATTTTTAGGTTCTTGACCTAGGTATTGTTGCCACGAAAGACAATGTCTGACGAAGTTGTCCTCAGTGGCAACGAAACCTAGGTCATGAACCAGTTGCTGGTGTACAAAATTGTTACAAAACAATCAAAAATTGTATTTGTGGTATGTTTATTGTAATAATAATAATAATAATAATAATAATAAATTTCTTGTGGCTGATTGGCCTGGTGCAAGTGTTTCAACTTGACGCCACTTTGGCGACTTGCCTGTCCCTAGCCTATCCAATTGGGGAAAGCGGACCTACAGGTTAATGTGGAATCCGAACCACGTGCCGTATCTGGCGACTCCTCACATCATTGAGAGGTGAAGGATGGGTTAATGTACAGACCGAAAAATTCCACAATCCAAACGGGTTTCGAACCTGCGATCCATCGGTTTCCAGTTGAGCACTTAACCCCAAGACCACCGGACCCGACGTTTATTGCAGTAATGATGTTTCTTATTTTAATAAGCTATTTTTTATTTTAAATGTTCTGTGCTAATAAATATCATTTACCACTTATACAGAATTGGCAGTAATAATGCATACTATCTGGTTTCTTCAACCGTTGTTGCCAATAATGTGCATATGGTAACAGTTTGAAAAGACTTTTTTATATGTGATGTATGTATTTTATCATTAACAGTACAACAAATTAAAAAAGAACAGTTCATAGATTTAAGAGAGTAGGAACGCCCTATGGTCTGTGCAGTAATCGTCGCTTTTGTGGCGGCACAACAGCTGCCTCCAACTTCGCTGCTGTTGAGGGACAGTCACCGTCTCTGCGGTCGCTGTTCTTCCCCAGTGCGGGAGGGGTCTCCGGCACTCCTTCGTTTTAAGCGACAGTGCAGTGGCAATAAAACGGACACTACATCTTTTTCGAAGGAAAGATATCTGTATGACCCCGACGCACGAGTAGAGAGCGGCGCACGAATTCAGCGCATTAGGTCTGTCGCCGCCGTCGCCCGTTGGCGGCGCAATATCTGCTCCCCGCAGACCCCTGCGTCCTCTCCCGGAACACGTGTGGGTGGGGACGAGGCCCGCCAGAGATATTATCCCAGTGCCGGCCAGAGATATTATGCCAGCGCCGGTGTTATTGAATCCGCGGCGGCGCGCCGTGGGGTCCATTACAGCGCCCCCGGCGGTCATTCCCGCGGCTCCACTTGTTGACATGCAGGCCGATGCGCCGGCCAGGCCGACTTCCGCCCCCTCCCCCCCCATCCACCCACCCCTCTGAGACATCGAATGGGCGCCGCAGAACGACTTCAGGACGTCTTACAGACTGCGCTGCAAACTACAGCACACACACACAAATACACACACCCATCAAAGAACTTCCGCATCGCCTGTACAGAAAACTTTAACCCTTTCAGCCCTGATTTTTTGCTAGTCATACAAAAACGTTTCAAACCTAGTATTCTTCATTACAATGAATGTATGTATGTACAATGAAATGTACGAAAATATATATATATTTTTCGCATTTAGTTTGAAATTATGGTGTCTAATATATAAAGTAGTGTGTCTGTATATTTTTACGTGTTGCATCTAAATCTACAGTTTTCTTCCAATCCTTATGATATTTTGTATACGTAAGCTTCAATCCATGAGGACGATCGCTGTAAGTGTAAGAATCACATACAACAAAGAGTTCACGAGATATGACTTCATAAACATTGAGATGCGCAAAAAACTGCTGCGTTTAGAGGCAATGCTGCTTATCTTCTCCTAAACCACTGGACCAAATTCAACCAAATTTGGTACACACATTCCTTACCAGGAGGTAACAATTTCTGTGGGGTTAAGACACACATACGACACATGCTTCAGAAGATATGGTGTCATAAACAATAGGAATCACAGAAAACTGCCACATAAATCAGTGAAAGTTTAAAAATATGCTATATGAGAATGAGAATACTTATCGACTTGCAACAAACTTTAAACATAATTTCAAACCTTCATTAAAATTTTTCTCGTTGGTAACCATAGTAAAATGATGAAAGGAAAAAATTTTCTCGCTTACTACTTTTTCGCTGTTTATGGAATAAAACTAAGGCATCCGGTATGAGGTTACAATTTGTACACTACAAATTGTAGCCACAGGAAATTTCACAGACAGTATAAACACATATAGTTCAATGTATCTTCTAAATTGTATCACATTCCGACACGTTGTTCATGAGATATGAACAAATAAACAGTAACGTTCATGGGAAACCGCCCCTTCTCTCACAAAGTTTTAATCTATCACTTCTTTACTACTAACTGTATTCCCAAGATATTTTACTGTCCTTATACAAATGAATATATACCTGAAAAATGACACGTATAAAGGAATAAATACCTGGGCAAGGCCAGGTTTTCAGCTAGTGCGCTATAAATAACAAACCTGGTGTTAAATGGAGCCGTGACAGAGCGGCCGAGAGCATTGAGGCGCTATGATACGATGCGAGAGGCCGTACCCTGTCGAAGGTTCGAATCCCCCCTTGGGCATGGGTGTTTCTACCGTCTTTAGTATAAGGTAGTTACACATAAGCACATTTTCTATATTGTCGTAGTTTTATATCACACTTTAAATTGTATTTGTGAACAAAAATATTGGCAATGAAAAGTACACATACGTCTGTGTACGGTAGAAACAAAATGCTTATCAGGGGCAGCTACATCTCTGACCGCCATCTTTACTTCTACCAGAATAGTGTCTAGCTAATACACACAAAATGGCAGAGGTTGTTACTCTCAGAATGTCTATTCGAAATCATGTTATAGTTAAAACAGTAAGGCTCAAGTGTTTCACACTGTGTCATTGAGAAATAACTATGTGTAAAAGTGATGTACTTTGTTTAGTACGCCAGGGCTGAAACGGTTAACATTCTATACCATCTATACCTACAAAAATACTCTGCAAGTCACAATTAAGTTCATGGTAGAGAGTTCATCGAACCGCTTTTATGATGTTTCTCTACAGTTCCATTCATCCTGTGTACATGGGTTCCTTTTTATACTTATAGGCTTCGTTCAAAAATGTTTGTGGAGGTTATGGGACTTAACTACAGGGTCATCAGTCCCTAAACTTACAAACTACTTATGAACTAGCTAATACTAAAGACGGCACAAATATCCATGCTCGAGGGGGGATTCGAACTCCCGACG
The DNA here is from genome assembly GCA_026315105.1 of Locusta migratoria. Lineage (NCBI taxonomy): Eukaryota > Metazoa > Arthropoda > Insecta > Orthoptera > Acrididae > Locusta > Locusta migratoria. The sequence continues at coordinate 101,832,259 of CM048754.1, forward strand.
GTAGTGGCCGTGCAGACCGTGACTGGAGCGCCTCAGTTCCCTCGGCCACCGCGGCCGGCTATGTGTTGTCTTTAGTATAATTTAGTTTATAAATAATTTGTAAGTATACGGACTGATGACCCCGCAGTTAAGTCCGTTAAGCTTGACAAACATTTGAACATTTAATTTTCGTGCTCGTGTAAATGCAACCGGTTTTGAAAAATTCTTGGCTTCTCACATTGTGTTTCCTTGTTAAGAATTTTCGGCTTATATGGACAGACTGACATTTTCTGCAGTGAAACAGAATTATAAGTATTAGAGTGAGCACGAATCCGTGTATTTAATGTAAAGAAACATAGCAATTGTGCTGAGTAAATCAGGAACTAAATCAGCTTTTTTTTTTTCAGTCGCCATATTGACTGGTCTAGGAAATAAGCCTCTGGGTGTAATGTGTAAACACGACAGCAAAAAAGGTTTACATAATTAGGTTTTCGTCATCCGGAAGATGTGTTGCATGTAAACGTAGTAATTCTCTAGTAGCTCGCGGGATAAAGGAACACCTAAACCTTTCCGTTTTCGATCTGATTTCTCTTATTATATTTTCATGATCATGTTTTCCTATGCAGGTGGGTGCTAACAAAAATGTTAGCCGGCTGCGGTGGCCGAGGGGACTGAGGCGCTCCAGTCACGGTCTGCACGGCCACTACGGTCGGGGGTTCGAATCACCCCTCGGGCATGGATATTTGTGTCGTCCTTAGTGTTTGTTAGTTCATAAGTAGTTTGTAAGTTTAGGGACTGATGACCCCGTAGTTAAGTCCCATAAGCTATACAAACATTTGAACATTTGTTAGCATTCGGAGAAGAACGTTCGTAAAAGAAATTTCGCAAATAGTTTTCGTCGCAACATGTAACGCCTTTCTTTTAATGACTTCCACCACAACTCGTGCATCATTTAAGTGACACTATCTCCCCCAATACAAAACGAGCTGTCCTCTGAACATTCTCTAAATCGTCTGACAGTCCCACTTTGTGGGGATGCCAAAATGTGGGACAATACTCCAAAATAGAACGAAGTTTCTTTGGTAGAACTGTTGCATCTTCTAAGTGTTCTGCCAATGAAACGTAGTCTTTGGTTTGCATTCCCTACAATATTTTCTATATGTTCTTTCCAATTTAAATTGATTGTAATTGTTACTCCTACGTATTTAGTTGAATTTAAAGCCTGTAGTTTTGACTGACCAATCATGTAAATGAAGTTTAACGGAGTTCTTTTAGTGGTCATATGGATGACTTCACATTTCTCATTATTAAAGATCAATTGCCATTTCTTAGACAATGCAAATATCTAAATTATTTTGTAATTGGTTTTGATCTTCTGGTGACTTTACTAACCGATAAGTGCCAGCATCAACCGCGGACAGTGTAAGAGAGCTACTCAGATAGTCTGCTAAATCATTTCTAAAAATAAGGAACAGCAGGGGTCCTATAACACCTCCCTGGGGAACGCCAGATGTCACTTCTGTTGTACTCGATGACTTACCGTCAATTACAACGTACTGTGTCCTGTCTGACAGGAAATCACGAATCCAAGCGCACACTTGTGACGATATTCCATAAGCAAGTAGGTTGATTATAGGACGCTTGTGAGGTACAGTGTTGAAAGCCTTCAGGAAATCTAGAAATACGGAATCAATTTGACATACCTTGTCTATAGCACTCATCACATCATGTGTTTCACAAGAACGATGGGTGAACACCTAATTTACGAAGTGGGTCACATTATTAATTTTCATGACTATGGCGAGCTAGATTAGAAAATGTTTTGTGATGATGCTAATAACTTAGTGAATGGACATCACAGCTTTCCTGGGTAGCCAGGTAGCATCCTGTTTATGGGTTAGATGTACCGCCAACTGCATTAATTTCTTCACTCTTTTGAAACTGTTTCATTGTTTTCGACGTTTTATTGTGAAGTCTTGAGATTTTGCTGATTTTGTACTTTGAATAATGAACGTGTTCCACTTCATACAAGTTTACTTAATTTCCAGAATCACTTATCTAACTGGAACTGAACAAATCAGATCTGGTGTTTTTTTTGAGAATGTTTTCTTTTTGGTCTGAAAAAAAAATCTCCAGTGCATAACAGTAGGACGCAAGAAAATGGTAAATAAGCTGTCGTGTAGCGTACCTTCCCAAATTTCCTGCGCACCTTAAGACAGACAAATGTGGACATGAAACGTGCTGGCAGATTAAAATTGTGTGCCGGAACCGGGATTCGAACCTGGGACACTTGCATTTCACGGGCAAGCGCTCTACCACTGAGCTACCCCGACACGACTCACGATGCCGCCTCACAACCTTACTTCCGCCAGTACCTCGCCTCCTACTTTCCAAACTTCACAGAAGCTCTCCTGCGAAACATGCGAGACTAGCACTCCTGGAAGAAAGGATATGGTGGAGACATGGCTTAGACACAGCCTAAGGGATGTTTCCAGAATGAAACTTCACTCTGCAGCGGAGTGTGCGCTGATATGAAGCGCTTGCCCGAGAAAGGCAAAGATCCTAGGTTCGAGTTCCGGCACACAATTTTAATCTGCCATGAAGTTTCATATCACCGCACACTCCGGTGCAGAGCGAAAGTTTCATTCTGGAAACTTGGAGATTTTTGTGACACTAGAAACGTTCCCTATTGTAAAAACTATGTTACAAATCAGTAAAAGCGTAACTACTTGCAGTCATCCAATATCACTTGGAGTGCTGCTGTCGCAGTGTATAACAAAAAATCATTGGGAATGTCGTGACTGTATAATATGTTAGACTCTTCCATGTATTTCCACCTTTGAGTCTGTCTGAATTTTATGATTGTATCCACTGATCGTTGGAAAAGTAAGATTGTCTAAAACGCAGAGATGGATTAAAACTTACGTATTCGATGTTGCACGTCGTTATTAAAGTCTGAATTGCGATTCATCGCTGTCATCCTATTATACCAGACGACGGAAATAAGGAAACCGCAGTCATCATATTATACCAGACGAATGAAATAAGAAAACCACATTCGCATATTCCGTAAAAGACGGCAAGTCTCAAAGTTTATAGCTTTTGTTAGGAGTATTTATTAGTCGCCAACGCGAACAAACCACTATAGTGCACAGTGCGATATTCAATGCGAGAATAGCACAAAATAGTACAAACTGAAAAATACGGACACACGTAGATTTCCCCTATGACTAGACGGCGACTCGAAGTTTGTACCAAATTAGAACGAGTTCAAAGCATACAACTAACACAACAGGGAACAAATGAAACATCTGCAGGTTAAAAAACACTGAACTGCAGTCTATTGTTTTCTCGTCGGACTTACTTCCTTGTTTGGAAGGCGTAAGGAATTATTGTTTCCTTTTATAAATTTCACGTTAGAGTTGTTAGAGATGTGTTAGATTAAGGCGTGTGTTTCAGTGGGAGTATTTCTTTTTTCATGCATAACGAAGATTTTTGTTTCTTACCTTTACGTAGACAGTGGGCACAAGAACGCAACTTCAGCTACGAGACGCTTACTCCTGAGCAATTACTCACCTAAAACAAAAAGAGAATGAAATTTTGTTAAGTCTGTCAAGCCTCTCGCTCTGATTTTTTTTTTAGCTTTATGAAGCCAGTCTAATTCCATAACTCATAACAATTACACTAAAATTACATCAAAACTACTTTTACTGACAATAGTACAATCAATGTGGTAATAACACATCTTATTTCCTGACATTTGCTAAAAAAAAAAAAAAAAAAAAAAAAAAAAAAAAGTAACAGAAAGATTAACCTTTGGTAAACAACATGAAATGTCCAGACACGTTCTACAATGTTGTGTCTTTTTGGCCCAACTCATCTCGTAAGTGCAATGTGACATTTTAAATATTTTAGGAAACAGACAAGACCTTTGTTTCTTTAAAATGTAGCTTTTTGTTCATCATTGTGAGCGAATAAAATCGAATTGTTACAAAATAAATGCTCAAAAAAATATACAATAAAACTCAATCTCATTTGACAACAGATAGGTGGATAATGATGTTCGTTGAAGGGACTGAGGCGGTAAAATAGCAGTATCAGTACGAAAATTGTGCTTCATTAGTCAGTTTCTGACAAAGATTCTTGTGGAATAAAATCATGCTCTCATGTCACTTCATCTTCTGTAAGAATATCAAACGCATTTTCTTTATTACCATCGATATGAATTACTTTATTTTCATTGTCAGTGTCAGAAAAGTATTAAAATTAGATGGTCAGATCACGTAACTAATGAGGAGGTCCTCAACAGAATTGGGAAGAGAGCGAGTTTCTGGCATATCCTGACTAAGAGAAGGGATAGGTTGGTGGGACACATTCTGAGACATCAAGAAATTGTCAACGTAGCATTAGAAGGAAGTGTGTGGGGTACAAATCGTAGTGGGTTACCGAGGGACGAATACAGAAAGAAGATTCAAAAGGATGTAGGTTGCCGTTTATATTCTCAGATGAACAGTATAAGTTGGCCATTATACGAAATAAAATCTTAATTCTAGTAGGAAGTACCCAGATAAGAGTTTGCTCTTATAAAAAAAGCTTAATTTTAGCAGTAAAATTAGCAAAAGGTCCGTGTGAACTACCGGCTACTGCCTGCTGCTAAACCTTGTTCCCTGACCCACATTGAGAACTGACTTGGTTCAATTTACTCTAATAACAGAAAGTTAACGATACAGTGGTCAATATACGTAGCAGCTCACAAGAAATTACACACAGGAATTAATAAACAAACCACCACCATTAATGTTATTTCATAAAGGTGGCTGAGAAAAACATTTATGGCGCAGCGGAACATAAACATAAAAAAATTGCATCTGAGCTTGTTCTCAGCACTGGTGAAAAACGATATTAAATAAATGGGGAAAGGTGGTCGAAAACTACAATTTGCAGGCAAGTCAAAATTATATTGAACTTAACTTGTTTATTTAGGTCGAACACAAGCAAAATGGGAAAGCAATTTTGTTAATACAATAGAAATGCATCCCATTTACATGATCTAATACTGACAATGCCCGACATTGAAGTTAACATAAATTACGAAGAACTTAACACAACTGGTGGAGGATTTACAAACAACACTCACTCGCTCACGCACACGCAATGCAACAGCGAAACTCACCAAAATCAGTGTGCTGAATCGAGTCAGAAGAAGGCGCCGCTATCGTAGGCGAAATTCAGCAAACCCGGAGGTACCACACAACACAATATACAATAAAACTGCGAAGATGGCTCTGGTCTGTCGTGCCTGATTTGAGATGATGCGTGAGTTGCATTTAGATTAGACCGCGAGCAAACGCGCTAACGGCGACGCACGGCTACGTTACATGATCGCACTCCACTGAAGGTGAAATGGTTAAAAATCGAATACATTGCACAAAATCACAGCGGACTCTTAAGTTGCAATGTGAAAGTAAACTACCTAGGCACTGGTTTTATGAGAAGAGGCGTGAATTCAGATGACTAGCTGCAAACCCTTGAAGTTGGAGTTCGGATCTATGTGGGTCCAAAAACCTATAAAAATGTATAAATTCAATTTCCGAAAAATAAAGAAAATTAACTACGGCATGCAATCATTAGAAGTACATAGAATTTCATACGCAAGCTAATGAAGGAGGTTGTACAATGCTGGGGGGGGGGGGGGGGGGCGTTACAGCGGTGGTGGGGAGAGAAGATTGTGAGACTCGTCCTAGAGAAGGCTCGTCGACTAGCTTGTAACCAAAGGGTGTAGAAACCTGTTTGGTCGCATCAGCAGCAATGGTTGGTAACAACTAACTATCGACTCTGAGCCAGAGAGAACCATGGAAAGCGATCTATTACCACCCACATTCAGACAGTCATTAGATTCTCGCACATCCACTTAAAAGTAAAACTAGTGCACATTCTCACAGGGACAGTGGCGTAGCGGAAAGCCATACTTATTGCCACATTCATAAATTCAATAATAATAAATTATTAAAATAACAAAATCATAGCAATATTAACTGTTGTTGTTGTGGTCTTCAGTCCGCAGACTGGTTTGATGCAGTTCTCCACGCTACTCTGTCCTGTGCAATCCTCTTCATCTGAGAATACGAACGGCTACTTACATCCTATTGAATCTGCTAAATGTATTCGTCCCTCGTTCTCCCTCTATATTTTTTTGTTGTTGCTCACACTTCCTTCTAATGCTAAGTTGACAATTCCTCGATGTCTCAGAATGTGTCCAACCAATCTATCCCTTCTCTTAGTCAGTCTCCCCGATTCGGTTAAGCACCGCCTCGTCAGTTAAGTCATCTACCCATCTAATTTTCATCATTCGTGAATGCTACACTCCAGAGAAATGCTTTCAGAAAGGACTTCCTAACATTTAAATTAATAATGGATGTGAACAAATTTCGCTTCTTTAGAAACGCTTTTCTTCCCATAGCCATTCTGCATTTTATATCTTCTTTACTTCTGCCATCAGAAGTAATTTTGCTGCCCAAATAACAAAATTCATCTACTACTTTTATTGTCTCATTATCTAATCTAATTCCTTCAGCATCGCCTGATTTTCTGATATTGCATTCCATTACCTTCCTTTTACTCTTGTTAATGTTCATCTTATATCTTCCTTTCAAGACACTGTCCATTCCAGTCAATTGCTGTTCTAGATCTTTTGCAGACTTTGACAGAATTACTATGTCATCGGCAAAACCGGAAGGTTATTATTTCTTCCCCCTGCATTTTAATGTCCTCTCCAAATTTCTCCTTGCATTCCTTCACTGCCTACTGAATGTACAGATTGAACAACATCGGGAAAAGGCTACAAACCTGTCTTACTCCCTTCCCAACCTCTGAGTCCCTTTCTTGCCATTCGACTCTAATAACCGCTGTCTGGTTATTGTATAGATTGAATAAACTCTTCCCTTCCTATATTTTATCCCTGATACCTTCAGAATTTGGAAGTGTGTGTTAACTAACATTTCAAAAACTAATATTTTAAAACATGAAATAAAAATGCTATTCCTCATGCCTCGAAAAGAGAAAGAGTGGGGTTCTAGTTTTAACAAAATGCTATTCCGGCGACATAAATTACAATTTTATAAAAAATATATGAAAGAAGACAGACGGTCGTCTTTCAAGAGGCTTGCACAGGACAGGGTAGCGTGGAGAGCTGCCATCAAAGTAGTTTGCGGACTGAAGACCACAACAACAACAGGTATTCTCACATACACAAAGCCCGCCAAGTTTGGTAAGAACATGGCGTCTGGGCTTTCGGCCAATCAGCACCGATATCACGCATGGCCCCTCTCTCCCTAACCACAGAGCTTTCCAAACTGGGTGTCGCGACACCCTGGGGTGTCGCGTAGTAGTATCAAGGGTGTCGCGAGACTAACAATTTTAGACTCTCAACAAAAAAACTTGTCTTAAAATAACACAAAATATCCTTCTCTCCATACTACCCTGAAGACTCGCCTGCAGCTAATTATCCATCTCTTCATTCAGGGCACCACAGATCACGTACTAAAGGAATGATCGGTGCACATTAATTGCGTGCTCAGCCGCTAGGCGGCAGCTCTGCTTCAGCAGCAGTAGACACTCAGGGTTCGTTCAAGCAGCTGCCAATTGCCAGATTCCAGCAAACTGTGCATGCGCAGAGCTGATGTTGATACTCGATAACAGCTCTTCCCAAGCGCAGTTTGCTGGAACCGGCAGCTGCTTGAACGAACCTTGACTGTAGTCTGCTTTCCGTCTCAAAATGCTGCGCCTAAGCGTTTTTTAATGGATTTATCACAGCCACCCCACCCTCGGTAGCGTTTCTTACAATTAAATGTCAATCAATGACACAGCGGCTGTAAAAGCTGTCACAATTGTCTACTGACTAAACCTATTCAGTAGCGATGTTTAGAATGGAGTAGTATCTAAATGCAGTGATCGTTGGTTCGAACCCCGGTATGCGTTAATATTTTTTCTCTCCGTTTCCTGTATGTAACAGATTCTGGGACCAGAAATGACATTCATATTCTTACTTGTGACAAATATTTATCGATATAGATGTGGCGTCTGTTCCGAAAGAACAGACGTCACTTCTGATCCTGCAGTTGTTATTATTTTGTATCTGACGGGAGGTGTGCTTAGGTAGTCCTTGCAGGGGCGGTGATCACTGTGTCCCCAGTGGTGTAGGGGTCAGCGCAATTGCCTAGAAAGAAGGAGACCCGGGTTCGAATCCCGGCTGGGTACACATTTTCAGCTTTGCCCAATCGCAGTTGATGTCATATATTCTGTGAATATTAAAATATTTATCCATTTCTTCCTGATATGCCGGGACTTCCGAGGTCGTGGTGAAGCAAGAACCTAACAATAGAACTTACATAATAATTCATCACTTGCCGTAAATACATCGTCTTTATTTTTGAAAATAATGCGATAATATTGAACTGAAAGGGAACAGCCACTGTGCTGTCTAAATCAGAAATCCGAGCAGCTAATTTCCAGATGCCGTTTTCAGTCGATCCAGCAAAACCGTATCTGGCCCTGACATGTACACACGACAGCGAAAAACGGTTTCCGAAATTCAGTTTCCGTGTTTCGGAAGTTGGGTCGCATTTATTAGAAGCAAGCATTACTGTATGAGATAAGCATCGCCGGCCGCGGCGGCCGAGGGGACTGAGGCGCTTCAGTCACGGTCTGCACGGCCACTACGGTCGGGGGTTCGAATCCCCCCTCGGGCATGGATATTTGTGCCGTCCTTAGTATTAGCTAGTTCATAAGTAATTTGTAATTTTAGGGACTGATGACCCCGTAGTTAAGTCCCATAAGCTCTACAAACATTTGAACATTTTGATTTTGTTACGCATTGTTGTCTGCGGTGTTACTCTGTTGTACATCTCCGTAGTTCCTAATGTTTCCCTTTCTTGCGATGAGTGTACGTAATTTCTGCAGTCAGGATCAACATTAAACATGTCAATGCGTACGAGGATTCCAGTTTCGTTTACAAACTACATTTAAGCGATACTTTATTTCCGTCTCCCCTCCCGCTAGAACCATCTAAATTCTACCATGTGTGTTTATATTGGTGAAAGGGCGTCGCGCGAAACTGTAAGCTATAAAAGGGTGTCGCCATGAGGGAACGTTTGGAAAGCACTGGACTATACAGGCTCCCTATGGACTGGTAGGTTCGCGCGCTGTGACGCGCGCGGCAGTGTCTCGAGGCGTCAGATGGCATCTACTCGCCACTCCGCGGTCGAGTTCCTGAACAAACAGTGGTCTGGCCGGGCTGTATAGCACGTAGTTGACAATACGCACACATTCTCGATCTGCTGCAGCCGCCCCAAGTCGGCATAACGAGTGCTCGTATCGGAACCGCGAGACATGTTTACGCCGCTCGGTAGGGGTGGGACTCGGCATTTTTCCGCTCAATTGCGCGCGACGTGCCGACTTTTTACGGCTGTTGCTGCCTCAGTTTCCCCCCGCTACCACCCTCGACACCGTCGTAATGTCTGCGACGATGGGTCCAGTTCAAAACAGACACACGCACAAGTTTCCTGGTCTCCGTGGCAGAACTACGACCCACGGGACGCTGTAATAAAAGAGAAGACTCAGATTACTGCGTGTGCGAGGGAAGAGAACTTCTTGCGAGGGTGGTTTCCCTTGTTTTTATATCTTTATTGGCTTAATGGTAGTATTCGGAGTTTTCGCATCTTACAAGGAAAGTACTCGAGCTCGAACAAACACAAATATACCACAATCGTCTGACAAATAATGTAGAGGTCCCTTATTCCACTACCGATACTCTGGCATTTACAAAACTCTGCAGTCGTCCGTTAGAGGCCTATGGTTGTGCCTTGCCACATTGCACTTTGACCTGTCGGTTCGCGAGTAGGGACGGTGCAGTGTGCCTCCGAAGTTGCGTTTTGTGACGTCATTTGTCTAGAGAAGCGTCATACGGGTCGGCGATTGGTAATAAATCCTGCTAATGTATTGCCATTGGTTGAGAAGAAATTCCAAAGTGCCCTTCCTCGTGAATACGGTCTTGGTGTAGAAGATGAATCATTGACATGTTTTCTGGTATCTATTATAGTGCAGAAATATGAGCATAGATTAGAAAAACTATAGTATATACCAGGTAACATGCAAATGATTCATCATCTACACCAATACCATCTTCACGGAGAAGGTTTCTTCGTAACTTCACCTCAACCAGTCACATTATTTTAGCAGCATTTTGTGCCAATCGCCGCCCCATCTGACGCTTCACCACACAAATAACGTCACAAAACGCAACTTCGGAGGCACACTGCACCGTCCCTACTGGCGAACCGACAGGTCAAAATGCAATGCGGCAAGGCACACGCAGTGGCCTCTAACGGACGACTGCAGAGTTTTGTTGATGCGGGAGTATCACTATCGCATTCAGAAACCTTCACATTATCTCTCGCCGGCCGCGGTGGCCAAGGGGACTGAGGCGCTCCTGTCACGGTCTGCACGGCCACTACGGTCTTGGATTCGAATCCCCACTCGGGCATGGATATTTGTGCCGTGCTTAGTGTTAGCTAGTTCGTAAGTAGTTTGTAAGTTTAGGTACTGATGACCCCGTAGTTAAGTCCCACAAGCTTAACAAACATAAAAAAACAACTTCATTTCAACAAGTCACAGAATTCAATAGGCTAAGACATCATTCCGCACCAGGGATGCCGTACCGTGCTGAACGGAATAGTCGTAGCAGTTTGCGGAATTTCCAGTAAAATAAGAAAAAAATTATAATAACCAGCGGGATATTGAAGCTCCTGGTAAAGTTCTCACCCCGCTGACAATGGACAAATAGATCATACCGGGTGATAAAAAAGTCAGTATAAAATCGGAAACTTAATAAATCACGGAATAATGTAGATATACAGATAAAAAATTGACACACATGCTTGGAATGACATGGGGTTTTATGAGAAACAAAAAAAAAAAAAAAGAAAAAGTTCAAAAAATGTCCGACAGATGGCGTTTCATCTGATCAGAAAAGCAATAATTAGAATAAGAAATTAAGACAAAGCAAAACTAATGTTCTGTACACGAAATGCTCAATATATTCACTATCATTTCTCAACAACAGCTCTGTAGTTGAGTAATAATGTTGTGAACAGCACGGTAAAGCATGTCCGGAGTTATGGTGAGGCATTGGCGTCGAATGTTGTCTTTCAGCATCCCTAGAGATGTCAGTCGATCACGATACACTTGCGACTTCAGGCAACCCCAAGGCCAATAATCGCACGGACTGAGGTCTGGGGACCTGGGAGGCCAAGCATGACGAAAGTGGCGGCTGAGCACACGATCATCACCAAACGACGCGCGCAAGAGATCTTTCTCGCGTCTAGCAATACTTTTCTTTTTGGTTCCAATAAAACCCACGTCATTCCAAGCATATGTGTCAATTTTTACGTCTCTATCTACATTACTCCGTGATTTATAAAGTTTTCAAATTTATACTGACTTTTTGATCGCCCTTTCTTTTATCGCACCCTTCAGTTCTATAACAGCAATCAGAATACAGCTCAAATAAAAAAATAGACGGAGAAGAGTACAGAACATAGTCTTCCAGTTGTAATAGGAGAGAAACCCCAAAGAAGAGATGGCCACGCGAGAATAGCCGTGTGGTTTCGGGCACCACGAAACGAATCACGTGTCCGCTCAGGTGAGAAACTTGAGTTGTCTGCCACGTTTTCTACTCTTGTAGTAGCGCGCTTAGCGGCTAGATTGAGGACTCATATTCGTTATAGCACTTTAATGCATAGTGTTGCTGATCAGCTACATACCCTATTTTTCCCATTATCTCTCAAACAGATCAAACTTTTACCACAAATACATTTGTAGTTGCTTCGATACCTAGTGTTACATACGCTAATGTCGTAGACATTATAAATCGAAGAGTGCTACTGAATCAGTTCGACATTGAGTTACTCCTAACATGTGCGTTTCTTTACTTTATTCCCCTTTGGTATGGAAAAGTAGTCAATCACATGCTACTATTGCATTACGAATTACTTTCTGCATTTATGAGAAGCACAATAGTGACATTTACTGCATAAGATACGTCATGAATGTGCTAAACAGCTGACCAGGTGAATGAACAGTTTGTTGCTAGTAGTGCATAATCATTTTAAGGACTTTTTCACAATATTTTTTTCAGTATATAAGAACTGTACATTAATGCTTGTATTTTTATAGCGTCAAATAAAAAGTAATGGGATAGAGTACATATATTGCAGGAAGTCACATCCGTTTCTGTGGTGTCGCAAAAGACTGAAGTGCGTGCCACATACTTTCGCCGCGCGCCGCCATGCACGCACGGCGCGGCGTTCTTACGACGTCAGCTACGAGCGCCCTCTGCTGCAACTCCGCTCGTGGCCACCACTGAACTGGATCGGTCACAGGCACTAGAACAGTCTCTCGTCAGTAGGCAGGCCTCTATCTAGTTAAACTATGTACCAGCATTATGCTAGTCTTCACTTAACAAAGTTAAGATTGTACTATCTCTACGAAATATATATCTTGTTCTAATCTAGCTGAGTGTTTCTACTTTCTGCTGTCTCACTGGCTGGTCACCTCAGACTCTGTACCCGCACACGCGTGCATCCTATTTTCCTTTGTCGGTCTCTCTCTAATCGGCCACCGACACATAGGACAACCGGCGGAAACGAGACAAAAAGTGGCGACGAGGATGAGACACAAAAGTGGCGACGTGGATGAGACACAAAAGTTTCGTCGATAGTTGGGCGGCATGGGGACCGTGATGGTGGGCAATTTACCTCGACAAACAATTCTGTCTGCATATCATTCGGCGTTCGTTGCTATCATATTAAAGGAACCAGCTTCTATCCCCTGTGTGATGTGAACATTCAAATGTTCAAATGTCTGTAAATCTATCGGACCAAACTGCGTGGTCATCAGTCCGTAGCTTACAAACTACTTACACCTATGTAAACTAACCTATGGACAAACACACGCACCCATGCCCCAGGGAGGACTCGAACCTCCACGGCGAGCAACCGCGCGCTCTGCAGCGAGGTGCTTTAGACCGCTCGGCTACTCCACCGCGGCGATGTGAACATTCACCAAGATGGGTTAGAATATAATCACATTGCCGTCTCGCGTGCAAAGCGAGTGTTTCTGTACGTCGGTAATGCAGGCAACGTGGTTAATATATATGGGAAAATTACAAACGTTTGTAAATTTATGGGACAACTGAGGTCATCAGTTCCTAGACTTACAAACTACTTAACCCTTCAATGCATGACTTTTTATTTGAAGCTATAAAAAATACCACGCTTAATGTGCAGTGAGTATATACCGAGAAAAATATTGAAAAAAATTCCTTAAAATTATTATGCACTACAAGCAACAAAACGTTCATAGCTGGTCAGGTATATAGTGCTTCCATAATGTACCCAATGCAGTAAATGCAACTATTGCGCCTCTCATCTTTCCAGAAAGTAACTCATACTGCAACAGTGGTGTGTGATTGACTACTTTTACATGGCAAAGGAGGAATTCTAATGTAAACAAACGCACGTGTTAGGAGAAACTGAATGCAGCTAACTGTCGAAGTGATTCAGTAGCACTCTGCAATTTATAATTTCTAGGACAAACTACTAGCACATGTAATACTATGTATAGAAGGAGCTACAAATGAATTTGTGATAAATTGTTGATCAGTTTGTGAGATAATGGAAAAAATAAGGTATGTAGCTGATCAGCTACACTGTGCATTAAAGAGTTAAGGTAACACCATAGCCTGAAATTTTTCAAAAAAATGAATTTTAATTTTTTTATAATTTGATACTATGTTCTTTTATTAACATTTGTATGTATTTTTTATTCCTGACCACCAGTTAGAACTGCATTTTTAAAAATTTTATGGCATCTGTCACTCTGTAATAATTTACGCCCCTTTTCGTAAAAAGAATTATACGTCCGTCACTTTTACAGTTAGAGAATTAATTTTTTGTTGTTATTTTGTTTTGTACAGAAATGTATGGTTCACATGTTGCTAAAGCTGATAGACTGCATTTCGATAGTCAGATTTCTGCAGGCGGGCTTGTAAACAAAACAACATTGTGTGGATTTGCATCCCTAAAATTATGTTTGTTGGTTACAGAGCTTTACTAGGAGTGTCAGATGGTGTAATATCGTGGTACAATGGAAACATTGCCAGACTAAAAATTTTAGATCAGTTAGGCATATCTTCCGGACAGAATACTGTAACTATTCTAAGAGAACTTGACAGCTTGCGTATTGCCAAGTCAGCAGTCTGCTGTAATAAAAATATTTGTGACTTTTTTCACAAAAAAATTTAATCTACATCCATACTCCGCAAGCCATCTGACGGTGTGTGGCGGAGGGTACCTTGAGTACCACTATCGGTTCTCCCTCCTATTCCAGACTCGTATTGTTCGCGGAAAGAAAGATTGTCGGTATGCCTCTGTGTGGGCTCTAATCTCTCTGATTTTAACCTCACGATCTCTTCGCGAGATATACGTAGGAGGGAGCAATATACTGCTAGTCTCCTCGGTAAAGGTATGTTCTCTAAACTTCGACAAAAGCCCGTACCGAGCGACAGAGCGTCTCTCCTGCAGAGTCTTCCACTGTAGTTTATCGATCATCTCCGTAACGCTTTCTCGATTACCAAATGATCCTGTAACGAAGCGCACTGCTCTCCGTTGGATCTTTTCTACTTCCTCTATCAACCCCACATATTATTGATCCCACACCAGTGAGCAGCATTCAAGCTGTGGGCGAACAAGTGTACTGTAACCTACTTCCTTTGTTTTCGAACTGCATTTCCTTAGGATTCTTCCAATGAATCTAAGTCTGGCATCTGCTTTACCGACGATTGATTTTATATCGTCGTTCAATTTTAAATCACTCCCAATGCCAACTCCCAGATAATTTATGGAAATAACTGCTTCCAGTTGCTGACCTGCTATAGTGTAGCTAAATGATAAAGGATCTTTCTTTCTATGTATGAGGGCAATTAAATTAATGAGTATATTATAAATTACAATACCACAACTGTTCTGTAGTTTCTGAGAAAATGGGGCACAAAACCTTGAAAGCGTGATGACGGAGTTAATAGCGAAATAAAAAAGTTATCTGAGGTCTTACTATGGAGCACAAATTTAAACTGGTTTGCAGATTATCTCAACAGCAACAATTACAATAGTAAACATATTTGTTGTGCAAAGAAAAGGCTTTTGAAAGATTAAAAAAAAAGTTTCCTATGTTTGTATAGGTTATGGGACTTAACTACGGGGTCGTCAGTCCCTAAACCTACAAACTACTTACGAACTAGCTAAGACTAAGGACGGCATAAATATCCATGCCTGAGGGGGGATTCGAACCCCTGACCGTAGTGGCCGTGCAGAGCGTAACTGGAGCGCCTCAGTCTCCTCGGCCACCCCGGCCAGCTTGAAAGATTCCCTGGCGCCAGAAAACGCTATGAAAAGTGAGCCTGCAAAAAATAGCAATTACAGGAATATGGAAATTCATCGTGAAGATGGGGCAGGATCAGCAACTGGATATGTAATGAAAAGAATTTTTCTTGGAATTTAAAATAGGTACTATCACGTTGGAGGCCCGTGAACGCATAATCTATTTTAACCTATTTTCAATGTAATCATGTATTAACAGTGGACAACGTACAGATTTTGCCAGTCATTTGCTTCATGCAGTGTATTGTTACGGTTGGAATGAGACCCATGGTTTGATAATGGACGAACAACTCCGAAAATAGTTACCAAATTCTAAATAGTGCAACTGTGACGAAAAAATAAAAAATGGGTTTAATTACAGGAATAACTGACGAATAAATTACACAAAGCTGACAATGCAACTCTAGTATAAAAAGTATTTTATTTCTCCAGCTTGGCGAAATACTTTCAGTACTGTAGTTTTGTTCTTTAACGAATGAAAGCAATTTAGTAAAACACTCGATACCCATTCGTTAAAAAAAGAAAGAAAATCGGAATTCATTGGGGGTCCTCTGGGACGAGTTACTTCATTATTAGCGTGCAGTAGACATCTAATTGTTTGTGTCTTCTTCTCAACCAAGGACGCATCCAAATTCTATTTCTTCTTCGCTGTTGTGTTGAAATAAACACCACAACTCCTGTTACTGCCGACAGTGTGTAAATATAAAAGCTGAATATTATGAGTCATGACATACAAACGTAAACAATTCTCATATACAGGGTGTTACAAAAAGGTACGGCCAAACATTCAGGAAACATTCCTCACACACAAAGAAAGAAAATATGTTACGTGGACATGTGTCCGGAAACGCTTAATTTCCATATTAGAACTCATTTTAGTATTTCTCTTTAAATGTAAATTGAAATAATTCGTGCATACAATTGTCATAATACTCAATTGTTTCGTTAGTATGTACTGTACTTCCTCGATTCACGTCCAATACAGATATTTTGTGAACGTGTGGGCAGGAATTGTTGGTGATGTCTTGATTGGGCCTCATGTTCTTCTACCTACGCTCACCGGAGCACGTTACCATGATTTCATACGGGATACTCTACCTATGCTGCTAGAACATGTGCCTTTACAAGTACGACACAACATGTGGTTCATGCACGATGGAGCTCCTGCACATTTCAGTCGACGTGTTCGTGCGCTTCTCAACCACAGATTCGGTGACCGATGGATTGGTAGAGGCGGACCAATTCCATGGCCTCCACGCTCTCTTGACCTCAACCCTCTTGACTTTCATTTATGGGGGCATTTGAAAGCTCTTGTCTTCGTAACCCCGTTACCAAATGTAGAGACTCTTCGTGCTCGTATTGTGGACGGCTGTGATACAATACGCCATTCTCCAGGGCTGCATCAGCGCATCAGGGATTCCGTGCGACGGAGGGTGGATGCATGTATCCTCGCTAACGGAGGACATTTTGAACATTTCCTGTAACAAAGAGTTTGAAGTCACGCTGGTATGTTCTGTTGCTGTGTGTTTCCATTCCGTGATTAATGTGATTTGAAGAGAATTAATAAAATGAGCTCTAACATGGAAATTAAGCGATTCCGGACACATGTCCACATAACATATTTCCTTCTTTTGTGTGTGAGGAATGTTTCCTGAAAGTTTGGCCGTACCTTTTTGTAACACCCTGTATAATGTTGTAGCATGCCAGACAGAAAATTGCACAAAACCTTGAAAGCGTGATGAAGGAGTTAACTACGAAAAAAAAAAAAGAAAGATCTCTGAGGTCTTACTATGGAGCTCAAATTTAAACTGGTTTGCATATGTCAACAGCAACAATTAAAATAGTAAACAAATTCCTCGTGGAAAGGAAAAACTTTTGAAAGATTACCTAGCGCCAGAAAACGGTATGTTAAAGCGAGTGAGCAAAAAAAAAAAAAAAAAAAAAAAAAAGTTATAGAAATTATAATAGCAATTACAGGAAGAACTGGCGCATAAGTAACATAAAGCTGAGATTGCAAGTCTAGTATAAAAAGTATTTTGTTTCTTCAACTTGGCGAAATACTTTCAGTATCGTAGTTCTGTTCTTGGACGAATGAAAGCAATTGATATCTATTCGTGAAAAAAGAAGGTAATTCATTGGGGGTTCTCCGGTACAAGTTACTTCATTATTAGCGTGCAGTACACATCTAATTATTTGTCTATTCTTCTGAACCCAGGACGCATCCGACTAATATTTGGACGGTGTTATGAATCACTAGTCCAAGTGCCATATGTCATAACTGACATAATGGAACCTAAATTTTACATGTTCTTAAAATATATTGATTTACAAATGTTTCTCAACTTTTTGTACCAAAGAATGGTATGTGTTATTTCACTTAGTAGTGAAATCTCACTGTAAATAACTACTAAACAGCACTAATTACGCTCTCGTCAGAAACATAAAGTAACGGCGCTTTGTCTTGTGATGCATAACACGGTCCATTTCTTCTTCGCTGTGTTCAAATAAATACGACAGCTCCTGCTGCTGCCGACAGAGTGTTAACTTAAAAGCTGACTATTATCACGCATGACATACACACAAACGTAAACAATTCTAATATATAAACATTAGAAATATATAAACATTAGAAGTGAAAGCTGAAAGGTGGAAAGAATACATAGAACTGCTCTACAAAGGAAATGAACTTAGAGACGATGTTGTAGGAAGGGAAGAGGAAGTAGATCAAATTGAAATAGGAGATGCTATACTGAGAGATGAATTTGACAGAGCACTGAAAGACCTAGGTCGGAACAAGGCCCCAGGAGTAGATGACATACCCTCAGAGCTACTAAAGTCTCTGGGAGAGCCAGCCATGACAAGACTATTTGAACTGGTGTGTAGGATCTATGAGACAGGCGAAATACCCCCAGACTTTAATAAAAACGTAATAATCCCCATTCCAAAGAAATCAGGCGCAGACAGGTGTGAAAATTACAGAACCATCAGTTTGATAAGTCATGGTTGCAAAATTTTAACACGAATTATCTACAGGAGAATGGAAAAGCTGGTAGAAGCTGACCTCGGGGAAGATCAGTTTGGATTCAGGAGGAACATAGGAACCCGGGAGGCAATACTCACTTTACGTCTTATCTTAGAAGATAGACTAAGGAAAGGCAAACCTACATTTTTAGCTTTTGTAGATTTGGAGAAAGCATTTGACAATGTTGACTGGAATACACTCTTTCAAATTCTGAAGTCAGCAGGGGTAAATATAGGGAAAGGAGAGTTATTTATAACTTGTACAAAAGCCAGACCGCAGTTATTAGACTCGAAGGGCATGAAAGGGAAGCATCAGTTGGGAAGGGAGTAAGACAGGGTTGTAGCCTTTCTCCGATGTTATTCAATTTGTACATCGAGCAGACGGTGAAGGAAAGCAAGGAAAAATTTGGAATAGGGATTAAAGTTCAGGGGGAAGAAATAAAAACATTGCGTTTTGCTGATGACATTGTAATTCTGTCAAAGACAGCAAAGGACCTGCAAGAGCAGTTGAATGGAATGGACAGCGTGTTGAAGACAGCATATAAAATGAACATTAACAAGAGCAAAATAAAAATAATGGAATGTGGTCTTAGAAAATCAGGCGATGCCGAAGGAATTAGATTAGGTAACGAAACAATGAAGGTGGTAGATGAGTTTTGTTACTTGGTTAGTAAAATAACATGTGATGGTCGCAGTACAGAGGATATAAAATGCAGAATGGCAATGGGAAGAAAAGTATTTTTGAAAAAGAGAAATTTGCTAACATCGAATATTAATGTAAGTGTAAGGAAGTCTTTTCTGAAGGCATTTGTGTGGAGTGTTGCCTTGTACGGGAGTGAAACATGGACGATAAGCAGTGCGGACAGGAAGAGAATTGAGGCTTTTGAAATGTGGTGTTACAGAAGAATGCTGAAGATTAGGTGGGTAGTTCGCATAACCAATGAAGAAGTACTGAACAGAATTGGTGAGAAAAGGAATTTTAGGCATATCCTGACTAAAAGAAGGGATCGCTTGGTAGGACACATTCTTAGACATCGGGGAATCGTAAATTTAGCATTGGAGGGAAGTGTGTGGGGTAAAAATCGCAGAGGGAGACCAAGAGACACGTATAGTAAGCAGATTCAAGTGGATGTGGGTTGCCGTTCTTATGAGGAGATGAAAAGGCTTGCTCAGGATAGAGTAGGGTGGAGAGCTGCATCAAACCAGTCTCCGGACTGAAGACCATAACAACAACAAACATTAGTTCGGCCGTATTTTCGTATAGGTGCTACTGTCGGTATTAATCCCACATGTAGATGGGAGTTTATCGTATAAACGCAAGCAAGCCTGTGTCATCACACGTCATTAGTGCCGAGTTAGTACGCTTGGAGCGCTGCAGTAGACCGTAATCTTTCTCGTGAACATTCGATCGTCGTGTAAACTGAGGAGTCCCCTGAGCAGTAGCCGGCTGACTGGCTGGGAACTGCGGCCCCGTCGCGGCCTCAAGGCTAGTCTACACGACGACACTGGGTTGCGAAACTCGCTGCGTGAAATGAGTTGCGCGCAACTGGTTTCGTGTATGTCTAGACAAGGCGCCGAAACTGTACACTTCAGTTTCGTTGTTTTGTAAGTGCCGTAGTCACCGTAGAATGAAAGTTTTGGTAGCTGTAAGAGTTGTGGTGGATCCATTGCTTCTCTGTGTGAAGTCGCTGCATAAGACTAAACATAAAAAGAATAAGAAACGTGTTTAGGGGTCATGAGTGAAATAAAAAAAGACGTAAAGTAGATTGCTCAGCGACCTTGCTGAAAAAATTGTGATTGATGACCCTAGAAGTTATTTTAATCAACTTAGAATGTCACCAGAGCAGTTCACATTCTTTTTAAAGAGAGTTAGTAATGCAATAAAGAAACAAGATACTGTTACGCGTGAAGCATTGTTACCAGAACTGAAATTAAAAATTGCATTACATTTCTTGTCAAGTAGCTATTCGTCTCTACAGTACCTGTACCGTGTTCCGAAATCCACAATTGCCATAGCTCATTTGTATAGGTAGTTCGACTTGAATGTATTTTAGTCTGCACTAATCGTCTACCCATCAATATTTAATTCAAGAATAATTGCTTCAAGAGCACTAACACGTCGCTGCTTATTCCTGAAATTATCATCGATAAAATGCCACAAACACCTATGCATCGCACATATATTTTCAAAAACCGAATTATTATTTACGTACCCACCCCCCTTTTGTTGTATTTTGTGCTGCATCGGTTAGAACCTAACCTAAAAACACGAGCAATCAGTTTCGTCAAAGTTGGAAGGTGCCGAAACTGTTTAGTTTCGCCAACGAGTTGCGCGAACGCCTGCCGCGCATGCGCACTGGCCAGTAGCGCAGTTTCATGAAACTTATGTTCTTTTTTTTTTTTTTTTTTAAAGGATACCCTACAATTTTTCTTCAGCAATCCATAGCATGACAAATCACATAAACAATGGCGTTGATTGCATCGCAATATTCCAATTACACCCCGAGATATCGCGACGCGAAGTTGACGCTTGAAATACGCGAAACGCGCGGCTAGCGCACGTCCTGAGACTCAGGCGAGAACCCCATGCTGCCCAGGACGTGCGCTAGCCGCGCGTTTCGCGTATTTCAAGCGTCAACTTCGCGTCGCGATATCTCGGGACGTAATTGGAATATTGCGATGCAATCAACGCCATTGTTTATGTGATTTGTCATGCTATGGATTGCTGAAGAAGAAATGTAGGATGTCCATTTAAAAAAGCATATGTTTGTGTTAAAAACACATTTGCTTTCGTTTTAGAATGTTTCCAAATATGTACATTCATGGGCCCAAGCCGTACATTGATACCGGTGAAAGTCGTTTTCCAATAGCTGTTATTGTTTCAGAGATATTTTGGGTGGACAAGATAGCTGGGACGCCATGTATAGCCGCGATGGAGTAGCCGAGCGGTCTAAAGCACCTTGTTGCGGAGCGCGCGATTGCTCGCCGTGGAGGTTCGAGTCCTCCCTGGGGCATGGATGTGTGTGTGTTGTCCTTATGTTAGTTTTAGGTTTAAGTAGTTTGTAAGCTACGGACTGATGACCGCGCAGTTTGGTCCGATAGATTTACAGATTTACAGACAACCTGTATATGAAATCCGATACCCATGTGGTCTCCTTGTTAAACTTTACGAAACCGAGAAACGATAGATGTAATGTGGCTGAGGCTTGTGTATAGGTTACGCTACGTAATGTAAATGCGATTGTTTATTGATTGTGGAAGCCGAGCTCGGCTTCACCTCCTGTGCCTTTAGTGAGGAGCCCCCTGAGCAGTAGCTGGCTGGCAAGAAACTCCGTCCCCTGCGCTACCGGCCTAAGACTGCGCTCCTGACGAGATAAGCGGCGGCGCTGTTTGAAACGCAGCCCGGCAGCCTCGGGGGAAATATGCGGCCGCGGCGGCGCCTGATGACGACGGCGGCCGCGGGGAGCGCTGCCGTCGCCGCTGCTTCCGGTCCGGCGCTGCCTGCCAGGCGGAAGGAGGAAGGAGGAGCGAGGCCGCGATGGACCGCAGCGGCTGGCAACCGCTCAAGCGGGCAGCAGATGGGCTGCTCACTAGGGAAGACACTTCTACCGTACCTGTCGACTCTCCGAAATATCGAAACCAGAAACATCGGTTCGTCCATTTCCATCGACCAGAACCTAAATACCAGTGGCGTTTGTAAATATGTGTTCTTGTTGTGGTCTTCAGTCCAGAGACTGGTTTGATGCAGCTCTCCACAATACCCTATCCTGAGCGAGCCTCTTCATCTCCACATAACAACGGCAACCTACATCTGTCTGAATCTGCTTACTGTATCCCTGTCTTGGTCTTCCTCTGCGGTTTTTACCCCACACACTTCCCTCCAACGCTAAATTCACAACACCTTGATGTCTAAGAATGTGCCCTACCAATCGATCCTTTCTTTTAGTCAAGGTATGACAGAAATTGCTTTTCTCCCCAATTCTGTTCAGTACCTCCTCATTAGTTATACGATCCACCCATGTAATCCTCAGCATTCTTCTGTAACACCACATTTCAAAAGCTTCAATCCTCTTCCTGTCCGCACTGTTTATCGTCCATGTTTCACTCGCATACAAAGCAACACTCCACACAAATGCCTTCAGAAAGAACTTCCTTAGGCTTAAATCAATATTCGATATTAACAAATTTCTATTTTTCAAGAACGATTTTCTACCCATTGCTATTCTACATTTTATATCCTTCGTACTGCGACCATCATTTGTTATTTTACTGCCCAAGTAACAAAACTCATATACCTCCTTTATTGCTTCGTTACCTAATCCAATTCCTTCAACATCACCTGATTTTCTTAGACTGCACTCCATAACCCTAGTTTTACTCTTGTTAAAGTTCATCTTATATGCACCTTTCAGCACACTGTCCATTCCTTTCAACTGCTCTTCCAGGTCCTTTGGGGTATCTGATAGAATTACTATGTCGTCGGCAAAATGCAATGTTTTTATTTCTTCACCCTGAAAATAAAATAAATATGTCTGAGATAATAAATCAGTTGAAATTAACTCACTCTGGTTATCTTCCGATAAAATGCTGCAAAAAAATTCGGAAAGATAACAGTTTATTTTTTTTCTCACCACCACAGGCTAGACGTTGTGGCGTCAATGTAGTTCGTAGATACTTGATTTATGATTTGCAATTCTGTGAAGCTGTAACACTTGAATTTATTTTTTACATAAGACAGAGAGTGAGGGAATTGAGTATCGCTGTCTGAGCGGATAATCCACTACCCAATCTGGAACTTCTAGCTGTTCTGTGTCTAATGTAGCAAATAGGAGGGTAAGTAAATTATTATCTGCAAAGTTATAAAATTTTACTGTAATAAAATATGAAACTTACAAGAACATAATTTTTCGACATAGTCTCCTTGCTTTTGAATGCACTTCTTCCATCGCTCTACAAGATTCCTTATGCCCTCAAAAGAGAAGGTTTCCGGTTGAGCTGCGAGCCAGGAATGCACCGCTTCCATCACTGCTTCGTCCGAGTCAAATCGACGGCCCCTTAATGCCTGTTTGAGTGGACCAAACAAGTGATAGAAGGGGCAAGATCGGGACTATATGGAGGTCGATCCAGTACTTCGAATTTGAGTTTCTGGAGCGTTTCAGCAGTGTGGACAGCAGTATGCGGACGGGCATTGTCGTGCAACAACACAACACCTTCTGACAGCAATCCTCGGCGTTTGCTTCGAATTGCAGACTTTAGCCTGTCAGTAAGCATCTCACTGTAACGTACACTGTTTATTGTTGTGCCCCTTTCACCATAATGTTCCAGTACAGGACCTCGTGCATCCCAAAAAAACGTAAGCATCAGTTTTCCTACGGACGGTTGGGTATTGAACTTTTTCTTGCACGGCGAATTTGGATGTTTCCATTCCATACTCTGCCGTCTACTCTCCGGCTCGTAATGATGGATCCATGTTCGTCACCAGTAATGATTCTGTCTAAGAAGTTACCCCCTTCGTTACCATAGCGATCCAAATGTTTTTTGCAGATGTCGAGGCGCGTTTGGTTATGCAACTGTGTGAGTTGTTTTGGGACCTATCTTGCACAAAATTTACGAAACCCAAGTCTTGTGAATAATTTCGTAGGCAGAACCATGAATAATTTGAAGACGATGAGCCACTTCATCAATAGTTAATCGTCTGCCTAAGAGAATCATTTCACGTGATCGCTCAATGGTTTCTTCATTAAACGGTCGTCCGGCTCCTTCATCGTGCTTAACACTCGTGCGACCATTTCGTAATTTTTCAATCCACTCGTACACACTTCGTTGTGGCAAATCACTGCTCCCGTACTGTACTGAAAGTTTTCTATGAATTTCGGCCCCTGATACACCTTCCGTCCACAAAAAACGTATCACTGAACGTTGCTCTTCTTTGGTGCAAATAGACAGTGGAACAGCCATGATTAACAGTACGGCAGCGACAACGAAACTAACGTAGCAGTTTAAAAATTGCAAAGATATAACAACAAATAAACAAAGCATGCGTCACCAACGTAAAACGAGAGTACTACCAACATAAACAAAAATGTAACTAAATTGCGGCTAATAATTGACTTACCCTCATATTTTACGATCAATTTAGATAAAGTCCCGTGTGTATAATCTGCAGGTTCTTAATTCCAGATGAGGGAATCCCGTAGGCTACCTTTGTACTTAAGAAAAATTGCCTGTGCAAATGATTAAATAACTGTAGACAAATACAAAACTTACTTTGAGCTTAAACATACGTATATTGAGCGTTCGTCATACATCCAATAATTCCATAACCCAATATGACAATCCTCGTCCATAATTAGAATACTGCAACATACCAGCAAAGAACAAACACTCCTCTTCCTAGCTGTTACATAAATAGTAGGAATTGTCCAAGCCTGCAAAATAGCTACTAGTTTCTGTAATCACCTCCACGTCTGAATGAAATCTTCGTTCCGCCAGCCATTCCTTCAAATTGGGGAACAAACAGTAGTCCGAGGGAGCCAAGTCTGGAGGATAGGGGGATGTGAGACGAGATGGAGTGCTATTTACAATAATTTTGCAAACAACGACTGCTGAGATGTGTGCTAGTGCATTGTCGTGATGGAAAAGGACGTTCTGTGCGTCAATCGCTGGCCTTTTTTCTTGCAGCTCCGTTTTCAAAGGGTCGAAAACAATGAATAGTATGCACCTTTAGTACTTTTACCCCGTTCCAGAAAGTCGATGAGCATTATCTCTTACAAAACCCGAAAGACCGTCGCCAAAACATTTCCAGCCGAAAGACCACTCTTCGCCTTTTTTGATACAGATTATTCCTTGATAATTCATTGTTTCGATTATTCTTTGGTCTCAGGAGTATAGCAATGAATCCATGTTTCATCCACAGTGACGAAACGACGCTTAAAGTCCTACGGATTCTTTCCGAAGAACTGCAAACCTTCCTCGCAACGCTTCACACTATTCCGTTTTGGGACAAGCGTGAGCAATCGCGGCACTCATCTTGCGGATAGCTTCCTCATGTCCAAATGTTGATGCAAAATATTATGTACCCTTTCATTCGAGATGCTCACAGCACTAGCAATATCACACACCTTAATTCTTCTGTCATCCATCACCATGTCATGGATTTTATCGATGATTTCTGGAGACGTAACCTCCACAGGGCGTCCAGAACGTTCAGAGTCACTTCTGCCCATATATCCACTACAAAAACTTTGAAACCACTTATAAACTTTTCTAATCGGTGGTGCAGAGTCACTATAATGCTTATTAAGCTTCTCTTTAGTCTCCTGAGACGTTTTGCCTGTCATAAAGTAATGTTTAATCACCACACGAAATTCCTTATCGTCCATTCTTTGTTAATCAGTCGACTTCCTTGATTCAAACATAAATAAATAGCCCAGTATAGCTCACCCTTGGTGTCCGTTCTTTCCCAAGAAACTAACTAAACATGACCTATATATGCATCGGTGGTGCCATCCCTCGGACTTTGCATGGACTTTTAAAAACCTACTTGTACACTAAAGAGCCAAAAAAACTGGTATAGTCACGTATACGTAAACACAGAGATATGTAAACACACACAGAGGACGGCGCCGCGGTCTGCAACGACTGTAGAGGACAACAGGTATTTGGTACAGGCGTCAGACCTCTTACTGCTGCGTCAATGGGACATCTAAGCGAGTTTCAATGTAGTGTTCTAGTCCGCGCACGAGCTATGGGAGACAGCAAATCCGAGGTAGTGATGAGGTTTACATATTCCACTAACGGGCGAATATAGCGTCTATTTCGGGGTGGGCCAATATCAATGTAAAGGTAAGGTACAGGTATGTAATTTTAAGTAGAAAAATGTTGGTAAATCTATCGGACCAAACTGCGTGGTCATTAGTCCGTAGCTTACAAACTACTTAAACCTAGGTAAGCTAACCTAAGGACAACACACACACCCATGCCCCAGGGAGGACTCGAACCGCAACAGCGAGCAACCGCGCGCTCTGCAGCGAGACGCTGTAGACCGCTCGGCTACTCCACCGCAGCTTTTAACTAGATACCCAATGATATTTTGTAATATTTTTGTTGCTCATATTCAGAGGATGATTTGCGCTGAAGCTCTTTAAACTGCACTGAGATCAAGCTTTCTTACTATTGACAAATTATAAAAAACATAGCTACTTTAAAAAAACTGACGCAAAGTTCACACCACTAACATACCATTCCCGTCACCAACAGAGGGAGGAATGTCTGTCTACCACAGCGTTGCCTTCACTCATCATTCATCAAAAACAACTCAGATACTGCACGTGAGAATGAAGTCCTTTGTGACGGCGTTCATAAGTAAACTTTTCTCGGTTTACTTGCCGTGTCAGTTCTGGATAAAACCTCGAGCTTTCGACGACAGCCGCCATCGTCTTCATTGGGTGCAACTGTCTTTATTGCTACCGATTGGTCAGCATTTTGTTTGGTAGGCTACCAAGTACTGCTATCGCAAGCCGATGTCAATGTCTCTGCTGGAGGCGCCACCACAGGACCCCAAACACTGAGTGGAATGTCTTTGCTGCGACTCAGCATCGGGGACCCGTTTCCATGCTTTGCTGAGATTGTATCTACTGTTCTAGAGTTGTATCTAGAGTTATTATCGCTCATTCTTATTTCAGCAGCCTCTTTGATAAACGAATCCCAGTATATGGCAGCCTGGGACGAAACGTTTGTTTCATTATGAAACAGTATTGTATGTTTGTTTGTGAGGCTGTGCTCAGAAACTGCCGATTTCTCCAGTTGTCTGGTTTTCATATGCTGTTTATGTACAGCACAGGGATCAGAAACGGTGTAAATGGACTGATCTTATGTAATTGCTTCCACACTCACAGGGGGTATTATAAATCGCAGGAATTCTGAAACCGAGACTGTCCTCAACAGGGTGAAGCACCTGATTTATTTTCTTTGGGGAACGGAAGCTCAGTCTCATACCCCATATACCCACAATTCTTTCCATTTTGCTGGCTATATGCTACAGAAAGGAAGGAATGCAATTGGTCATTCATCCTGTGAGTGTTCAACATTTTCACATTTCCGTTTCTCAGAGAACACTGTCTTTACAGCACTTGAACCACATCCATTCTTTCAGAAGGAAGGTGGTTAATTTCAAACTCCAAGTGGTCCTCAACAGAAACAGTTTTACTTCTGTATACTAACGTGTTCAAAACGGCTCTCATCTGAAGTGGATCATGCAAACTCTTGCACTGAGCTATAGATGTGTATGCATTGGCTTGAGGTATACAGAGGGCGAGATGCCAGTCCGATTTTCCTTGTAATAAAACCTTTAAAAATGGGATCATGTGCTGAAGATGTTTTATCTGGTACAGGCATACTAAGGTTTTCATACAAGCAATACATAGGCCTCAATAACTGCACTTCTTTCAGTTCTTATTGTAGTGGATATCCTGTGGAACAATTCGTGACTGCTACACTTTCATAGTAATATTTCCTTTTCTGTGGTTTCCAGAAAACTCCAGGAAACAAAGCACCTAGATGGCGATAACACTGCAGAAGGCACAGCTGCAGGAGGTGCAACTCGACCGCGGTCTGCAGCACCGATTCCACTCCTTGCCGTGCTGCCCTGCCCAGATACTCGAGCAATACGGGCAGGGGTGGGTAAAATTCCAGAGATTACCTGCAGGGAGCGTGGCCGCCTCCCTCCCCCCCCCCCCCACCAGCCTCTCGACCTCTCCCTCCCCCGTAACACGCGCCCTCTACCGGCACGGGATCCGTTTATCAGCCACCGGGACGGAATCTCATATTCCTGTGCCCGCCTCCCCCAACAAAATAAAATAAATCTCATCTCTCCCCCATCGCGACCCGCCTGGCTCTTTTCCTCTTCCTTCCTCCTCCGCCCACCGGATCTGCGGCTGGGGTGGGGCGGTCACGCGCCCGCACCCCCTCCCCCAGGCCGAGGGGTGGCTGGAGTCCCGAGGACAATACATCGCGCTGTCAGCCGCCCGCCCACCCCCACCTAAGGAGCCGCTGTCCTTCAGCCCCAAGGACAGGCACCGCGCTCACCCCCCGGCTACCCCCGCACCCACACATATATATATATTTTCTCATGTGGCCGCTTATCGCTGGCGCCGTTCACCTGAGCGCCCCGTCGCTGGCATCCCGCCAGCAGCTCCCGCCGCCATATATTTTCCCTTCTTGCAAAGCGGGCGCCGGCCATTTCTTGGCCCATCCGGCGCCACAGCGGCGGCCGGTGCCGCGTCCAGTGTCTGGCCCCCGCACTTTGTGCGTCCCTTTTCCGACATCCTGCACTGCACTGCTGTCGCGCATGTTTCTCTTCCTAACAGACGACATAAGCAGTGACATCGAGTTGCAGTGCTAGACCGAGAGTTTCTTTAACACTTTCGCTGCGGCTGACGCTATCCTACATTGAACCGAGTAATAACAATCTGAAAGTGAATGATGAGACCATAGAAAATGTACCAACAACTAAATATTTAGGCATGTATGTCGACTCTCAACTAAAGTGGCTTGAGCACACTGTAGTACTAGGGAAGAGAATAGCTTCAGCATGTTATGCACTTCGAGTAATAAACTCAGTATGCAGCAGCTTGTGCACAAGAACTGCTTACTTTGCATATGTATACTCGCTAATTAGCTATGGCATTATCTTTTGGGGTTAAAATGAGCAGAATAGACAGGCTATTTTTAAACTGCAAAAAAGGGCTGTACGAATAATAACCAATTGCAGAAAAAGATCTCATTGCGCAGAGTTATTCAAATCTTTGGGTATACTGACTGTTCCATGTGAATACATCTTGCAGACAGTAATGTGTTTAAAAAAAACACATTGATCAGTTCCCAACAAACAGTTCTATATATCAACATGCAACAGAACTACTAAAGAAACTGCATACACTACGCTTGTCCGTCCTTTTATGGAATATTGCTGCCCAGTGTGGGATACTTATCAGGTGGGTTTGACGGAGGACATCGAAAGAGTCCAAAGAAGGGCAGCTCATTTTGTATTGTCACGATACAGGGGAGACAGCGTTACAGAAATGATACAGGATCTGGGATGGGAATCATTACTACAACAACAACGCTTATTGCTGTGACGTGGGCTGCTTACAAAACTCCAATCGCCAACATTCTCCTCCGAATGCGAAAATATATTGTTGACTCCCACCTACATAGGTAGAAATAATCATCAGAATAAAATACGAGAAATCAGAGCCTGTACGGAGAGATTCAGGTGTTCATTCTTCCTGCGCGCCATTCGAGAATGGAATGGAAGATAAAATACTATAACGGTGGTTCGATGAACCCTCTGCCAGGCACTTAGATGTGATTTGCAGAGTATTGCAAGTAGATGTAGATGAGTGCGGATGGTTATAAGCGTCAGCCGCAGCGAAAGTGTTACAGGTGGACATCGATGAAACACCCTATTCAAAACTGCACCAAATCCACAGTTTGTCAGATTTGGCAATGAAATTTTGTACCACACTTTACATGACAGTAACACATTTACATATAAAATCTTTTTTTATATATACAACTGTTTTTTTCCTTATATATATATTCAACTGTTTTTTAACGAAAATTGGATTTTCATTTTCAAAAAAATAATATATGTTCCTGTTTCTCAGAAACTATTCAAGAGACTTTTTCAAAAAGCAACTGCAGAATGATTTAGACAAAATATCTGCATGGTGCGAAAATTGGCAATTGACACTAAATAAAGAAAAGTGTGAAGTAATACACATGACCCTAAAAGAAATCCGCTGAACTTCAATTATGCGATAAATCAGTCAAACCTTAAGGTCGTAGATTCTACCAAATACCTAGGAGTTACAATTACGAACAACTTTGACTGGAGAGAACACATAGAAAATATTGTGGGGAAGGCGAACCAAAGGTTACATTTCATTGGCAGAACGCTTCGAAGATGCACCAGCTCCACCAAAGAGACTGCCTACATCACACTTGTGCGTCCTCTCCTGGAGTAATGCTGCTCATTGTGGGACCGTCACCAGGTGGAACTGATAGTAGATATTGACAAGGTTCAGAGAAGGGCAGCTCGTTTTGTTTTTCCACGTTTTGGGACGGGGGGGGGGGAGCGTCACGGAAATGTTGTACGAATTGGGGTGGAAATCATTAAAAGAAAGTCATTATTCATTGCATCGTGATCTAAAAATGTTCTATGTTAAGTCTATGGGACTTAACTACGAGATCATCAATCCCTAACTTACAAACTACTTATGAACTAACTAAGACTAAGGACGGCACAAATATCCATGCCCGAGGGGGGGATTCTAACCCCCGACCGTAGTGGCCGTGCAGACCGGGCTGGTGCGCCTCAGTCCCCTCGGCCACCGCGGCCGGCGCGGCGTGATCTGTTTGCGAAGTTTCAATCACCGACTTTTAGTTCTGAATGTTAAAATATTTTGCTAGCATCCACCTACTTAGGGAGACATGATCATCCCAATAAAATAAGAGAAATCAGATCGAAAACGGAACGATTTAGGTGTTCTTTCTTCCTGTGCGCTATTAGAGAATGGAACGTTAGAGAAATGTTATGAAAGTGGTTAATGAACCCTCTGCCAGGCACTTAAATGTGATTTGCAGAGTATCTATGTAGATGTAGATGTAGATGGAGAAAAATTTCTCTGTTTCATCTGTTTATATGTTGTAAACGTCTCGCATGAAGCTTCCACAAGTACAATTTTAAATTCATGCAAAATTCCAAGAACTTTGCCCCATATCTCAGTTTGCAATCAGAATTTCAAAACTGAGTTGACGTTTAACTAGGTTTACAAAAGTATGTTCAAATGTTTGTAAAGGTTGTGGGACTTAACTGTTGGGTCATCAGTCCCGAAACTTGCTAACTACTTATAAAAAAGCTTATACTAAAGATGGCACAGACATCCATGCCTGAGGGAGGATTCGAACCTCCAACGCAGAAGGGCCTCTCTCATCGTAGCATAGCACCTCGATGCGCTCCGCCGCGGCTACAAAAATGTGTGTACAAAATTTCATAATTCTAGCATTCATAGAATCAAACTGTTCAGGAAACGCAATATAAAGTTCATCCTAACTTTTTTCCTCATTTCACTTCTTCAGAAGGCACCACGTTTGTGTTCTGGGTCGTCTTTCCCTTCATGGCTTCTCTTCTGGTTTCTTGTGGTGTGTGCTCTTTCATTTACCAGGTCTTCAGCTGACTTTTCAGCTGCAGCTGTAAATCTATTTTTCTCACGATGTCTTGAGTAAAATTTCCTATCTTGAAGTCCATTCTTTGTAATACCTTCATCCTCCTGACATTCCTGTCATTAAATACAAGAACTGCATCATAAGTTGCAATTCTGACAACTGTAGGAGATGCATATGTAGTTTTAGGACAGCGTTTCCATATGAGTGATTTTGGGAGATTCATTTGGATTCTGGTTTTTGGTTTCAAGGTCAGTTAATCTAAATGCAGTGAACCGAGATTAATCAGTGTAGTGTGCACCATTCACCTCACTAATTTTTCGCTTGAAGCTGCTAGGAGACAAGTGCACATTTTCAGCAAATGTTCCTTCTTTCGACGTAGCCTCATTGCTAGTTTATCGTCGTTTCTCACGTCTTCTCTTCACTAATTCAAACACAGTTTATCCAGTTTTTATACACTTTTTGTGATCGTGGCATAACTGAATGAAGAAAAATTCGAACACTTATACAAATCTTCGTCAGTATCACAATGCGAAGAAAGAATTGCTTCGTCATAAACGATGCAGCTAGGGTGTTAGTGTTTATAAGATACGGAACAGAGTCAAAGATGATGTATAAAACCAAAGAGTATTTATCACGGCCTTCTAGATGTATCACACACATGTTTGGTTGAAAGCAATCCACAAAAAAATGTTTCAAATGTTTGTATAGCTTATGGGACTTAACTACGGGGTCATCAATACCTAAACTTACAAACTACTTATGAACTAACTAATACTAAGGACGGCACAAATATCCATGCCCGGGGGGGATTCGAACCCCAGCTCGCTGTGCAGTTTGAACGGTAGATAAGAGCGATCTGCCGTCAATCTTCAAAGTTGCTCCAATGATGGCTGGACGATTTGCAGCCGAAACATCAACATAAGAATATATTTCGTTTTGGCTGAATGCCCGTGGTCTTATCGATCATTAAATACGCTGTGAAAACATGAAGATACACATACACTACTATTTATGCGATCTTGAAGATTTGTGATACTAATGTACTGTCATGATAGTCGGTCAACAGTGAAATAGTGTTAAAACGTATTGTAAGGAACTCGGAAGACTATGTGATCATCCAGGGTATATGGTACTTCTTTTCAAATTTTGTCCAAATTCGACTAGACGTTACACTGTAATAAAGAAAAAAATACACACACATACACGTTTGTATTTAGAATATACCACTGAACCCTGGAACACATTGCAATGCTAAATATGTACAGGACCTGGATGTCCATTGTACGATGGCTGGCCCACAGCCATAGGTGTTGAGGTGCTACGAAATTTCATAGCTTACAGGTCACGTCAAAGGTGGAATGGGTGGGAAAAGATAACACATAGTGTAAAATATCGCATTCCCGTGAGAAATTCGGCCAATACTACCTAGACGTATTATGATTGACTCCACCCAACTCTAAGATTCCTACTATGATTTTTTTAATGATAAATACTAGATAAACTATTGTATAGAAGTTAACGTGATTTTGTTTACGTGATGCTTTATAATGGTATGTTTCGTTTATGCAATAATGCTCTAGTTAACAAAAACAGTTGAATGTATAAATTCTAGAAAATTGGTGGTACGCGGGACCAGCACTGCAGTGCAGCGGCGATGGCTCTCACGTGAACAGCTGTGGCAGTCGCCCTCATAAAGCAGTCTGTCAGTCAGGCACTTCACACTTTATATTTTCAACTATTAGAATTCAAGTGTACTAGGATCATGAATATTATGTAGCTTGTTGTTTCACGACATATAAATAAATGTTATGAAACAAGTGGCATCCCTTCTTATTTGAAAAGTAGCCACAGGTTTACAAGTTCCGCAGCATTTCACTTCAAGATAGAAGGATGAACGACCTGTGCGGTACTTCTGTGTGGAGACCACCACGGAAAACAAGAAGCCAGTTAGTGACAACCAGAAACTTTAACTGAACGCACTGACGATGCCTGTAGTTCTGCAGCCCACACGTGCAATGCTGCGTAATTAAATCTTGCGACATTGGTACGAGTGTCGTGGTAACATCTCCGAGGGAAACTGTTAAAGAAAGTGCAAGAGAGACAGATAACTTAGAAAAAATTTTCCAATTATTTTTATCATACTGTCTATCCACCTCTAACACGGCCGTAATATCCTAAACTTCTTTCCTCTGCTCTATGTCCATCTGCTGCTCCTGCTTTATTCATCCATGTCCTGCACCCCTCCTCCCTCTTTCTCTCTTTCTCTCTCTGTCCATTGCTTCCTCTTCCTCTCTCAATCCACCACCTCCTGTCCTTCTGTCTCTCCTCTTATTCTTCTTATCCACAGCCTCATTGACGTTAAATTTGTGGGAGTGTCAAAATCGTAAATGGAGGTTGATGTACAAGCAAATTCATTTCCAGTATGTCTGTTTATGATTTTAAGAGATTCCCTTGGTGTTTTGAAGTGGCTTTAAATGAACAATAACACTAGATCGGAATACTGGCATGGAGGCTATGAAGGCGACCTCTGCAGCCGATGGACTTCTGGAAGGAAGCAGTGGAGGGGGGCCATATCCATAAAGAGTGTTTTTGATCGCTTACAATACAATGGGTTTCAAGTTCAGCTCAACTGCTCCTATTCTGCGGTGCTGACTTCTATGAACATCGTCTAATTTGTAACTTCCTGGCCGATTAAAAACTGTGTACCAGACAGATTCGAAACCAGCAACTTTGCCTTTCCCCGACAGATTGAGCTACTGTGGCGTGCTCAGCGCATCTTCACAACTTTGCTTCCATCAGAACTCCTCCGCCTACTTCCGAAACCTGACAGCAGTTCTCCTGCTAACTTTGCAGGACTAGCACTCGTGGAAGAGAGGATGTGGTAGATACATGACTTAGCGACAGCATAGGGAATGTTTTAGGGTGCTATTTTCATTCTGCGGTGGACATATGAAGCTAATATCAAACGTTCTGGCGGATCAAAACTTTGTACTGGACCGGAAAACTGGTTGAAGTGAAACTTTAAAGGACGGGCCGAGAAGCGCGTCAGGGTAGCTCAGTAGGTAGAGCGCTTTCCCGCGAAACACAAAGATTCCAGGTTCGTAAGCCGGTTCTGGACACAGGTTTAATCCGCCGCTGCAGAGTGAACATATTATTTGTGTATCTTGTAATTAGTGGCACTTAAACCCCTTCCACCCCATACACAACAGTAGATCATATGCAGCACACACCGACGTTGTTGGTTGTATAGTAGTTGTGCGGAGATTGTGAGGCTTGCTCAGAAAGGATCCACGTGTATCGCGTCATTGGGTGATATGGACATAGCTGCGGATTGTTCCAATAAGTTTCGGGCGTGCAGTCACGAGAATTCTCCATATTCTTCTAATATTTCGGGTGTGTAAAGCTCAGACAACTTCAGAGGGAGCCGTAAGACTGACGCTCCAGTGCCCTTTATACTCGAGTGCCTCGCAGCTGCGCATGCGGCCACAGATACGTATGTGCCAGAGAAGTTGGTCGGCGGCAAAGTCGTACAGCGCGCACCAGCTAAATCTAGGACTCCGCAGTCGATCTGCATTGGCATATAGATATATCCCTGTGATCTGCACGGTGACGACGTCTTTGTGATTTTATTATTGAAAGTGCCGAATTCCATGATTTATGTAGAATGAAGCTACTGTCTCTGTTAATTAAATGCGTCCTCAAGCGAATTTCAATTGCCTCCTTCACCACTGAGTCCCAAAAAGATGATGCAGTTGCCAAAATTTCTACGTTGTCACACAACATACTGTGCCCAGTGTCAATGCCATGCTGTGCCTCGGTCACTTGTCAGGTTGTAAAATTCGTGTGTACCTTCGGAGTTCTGTACATCTTTCATGGACACTACGAGTTGTTCGTCCGATGTAAGAAAGGCCACATTCATGTGGAATTTCGTAAACGCCAGATTTTAGGAGCAGCAAATTATCTCTGACAGAGCTGTCTTGGGTGCAGGACGAAAAATCACGTGCACTTTGTGTTTTGACGAGAGGCTAGCCGCATATGGCAGGAAAGCCAGAAGTTCTCAAATGTTCAAATGTTTGTATAGTCTATGGGACTTAACTACGGGGTTATCAGTCCCTAAACTTACAAACTACTTATGAACTACTTACGAACTAGGACGGCACAAATATGCATGCCCGAGGGGGGATTCGAACCCCCGACCGTAGTGGCCGTGCAGACCGTGACTGAAGCGCCTCAGTCTCCTCGGCCACCGCGGTCGGCGAGAAATTCTCAGGACTTTGGTGCACAGAGCACATATTATTTCTGACGAAAGCAGTCTGCAAGATGAACTTTCCCACTTACTGGGAGTGTTTGAAGACAATAAGTACTCTGCACAGCAGATACAGAACGCACTGCAAATTAAACAGAAAGAGCCCACTAAGAATGCAGAAGAAGACGAAGAAACCTTTAAATCCATGGCTTTCCTGCCACACGTGGCTAGATTATCGTCAAAAATAGGACGGATTCTCAGCAAACAAAAGACAGCTGTACTCCTGGGCTCCGTCAAAGGTGATTTGCTGCTCAGAAAATCTGGAGTTTACTAAATTCCACGAGAATGTGGCCTTTCTTACATTGGACAAACAAATCGAACTGTCTAAGAAAGATTTACAGAACGCCGAAGGTACACACATCTTTTACAAACTAACAAGTCGGCAGAGGCAGAGCATTGCATTGACACATGTCACAGTACGTTGTACCACAACGTCGAAATTTTGACAACTACAACATATTTTTGGGACTCTGTAGAGAAGGAGGCAATGGAAATTCGCTTTGCGACGGATTTAATAAATAGAGATAATTTTCAATCTAGTTAATCATGAAATCCGGCACTTTCGGTAATAAACTCACAAAGACGTGGTCACAGTGCACCTCATAGGGATATATCGACATGCCAACACAGATCGATTGCGGTGTCATAGATTTTACTCGTGCACTATGTACGTCTTTGCCGCCGACCAACGTCTATGGCGCATACGTATTTCTGGCCGCATGAACAGTTGCGTGGTTTGCGAGTATACAGGGCCAAAGCAAGCAATGGGATGACAGTCTTGCGGATCACTCTGAAGATGGCTGGACGTTACACAGCCGAAATATTAGAAGATGGAAAATTCTTGCAGCTGCACACCCCAAACTTTGCGCCGCCAAAACCTGAAGATTCACATAGATGTGGACGTGGAAACTACTGCTTCCCAATATATTTTTTCTCTAATGAAATTTGTCGTTAAAATATATCTTTTTTTCAAACCAATAGCTCAGTCCATGGGATCAATACTAGAAATAAGAATAACTTGCATAAAGATTTAAAGTCACTTACTTTAGCTCAGACAAGTGTCCAGGATTCAGCAGTACACTTTTTCAATAACATGCAAGTAGCCATAAAAAATGAAATCACAATAAAGTACAGTTTGAAAAGAGTCTAAATAATTTTTGGTGGCCAACTCCTTCTACTCCATTAATGAATTTCTCAACAGAAGTGATTGATTGTAACTTATTGTATATAATATTCACAAATATGAATACTGTGTTCAGTTTGACTTCAGTACAAGTTTTGTGCAGTAACATAATCATTGTAAATCGGTGTAAAAAAGTAATTGCTAAGAATTTTAATATGCACTTAGTAAATTAGTAAGTAGCAATAAGTTCTGTGTCCTTTAGCAAGTAAATATTTTTTAAGATAATTGTTTTTCCTGACCAATTCCACATCCACAAGGGCAATTACATTTGGGGTCTGTGGAAGGTACATTAACACATATGCTCTCTTTCTGTAAGTATATATTGTGTCTTTTTTTCTGACATGTTCTACATCCAAGAGGATTCCCTCAATTCGGATCTACTGGGACGAAAAGTACATCTAATCTAATCAAAACAAGAATTTAAAAACTCATCTGAAAATCAAGTTCCTTGGACCTTGGATAACTTCGTCGTATGTTTTTCCGAGTAGTTGAGTAGCCAGATTGCTTATACAATATTGTTTTTTGTATAGCTTATGGGACTTAACTATGGGCTCATCAGTCCCTAAACTTACAAACTACTTCTCAACTAGCTTATCCTAAGGACGGCACAAATATCCATGCCCGAGGGGGATTAGAAGCCCCGGCCGCAGTGGCCGTGTAGACCGTGACCGGAGCGCCTCAGTCCCCTCGGCCACCGCGGCCGGCTACAAAATATTTCAACCGTGCTATGCTGCATGTAGATGTCCACCGTAATCAGCGCCTGTCCCTCTAAACGTTGCACGCATCTGCATGTCTGTCTCTGATCCGTGTCCGTCTGGGAGCGCTGCAATCATCGCTACAACAGCCGCCGTCCGCTATACAGATAGCAGGTAAATAAAAAAGCAGGAGCTTGCTGTCTGCGGCGTCGCTTTATCTCTGGAAAATGGCGGGTGGAGGAGAATGGGGAGGAAAAATTGGAGGAGAAAGAAGCGGCCGGTGATCAGAGCCGGCAATGAGAGGAGAGAGGGGAGGTGGGGGGGGAGGGGGTAGAGGCCGGGGCTGGGGCTTCGTTAAGAATGCAGATGGCGGGCGCCGTTAGTTGGCAGCCCTGCAGTCGGGCCGCGACGAGGTCACGCGCCGCCCTAAGTGGAACGTATAGCGGCTCGGGCCCGGGGAACGACCGCGGTCGCTAGGGGGTGAGGGAGGCACGGCCGGTAGGGGGTGGCGTGGAGCGGCACAGTAGGGGGTGGTTGGAGCGACACAGCAGGGGGTGGTGGGCAGCGGCTCAGGTAGGGTGGCGCGGACCCAGGCTTGCTTACACAAGGGCGTGGGACGCGACCCTTATCCTGTACGCCTGACTGAGACTCCGCGAGGCACCGAACTGCTCGTGCGAGTGTAGTGGAGCCCTGAACACAAGATCCTACAGACACCTCAGAGTAGGATGACCGACCCTCTCTTAGTTCCTGGGATCTCCCGTATTTGAGCATATTTTTTCATAATCTCCCGGCTTCCGTATTTTCAGGCTGAGTGGCTGTTCTTCTCCCATGTTTAACTTTTTTCTCTTGTCTTACATATGTATAAATATACTTTTTTGAGAATTTAAAGTTTGTGCACTCTGTTAGAATTCGTAGAAACGTTAAGACAACTAATTCTACATCCACATTGTGACTATCTATTATCTTAGAAATGGTTGACCTACGCTAGGCATTTAGCTGTGAGTGTTAAAATGCACGAACTTCTGAGTGTCTACGTCATAGCTACGTTGCAGTTCACTGTCAAAGTGTCTTATCTCTAAATTAGACCGTTCTTATTCTCCTATTGGAGGCAATCTGTTTTTAATGACTTAATTAGGTGACTCTTATCGTAAGTCGTTACTGAAAAGGTTTTTAAACAGCTACATTGTTTCGTAATAACGTATTAAAACAACTAACTTTGAAGACAACCAATTTGAAAAAATAGAGCGAATAGTTGGAAACGATTAAATTTGACATCAATACCAACTACTTGCACTGATCACTCCTGCCTTGCTGTGGCGGATTAGCCGCGCATACTGGAATGCTGTGTTGCGGTGTGCGCAGCCACCCGCCGTCGGGGGTTCGAATCCCCTCTCGGGCATGCATGTTTGTGTCGTCTTTAGTATAAGGTAGTTCATAAGTAGTTTGTACGTTTAGGGACTGCTGACCCCGCAGTTTAGCCACTTAAGCTTAACAAACATTTGAACTGCCTTATTCACAATATCTCTCTTTTTTTTTTTTTTTTTTTTTTTTTTTTTCAAATCCCTGTTTATCATAGTCATCTATTTTCATAG
This sequence comes from Locusta migratoria, assembly GCA_026315105.1. Classification (NCBI taxonomy): domain Eukaryota; kingdom Metazoa; phylum Arthropoda; class Insecta; order Orthoptera; family Acrididae; genus Locusta; species Locusta migratoria. The sequence continues at coordinate 101,871,759 of CM048754.1, forward strand.
CTTGTGCATTGAAAAAAAAGTATGATTTTTAATCTGTAAAAAAATTACAGACCTGGGTTTGTATTATAATCAATTTTATCAAATCACATTCAAAAACGTATAGTTATCGCAAAGCTATGGAACTGTATTAGGCATCCAATAAAACTGATTTGTCGAATACCAAAATATTGCTCCAGATACACACCCAGGTGGGCAAATTCCAATAAAATATATTTAACGATTTTTAAGTTATATTAAAATAATTTATTTTGGTCAGACTACATTTTAATTCAAATTATTATTATTATCGCCGTTAATTCCCCAGTTAGGAGAGCGTTTAAACACAGTCCATTATATGGCACTTTTTGTCTCTTTCTTTTCTCTTCCCAAAAACCTCTCATATATTCACTCTTCCTTCTTCGTCTCTTCTGTCCACTTCTTTCCTGGTTTCTTCTCTTTTGGTGTTTCTTCGAATTTCTGTTTCCTGATTTTTTTTCCTCTGTATTTTTCTCTGTTTACTATTTCTTCTGTAGAGATATTTAGTTTCTTGAGGTCTTCCACGGTTTCATTGGTCCAGTTAGTTTTTATCATATCACCCATCACAATGTTAAAAATCTTCTTATCAGCCTATTTTCATTCGTCCTATAAATGTGGCCATAGAACTTTGCCCTTTGTTTTGCTGATGTTGTCTGTAATTGTCTCTGTCTGTTTGTACAGTCCTTTTGTCGGTCTCTTTATCCAGATCCCCTGTCTCTGAACTGGCCAATAGATCTTCCATATAATTTTAATTCAGATATTTATTTTCTTCGTGATATATGTGTATTAGAAGTTAAGCTTTTGATATTTCAAAGCAATAACAGCAAACAACTCCTCCTCCGAGAAGCTCACGCTGCCGCCGCTGGGAACAAAAATGGCAGTGGAAGCAGCTGCTACAGCAGAAATTGATGCGCATGCGTGTCTGTATGCAGGTGCCCTAGCACCGGTTAATTGCCTGCTCAGTCGTACCAACTTTCGACGCTCCCCGCGTCAAACTAGCGCGCTTTGCGTTCAAAATGGGTGTTGTACGCCGTTGTAACGTCACAAGGCCATTTCCTAAGTTGCGCTGCGAAGCGCCAGGTTATAGCTAGTGGTTAAGTGCCGTATATTTCCGCAGATAAGACGACCTTCAGATAAGACGAAGTAAAATGTTCATCAAAATTTTATAGTTTAAGCACATATCTGACCTATAAGACGACCCCCAAGTTACCGTATTTACCCGAATGCATGCCGCACTTTTTTTCGAGTTTTCGGGATCTAGAAAGACGCTTGTGACTTTGATTCGGAAGCAAAACTTCAGAAAGTAAAAAAAAAAAAAAAAAAAAAAAAAAAAAAAAAAAAAAAAAAAAAAAAAAAAAAAAATAATAATAATAATAATAATAATAATAATGCGGTTGCAAGCCGCCATAAGTATTTTTCGTGATTGGTACGCCTGGATTTCACCGTTTGTTGCAGTGTTAGCGGTCTGCTTTTGAAATTTCGTGCGTGTTTGCTCGGTAGTAAAATCGATAAGCGGGTCAAAGCCCACTGTCCAGTCACTCGTTGATCATTCCGGGTCAGTAATAACAGAAAGCAAACGGAAAGCTGAAGTTCTAAATTTAACCTTTAAGAAATCTTTCACGCAGGACCACCGCACAAATGTACCGCCATTTGATCAACGTACTAATTCCGAAATGGGGGACATAGCAATAGGTATTTCCGGTGTAGAGAAGCAGCTGAGAGAGCTAAATACGAAAAAGTCTGCTGGTCCGGATGGAATACCAGTTCCGTTTTACAAAGACTATTCTGCGGCATGTGCCCCCTACTTAGCTTGCATTTATCGCGAATCTTTAATACAGCACAAAGTTCCCAGTGATTGGAAAAAAGCGCAGGTGACTCCCGTTTATAAGAAAGGAAAGAGAACTGACCCACACAATTACAGGCCAATATCGTTGACATCAGTTTCATGTAGAATTTTGGAGCATATTCTCAGTTAGAATATAGTAAATTTCCTTGAAACGGGAAAGCTTCTTTCCGTGAATCGGCACGGGTTTTCTCACATGACATCTTGCGAACCATGGACGAAGGGCAACAGACGCATTGTGTTTTTCTCGACTTCAAAAAGGCGTTCGACGCGGTGCCACACTGCAGACTGATAACGAAGATACGAGATTATGGAATAGGTTCACAGATTTGTGACTGGCTGGAAGACTTCCTAAGTAATAGAACGCAGTACGTTGTTCTCGACGGCGAGTGTTCATCAGAGACGAGTGTATCGTCAGGCGTGCCCAAGGGGAGTGTGATAGGACCGCTATTATTTTCTATCTACATAAATGATCTGATGGACAGAGTAAGTTGTAATATGCGGCTGTTTGCTGATGATGCTGTGGTGTATGGGAGGGTGTCGTCTGTAACTGACTGTAATAGCATACAGGATGACTTGACAAAATTTCTAATTGATGCGAAGATTGGCAGCTAGCTCTCAATGTAGAAAAATGTAAGGTGATGCGCATGAGTAGAAAAATCAATCCCATAATGTTCGAAAACAGCATTAGTAGTGAGCTTCTTGATGCTGTCGCGTCGTTGAAATATCTAGGCGTAACATTGCAGAGCGATATGAAATGGAACGAGCATGTAAGGACAGTTGTGAGTAAGGCAGACAGCCGACTTCGGTTTATTGGGAGAATTTTGGGAAGATGTACTTCACCTGTAAAGGAGACCGCGTATAAAACGCTTGTACGACCACGTCTTCAGTGTTGGTCAAGTGTTTGGGAGCCGCAGCACATCAGTTTAAAGGAAGACATAGAGGCGGTTCAGAGACGAGCAGCTAGATTTGTTACCGGCAGGTTCGACCAATGCGCGAGTGTCACGGAAATGCTCCGGCAACTCAATTGGGGATCTCTGGAAGAAAGACGACGTTCTTTCCGTGATTTTCTGTTGAGTAAATTTAGAGGGTTGGAATTTGAAGCTGAGTGTAGTACGATCTTGCTGCCGCCTACTTACATTTCGCGTAAAGATCACAAAGACAACATAAGAGAAATTAGGGCTCGTACGGAGGCATATAGGCATTCTTTTTTTCCTCGTTCAATTTGGGAGTGGAATAGGAAAGGAAGTGCCTAGTAGTAGTACAGTGTACCCTCCGCCACGCACCTTACGGTGAATTGCGGAGTACGTATGTAGATGTAGTGCTACGTTGTATCCGATCGGGAAGATGCATTATTTCTCCCTACACCGCGAAGTTAAAAAATGTAATTTCTTTTGCCGAGATGACATTTAATCGCGCCGATGCACATATTATGTGGGTGAAAACACACGAAATGGCCGGAGAACAGAATATAAAAATTTTGAAGGAAGCTGCAATTGTTGCGTATAGCTCCGAAATGTGTTAACCCTTTCACTGCTGCGTACGTAATTATACCCTAATCGTTTCACTGCGACTCTGGATATATCGAGAAATAATTTTTGACAAGTGACATTGTAAAATGAAGCTGCATTGTAAATAATTAATTCTATTCCTGCTTTATGGCATATGGGTTATCGTATGTAGCCTTGTCCACTGAGTAAATTAACAAAGCTCGAAAAGCGACTATTAAAAAAAAAAAAAAAACCCCTACAACAAATTGCGCAAAACTTTGTTTCCGTAAATCTTTCCTCCACGATAAATTTCAGCTGGCTAATTTCGCAGATGTGCTGCTTAGCGCGGCTACTACCTCCAAACGATGTGTATCGAATCGATACGTTTCGAAACGATATGTATGGAATAAGCGAATGTTTCTGAACTGGAAATTTGCACGCTACGCGCCCTCGCGTACTAAACAAGAATTTTCTTCTTTGTTCTACACGTAACTAACTTTCACTTTTAAAACCGTTATCTGTAGCGTAGCCTTAAGAAGGTTAGGTATAGGTTAAACAATAAAGTTTTATTTTAGTGCGCAAGGGTGCGTAGCATCCGAATCTACGGTTCAAAAACACTAAATCTATTTACAGTTGTACGTTCGATATATATTATTTCAGGCCGAGCTACTTCGAGTGTAAGCTTTCTTGTAAATTACTCTTAGGTTCCTGCCTAAACACATCCTTTAAAATCCCGACATATTCACAAAAATCATAACAATCGCCTGTTCGATACGTATCGTTTTGATACTTAACCGTTTCGATACATATCGTTCGGAGGTCGAAGCCGCGCTATGCAGGACATTTACGAAATTACCAATTTGAGACTAAATTTCAATCAATTTTTTGGCCCACTTTAGGTTACGGTAGTAACACGAAAAGCGGGAATTTGCGATCGTCTTTTGACAGCTCGAAATTTAAATGAAAATAACGGCTTAACCATGTATCTGACACAAAAATTGAATAGCCGGATTTGTAGAGGAGAAAATTGTCTACAACGTTTCTCTTTTATGTTTTTTTCATGTCTCGTATCGTTGCAGAGATATTTGCAAAAATAACGGCGATGTGACGATGTCTGTGTGGCTGTAACGTGTTCCCACTTTTTAGGTCGAACCGTTCAAACGACCGGCAAAAAATTTTACAGATATATTTGTTGGCTACCAGAGACCAGAAACTCACTTTTTGAAATATTTCGACAAGAAATACGTTAGTAATATATAAAAAAAGCTGTTTGTAATGTAATTTTAATTGCAAATAAACCGTTCATGTGACGCGAAAATTGAATAAACGAATTTGTAGAGGAGAAAATTGTCTACAACTTTGTTCCCTTACGTTCTTTTCATATCTCGTATCGTTTGAGAAATATTTGCAAAAATAACCTCCATCTAATTAACGAAAACCAGCCGTTCGCAAATGTCACGTGACATTCCTCGCCCAGAACTGTCTCTGCCATACGCTATCTTACGTTGCGTATTTGATGATTATCTTACTGTAACTTATACGTTGTCGTTTCAAAGGAATGGCGCACTGAAGAATTAACAAAAACACGTCGTTCTTCGTATTATACATGACAATCTAGTGTCTACAAATGCCATATTAGCATCAGTTAACAACGGAAATCAATAGTATGAGATTAAAGAACGCAATTCCTAACTGTTAGCTGTAGCGTAGTGGGCAATGTGTTGGACGCTGAAGGTCAGTGGTTTGGAACCCGCCAGTATCTAAATTTTTTATTCGTGTAAGTGTTTCAGACACTGTTATTAATTAATATTTTATTGTTTAGATTATTATTGTGGTCCGAAATGTTTGCTAAAACATATAAAATTTCAAATCTAAAGTGGGCCGTAAAACACGTCAGTGCGATTTTTTTTTCTTTTTGTACCACCGTATAAGACGACCTCGGATTTTGGAGCCTTTTTTATAATTCAGCCATTGTCTTATCTGCGGAAATAGGGTAAGGTGGTACAATTTCGAAATAGGTTCAATTCCGATCAACATAAGTTTTCGCGCCATTTGTCAATTTCATGATGTCTCGTTATGTGGCGTTGTAGTGCAGCAGTTTTCTACAGCTCCTCCTGTCTTTTCCAAGAATACACCTCTATGGAGATATAATTATTTTTCCTTTTAAGAGGTAAGTGAAGCTACTTAGTCCAACGTGCTCTTATACATTTTCTGGTGAAGGGTGATTGGATTCGCTGCTAATTATGCAATGTTTGCTACCACGAAGTGTGCAATGGTGCCTTAAGGAAAAAGTGTTTCTATGTGGAATATGCGCCTTATCAAAATTGTACGAGGAAGTGATCATAATTGTACCTAGTGTGGTACATTTTCGATCGATTTTTCTCAATTCTGAAACCTATTGTAGTACTTATACCAACAATTGTAACTGTCTAATATTTGTGTTATATATTCAATAAACATGCGGAAACAAGTGAAATGGTTAAAATTATTTATTTTCTCAATACGTTTCCAGTTACAATGGCATTTGTCCGAAATGATGGAAATCGTAGCACCTTATCCTATACGGTAAGTGCTGTCGCATGGGTGTGGACAAACAATCAAAGTGAAGCCGGCACGGCACGCATTCGCCCTTGCACCGACTGCCCCCGTCTTCCCTCCTCTTGCTGGGTGAGTTCCCCCAGGCAGCCGGCGGCGGTCAGGCAAACATTTCCTCCCCGACCACCCCCGCTGGGAAATTACGCTGGGGGTGTGTCTGTGTGTGTGGGCGCCGTCTGGAGGGTAGCAGGGGTGGGAGGGCTGTAATTAAAACGCAGCGTGACCCACCGGTCGTAGGTGCCCCCACCACATTCCTCACACAACTCTCCCTTTCCGTCTCTCCGTCTTCAACTAACATCACTGCACTGCGTTTCACAACGTCCTCCTCTCTACCTGTCAGGAGCGTCTTCAGTAGTATCTACTTCCACGTAGATACTCTGCAAATCACATTCAACTGCCTGGCAGAGGGTTCATTAACCACTTTCATAACCTTCCATAACCTTTCATAACGTTCCATTCTCTAATAGCGCGCAGGAAGGAAGAATACCTAAATCATTCCGTTTTCAATCTGATTTCTCTCTCTCTCTCTCTCTCTCTCTCTCTCTCTTTTTTTTTTTTTTTTTTTTTTTTTTTTTTTTTGGGATGGTCGTAACTCCCTATGTAGGTGGGTGCTAGAAAAATATTTTCACATTCAGAAGTAAAATTCGGTGATGGAAATGTCGCAAATACCGGGTGATCAGAAAGTCAGTATAAATTTGAAAACTTAATAAATCACGGGAAAGTGCAGATAAAGAGGTAAACATTGACACACATGGTAGGAATGATATGGAGTTTTATGCAGGATGGCGCTCCACCCCACATAGCTAGACGCGTGAAAGATCTCAGCCGCCACTTTCGTCATGCTTGGCCTCCCAGGTCCCCAGACATCAGTCAGTGCGATTATTGGCTTTGGGGTTACCTGAAGTCGCAAGTGTATCGTGATCGACCGACATCTCTGGGGATGCTGAAACACAACATCCGACGCCAATGCCTCACCATAACTTTAGACATGCTTTACAGTGCTCTTCACAACATTATCTCTTGATTACAGCTATTCATGAGGAATGATGGTGAAAATACTGAGCTTTTCCAGTAAAGAATATCTTTGCTTTGTCTTAATTTGTTATGCTAATTATTGCTTTTCTGATCGGATGAAGCGCCATTTGTCAGACATTTTCTGAACTTCAACACCAGATTAATCGAGGATAAAACCTATTTCTTTTTTTGTTCTAATAAAACCCCATGTTATTCCAAGCAAGTGTGTCAATATTTACCTTCATGGTAGATTAAAATTGTGTGTCGGAACCGGGACTGCCGGACGCGGTGGCCGAGGGGACTGAGGCGCTCCAGTCACGGTCTGCACGGCCACTGCGGTCGGGGGTTCGAATCCCCCCTCGGGCATGAATATTTGTGCCGTCCTTAGTATTAGTTAGTCCATAACTAGTTTGTAAGTTTAGCGACTGATGACCCGTAGTTAAGTCCCGTGGACTATACAAACATTTGAACATTTGGAACCGGGACTCGAAGCTGGGACCTTTGCCTTTTGCACTTTTGTGGCTGTCAGCGGCGTCGGTTTTTGCGGGAGGGCGCGGAGCAGGGGACCGGAACAGAGGCTACAAGCTTCCTAGGGTCTTATCTGCGGACGAAGAAGTTAGTACTGCTTCCTCCCACAAGTCCCCTAAAACCTCCACATCCTTGCGGATGCTGTTGCGTAGCAGTGTGCGTTTGTACCGCCCTACAGTACACACGAGGTACCGTAGTTGCTGTCCAAGTCTTTATGGAAAGCATAGCATAGAGTTCTGAATAACCTGTTGTCTTCTATAGTTGTGTCCCCAGCGCAGAAGACAGCACACAGGTCGTTGGTTCTTCTACAGCATACAAGTGAGGCTAAAATAAGTTCTGTATGATGGAAGCATAATAAGCGACTCGCGAGATTTTTAAATGTCAGGGATGCCATTTATTAAATAAATAATAAAATATGAGCAACTATTGTTAATATGTTACGGCCTATGCTACCCCTAGTTCATCTTGAGACCTCGACTGCTATCACTATTACAAAAATCTTTACTCATGACCGGCGCGGTCCGGCGCGTATAGTGGTCAGCTCGAGACTGAAACTGCGGCGCGTTGCGAGACCAGAGGAACCTGACGCTCTATTTCGCGCCAAAACAGGGCCGTCGCGCGTCTTCTGCAAAATAGCTCTTCTCCTGTTACAATAAGAGAAGGCACCTTAAACTTTTTAAACTGTCAAAATCTAGCCTATCCTTGAGAGATATTTATCATAAATTCTTAGCTCTGAATATTTAATATTTAATATATAATAAACAAAACTAATTTCAAAAGAAATCACGTGACGTGAAATGCAGCAGCCAATGCGAGGAGAGCACCAGTAGCATAGGCGGGCTTTCCCACGTACGATGCTAGCAAAGAAACGGCCAGCGGCCAGAAATGTGAAGTGGCCACAGGCCAGGAATATCACAAGGCCAGGCTCGGCCAACACCACCTAGAAGAGAAGAGAAAAGAGAAGGCCTCACAACTGGCCCTGCCTGCGTCACAGCCAGAGGCCGCCAATGCTAGCTGACTGGCCTGTCGCTATGAGGCGGTGGGCCAGCCACTGGGCCCCTGCGGCCAGCCAGTCAGCAGGCAGCGTGACGTAGGCACAGCCAGTTGCCGGCCTCGTCTTGTAGGTGGTGTCGGCACGGTGCGTGCGCAGTGTCGGGGAGCACACTGCAGGAGGCATCTACAGGGCGGGCCTACCGAGCACAGGAGAACACAGAGGGGCCTTACGATGGCAGTGAAATGAAGCCGCTGAGAGCGCGCACCCAACCAACATGGCGGCCGAGCGCCAGCCGGCCACAGCTGCCACCACAGGGTAGTTTATTGAGTTTGCTGTCGGTTAATTCCTTTTTCGTATATTTTAAGGCGTTCCTTTTTGATAATCATTTTTTTGCCATAAATAATTACAAATTTCAGCTAGGGATAGTAAATCAAACTATTACATAAAAGAGAAGCACATTTTCCCTCTGTCTGTCCCTTTACCCCCTTAATAACTCGAGGAGTATCGAACTTATCGTCATGTGGTTTCATTTAATTTCTTCTTTAGAATCCTGGAATAATCTTGGGCTATATTAATGTAAATATGAATTTATGAAAAAACAATCTAAAATAAAAAAAAAACTCATTTCTCATTTCTAGAGCGCTGGCACCAGATGGATTTACACTACATATATACTGATTATGGCAGATCTGTAAAAGTTAGACATATGCTCTCGCGGTCTTTTTTTTTTTTTTTAAATAGTCGTGAGTTCTATAGTTCTATAGTATATACTTTGGCGCAGGTCTCGTAGTTTACGGTACAAACGTCACAAAAGTGTAGATGTGGTAAACCAATCTACTTTGTTATTCTTATTTCAATTATTTCTCATTTTCATATTGGCATTTAATATATTCTATGTCCAACACTGGATTATACCGAAGAAATTGAAACAAACCGCATCACTTCTCGAATTAAATAAGTTTAAAGATTAACCGTGGAAAGCCAGAGCGGCTCAGCTACTAATAGAATAAGAAGTGGTAAAACATAATAATTGGATACCGAAAATTGTATTCCAAATTAGAGTTGTTAATCATAATATTGGTCAGAAAGTACAAGGTGAGTGGGCAACAGAATCTGTGCTCGCTGGTGGGCAAGCTCGCTGAAAGTAACGAGCAGAATTTGGAAAGTTCCACGGCTCTATTGTAGCCAAATTTGTGAGAAAACCAGGGGATCTATAAAAAGGTGTTTAAATAAAAGGAAAAGTTAATTTCAACGAAAATTTCCTGACCCCCAAAACAAAAAAGTGGCAAGCGACTAACTTTATCATGTCGTCATGTTTATTTTGTATGAAAGTAATAGTTTTAATTATTATTTTGCCACAAACAAAATACCTGATGTACTTGCTAAGAACACTGTTGGATTCCTTCAGCATTCACCTGTCTACGTGAAAAATTTGGCAATTTTTATCCTAAGCTAAGGGGTTCAAATGACAATGTAATTAAGGCGAGCGCGACTTTAAGAACTACGCTCTTTTCGGCCCAACTCCGCTTCTATGCCCAACCAAGATGGCTGCCGGGCTTCATTGCCTGTACGCTGATGTAGGAGGTATGGCCTCTATCGTTGACGGTCGTCGTCGGTGTAGTGTGCGGAACCGTACGAGACAGTCGAGGTTTCGGCGGAAGTGCGATTTTCTGCGGCGCAGACGGCGTAAGGCTTGAAGGGCGCTTGCGGAGATAATTTCAGACAGTGGTGGAGCTGTCCGGAGGAGTGGCTGCTTCACGTCGGTGGAGATTGTGCGATGTGGAGGTCTCTCTCTGGAATAGCCGAGAGGACAGCCAGGTGTGTATTATAGCCTTGCTAAACCAGACACAAGGCGACGCAAGAACCACAGCTATGTGCTAACCCCTTCTGTGAAATTGGTGAATTTCGGTAGAGGCGACGATAAGTGGCTGTTCAAATCTTCTGCGACGTAATTATACACTTTCTTTGATTTGGGGGGGGGGGGGGATATTGAGAGACGGAGTAGAGCTGATCTTAATACATGTGAATATAATCTTCTAATGTATAAAGCAGAGTGTCCGTCTGTTTGTAAGTGTTGCATACAAATCTGAAGTTTTGTTCCTGTAAGACTCAAGTACGATACATAGTTCACGAGATATGACGTCATAAACAATGAGATGCGCGAAAAACTGCTGCATTTTGCGAAAATGCTGCTCATTTTCTCCTAAACCATTGGACCGATTACAACCAAATTTGGTACAGACATTCCTTACCGTGAGGTAACAATTGCTGCATTGTTACGAATCACATACGGCACATGGTTCATAACCAACAGAAATCGCAAAAAATGCCATATAATGCGGTGAGACTTTCGAAATACAATGTATGAGAATGACTGTATTTACAACAAACTTTAAACATAATTTCAAACCTTTATTAAACTTTTTCTCGCTGCCAACCATAGTAAAATGATGAAAGGAAAAAAGTTTCTCGCTTACTACTTTTCCGCTGTTTATGGAGTAAAACTACAGCTCTCGGTATCACGTTACAATTTATAATTTGAACACTACAAATTGTAGCGACAGGAAATTTTACAGACCGTATACACATATATAGTTGAATGTAGCTTCTAAATTGTATCATATTCCGACATGTAGTTCATGAGATATGAACACATAAACAGTAACGTTCGTGGAAAACGGCCCCATCATGCACCAAGTTTTAATCTTATCACTAATTGTATTCCTAACAGATTTTACAGACATACAGCCCTTATAAAAAAAGAATATATACCTGAAAAATGCCGGGTTTTCAGGTAGTTATATATATATTTTCTCTTATTTCATGTCATACTGTAAGAAAAGGTTGTTATTTTTTATGTTTCGTAAGGTACATAAATAAATTATGTACTTGAAGACCAGGGCAGATGTTGCTGGTATTTGACGAAAATCGAGAACAAGAAGCAGTCACAAACAACAGTCTACTGCTGTCAGCACAAACTAAGTTGTCTCTGAGCGCCCGTTAATTCATTTCCCATTTTCATAGGAGTGTCAACTTAGTTTGCACAAACGAAACGATCTGGGTCCTCAGAGACAGCGGCGTGTCCAGCGGAACTCCCTGCCATATGTCGCCATGGTGGACCCAGAGCACCACCAACTAGAGAGGAGGCCGCGGTGCCCTCGTGTGACATCACGCAGAGTAGGCCACGATCGCATAGCTCACTGGCTGATCGCTACGGCATAGCGGGCTGTGCCAACACCTTCTAGATACGAGGCCCCAGCGGCCAACCAATCACCTAGCGATGGCGGCCTATCGGTGTGACGTGACACAGACTTATTGTGAGGCCTTCTATCTAGACAGTGTCAGCCGTGCCCCAGCGGCCACCCTGTCAGCTGCGTGAACGAGGGCCTGCTCAGCATGAGAGTGCCGCGGCCTTCTCTCTAGGTGGTATTGCCAGAGCCACCACCGTGTCGCAGAGATGACATCACCAGTGCACCCTGTCACCGCCAGGTGGCAGATCGGCTGCCGGTCCAGGTAAGCCGCGGACGTATCGGGCGCCGAGTAGGCCGGACCGGGGAAGCCCCGGCCCATGAATAAAACAGCAGTGCTGCCAACCGCGCGGGAGTTTGGTCGCGTGACCCCGCGCGCCCTGCCGACTCTCGGCCTGCTTTATTCATGGGGAGCCAACTTTTTCCTCTGCCGAGCACGCCGGTGCGCAGTTGACAAGTGTGGCGAAAATCCGATCCTGGGAGGCCTGTTGGCTGCTGGAGCTGTCCGAGCACGCGGCCGTGCTCCCTCTGTGTCGGCCGCCATGCTCTGCTGACGCATGCGCTGGGGTAGGAGGCGTAGGGCGGCGACAGCACCCTAGTCACCCTCAGGAGTGGGGGTGGACGAGGGGGTAACCCCTACCCCTCTGTGACGTCTTTTCTTCTTTGACTCTCGAAAGACTAGTGTATCGGCAACTGATGCATGGACAGGTAAAGTTTTACTTATGGCAGCGGCTTGTGTATGGTGTAAGGTTGGCAGCAGCACATACAGTGAATGATGTCATATTTATCAGTTGTCTATTACAGTCTCTGAAATTGGTTTTAGTCAATGTTCACACTGTCACTCAGATAGGAAGAGATTATAAATTTTACTTCAATGTGCACAAAGTTCACTGCAGAAGTTGGCAACAAATGTACACGATATCGCTGCCTGGCCTTTACGCTCTATCAGATAAATGCAATTAGCAAGCAGATAATGGAATATACTTTTGAAAATGAAGATGGACTCTTATTTGCTTCCCTGTTATGTAGGATTTGTGTGGAAAGAGAAATATCAAGGCTAGTTCAGAGTGTCTAAATAATGCTACTAACAAGGAAAGCACATGGGCTCGAACAAACATATCTGTATGAACGTTTGCTTACAGGATCTCTACGTACACCTCATTGTGCTGGTAGGTGTCGTTTTTCTACAAAACTCTGCAATTATGGACCGTAGATGTAATTGTGGACGCCATACATAATACAGATATCTTAACTATTCGTACATGTTCTCTAGTGTATTGTCATCAAAAACCGTGATGATAGTTGCAAATTTAACCTTCTTCTCGGCCTCTGCTTCCATCGTCTCTTCCCGCACGTACCGTAGCACTACCGCTTGCAATGTGTTGTTCGTCATTATCATCCCTATTATCATCATTATGTGTTAGTGTTACAACAGCATCTAACTTATGCTCATATGTCTGTACCATAACAGATACGAGAAAGCATGCTAATGATTCATCTTCTACACTAGTACCATCTTCATGAAGAAGGATTCTTCGTAACTTCATCTCAACTAATCGCAATACATTATCAGGATTGATTACCAATCGCCACCCCATCTGACGCTTCACCACACAAATAACATCACAAAACGCAACTTCGGAGGCACACTGCACCGTCCCTACTGGCGAACCGACAGGTCAAAGTGCAATGTGGCAAGGCACATGCAGAGACCTCTAACAGACGACTGCAGAGTTTTGCAGATGCAGGAGTATCACTAATACAATAAGGGATCTTTGCATTTTCTCTCATACGACTATCTGTGTTGCCTTCAATTTCCCATAATGATTTAAACATTAAAAAAACTGGACTTCCGTAACACTTTAGCCATTTATGTTAGCATCAACACCAGTCGCAATTTTTAATAAGGTACATGTACCAAATAAGACCCGGTTCCTAATAAGGCCCATTCTCATTTTCTAGCATAGAAAGTTTGAAAAAAGCGCTAAATGTCGTTGCTAATGATAGCTTGTGACAACTAGTGGACGAAGCAACAACTGCTTTCGCACCCGCTCTCGTGCTGGCCATTTTACTCTCCTTAAGATTATTAAATTTAATCAGCAGCGAACATTGTTCTGACAGCAGTAAGTAATGCTGCGGCAGTCAACAAAGGAGGGTTGCTTCTTATTTCCGCTGTACGTTTCATCTAATGCAATCGCTTCTGTCATGAAGCATTTGTACTGGTAAATATGTATATGTGTACAGAAAATTGTGCTATATTAAGACAGTGGCATAATCTACATAAGCAAATGTTTCTTTTTAAACAATAAACACACACGTGTTTTAAATGGGTTTTGCCAATAAGGCCCATCATAGAAAATGTAATGATGAGACTTATGTTCCTATTCATTTACGATAAGGAAACTTACTGCTGTCAGAACAATGTTCGCTGCTGATTACATTTAATAATCTTAAAGAGTTAATAACCAGTAAGTTACCAACAGTACTCGATGAAGCATTAAAAAAATAGAAAAAAAGTGTAAATATAACATTCTATGTGTCATCTCATTCGACTTATGTCGAAAATAAAATTACATTACAACTCTTGTAGTGTATTGCAACAGTTTTCCTGCTATTTACGACCGAGCGAGGTGGCGCAGTGGTAACGCACTGGACTCGCATTCGGGAGGATGGTGGTTCAAATCCACCTCCGGCCATCCAGATTTAGGTCTTCAGTGCTTTCTCTAAATCACTCCTGGCAAATGCTGGGATGGTTCCTTTCAAAGGGCACGGTCGATTTTCTTCCTCATCAGAACTCAAAAACTCCGAGCGTTAGCTCTGTCTCTAATGGCCAAGCTGTCGACGGGGCGTTGAACCCTAAGCATCCATCCTACTATTTACGTGCCTCAGAACGTTAATAGAAACTAGATGTGGCTACGGGTCATATTAGGAACAGTCTCCTAACAAGGCCCACCTGCAGGGGTTAAACATTTTCTTTAAAGCGATAATATTAATTACATAAACTTTCCATTTTAATTTATTTTTGAACTGAATATATTTATAGGATGTTGCGTGTACAAGCTCGGAAAATTACCGCTTACAGATACTGAATACGAAATTCCTAAACGTTAGATGGGCCTTATTTGGTTCACGTACCTCACTCAAATGTTTCCACTTCCACTCATTTGTACCAGAATTTTCAGAACAATGAAGCCATGTACCAATCCCAAACGATGCAACACAATTCATGTTGACACATCCACCCGCCGACCCACACACACAAACACACACACACACATGCATACACCATCTCTATGTAAGTAAACAACTTTGATTCGGCCATCAACTTTCATATGACACAGCTTTGGGGCAGTAACGTCCCGTCAGTTTCCTTGCGCTGGAAATGGGCACGATCTTTTAGTCCCATCGGGCAGAGAAGCTAAGGAACAGTAGCAATACAGTCATATTTCAGTGAACGTACTGTAAATTCCGGCAATGAGAGTTCGGTAGCGCCCTGGCGTTTTCGCAGGGCACCGAGGTGCGCGTCTTCAGGAGGGTGCGGCGCTAGGAGTGGGAAGCGGATATGACACAGCAGAGGGGCAGTAACATGCCGTCAGTTTCCTGGCGCTGGAAATGGGATGGAACTGTTAGTCCCATAGGGAAGAAAGGGAAGGGACAGCTGCAATACATTCATATTTCGGTGAACGTATTGTAAATTCCGGGAACGCGAGTTCGGTAGCTGCGCGGCGTTTCGGCAGTGCACCGAGGCGCACGTCTTCAGGAGGGTGCGGGCGGGAGGCGGGGGCGGAGCGGAGGCGCCACTGTGCGAAGACAAATGACTGTCGCCCTGCTGCCGACGCGGACAAATGAAGTCTGCCGCGGCTGTTTTAAAGGCGGGCACGAGCTGAGCTGCCGCCGATAGACCTGGGACCGGCAGGAGGGCCTGGCACGGGGATGGGATCGATGCGTAACGCAGGAGCACGGGCCCCGGATAATCGCGCGCGGGCATTAGCGGCCAGGCGCGGCCGCTTTGTTTGCACCCCACCCACCCCCACCCCCTTGCCGACCACTTGTTAGCGGCAGACGCTGCCCGCCTTCCCACAACTCTTTGGCCGCCTTTTGTCTGCGCACGCACAAGTCTGAGGAGGCGGCTGCTCGGAGCTCCCAACTGCACCCACCGCCCTCTCAAACGGTGCGCCGTTCACCGGTACCTCATACCCAGCCCACAGCTAGAGAGCCTGTATAAGGTTGGGTTGGGTTGTTTGGTTGTGTTTAGGGGACTAAACTACTGAGGTTATAAGTCCCCCATTGGGGAGGTGAAGGAGTGAGGATAGGAAAGGAGGGGAGGGAAAATGTTCAAATGTTTGTAAATCTATCGGACCAAACTGTGTGGTCATCAGTCCGTAGCTTACAAACTACTTAAACTGAGGTGTACTAACCTAAGGACAACACACACACCTATGCCCCAGGGAGGACCCGAACCTCCAAATGGTCAAATGTTTGTTAAGCTTATGGGACTTAACTACGGGGTCATCAGTCCCTAAACTTACAAACTACTTATGAACTACTTACGAACTAGGACGGCACAAATATCCATGCCCGAGGGGGGATTCGAACCCCCGACCGTAGTGGTCGTGCTGACCATGACTGGAGCGCCTCAGTCACCTCGGCCACCGCGGCCGGCCCCGAACCTCCACGGCGAGCAACCGCGCACTCCTCATCGAGGCGCCTTTGACCTCTCGGCTACTCCACCGCAGCAAATGAAGAGAAGGGGGAAAGGCAGTGCAGTCAGGGAAGTAAAGGAGGGAAGAAGGCATTAGTTCGGACCCCTGTGCTCACCACACACACTCTCACGAAAGAACCGTGAGCCCCCTGGGGGGTATAGGGAGACAGTGGCCATGCATGAAACCGTTGCTGCTTAGCTGACAGCCCAGGACGCCATGTTTTTACCAGACTTGACGGGATATTACACATGTGTGTGTGTGTGTGTGTGTGTGTGTGTGTGTGTGTGTGTGTGTGTGTGTGTGTGTGAATCCTCTCTCTGTGCGTTTCTCTATTGTAGCAGTCTTAAATGCTTCTGACAGCATTATTTTAAGTAATTTTCTCATTATAGATGTATTTTTGGGAATAATGAAATGCCAAGATTGCACCTTTTTCGATGTACATAGACATCATCTTCTGGTCTCTAAGGACGAACATTAAATGTATGGTTACAAGAAATTAAACAAAGGAACATGGCTCATAACTGTATAGGTAATCGTATATCAATAGTTTTTCACATACCTGCACTAAATTATAACTTTATAACCTACATGTGTTTTGTCGGGCCTAGTGGTCTTGGGGTAAAGCGCTCGACTGGAAACCGAAGGGTCACAGGTTCAAATCCCGGTCAGGCCTGGTATTTTTCAGTCTGCACTTTAACCCATCCTTCACCTCTCAACGATGTGAGGAGTCGCCAGAAACGACACGTGGTTCGGATTCCACATTAAGCTGTAGGTCCCCTTTCCTTTCCCCGGTTGGATAACCGGGGTAGGATAGGGACACGCAAGTCGCCGAAGTGGCGTCCAATTGAAAGAGTTGCACCAGGACAATGAGCCACACGAAATTATTATTATTATTATTGTAGATGCATATTGTAGCCAGTTGTATAGTACTGGTCATACATTAAAATACATTAAAATATGCCGTTTTGTTGTCAGATATAAAACTCGTGTAGTCATATACATAAAGAACCATTTATACATAAAGAACCATATTGTACAGCTGTGAGTGACAACAGCTACTAACAGGCGGCTTTGCGATTACTATAAAGTTACCCTGACATTCCGCTAGAGTGCACTATTGTATGTGAAATCCTTACAACTGTTATCAATTGTTGATAATAAAATTGAAAACTGTACGTGTATCTACCTGGGGTTTCGTCAATTTACATCTGTTGCACAAAATTTTAATTTACCTATAATCAAGAAAAAGTTTCGTTATTTAAAATTACGACAAGCTGAAGAATGAAAACAGTACCCAGCACACTTGTAAAATACAGCATGTGTAAGATTTACCACTGTGAAACAAGAGTATAAAATTTGAAGTTGCAGTTGTAACTACAAGGGTTCGTCAATTTACATCTGTTACATCAAGTTCCAATTTACATACAGCCAGAAATAAAGTCTCACCAATCAAATACTATGAGAAGCCAAGGAATGAAAACAGCTAACAGCACAATAATAACATACAGCACACAGAGGGGAGTATGTATGTGTTAACAGCAAATTATTTATATAACCATTAGTAGACTCATTATTTAGGATGTCAAGTTAGCTTTATATTAATCACAACGCCGCCTGTTAGTAGCTTGTTGTCATTCACAACTGTACAATATGGTGGTTCTTTATGTACATATGATTACACGAGTTTTATATCTGACAACCAAACGACATATTTTAATGTCTGACGACCCACCAGTACTATCCAACTGGCTATAATATGAATTTATGTAATAATGTTATAATTTAGTGCAGGTATGTGAGAAAAAACTGTTAACATATGATTACCTATGCATACAGTTATGTGGCACGTTCGTTTGTTGACTTTTGGAAGCATACGTTTTATGTTCGCCCTTAGGGAGCAGAAGATGATGTCTATGTACAACGAAACCGGTTGTCTGTTGTAAATAAAGACGAAATACCGCGATCTTGGCATTTCATTAGTCACAAAAATATAGTTATTTCAAGGTTGTTTTACAGTTAGTATTGCTGCACATTTACACGTGTTGTGTCAGTTCTGTTTACGTAAATTAGCATTAATAAACATGCCGTTGGTCACTCTGTTCGACAACTGTAAACGGGCAGACCTGAACTGGGCAACTTTCAGTGGCAGTTACAACGGTACTCTGGGAAGGACAGGTAATCGCGCACTCGAACTGGCCAACTTCCGCTCACAGGTAGCAGGATAGTCCGACCCAAGGCGTTGCTGGCACCAGCTCTCTGACATCTGTGTACGGTCAAATGTTCAAATGTTTGTTAAGCTTATGGGACTTAACTACGGGGTCATCAGTCCCTAAACTTACAAACTACTTATGAACTACCTTATACAAAAGACGGAACAAATATCCATGCCCGAGTGGGGATTCGAACCCCCGACCGTAGTGGCCGTGCAGACCGTGACTGAAGCGCCTCAGTCTCCTCGGCCACCGCGGCCGGCGTGTACGGTCACATAGTGTTCTGTTTTGTACTTCAGTTTAGTCATGGAAGCGAATAATATAAGAGAAAGTCACGATTTGCAACCTGTCATTAGTAATCGTGGCGTTTGATCTGTGACGGTTATAAATTCAAACTTAACACTGGAGTTGTAGCAACGGAAGAACTTGGATGGCGATGCTGCGGTAAACGTTCGTGGTGTGATGTTAAGTTATTTACAGTAGGCAGCGTACACACATTTTCGCGTTTGGAACAACCACAAGACGACAACAACACAAAATTTGCGGATTACATTAGTGGAAACTGCATTGGTGAAGAAGATGCAGTCTTTCCTCCAAACGTTTGGGCAGCAGATTGAGCTTCCTTGTGGAGGACGACTATCGCTAGCGAAATATTTCATTCCCAATTCAATGTATCATGTGAATCTCCTCATCTAAACATCAATCAGTTTGTGAAAAGTCTGAAGCATGAACAAACTGATACTTATATAAGAACGAACTGAGCAAAAAATAGTATCACCACCCAAACAGACTAAAAAAACCAGGAAGAGGCACGCTTTCCTGCAACAGAAGTTAGAGTTACTTAGGAATGGTGAAATTTGCAAATTATACTTTCTAAAGTGCGTTTCATACCAAAAAGTCGTGAGCAGAACATAAGCCGAACTAAATGGATTTGTTTTCTGGAAATATTTTTGTATGTGAAATTTCTAATAAAATCTTTGTATTTGTATATAATTTTTTGTGTGGGAAATTTGTAATAAAATCTGTTTGTTTTTGTTCAAAAATGTTCAAATGTTTGTAGATCTATCGGACCAAACTGCGTGGTCATCAGTCCGTAGCTTACAAACTACTTAAACCTAGGTAAACTAACCTACGGACCAACATACACACGCATGCCCCAGGGAGGACTCGAACCCCCACGGCGAGCAACCGCGCGCTCCTCAGCGAGGCGCTTTAGAGCGCTCGGCTACTCCACAGCGGCTCTGTTTGTTTTTATATGTAGTTCCTTGGCACAGTATTGACATTATTCCTTAAAGACTCTACAAATAGTGTCATAGGTTGCGCAGTTTGTAGGTTTAGATTTGGAAGCATTTTGCGTGATTGTGCAGTCGGTCTGCCAGAAGCAGGGAGGATTTGTCCAGTTCGAGTCTTCCGTTTATCACCAAGAGATAGAAGTTGCCCAGTTCGGACGAGCCCTTTTAAACTTCGCGGCAATTTTTAAGATCTTATATTGAAGTGATACACTGAATGTAACTAATAATGTACATTACATAATCATTGCGTACAGTCAAGACAAATTCCTAGTTGTTCTGCTGTTGATTGTAAAAATCTAAATGAAGATGGCTTCTGTTCCTAAGAAATGGAGAAAGACGAAAACAGTGAGTGATGAATAGTTAACTGAGAAGGCGGAAACCTTTTGGCGACTTACAAAACCAACCAATCATTAAGCATGTTATCTTGAATTTCGGGCATCCGCAGCCATATGTTTTCATTTTGATAAAAAATCCGCATCGGCTGCAATTAACTTTTATTTTAAAAAGCAGTGCCGGTTCCGCGTCCTGTAGACGCATCATCAGGTGCTCTGCAATGTACATAAATAAAAGAGACTTACAAGGGAGTCTTTTCAAATTAAGAGAAAAATATACGATAACATTGCTGACTGTAAAATAAAATTAAGTAAATCGTAGAAAAGTACTCACTAAAATTCCTTAGAAATACATATCTGCCTTTTAGCCTTCCCCAGCGTTCACGTAAAATTTGAAACAATGAAAGTCTTTTAACTTTACGTCCTCATTAAAAATATAAAACTTAAACGCTGTTGCGTTAGTTTTATATATATATATATATATATATATATATATATATATATATATATATATATATATATATATATATATTGGGGTCGAGGGCACGAGAAACCGTGCCATGTGGAAGCAGTATGAAGCAATTATTTTCTCTTGGCCCCCAACCCGTTGCTCGAAAAGCGTAAAGAAAAGTTAGTAAATAAGTAAGTTCAATCCTGCCCTGGAAGAGGGGTTCTGTACTCAGTTTGTAATCTAAATCAAATGTTCAAATGGTTGTGAAGTTCATGGGACTGAACCGCGGGGACATCAGTCCCTGAACGTACAAACTACTTATGAAGTACCTTATACTAAAGACAACACAAACATCCATGCCCGAGGGGTATTCGAACCCCCGACGGGGAACGGCATCGCTGATCATAGCATAGTGCCTCAATGCGCTCAGCCACTCCGCCGCGGCTGTAATCTGAAGATAGGCAGTTGGAATCCACTAAGCTCGAAGAACTTTTTTATCTTCCACCTTTTTATTAGGTCATGATTTTACTTTTTCACACAGCACACTACACAATATGTTTTAACGTGTTAACATGTTAACGCATGTCCTTGGTCGTGTATTACTGGCTATTCACAATGCTATAACTGATTGTCGCGTGCAACACGTAAAAGGGGGGTTAATGACTCATTGTGGATGTTCAGTTGCCTATTTTCAGTCAGTTTCAGCTATATCAGTAGCGAAAGTATTGCTATTTTACCGATTTTATTTGGCACAGTGTTTCTTGAAAGTATGTACAGAATGACTTTCTTTTGTTATTTCCAGTTGTAGGAAAATGTTGTAAGATCGACAGTAAAACACATAACATGCATTATATGAGAACGGAAAGGGATAAGAGTTTACTAATTTCGTTAATGGATATCCAACAGAAAAATCTGAAATAATATCATTTTCTTCGAGATACATGACAAGAAACAATTAATTTCATTCTTGATCAACCGCCAATTGTCGATGTTACCTGAAAATCGTAAAATATGACTATTAACATTCGGCAGCCAGAGACACTGCTTCACGACACTTTCATTTACTCACAAATTTATTAAACCTAAATCGGGTGATCAAAAAGTCGGAATAAATTTCAAAACACAGAATAATGTTGAATGAAAGGTAAAAATTGACACACATGACATGGGGTTTTATTAGAACAAAAAAAAAAAAAAAAAAAAAAAAAAAAAAAAAAAAAAAAAAAAAAAAAGTCCTACAGATGGCGCGTCATCTGATCAGAAAAGTAACAATTAGCATAACAAATTAAGACAAAGCAAAGATGATGTTCTTTACAGGAAATGCTAAATATGTTCACCATCATTCCTGAACAATAGCTGTAGCCGAGGAATAATGTTGTGCACAGCACTGTAAAGCATGTCCGGAGTTACGGTGAGGCACTGGCGTCGGATGTTGTCTTTCAGCATCCTTAGAGATGTCGGTCGATAACGATATACTTGCGACTCCAGGTAACCCCAAAGCCAATAATCGCACGGACTGAGGTCTGGGGACTTGGGAGGCCAAGCATGACGAAAGTGGCGGCTGAGCACACGATCATCACCAAACGACGCGCGCAAGAGATCTTCCACGCGTCTAGCAATATGGGGTGGAGCGCCATCCTGCATAAAAATCGTACGTACCAGCAGATAATTATCAGACAGGCTGGGGATGATGCGATTATGTAACATATCGGCGTACCTCTCACCAGTCACGGTAGCCGTTACAAAACCGGAATCACGCAGTTCCTCGTAGAAAAAAGGCCCGATAACGGTAGATGTGGTAAATCCAAATCATACCATGACTTTCTCGTCATGGAATGAAGTTTCCATGACAGTTCTAGAATTTTCGGTAGCCCAAATTTTGCAGTTGTGGGCGTTGACAGACCCTCGGAGCGTGAAATGAGCTTCGTCGGTCCACAACAATCGTCATCTTCCGCCATCTTTTGAAACGCCCACACCGCAAATGTCCTCTGCTTCACAAAATCTCCAGGTAATAGTTAATGATGCCGTTGGATATTGTAACGGTAGCATCGGAGCGTGAAATGAGCTTCGTCGGTCCACAACAATCGTCATCTTCCGCCATCTTTTGAAACGCCCACACCGCAAATGTCCTCTGCTTCACAAAATCTCCAGGTAATAGTTAATGATGCCGTTGGATATTGTAACGGTAGCATCGGAGGGTACGCCTAAGTGCCAACCAAACAGTAGTGTATGGAATGCCGGTGCGACGTGCGACTGCACGAGCGCTGACTTCCCCGTGCACAGACGATCTCGCTACAGTCTCCATTTCTTCCTGAACTGTCTCAGAGGCATTACGCCTTGTGCTCGGTCGGCCACTACGGGGTCTATCGTCTAAACAACCCGTGGCTTCGAACTTGGAAATCACTCTCGCCTCAGCTGCATTTGTCAACGAACCTTTGTGTGTTCAAATCCCCTTCCTATGGCGATAGGCTCGTAACGCGGAACTAGCACATTCTCCATTCTGATAATGTTGTTGTTGTTGTTGTGGTCTTCAGTCCGCAGACTGGTTTGATGCAGCTCTCCACGCTACCTTGTCCTGTTCAAGTCTCTTCATCTGAGAATACGTTTGGGAACCTACACCCTTTTGTATCTGCTTACTGTATTCGTTCCTCGGTCTCCCTCAACGATTTTTATCCCACACGCTTCCTTCTAATGGTAAGTTGACAATTACTTGCCGGCCGCGGTGGCCGAGGAGACTGAGGCGCTTCAGTCACGGTCTGCACGGCCACTACGGTCGGGGGTTCGAATCCCCCCTCGGACATGGATATTTGTGCCGTCCTTAGTTGTAGGTAGTTCAGAAGTAGTTTGTACGTTTAGGGACTGATGACCCCGTAGTTAAGTCCCTTACGCTTAACAAACATTTGAACATTTTTTGACAATTACTTGATGTCTCAGAATGTGTCCAACCAATCTAGCCCTTCTCTTAGTCAGGCTATGCCAGAAATTCCTTTTCTCCCCAATTCGGTTGAGCACCTCCTCATTAGTTGCGTGATCTACTCATCTAATCTTCATCATTCGTCTGTAGCACCACATTTCGAAAGCTGCTTTCATCTTTTCATCTGAACTCCTTATCGTCCAGGTTTCACTCCCATACAATGCTACACTCCAGACAAATGCTTTCAGAAAAGACTTCCTAACATTTAAATCAATATTGGATGTTCACAAGTTGAGCTTCTTTAGAAACGCCTTTCACCCCATAGCCATTCTGCATTTTATATCTTCTTTACTTCGTCCATCAGAAGTTATTTTGCTACCGAAATAACAGAATTCATCTACTACTTTTATTGTGTCATTACCTAATCTAATTCCTTCAACATTACCTGATTTTCTGACATTACATTCCGTTACCTTCGTTTTAATCTTGATAATGTTCATCTTATATCTTCCTTTCAAGACACTGTGCATCTCATTCGTTTGCTCTTCCAGATCTTTTGCGGTCTCTGACAGAATTAATATGTTATTGGCAATCCGCAATGTTTCTATCTCTTCTCCCTCTCCAAATTTCTCTTTCCATTCTTTCACTGCCTGCTCAATGTACAGATTGAACAACATTGGGGAACATTCCCCATTCTGATAATACAGCTTCGCTAAAAGTGCCTTTTCAGGTAACGTCAACATGCTGTGACTGCTGGTGCATCTGATTCTCTCTCTCATTACAGCTCCTTTTATACACAATTTTGATGCGCTGTCACTGACGTTTTGCTGTCCACCACCATCTGTCGACTTTTTTTGGTTTTATTTTCTAATAAAACCCCATGTCATTCCAAGCATGTGTGTCAATTTTTACCTCCCTATCTACATTGTTCCGTGATTTATTTAGTTTTCAAATTTTTACTGACTTTTTGATCACCTGTTATGTGGCAGATCGCAGCAGAGCAGTTAGCAGTGTTGCCAACTCATTTCTAAACATGCTCCTACATGACGTGTTAAATATCCTTAGGTTCACCATGAAAGTCCCCACGGACCAAACTCATTTCTACTTAGCTATTGGGTAGTAATGTTTCCCTTTATTAACATTATAGTACAATGAATTCTTTCTGTTCCCCAAAATAAAAGTACTTTCATTTTGCATTGTCTATGAGAAAAGTCCCTACGTTTTCCAAAGAGATCAGAAATTCGTCCCTACAGTTTGGGAAAAAAGAGCCAAAAGTCCCTACGTGTAGGGAATTGTCCCTACGGTTGGCAACACTGGCAGTTAGGGAGCCCGCGATCTGATCTGGAGACTCCCCCCGGGGAGTTCGCCGGAAGCGGCGGCGTTTTTCATACCTGCGGCCCCCGCCTGCCACTCATCCGCAATTTCTTCCAGAAAGCCGCGCCGGGAAACCGCCCTGTTTCCTCGCGCCGTCGATCTCAGGTGCTCCGGGGAATCCCCGCACTGTGCCAGCCAGGGGTACCAACGTGACGGCGCCGCCGCCTGCGCCGCCATTAGCCGATTAGTCCGGGCGGGCCGGGCTGAAGCCGGTGCCGTTCGTCAGGCGTCACATTAGCGTCGAACGGCCTGGAGAAGGCGCTGGAGGCGCGACTGGAGCCAAGGCGGCGAGGCGTGACGTCATGCCGGGGAGTAAAGCACTGGATATACCGAGCTGAACAACCCGCCATTTTGAATCCCAATCCGACGACTGCGTTGTAAGCTTTGCCTGGTGCAGCGAAGTGAATCAGCCAACAGTTTGTGATTTTGTTTCACAGTGTGAAATGGTTGGTTGTGTATCTCCAAACTGCTCAAATAATAGCAGACATGGTCGCTAGAAGTTTTATCGGTTTTCTTGAAACACAGATCAGCTTAAAAGGTGGCTTTGTAAATTCCAGATGCCAAGTATGGGCGCCAAAATCGAGTAACTATCTACATAACGTTAAGAATTAAACCTTCTTTTATTTCTATTAAAATAGTTATGCTGACAGAGAGGTAGTAAAGAAAATATAAACCTATACATGTAAGCAATGGTTTATTTTAATTTTGATAGACTGTTAATATATCACGACACGGCGTGTTTAGTTGCTTTTCTTGATTTTATTTAGAACAACTAGGTAGTTATTCTACGGTCTATTAATTGTATTTTTAAGTGATGCACGAGTGCAGCTGGCTTTACCCAGTTATTGGTTTTTAAATTATATTATTTCCCATTAGTTTATAGTTTAAATTAAATATGACTCAACACTGGAATATGTAGGCCTAAGCCAAGCTGTGAACAGGATGGTTGAAAAAGAAAAATAATAAACTGAACTGCACAAAGAATGGGAACAAGAACGACGTAAAATCTTCTCTGAAGTACAGTGTGTGTAAAATATGTGAGACATTAAAGGGGGCAATACGGGAAGTACAGTAACGCAATTTAACATTCTGTAACTGTTTTCTTATGCAACTCTTAGTTTTCGTAAACGTATGTGGATGTACTACTTATAAACTAGAAAATAAGATAATTGTAACGCATTTCTAACTATACTGGGTAAATATTTAGAACGGCAACAAATGCTTTAATATGGAATGTAAGTGAATGTATTATCTCTAAATATCCCTCTAATCACTAACTTTAAGTTACTTGCCTCTTGCAGTCAAATGTAAGCCAATAAATTTACTATGCTGTAATATTTCTGCGCTAGAAAAGTATACTTAATGACCTTAAGAGCATATTAAAAAGCTAGGTGTGCCGTAACCTTTAGATGCGCACCTTCAATGTGGGATTCAAAATGGCGGATTGTCCTGCTTGTACTCTACAGTGCTCTACCAGGGAGTCGCGTGGCCGGCGCCCTAGTCTGCAGCCATTTTCGACGACACCTTTCTCCCGTCTACTGCAGTTGCACGCTTCACGTCCTTCCCGCCTTCATTCCCCTCTTTGTCGCAATCGTCGTCCTCCTGCAGTTGTTGATTCCTTCTCGCTCCTCCGTATATCACACACAGGCCTACTACGTCGCCGTCCAGGGCCACGCAGAGCCAACGAGTGAGGTACGGAACAGAGGTGGGTGAACTGGGATCGATCTTTCAGCATCCGATTAACCCAGTGGCGCATAGCATCCGCTGTAGTGGACACCGACTATTGAAACCATTTCTGTAAATCCTAGATAGTTTATCACGTCGTAAGTGGATATAGTCCACTCCAGCGAATTTTACCGACATATTCTTCACTGTAGAAGTCGTAGTCTGAACAGAAAAGTGTCGGTTTCCCACCCGAAGGCAGTGGCGAGCGTGGACCACAGCGACCGACCGTTCTCGAACAGTAGCCCACAATTTCACACAACACAGAGGAAGTACATTTTGAACTAATTGTAAGGAGCCGCCATGCTTTGAAAGTTTCCATACGGAATGGAAAACCTCAATGAAAGGACTCGGAAGGTCTCAAGTGTACAGTTACCTCTCCAATGCACAAGACATTTATTGTACATATGGTGAATTTCTGTATTTAATGAAAATAGACATTCTTCTTCCCAATATAAACCCCACGTCAGAATTGTTTACTCATTTGTTAATAATTCATGCATCACAGGGTTAATCACGAGTTTAAAGATATCAAACAGAAGGAGAGGCATTGAATTAAAATGTGTACCGCGGCTGGAATCGAACCCGCGACCTCCTGCTTACTGGTCAATCTTTATAATTACTAAGCAACCTCAACCTGATGGATCCACAACACAAACTTCAGTTCTGTCTCGTGTTTCCCTATGTAAATACGTATCGATCCTGCCACTGCCGATTTTTACGAATAGCGATCTTTCCTGCCGAACGTGTTCATCTTCAGTGGTTTGACATAAGATTCGACTATAAAATTATAAATATTATTTTGTATTAATAATTCTATCTGTGGTCAGTAAAGAAATGTGTTTTATAACTGTTAGAACGCATGTATAATTTCATATTTCGAAGGCAAGAAAATTTATTGCTGTAGTGTAAGAGTCCTTGATTCTCTAATTATCGCCAGCAGGTTTCACACTATGGAACCGATCCTGTAGCAGCGGCAGTTCGATTGGGCGATGAAGCGGACTCAATATACCAAGCATTAGGGAGATGTGGTTGCAAAAATTATTACCTTAAAAAAAAAGAGCGTGTACGAAAAAATTTCAAATAGACTGGCCGAGTGGCTATCCCCTGGGACACGGCCCACTGTCTCATGACCACCAGCCAGTCAGCTACGCTGTCGTAGCCTCTGCCCCCTAAACATTGAAGGGTTGTAGCTCCCAAACTAACAGTGATAGGAATGTAGTTTAAATTGATTTGGACGTATCTGGTTTCAACGAAACCAATGCACGATAGAAAAAACTATTGTTTCATTTAAATATTATATCTTTGTGCTGTAACTCTTTGGAAAACGATACAATAAACTATACTCATAGCTGCACAGAAAGTGTAACATTTCTTGTGTTGACATACCGCATTAAAATTTCCCGTCACCTATTATTTTATAAGTTACAGAGGCAAACACAATTAGTGACACACCCTGTATATATATTGTTTTCTTTTAAAAAATCTAGCGGAAATAATTTACATTTTACATAGATGTACTTAATGCAGCTTAATATTGAATACTTTCACTATTAAGTAAAGATACTTGGATACGCTGCATTGTTTTCTAGTGTTACTAACCGACTGGCACAGTGAGGCGTGCAAGCGGACAGTGCCTTGCGCCAGAGCGGGCGAGCAAATTTAACATTACGCCGTGACAAAATGCTTGGACTGAAGACCCGTGGCGTTGTTGGGACAGCGAGAGCTTCCGCTGATGCAGGCTCCAGTTATAGCTGACAGCGGAACAAACACACAAAGTGTAACATTCTATCAGACCCAACTGCTCGGCCATTAGTCCGTAGCTTACAAACTAATCTAAGGACAACACCAACACCAATGCCCGAGGGGTGACTGGAACCCCCGACGGCGAACGACTAATCCGCCCCGGCAATATACTACAATCCGCACAGCTGTAAACATTTATCTCTTGTGAGTTTGTTTCAAAATCAATAACATGTTCCGTCTGTAACCGATGGAACAGTCAGTAAATTCAACTATAGAAAGGTTTGTGGTTACACTTGAAAGTTTCCTGTTAGTACCTTTCGTGGAACGAGAATTCGTACGGGGTGATCAAAAAGTCAGTATAAATTTGAAAACTTAATAAATAACGGAGTAATGTAGATAGAGAGGTAAAAATTGACACACATGCTTGTAATGACATGATTTTATTAGAACAAGACAAACAAAAAAACCAAAGTATAGCTAGACGCGTGGAAGATCACTTGCGCGCGTCGTTTGGTGATAAATCAATCAAAAGTGAAGGCCGTAAACTCCAGAAAATACCTAGGAATTACTATTACTTCAGACTTAAACTAGAAAGGACACATAGATAACGTCGCGGGAAAGGCGAACCAGAGACTGCGTTTTATTGGCAGAACCCTTAAAAGATGCAACAGAACTACAAAAGAAACTCCATACACTACGCTTGTCCGTCCATTTTTTGGAGTATTGTAGCCCAGTGTGGGATCCTTACCAGGTGGGTTTGACGGAGGACATCGAAAGAGTCAAAAGAAGGGTAGCTTGTTTCGTATTGTCGCGATACAGGGGAGACAGCGTTACGGAAATGATACAGCATCTGGGATGGCAATCATTACAACGGCGCTTATCGCTGCGGCGTTGGCTACTTACGAAACTCCAATCGCCAACATTCCCCTCCGAATGCGAAAATATATTGTTGACTACCACTTATATAGGAAGAAATGATCATCAGAATAAAACACGAGAAATCAGAGCTCGAACGGAGAGATTCAGGTGTTCTTTCTTCCAGCGCGCTATTCTAGAATGGAATGGGAGATAAATAGTATAACGGTGGTTCGATGAACCCTATGCCAGGCACTTAAATGTGATTTGCAGAGTATCCCATGTAGATGTAGAAATCACTTTCACGTCTGACGACATGCGCTGGTGAAAATGACCTGCAAAGTAATGTCAGCTAGAAGCTCACTCTCCGAGTAAGGAAAAGTACTGCGCCGTTCCCAAGCACAAATACCCCACCACAGTAACAGGCTTCGTTGGATGCAAGAAAACAACATCAGTTTCGTTAAAACTGCTGTGCGGTCTCTTTACGTATTGGCGGCTGGGATTAGCGCACGACACAGCCAGCTTCTAACTAGAGTTGGCTACGGTATCATGGTTTCGAAACCAGGTTTCGATACACACAACAGTTTCAGTGTTTCAAAACCGGCATCTTTCACGGTTTCGAAACCGTGCGGTTTCATTACGTTCTGTTTCGGATCACATTCGCGGTCGATTGTCGATACACTGAAACCGTTTCTTCCTGTCGGTTTCACGGTATCGTGTCAGTTTCACGATTCCATGTCGGTTTCACAACACCGGTGTTTCAAACCACTAATGCAGAAACGCGGAACAGACTAATGGTATCGAAATGTGGTGTTTCATTTTACTGTAGCTCCACACAGATACACATATAACTTACTAGTATATAAACCATTTAGAGAGTGTCAAATAGTAGTTGACACTCTTGAGTCTGCAGCTTATAATTACTGATATCTAGATTCGTTTGCAAGAGACTGCTGTATTCCGAAATAACATAATGTCTGCTTTATAAATGTAAAAGAACAATAAAACAACGTTCACTATTTGCACTGAAAAACCAGTTAAATTCTAGGTTTATCTATCATATTAAAGACACACGAGTGAAACTACATTCTTTAAAATAACATACAACATGAAACCTGAAATGACATTTTTTTATACTAACAAGGGTAGATCGCTTATTTAATCTCGTGCTAAAGAGTTGGTTTCTTATGAGCGAAAACGAAGTTACTTACTGTCGTTATAATTTTTCGACACTCGTGTTAAAGGAATTGCGGAGGTGGTGTAACGGCCAAGACGTACAAGGGGTGAACTTGCCTCTTACTTTATTATTTTTGTAATTCCATAGCATTAGTTGAGTGCCCTTTATTCCCTATAATTTATTTAGTATGTATAGAAAGTAGCATTTATGATCCATCACTGTAATATGCGTACCGTATTGCAGTTTGTGAGTTCCTAACGGGGTAAACTTTTACCTACCATACCAGCGGCCTCGTGTGACTATGTTGGCAACATCAACAACACGGGAGAAAATCTTTATCAACATGTTCCGTACAGACCAAGAAGTAAATATATATTCTATGGTTGACAGTTTCTGTATGTACCCTTGTCGACATAGTGAAAAATATTGCCCTCCTAGAACGAAGATTTCATGACAAAACATACATTGCTTCGCGGTTTCATGGTTTTGAAACAGTGTTTCGAAACCAGAAATGGTACGGTTTCATTCGTTTCGAAACCGTCAGATGTTTCAGTTTTCCCATCTCTACTTCTAACTGGAGAGCAGCGGACGTTGACACAGACTCGTCTGACGGCAGTGGGGGAAGGAGGGGGGAGGGCGGCGCAGCTGATTTCGATGGATCGATAGCGCGGCGGTTACCTAACGGGATTCTGAGTGCAGAAACAGGTAGCAGCGGGGAGACACAGCCGGCTACTCTGCCTAATGAGCCCACCTGATGCGTCGCCGCCCGGGCTCGCGCCAGTTGTTTCCGCCGTGGCGCCGTCTCTCAACCTGGACGGACGGAAGGAAGCTTGGAGTTTAACGTCCCGTCGA
Organism: Locusta migratoria; assembly: GCA_026315105.1. Taxonomy (NCBI): domain Eukaryota; kingdom Metazoa; phylum Arthropoda; class Insecta; order Orthoptera; family Acrididae; genus Locusta; species Locusta migratoria. The sequence goes on from CM048754.1 coordinate 101,903,114, forward strand.
AAGCGTGCTCATTAGAGACGGAGCTTACGGAGTATTTGGGTAAGGATGTGGAAGGAAATCGGCCGTGCCGTTCCAAAGGAACCATTCCGGCATTTGCCTGGAGTGATTTAGGGAAATCACGGAAAACCTAAATCTGGATGGTCGGAGGTGGATTTGAACCACCGTCCTTCCGAATGCGAGTCCAGTGTGCTACCACTGCGCCACCTCGCTCGGCCACAACCTGGACGCAGGTGCCTGCCAGTCACCCCATTTTACATGGGCTCCCGAAACCGGTTTTCGTGAACCTAGTTCCCAATTCCGCTTTTGGTTGGTCATGTAAACACACCAAAATTGATTCTGGAAATCCACTTCTGTAAAGCGGTTTTTCAGTTCCACAATCGACTTTCGTGCCCATGTAAATGCAACCGATTTTTATGCGTTCTTCACTTGTCAGATTGTGTTTTGTTGTTAAGAATTTGTGGCACATATGGACAGAGTGACATTTTCTACCGCGGTGGAGTAGCCGAGCGGTCTAAAGCGTCTCGCTGCGAAGCGCGCGGTTGCTCGCCGTGGAGGTTCGAGTCCTCCCTGGGGCATGGGTGTGTGTGTTTGTCCTTAGGTTAGTTTACCTAGGTTTAAGTAGTTTGTAAGCTACGGACTGATGACCACGCAGTTTGGTCCGATATATTTACGGACATTTCAACATTTGAACATCTACCATGAAATAAAAGTATAAATATTAGAGTGAGCGTGAATAATTGTTTTAAAAAATGTTTCCAATGTTTGTATAGATTATGGGACTTAACTACGGTGTCATCTGTCCCTAAAGTTACAAACTACTTATCAACTAGCTTATACTAAAGGCCGCGGTGGAGTAGCCGAGCGGTCTAAAGCGTCTCGCTGTGGAGCGCGCGGTTGCTCACCGTGGAGGTTCGAATTCTCCCTGGGGCATGGTTGTGTGTGTTTGTCCTTAGGTTAGTTTACCTAGGTTTAAGTAGTTTGTAAGCTACGGACTGATGACCACGCAGTTTGGTCCGATAGAATTACAAACATTTCAACTTATACTAAATACGGCACAAACATCCATGCCCGTGGGGGGATTCGAATCCCCGACCGCAGCGGCAGTGCAGACCGTGACTGGTACGCCGCAGACCGCTCGTCCACCGCGGCCGGCAATAATTGTATTTAAATAAAGAAAAATAGCGATTGTGCTGACTAAATCGGGAACTGAATCAACAGTTTTTCAGCCGCCATTTTAAGTGTGCTAGGATATCCGATTCAGGCTATAACATGTAAACACGACAGCGAAAAACGGTTTATAGAAATCGGTTTTCGTCTTCTGGAAGATGTGTTGCATGTAAACGTAGTGAGTGTGTACCGCCTGATCACCACAACTGGTACGATACCCAACAGTGCGCGACCCGTACACCTTTGACCTTCACAGCAGTGGCGGCTGGTGCTTCATATGAATGGGGTTTCACTTCTTTTAACGCCGTCTTCAAGTGTGCGACTCTCCCGGTTGGCTCGTCGATGTTTCGTTGTCATTACAAGATCTGCAGAATATCTTAGCTTGTTTGCGCTTGCTTCAACTCGTGCTTATGTGCCAACCTACGAGGTTTCGTTATTTCACACGTCTCTTCTAAGCTTAAAGCTAAGTAATATGATTGTAAATCAAATGTTTGTAAATATATCAGACCAAACTGCGTGGTCGTCAGTCCGTAGCTTACAAACTACTTAAACTAAAGTAAACTAACCTAAGGACAACACACACACACACACACACACACACACACACACACACATTCCTCAGGGAGGACTCGAACCTCCACGGCAAGCAACCGCGCGCTCCGCAGCGAGGTGCCTTAGACCGCACGGCTACTCCACCGCGGCAATATGTTTTTAAAAGATACTGAACCTTGTTCATTATTCTTTGATAATAAACACCAAGAGCATATGCACACTAACACTAAAACACAGTAAGTAACTTATCACACAATGGATCTGTTACAATGAAGAGACAAGCTACCTTTTGGTCACGTCATACTGTAACACAGCACCCTGTCCTTACACATGCGGAAAGGCTGCTCTCCACATCTTATCAAACAGTTAAATGTTTGTTACAATGCAGAGGATAAATGTCATTTTACCTCAAAATCGCGACACATTTGCAAAAACGTCCACTGCGCTAGGTGATCGAAAATCAGTATAAATTTTTAAAAACTTAATAAATCACGGAATAATGTAGATAGAGAGGTAAAAATTGACACACATGCTTGGAATGACATGGGGTTTTATCAGAACAAAAAAAAAGTTCGAATAATGTCCGACAGATGGTGCTTCATTTGATCAGAAAGGCAATAATTAGTATAACTATTAAGAGAAAGCAAAAATGATGTTCTTTACAGGAAATGCTCAAATATTCGCCATCATTCCTCAACAATAGCTGTAGTCAAGGAATAATGTTATGAACATCACTGTAAAGCATGTCCGGAGTTATGGTGAGGCATTGGCGTCGGATGTTGTCTTTCAGCATCCCTAGAGATGTCGGTCGATCACGATACTCTTGCGACTTCAGGTAACCCCAAAGCCAATTATCGCACGGACTGAGGTCTGAGAACCTGGGAGGCCAAGAATGACGAAAGTGGCGGCTGAGCACACGATCATCACCAAACGACGCGCGCAAGAGATCTTTCACGCGTCTAACAATAGTTTGCTTTTTTTCCCTTTTTCTAATAAAACCCTATGTCATTCCAAGCATTACCTCTCTATCTACATTATTCCGTGATTAGATTTTCAAATTTATACTGACTTTTTGATCACCAGGTATATGCGGCAATTAACAATACAAAAGTCACTGTTGCTCCCGTATCTGTTAAAAAGAAGACAGAGTTAAAAAAAGTCGTATGCAGTGGGTCTCGGACCTAGTACCTTCTACGCCGCAGCGAGGTGTCGCTAGCGACACAGCTCGATTTCCTGGAAGGAGAGAAGTGACTTCATTATTATTCATGATCGAATCTTCTGATGTCTTTTATAGTTGATGCGTCTTTATAGTTATAATGTAGTTTAGCAAATATGACGTTTTAGACGAATTTTCAATGCGCCAAAAACAAATATGAATGGCGGATGTTGCCTTCATGGAGGATTTGCGCATCACAAGGAGAAGTGGGCATTAGCTCCATTGTCTTTGCTTCGTGCGTAACCACCAGAGCTCGAGTAGCCAGGAGCTGGCGTATCTACCAGCTCCAACCCCAGTGTTAGAAGCGTCGTTTCCCCGCCCCCTCCCTGCCGCGGGAGCGCACTTATGCTGCCTCCAGGGGGTTCAGCAGAGAATCTGAACCTCAGCCGCGCATGCGCATTGCAACGCTGCGGCCACTGCCGCCTATATTAGGCGGCCGCGCCACGAATCGTATACCTGCTGTCTCCGCGACGTAAAACGTTTCTGATGCGATAAAAATACTTTGAATGTGCATATAAACTGATCTGATAAAAGAACGAAATGAAAAATAATAGTTTAAAATCACTTTTATTTATTTATTTAATTATTTTTGCGAGACGAGCTTCTTTCTGGGGTTTAGTGAACCAGTTAACACACAGGATGCCCCTAGCGCTTGACCACATGAACCTCAGCCTGTGCTGGTACAGTACCTGCAGGGCCGCGGCCCATACCCGTTTTTCCTGCGCATGTTTAACAGGAAAGCTAACGATCTCTTCGAGTATGGTGTTTCGGAAACACAGTACCATACTGTCCTACAATGGCATCAGGGAATAATAGACACTAAACTTCCACCATACGAACTTATTAGAAACTAGCTGCATACCCAGCATACACTCTTGTAGTCCACCTCCCCTTCCCTCCTCTATCTGTAGCCACCTCTTTCTCTCACATCTCTCTGTTCGTTTCCACCTTTCCATTTCTCGGTAAAGTTTTCTGCAAGGTACCCTCTGGCATGTACCATACAAACATTTATATACCCAGTGATCCTCCTCTCGGTTGAAAGGTCATGTGTGCAAAAATTCATAAAGATTGCAGCAAAACTATGCATTTTGTAAAATTCCGAAAGTTAAGTACCCTCCACCATGCACCGAACGAATTTTTATACAGACAGTAACATTCCTCTTGTTTTTACTGTAGGGTGTCCAAAATTTCATCAATATTGGAAGGAAGCTATAGATTTTTATGAAATAGAAACGCAGGGTCACATTGAAAAACACACTTTGTTGTTCTGGCATTTGCCAGTTTTATTTTATACAACTCTTGCTCTGAGAATAACGAAAACAACAAAAAGAGGATCTGTGTAATCGATCGAGCCGTTCTCAATTTATGGCACGACCAAGGTATTTAGGGATCCACTTCATGTTGCAACGTACCCTCCCCCATGCACCGTATGAAACTTAAGGTAACCTTTGCAGGTTAAGCGTGCGAAATTTCGTGAAAATCGGAATGGAAATTTCGTGAGTCTGTAGGAGAAGTATGCTCCACCATGCACCTATCACAAAATACTTTCTCAGCTGACGTTTTCTACCTATAAACTACATTCATGCCAAATTTTAGCTCCATAGGTGAACTAGTTTTCGAGGTTTCGTGTTCAATAAGTGAGTGAGTGAGTGTCCTTTCGCTGAGTTAAAGTCTAAAGTCTTTTAACATTCCCCAAAGATAAAAGACATAGGGATTTAGATCTGGGGAACGAGGAGGCCAGTCAATTATCCTATCATCAAAAACACTTCGTATTGCTGCCACAAAAGCATTGGCAATGTGTGTTCTGCATTGACCTGCATGAAAAAACCGTACAGCTTTTCGTTGGGTAAAAGTTCTTGAAAAACTGGATGCAGGATATTGTTCACATATCTGTCAAAATTTATTGTTTCTTGAAAAAAGATTCGACTAGTCATTTCCCAGATTTCGGCAGCCGAAATTCGTGGAGTGTTTGCAAATGTGTTCAAGAGATGTTAGGCCGCTCTTTCCATAGAGGGACATCATTCTGAACATCTAGTGTAAATAAAAGGCAAGCTCAGGTTACTCAGATGGCAATGTTTTTCAGACTTTAACTCGGTGTATGCGCCCGCGGCACAACAGAGTCCGAGAATTGGGCGCTGCTGTAGCTGGCGGATGCAGTGACGGCGGCCGGGAGCCGAACCGAACACAGCGATCCAAAGGACGCCTGGCAGGCGGCTTTCGTGAGACACCCTGAAGAAGCAATCACACAGGTAAAATGTTTTCAGGTAGATTTTTCAGTACTCTTTCCAGTGCACTGTTCAGAATTACTGTGGTCACGAATTTAAAATTTAAAATTTTACACAGAGACAACATATTAAAATAAACAAAAATAATATTTTCTAAACGGGTCATGATGTATGTTTATGACACCTGCAATGTATCGCCGGCCGCGGTGGCCGAGGTGACTGAGGCGCTTCAGTCATGGTCTGCACGGCCACTACGGTCGGGGGTTCGAATCCCCCCTCAGGCATGGATATTTGTGCCGTCCTAGTTCGTAAGTAGTTCATAAGTAGTTTGTAAGTTTAGGGACTGATGACCCCGTAGTTAAGTCCCATAAGCTTAACAAACATTTGAACATTTTTTGAATCTGCAACATATCACTGCCTCGCTGTTTGTATATCTGTCTTGTATTAATTGTTATAAATAAATCATTATTGTTTTTCCTCAAAAGTGCATTATGTGGAACATAGAAATTTCAGATGATATGGTTACACCAAACTTTGCATTTTGGTGAGACCTTTCATTTCAACCCTTTCTTGTTACTGTACTTAATAATACAGGATTTTTTGAAGTGAATAAATATCAGTTTTCTGAATAAATTTTGAAATAAAATTAATATAAATGATGTCGAGCTGTTCTCTTTCATTTCCTTCTCCGTACTAATCTGTAACTCTGATAGTGTCAGTGTAGTATGTAAAATTAAATGCTGGTTTTTGGCGGACAAAATGGCAATTGAACCTAACGTCACATCCGCCAATGTGCTTTCCATGTCATCTCTGCCCACTGAAGCGAAGCTGGGCGAGTCTTATCCCCACGCAGTGGGTGATGATGGCCTGTTCGGTCGTCGCAACTTTCAGCGCTATCCGCTGTCAAAGTAGCGTGCTTTGCCCTCCACATGGTGTTGTACCTCATTGTAACGTCACAGTGGCCAATGGAGGCGCTAATTTGTCGTTTTGTTTTTTCACTGGTTTTTTTTTTTTTTGGACCTCGTGGACACACACCCCGACTAAGAACTGGGCCAGTCTGGAGGCAGGACGAGGGCCCGTGTGGCGGAAACTCGTGGATAACGACCCGCCCCCTCCACCTCCCACCCCCGCCACTTTGCCGGCGGGCGCCTGCTTGCTGGGTTAATGGGACGAGGTTCCCGCCCCCTTTGTGCGTTATCAGCTTCCTGCTTAGTCGCTTCTTTCCCGTGGCGGAGCCTCCGAGATGCTAAGTTCGCGAATCCGAGCAGAAGGCGCGAGGTCGGGGGCAGGGGGTGAGGGGGGATGGACGATCGGTCGGGGCGCGCCGCCGCCTAGTTAGAGGAAAATTGCTTTCCTTTCGGCGGGACTCGCCTCATCACGCTGACAGGTGGGGTGGGGGCCGCATTAGAGTTTTCCCCGCCCCGGCGGACCTGACTGCGCCTTTCTTCTGGCAGCTCGCGCCCCCGGAAAAACCCGTCACCCCGCCGCTAGCCGAGCCGCCACCGTGGAGACAAAGCGCGTGCAGCAGCCTGGCCTTCAGCCATTATGTTAATACCGGATACGGTTTCAACTTAGGTTTCCACAGAGCAGCAAGAAGGGGACATGAGAGTTGACTTGGCTGGGAATCGTGACTACACCCTGGACTTTTAGGTTCTAAAAATTTTAAATAGGTACCTAAAATAGGTTACTTCACTTTGTAGAGCTAAGACTTTTCTCAGACCAGCACAAATGTGTCATGAACCACATGGCCACACAATAGGACAAAGAGTGTGGGCATAAATAAAATAAAATTTCTGACAACGGATTCCAATCTAATGACAAATGACGATTCGTTTGATGTATTACAAAGTTAGGTCCAATTAATATTCAAGAAGTTGGTAAAATTATTTCGTCCCCACAATACAATGGTCCTCTGGTCAGGCAAGCTAACGGTAATTTTAGGTTGTCGGGGAAAACCAATTTTCCCCGACAACCTAAAATTACCGTTAGCCTGCCTGACCAGAGGACCATTGTATTATGGGGACGAAATAATTTTCCGTGTCCTGTATTAATTACTATATTAAATTGCCAAGATTGCGATCACCCACAAAGGCTTCAGGACCCAATAAGTTCAAACCCGGAGAGCCAACGTCTTCGCAGAAGGACACTTCTGTTCCCGCCGTCTTTGACGAGTTGCCGCCAAGGTAGGCTGCCACCCTAGGAGGCGTGAAACCGGCCCTTGCAGACCAGAACGAACTCTTTAACTGTGCTCTGCTCAGGTTGGTAACACGTCACTAGTTTTGCCGGCGGAAGAATGAGCGGTGCGAAACTCGCGTTAACAAAACGGGCGTGAGCGACGTGGCCGCTCTCAGTTCGGCAGTTGCTTCAGATGCTGGCAGTGGCGGCGCTAGGCGTCGGCGACGTCGGCCACCGCCGACGGCGTCGCGCCTGTGGGGGCCTCGCAAAACATTGTTGAAATTTTAGTTTCTTGGTTTTTATATTTTTAATGTTTAACGGCGCTTTCCAACTGCTAGGTTATGTAACGACGACCTACATCTAATTTACACTAGCTTAACCGAAGGACGGACAGAACATCCGTACCCCAGGAAGGGGGTTCCACCCCCGACGAGAGCGATTTCGCTCAACGTCGTATGACGCCTTAGAGCACTCGGCCATTCTCGTCTGGCAGCTACTTAGTTGTCCGTATTTATTTCCGTATGAGTGCGGCAGTGATGAAATTTTTAGTTAAATACTTGCAAAACAATTTCTTCAGTAGACTTTAAAGAAAGATTTGGAACAAGTATATCCAAATGTTTATATAACAATCAGAATCATGCTCAGTTCCAGTCAGGACAGCTTCGCCAGAGAGAAGCTTCACAAAGTTAAATTGATTAAGACTAACTTGAAAAGCACAGTGAGCCAAGAAAGACTATCTGCGTTGTCAGTACTATCAACTGAAGCCGAAATAGCGGCTAGTATTAAAATGTGATCTTAAAAAAAATCAGTGAGACGAAAAGTTGAAAAGTTTCTCTAATTTGTGTTTGTTTATTGTAATTTTTGTCCTTGCAATAATACTCGTATATTATACGAAAAGAATTTTAGTATAATGATTGTTGATGTATAATTCAGCTCATTTAACATTTTCTTCATTAATGAAAAATGAAAGGGGCCTTGCAAAAACGAGTTCGCCGACGCCTAGTTTTCGTCTAGCGCCGCCACTGGATGCTGGCAGTTCTTAGGAGGACAGGTCCGCGATTGCCTATTGTGCAGAACCCGCCATGCTCAGTCTTGGTGGTATTTCGTTGAGTGACAGGAACTTTCCAGTTCCACCAAGCAGGTATTGACAATTAAAGTAAAGTAACTGCATTCGGTCGCGAGGATAATAAATATGCAACGGTCTGCATATCGGACGATAGAAGCGATCATTACTAAGATGCTTTTCCTTTAGTTTTTGTGCCGTCACTGTTTCTGGCTCAGTCTACAGTTCTCATGACCAACGGAAATTTTTGTGAAACTCAGTACGCTCTCTTTCCCTTTCGTTAAAGGCTGGTCGAACTATTTGAATGTGCTTTATTTTCAATGTTTGCTCTCTATTGTATCTCTTGTCTTGCAGCAATTATCAGTAACCGTTTAATAAGTTCTAACAGGCTACCTTGTAATTCTATATGCTTCTTTTAGAATACAAAGAATATTTCAGTGAACTGACCGACTTCTTGTCTGTGGCCTTCCCCTGTTGCTATCATTTTTATTAATTTACAAAATAATAAAAACCCCGGCTAGAAGAGAGGAGGTCCGATGCTGGTAACGGTCACAGCAACAGAAGATTAACAGGCAAGTCACCTGCTAATTGGGAAGCGGAAGTCAGGCAGATTGATTTAAGGTATCATCTCGTTTGTTTCGTCCTGCAACCAACCATAGGAAGAGACAGGCGCTACAACTTACAAAAATAGGTTATAATAATCAGAAAATAGGTGATCAAAATCTGAAATTTTATTGTCTAGAAAGATGAAAATATTGACAAAAATCGATTTTATTTTATTGTCAAAGTCCATAATTGCAGTCACAGTAAATAAGTAACACTTTCTCCAGATTTTCCGTTGAAAAACTGCATCTGTTGTCTGTTAATAGCATCTTATACGCTGAGAATGAGTGTTCCATGTCAACGGATGTCACCGCAGCATATTTGAATGTTGCATGGTGTGTAGTGCTGTCGCGACCCTTCACATTTTCGCCCCATACTCAAGATACGCAGCCAGTCCTGATGTGACGCAACCACTATACAGGAGAGCTCTGGTCACGCTACTGCCATCTCTTGGGATGGCGGACATTTTAGTTCTAAACCGTGGCTGTAGCAGACTGGATACTGATGCACTTTTCAATAAAACGTGTTAGTTGCACAAAGCAGTGAACATAAAAAGGCAGGTTACAGAGAACGCCGTTATGTGTAGCCTTTTCGTTAAAAATATTCTGCGTCCCTGCAATCGTATCTCTGTCATAAAGCTGTACGTATTTTCTTTTGATATACATATTTTCTGTCGGCTTCCATACACACGAAATTTTCCTGTTGTCTGCGTTTCCAATGGTTCGACATTACATAAATGGAAGAAATTTCGAGATACTAGATGTGTGTCAGGCAAATGTACGTCAGATAATGGTGTTTTAACTGAAATTAAGTAGGAAAAAATAGGAGACATAGTGACAGAAGTCCAACAAAGTCTTTGCGCCAAGTGAGAAATTACAAAACGGAAATTTATTTTGTTAAAATCAATGTATTAGTTTCGGTTATAATTAGTTTCATTACGTTAATTAATGTAGATAAACCATTTTCATTATTTGATGAAGTGTCCATTGAAAATAGTATTTACAAAAATTCTAGCAATTATTTGCGAAAGTTATAATTTATTTTGTGTGATCAGTGTTAATAAATATAATATTTACAGCATTCACATGTTATGAAAACATTTTCGGCGAGATATTTTTTTTTTCTGAAAAGTGCTCTGGTGCAAAGCGTACACCATTCGTCAACCAAAAATGCTTATACTTCAATCAGAAATGTTTCATGAGAGGTTTTCTTTTCCCATGTCCCCCCTCAGGAGACATAGTTCACTAATTTTAAAGGTTCATCTAACTGTCTCTTCCCACACTATTTTCACTCAAATTTGTATGATCTTGTGACCTGGTTAGAGAGAGCAATATACGTCTTTCGGATTAACAAGTATTTTATTACGAAACGTAAGAATATAATTAGTGACTCAAACGGTTTAAAAACTAGCTGCAGGATAATAATAACTTGTCAAAGCTACAAAAACCAGACAGTGGTTGTCAGAGTTGAAGGGCATGAAAGGGATTCAGTGGTTGGGAAGGGAGTAAGACTGGGTTGTAGCCTTTCTCCAATGTTATTTAATTAGTACATTGAGCAAGCTATAAAGGTAAGCAAGGAGAAATTTGGAGAAGGAATTAACGTTCAGGGTGAGGAATTAAAAACATTGCGTTTTGCCGACAACATAAAATTCTGTCAGAGACAGCAAAGGACAAGGAAGAGCAGTTGAACGGAATGGACAGTGTGCTGAAAGGTGCATATAAGATGAACATTAACAAGAGCAAAACTAGGGTAATGGAGTGCAGTCTAAGAAAATCAGGTGACGCTGAAGGGATTAGGTAACGAAACAATAAAGAAGGTAGATGAGTTTTGTTACTTGGGCAGTAAAATAACAAATGATGGTCGCAGTACAGAGGATATGAAATGCAGAATGGCAATGGGTAGAAAAGCGTTCTTGAAAAAGAGAATTTTTTAACATAGAATTTGATTTAACCCTAAGGAAGTCCTTTCTGAAGGCATTTGTGTGGAGTGTTGCCTTGTATGGGAGTGATACATGGAAGAGTGGACAGGAAGAGAATAGAGGCTTTTGAAATGTGGTGCTACAGAAGAATGCTGAAGATAATGTGGGTGGATCGCGTAACTAATGAGGAGGTACTGAACAGAATTGGGGAGAAAAGGAATTTCTGGCATACCTTGAGTAAAAGAAGGGATCGATGGCTAGGACACATTCTTAGACATCAAGGAATTTTGAATTTAGCATTGGAAGGAAGTGTGTTGGGTAAAAACCGCAGAGGAAGACCAAGAGATAGATACAGTAAGCAGATTCAGACAGATGTAGGTTGCCGTTTTTATGTGGAGTTGGAGAGGCTTGCTCAGGATAGGGTATTGTGGAGAGCTGCATCAAACCAGTCTCCGGACTGAAGACCACAACAACAACAGTGAAAGCGACTGTTTTGTCTGCTACCGATACTGCGCAGCGTACTCTGCTCTTGAACCAAAATGGCGGCTCGGTAAGAAACATCGGTGTCCTGACCTGTCTTGTATAGACGCTGGTGTGAGGCGGCAGCTGTAGCGCTAACAAGCACCGGTAGCGGCAGAAGTTGGCGACACTGCTAACCGCCCACTGCCGCCAACTCTCCGCAACTTCCACCGCAAGTGGCCCGCCTGCAAAAACACGACGAGAACAACTTGTCCAGAGGGGGAGGTGGAGTTAGGGAGCCACGAGACAGGCGAACATCACACGTCTCCTGTGCGGGGAGAACAAGATACGTAGACTAGATAGGTATGCCAGTTTGGGCTTCTTCACTGTCATTGGTTAGCGCTGTATTACGTCACATGACAGCAAGCCGCTGTATCATAAGGCCGCCGTTAACACATTTTCTCCGTCTTTTCCTTTCTCATTCGACAAAAAACAATGCTTTTAAGCGGTGGAACACGCTTGTGATTAGTATATATGTATACTAACATACAAACGACTGAAAAAGAAAAGTTTCAAACATTATTAACAACTAGCTGACCCGTCCCACCCCGCGACTTGGCACGGGTAATATTTAAACGTATTTAACTGAACGTATCGTGTTGAGTTTTTTTTTTTTTTTTTTTTTTTTTTTTTTTTTTTTTTTTTTTTTTTTTTTCAATTGTAGAGCACATAAGATCTAAAATAAAGTCCGTGAGAGCACATGTTAACTTTTATAGATTTCCCACAATCACTATTTATGTAGTCCGAAGCCGTCCGGCTCCAACGCCTTAGGAGACAAAAATGGTACATATGCTTCACTGTAAAAGTTTGACATATGCTCTCGCGGACGTTTTTTTTAGACCTTTGTGAGATCTACGATATAAAAAGAAACATCACGATACGTTCAGAGAGTTAAAGGGACAGACAGAAAGAAAATGTGCTTCTGTTTTATATAATATCATTTCACCCCCTTCGAGTGCGAATTTAGAAATTTTACTGTGCCTGTAACCGTGACACTATTTCATGCAGTAAGTTGACGAAGGTTTATCGCAATCGACTGAATGACATTGACAGGCATAGCATACGGACAAACAGAGACCTTCCTTTTTATATATTAGATAAAGAAAACTTTTGTTACAATGCAAACTTAGCAGCCAATTTTCGCATTAATGCTTTTGTTTTACTCATTTAATTATTATGAACATTGAACTGCATGCTACTTACATACATACAATTTTATCAATCGGCTTCACAAAAATGTTCGGAACAAATGCTGGCATTTTTTAAATATTTATCTCGTCTTGTCGTTTAAAGCGAGAGTTCCATATTTTTATCGAGCCCCAGATGAATGTTCCTTACTAATTTTTTATTTTAATTTTCACTCACAAAATAATATGAATTCCAATAGATGTAAACTAACAATGTAAAGGCAATCCAGAGAAACTTACATTATTTGCTATTTATTTTTACGTTCACTCACGAAAACTATGAGAAAAATGAATAGTCAAACTTTTATGGGAAAGTCCTGACACCGGTCATGCATTATTCATACTATTTTTGGCCCACTTTAGGTTACGGTAGTAACACTAAAAGTGGGCCTTTGCGATCGTCTTTTGACAGCTCGAAATTTAAATGAAAATAATGGATTAACTATTTATCTGACACGAAAATTGAATAACCGAATTTGTAGAGGAGAAAAGTCTCTACAACTTTGCTCTCTTATGTTTTTTTTTCATATCTCGTAGCGTTTCAAAGATATTTGCAAAAATAACGGCGATTTTGGGATGTATGTCTGTCCGTCTGTCTGTCTGTCCGTAACGTGTTCCCTGTTTTTAAGACGAACCGTTCAACCGATCAGTACTAAATTTGACAGACATAATTGTTGGCTACCAGAGACCAGAACCTCGCTTTTTGAAATATTTCGGACTAGAAATACGTTAGTAACACCAACAAAAGCCGTTTGTAATGTATTTTTAATTACAAATAAACCGTTCATCTGACGCGAAAATTGAATAACCTAATTGGTAGAGGAAAAATTCTCTACAACATAGTTCCCTTATGTTTTTTTTTCATATTTCGTATCGTTAGAGACATATTTGCAAAAATAACGGAGATTTGACACCCTCCATTGAATTAACGAAAACCAGCCGTTCGGAGATGTCACGTGACATTCCTCGCCCGGAACTCTCTCTGGCATACGCCATCTTGCGTTACGTATTTGACAATTTTCTTATTGTAACTTACACGTTGTCATTTCAAAGCAATGGCGCACTGAGGAATTAACAAAAACACATCGTTCTTCGTACGATAAATGTTGATCTAGTGTCTACAAATGCCATATTAGCATCAGTTAACAACGGCCATGAATAATATGAGATTAAAGGGCTGACATTGTAATCTATAGCCGTAGCGTAGTGGGCAAGGCGTTGGACTATCACGCTAAAGGTCGGTGGTTCGGAAGCCGCCACTACCTAATTTTTTTCCCCTAAAAGGGTTTCAGACACTCTGATTAATTAATTATTTGTTATTTAGATTATTAATTTGGTCCAAAATGTTTGCAAAAGCTTATAAAACTACAAATCTAAAGTGGGCCATAAAACACGTCAGTGCAATTTTTATTTTTATTTTCACTAAGAAAGTGTGAAATACAATGAAATGTGCGTATATCTGTTAAAAAAATTCATGGGAAAAATTACACTTGCGGTCTTAAGGAGGTAGGTACAGTTAGATTCACGTGCGGAGGACCTTATGCGAATAGTGTCTTCAAAATGGTCGGCCTTGAGCGAAAATTATTGTCCAAGTAATTCATTTTTGAAAATGAAATTTCACAAATATTTGTCGAACCAAACATAGCAGCCAGATAGATCGCTAATTATTTGCAATTTTCATATTTTTCGGGACATGTTGACTCCAAAATACTTCAGTGGGTTTAGTTTTATACGTTCGCAAGGAAATGTTTTCCTGAAAGGCGGACCAACGTCGCAGCCACATATGTGCATTCTGCTGCAGGATAAACCTGAAAAGGTGATTTCAAGAATCAAGACAACTTGTGTATTTCTGAAAAGTCTTTGACTCTTACTGCAAATTCCTTTTTAAGATCTGCCAAGAAATTGGATAATATGGAAATATCTATTTCAGGATTATTTTTATATTCAAAAATTGTTGCGAAATGAAGAAATTCTTGACTTAAAACGTCTCTTTCAACTTTAAACCAAATCGCATTTTAATTTCCCATTACCTTGTAGCTCGGTGTTGTTATCTATATATAATTAGAATATGCAACTTACACTTTCAAAATTTTTTTCGCGGTCCTGTTTTTGGCCTTCCGCGGTCCGACCGCTGCTATGTCCGCTGCTTCTTCCTTATTCCATCCTCTCTCCTTTGGTCCCCCGCTATCTTATCCTTCCATCTCATCTTCGGTCTTCCTCTCCTTCTCACTTCTTCAATCTTTATATCTTCAACTCTGTTTCCAATATACTCTTTCCCTTTCCTCTGCAAGTGTCCATGCCACCTTAGTCTACTCTCTTGTAACTTTTCTCCATGGGTCCCACTTTCACAACTCAATTCATTTCTAACTCTGTCCTTTCTTGTTAACCCACACATCCACCTCAGCATCCTCATTTCTGCTACTTCCATCTTCCTTTCCTGGGTTACTGTAATTGGCCATGTGTCTGCCCCATACATCACATCACCGACTTGTACACTTTCCCTTTCAACCCACTGCCCAACTTCTTGTCACACAACACTCCGCTCATTTTCCTCTAGTTGATCCAACCACAGTTTATTCGGCGCTGTACCTCGCTTTCCAATCCTCCGTCCCTCTGTATGTACGACCCCACTATTTAAAATTACAGACCTTGCTATTTTACGTTTACCTGGTAGCAAATGCGAAGAAACGCAACATGTGACGTGCGCCATATAAACTGCTCCAGACTCAGTGATGGTGCGGAAAATTGAGGAATGATGATGGAAGGAAGGAAGCTTAGGGTTTAACTTCCCGTCAACAGCTTCGTAATTAGAGTTTTGGGTAAGGATGTGGAAGAAAATTGGCCGTGCCCTTTGAAAGGAACCATTCAGGTATTTGCCTGGAAATCACGGAAAACCTAAATCTGGATAGCCGGAGGTGGATTTGAACCACCATCCTCCAGGAAGCGAGTCCAGTGCGTTCTAACTTAGCCACCTAGCTCGCTAGATGACTATGATGTACATCTACGTGAATACTCTGCAAGTCACATTGGTGTGCATAGCAGTCGGTTCATCAAACCGCAAATGTTCAAATGTTTGTAGAGTCTATGGGACTTAACTACGGGGTCATCAGTCCCTAAACTTACAGACTACTTATGAACTACTTACAACTAAGGACGGCACAAATATCCATGCCCGAGGGGGGATTCGAACCCCCGACCGTAGTAGCCGTGCGGACCGTGACTGGAGCGCCTCAATCCCCTCGGCCACCGCGGCCGGCATCAAACCACTTTTATGATATTTCTCTGTGGTTCCATTTTGTAAAAAGCTCGCAGGGAAAAAGAAATACCCAAATCTTTCAGCTTTCGATCTGATTTGTGAAGAGAAAGTTGGTGAGAGAAATTTCGCAAATAGATCTCGTTGCAACGAGTATCGCCTTTCTTTTAATGATTTGCACCTGAAGTCGCGCATCATTTCCGTGCCACACTCTCCCCTATACCGCGATAATACAAAACGAGCTGCCCTTCTCTGAACTTTCTCTAAATCGTCCGTCAGTCCCACCTAGTGTGGATCCCACAATGCGCAGCAATAATCCGAAATAGGACGCACAAGTGTGGTGTAGACAGTTTGCTTAGTGGAACTGTTGCATCTTCTGAGTGTTCTGCCAATCAAACGTAATATTTGACTCGCCTTCCCTACAATATTTTCTATGTGTTCCTTCCAATTTATGTTGTTCGTATTTTTACTTCTAGGTATTTAGTACAATTCAAATATTCAAATGTTTGTAAAGCTAATTGGACTTCGGGGTCATCAGTCCCTAAACTAACTTACAAACTACTTATGAACCAGCTTATACTAAAGACGGCACAAAAATCCATGCCCGCAATGGGGATTCGAAACCCCGACCGGGAACGGACTCGCGCATTGTAGCATAGCGTCTCAATCCGCTACGCCACTCCGTCACGGCTTAGTAGAATTTACGGGTTGTAGTTTTGACTGATTTATCGTTTAACTGAAGTTAAATGGATTTGTTTTAGGGGTCATAATGATGACTTCACACTTCTCATTATTATGCGTCAACTGACAATTTTTACACCATGCAGATATCTTATCTAAATCACTTTGCAGTTGATTTTTATCTTCTGGTGACTTCACTAACCGGTAAGTGACAGCATCATCTGCGAACAATCTAATAGAGCTACTGAGATTGTCTGCTAAGTCGTTTATAAAAATAAGAAACGGTAGGGGCCATATAACACTTCCCTGAGGAACGCCAGATATCACTTCTGTTCTACTGGATGACTATCCGTCAGTTACAACGTACTGTCGTTTCTGAAAGGAAATCACGAATCCAGCTGTACAGCTTTGGCAATATTCCATAAACCAGTTGTTTGTTTAGAAAATGCGTGATGTGCACTGTTTTAAAGCTCTCCGGAAATACGTTATCGATAGTACTCATCATATGATGTGAGCAAAGAGCTGTTGTTCCACAAGAATGATGATGATGATGATGATAATGATACTTTTTTAATTTTCATTGAGTGTCGACCAAATACTTCAATGAGTATAGGTGATAGGTGGTGGTGTTATCAGTGAATCGAGCATTGTGTCAGGGCCTGTGTTTTTCTCCAGGTCAGATGCTGAACTGTGGAAGGAATGTATAGAGGGCGTATACGAAGGAAATAAACTTAAAGCAAGTATTCTAGAAATGGAAGATGGAGTGAAGGAAGATGACATAGGAGATATGATACTGCGAGAAGAATTTGACAGAGCGCTGAAGGACTTGAGTCGAATCAAGGCCCCTGAAGTAGATGATATTCCGTCTGAACTGCCGATGTCGTTATGAGAACCACCAGTTATGAAAAATATGTATCACCTGCTGTGCAAGATGTATGAGACGGGGAAAATACCCTCAGACTTCAAGAAGGATATTTTAATTGCAATTCCAAAGAAAGCAAGTGCAGACAAGTGTGAAAATTGCAGAACTATCATTTTAATAAGTCATGGTTGCAAAATACTAACACGAATTATTTATAGACGAATGGAAAAACTTGTGGAATCTGACCTCTGGGAACATCTGTTTGGATTTAGGAGAAATGTAGGAACACGGGAGGCAATACTCACATTACGCCTTATCTAAGAAGATAGGCTAAGGAAAGGGAAACCTACGTTTTTAGCGTTTGTAGATTTCGAGAAAGCTTTTGACACTGTCGACTGGAATACACTCTTCCAAATTCTAAAGGTATCAGAGGTAAAATATAGGGAGCGATGCGTGATATTCAACCTATAGAAAAATCAGACAGCGGTTATTACAGTTGAAGGGCAAGGGGACGTAGAGGTTTGGAAGGGAGTAAGACGGGGTTGTAGCCTTTCTACAATGTTGTTCAATCTGTACATTGAGCAAGCAGTGAAGGAATGGAAGGAGAAATTTGGAGAGGGAATTAAAGTTCAGAGAGAAGAAATTAAAAGTTTCCATTTTGCCGATGACATAGTAATTATGTGAGAGACTTCAAAGCATCTGGAAGAGCAATTGAACGGAATGGACAGTGTCTTGAAAGGAAGATATAAGATGAACATTAACAAGAGTAAAACGAAGGTAACGGAATGTAATGTCAGAAAATCAGGCAATGCTGAAGGAACTAGATTAGGTAATGAGACATTAAAAGAAGTAGGTGAATTGTGTTATTTGGGTAGCAAGATAACTTCTGACGGCCGAAGTAAGGAAGATATGAAATGCAGAATGGCTATGGGGAGAAAAGTGTTTCTAATGAAGCGATATTTGTTAACATCCACTGTTAATTTTAATTTTAGGAAGTCCTTTCTGAAAGCATTTGTGTGGAGTGTAGCATTGTATGGCAGCGAAATGTGGACGATAAGAGGTTCAGATAAAAAGATGATAGCTTTTGAAATGTGGTGCTACAGAGGAATGATGAAAATTAGATGGCTAGATCACGTGACTAATGAGGAGGTGCTTAACCAAATCGTGGAGAAAAGGAGTTACTGGGATATCCTGACTAAGAGAAGGGATAGACTGGTTGGAGACATTCCGAGACACCAAGGAATTGTCAAGTTAGCAGTAGAAGGAAGTGTGTGGGGCAAAAATAGTAGAGGGAGCCCGAGGGACGAATACAGTAAGCAGATTCAAAAGGATGTAGGTTGCCGAACGTATTGTCAGATGAAGAGATTTGCACAAGACAGGGTAGCGTGGAGAGCTGCATCAAACCAGTCTGCGGACTGAAGACGACGACGACGACGACAACAACAACAACAACAACAGCTGCTACCTCGTCTTCTAGGCGGAGTTGGATTGCCCCGCACGCTACAACTGCAGCGTCAGGGCTGCATCGCCGCGGTGGAGGAACTGAGCGATCTAAGGCGCCTCGCTGCGGAGCGCGCGGTTGCTCGCCGTGGAGGTTCCAGTCCTCCCTGGAGCATGGGTGTGTGTATTGTCGTTAGGTTAGTTTACCTTAGTTTAACTAGTTTGTAAGCTACGGACTGATGGCCACGCCGGCCGCGGTGGCCGAGGTGACTGAGGCGCTCCAGTCACGGTCAGCACGGCCACTACGGTCGGGGGTTCGAATCCCCCCTCGGGTATGGATATTTGTGCCGTCCTAGTTCGTAAGTAGTTCATAAGTAGTTTGTAAGTTTAGGGACTGATGACCCCGGAGTTAAGTCCCATAAGCTTAACAAACATTTGAACTGATGGCCACGCAGTTTGGTCCGATAGATTTACAAACATTAGAACATTAGTATCAGTGATACTTGGTAGTGTATCAGTGAATCGAGCACTGTGTCAGGGCCTGTGCTTTTCTGCAGGTCAGATGCTGCCCTGTCTTCTAGGCGGTGTTGGATCGTCCCGCACCCTATAACTGAAGCGTCACGGCTGCATCGCTGCGACGCGTCATCGCACGGCTGCGGTGAGGTTAACGCCGGCGATAGCGTGCGGAACGCCGGGGCGAGTGTGGGGCTCCGAAAAGGGTAAGTAAGGCAGCGCGTAGGGCGGCGGAGGCTGGGCGGGGCGGGCTTAACGAGTTTCCTATAGCGCCAGCGACACCGCGGCGTGCGGTCTCCCGAGAGAGGCTAAGCTGGCGGCAGAAAGTAGAGCGAGGCGAGGCGCTGGTAGGCGGTAGGGTAGGGTAGGGGCCCAGTGATTAATTACCAGAGGCTGCAGGCGTGGCTGTCAGGAGCGACAGCCGACAGCTGGCTGACACCGCCCTGCTGCACGTCGCGTCGACACTGTAGTCAGCAGCCACCGGGAAACAAACTCTCTTTTCATAGAATGTACGCTTTCACGGCCGGCGTCTTCATTAATTAAAACTTCCGGGCTAAGTTGCCGTGGTCCATCCATAAAACTTCTTACTCCTGACGTTTCTTTGCCTACTGCGGGCGACATCTTCAAGGGTGAGTCGACGACTGCCTACTAGGCGCTGGAGGTGCTGCTTATATAGAGGGAATACATGGCGCCACCACTTGTCACGTGCTGCCGACTATGAAGCTATCTTTGACCATCTACATCTACATACATACTCCGCAATTCACGGTAAGGTCCGTGGCGGAGGGTACACTGTACCACTACTAGGCATTTCCTTTCCTATTCCACTCCCAAATTGAACGAGGAAAAAATAATGCCTATATGCCTCCGTACGAGCCCTAATTTCTCTTACCTTGTCTTTGTGATCTTTACGCGAAATGTAAGTAGGCGGCAGCAAGATCGTACTACACTCAGCTTCAAATTCCGGCCCTCTAAATTTACTCAACAGAAATTCACGAAAAGAACGTCGTCTTTCTTCCAGCGATCCCCAATTGAGTTGCCGGAGCATTTCCGTGACACTCGCGCATTGGTCGAACCTACCGATAACAAATCTACCTGCTCGCCTCTAAACCGCCTCTATGTCTGCCTTCAAACCGATCTGCTGCGGGTCCCAAACACTTGAGCAATACTTAAGACGTGGTCGTACAAGCGTTTTATACGAGGTCTCCTTCACAGGTGAAGTACATCTTCCCAAAATTCTTCCAATAAACCGAAGTCGGTTGTCTGCCTTACTCACAACTGTCCTTACATGCTCGTTCCATTTCATATCCCTCTGCAATGTTACGCCTAGATATTTAAACGACGGGACAGCATCAAGAAGCTCACTACTAATGCTGTATTCGAACATTATAGGATTGTTTTTTCTACTCATGCGCATCACCTTACATTTTTCTACATTGAGAGCTAGCTGCCATTCTTCGCACCAACTAGAAATTTTTTCTAGTCATGTCTCTCGATTACTAGTAATCGATAGTCATATCTTTGGTTCAAAGTTGAGCGCCAATCTAATTTCAAACCTTCTTCTTTCCTGTTGAAATTATTCTGGTGTTTTTGTATTTCTATGGCTTCTCTGTACATTCGTGTGTAATAACGCGACGTCCTGGCTAGCTCGCTCGTTTCACTAAATTTGCTTTCATGGTCACCGCGTGTAAAAACGTGCTCTGCCACAGTTGACTCGTCCGTGTGGCCCAGACGACAATTACTTTTACGTTCCATCACGCGAGTATTAACACTTCTTTTTGTTGTTCCTATATACACCATGCCACAGCGACAGGGAATTTTATACACCCCAGGCGTTGCTAGGGGATGTCGTGCGTCTTTCACCGATCGTAAGCATTCGCTAGTTTTCTTTGTAGGTCTAAAGACGGCCTGAACTTGAAACCTGGCCAATACGGTCCGTGATTTTGTGGATGAAAGGAAGAAAAACTTTTCCGGACGACAGTTGTTGTTGTGGCTTGTTTTCGGACCCTTTTCTACTTGGATGGAGAGCTCGATCTATCTCTTTATCGGTGTATCCATTTTCCTTAAACGCTGTTCGCAAATGGTTGAATTCATCCCTCACATAAATAGGCTCACAGATATTATTAGCTCGATCCACCAATGTTTTAATGACACCTCTCTTCTGCCTAGGATGATGGTTCGAATCCTTATGAAGATAACGATCGGTATGGTTGTCTTTTCTGTGTACTTTATGCCCCAAAGTCCCATCTGCCCGTTTGATTACCGATACATCCAAAAAGTTCAACTGTCCGTTTTCCTCTTTCTCCATAGTAAATTGTATCCGTGGATTAATACTATTAAGGTGCCCGAAAAAATTATTTAATTCTCCATCACCGTGATTCCATATCACAAAAGTATCATCCACGTACCGGTACCACTTTCAGGGACTTTTGTTGGCAGACTGCAGCGCTTGATGTTCAAAAAGTTCCATAAATAATTTAGCGATAGCTGGACTCAAAGGACTACCCATGGCCACCCCCTCAATTTGCTCATAAAATTCACTGTTGTACTGAAAATAAGTCGTGGATAGGCAGTGTCGGAATAAAGATACTATATCAGTTGGAAACTCTCTTTTTGTGAATGACGGAGAAGGAGAACACAAATAAGTATCTATTAAACATAGCCCAGGGGCATATTTTGTCTCGATATCTATTAAAGGTTATAACGTTGCCCTTGTTTCGTATGATGCCATAATTGTTAAAGTAGATTCCGCGATTTTATTTTTTGGACAAGGAACTGATGGTACCGAATGTTTGAATTTGAAATAATTTAGTTAATGTACAGCACAGAATGAACATTAAAGCAAATAAACCGCGGGTTGCGGCACCATACAAGCAACCGCACGTTATGAGACTTACGGAAAGCATTTAGCTGGATCCTGCGCTTCGTATTGTAGAAGCTGGAAATAATAACTTTTTTTAATTTAATATATGAACGTTGAAGATACTTTCCGTAGTAGATCAATTTTCAGACTGTTCACTTCGCTTTTCATTGTTGTGTGACCGTGGGTGGAACATGAAGTTAAGGGTAATGAAGAAAAAAAAATTAAAAAAAATGATCGAACTACGTGAAATTACAAAAGAAATGTCTGCAGGTTCTAAAAACAAGCAAAGTATAGTATAAGGATGATTGACTGATTGAAATTTTGCAGACAATTCGAAGCGATTGTAATGGCGTCTGAACATTAAACTATTACGGACTACGAGGAGCTGAAAAACATTAAGAAATTAAATATTTGACGTGGAGGAGTTTGACTTAAATGAAACCCAAGGAGAGGGAATGCTTTTAAATTTAAATAATATATTTTCAGCAACAACTTGCATCATTCTAACTTACATGAGTGGATACAGGTATGAAAGGCGTCTACACCGATTAGATACAGAACAGAGAGTGAGTAAAAGTACTATCACGGTTCCGTCTTCTCGCTTGTTTGGGAGTAAAAAATGACGAACGAAATTAAATTAGTTGCATTGTGAGTCAGAGGGAACCGGAGGCGATAAGCATCGCTGATCAAAGGTAAAAAAAAAAAAAATTTTAGTGTATCGTTACAAGGTATTGAACTGAATTACAGACATTTAAGTAAAATTTATGCTGCGGCCAGCATTCGAACCCGGGGAACTGCCTAATAGGCAGGCACTATAACCACTAGGTTACCGAGGCTTAATGATAACAGTGACTGCATGGATAGCCTTAATACATGTCCCCCTCCACTATATATATATTTCAATTCTGCCTCTTGTGTCATTATAAATACATACCATATATATATAATGTGTGTGTGTGTGTGTGTGTGTGTGTGTGTGTATACAGGGTGTCCCAGCTATCTTTCCCACCCAAAATATCTCTGCAACAATAACAGCTATTGGAAAACGACTTTCACCGGTATCAATGTACGGCTGGGGCCCATGAATGTACATATTTGGAAACATTCTAAAACGAAAGCATTTTTTTTAACACAAACTTATGTTTTTTTTTTAAATGGAGACCCTATATTTTTTCTTCGGCAATCCATAGCATGGCAAGTTACATAAACAATGGCGTTGATTGCATCGCAATATTCCAATTACATCCAGAGACGCGAAGTTGACGCTTGAAATACGCGAAACGCGCGGCTAGCGCACGCCCTGAGCCATGGGGTTCTCGCCTGAGTCTCAGGACGTACGCTAGCAGCGCATTTCGGGTTTTTCAAGCGTCAACTTCTCGTCGCAATATCTCGGGATGTAATTGGAATATTGCGATGCAATCAACGCCATTGTTCATGTGATTTGTCATGCTATGGATTCCTGAAGAAAAAGTATAGGGTGTCCATTTAAAAAAAATACAAGTTTCTGTTAAAACACACATATGCTTTCGTTTTAGAATGTTTACAAATATGTACATTCATGGGCCCCAGCCGTACATTGATACCGGTGAAAGTCGTTTTCGAATAGCTGTTATTGTTCCATAGATATTATGGGTGGACAAGATAGCTGGGACACCCTGTAGATATTGCAAAACCACTTTCACGGTCATGAACGTACGGTAGGGGCCTATGAAAGTAAGCACTTTGAGAAAGTCTAAAACATAAAGAAATATTATTTTCGACACAAACTTATGTTTTCTTAAATAAATACTCCATATTATTTCTTAAGCAATCGATAGAAAGAAAAATCACATAAAGAATGGCGTTGGTTGCATCGCGATGCGTGCTTACATTCGGAGAAACTGCGAAGGGAAGTTGACGCTTAAAAACAAAAGGCGCAATGCTAGCGCGTGTCCGAGGCTCAAGCGAGGCTCACGGTTGAGCCTCGGATAGCCGGCCGCGGTGGCCGAGGGGTCTGCGGCGTGCCAGTGACTGTCTGCACGGCCGCTACGCTCGGAAGTTCGAATCCCTCCTCGGGCATGGAGATTTGTGTCGTATTTAGTTTAAGCTAGTTCATAGAAGTATGTAAGTTTAGGGATTGATGACCCCGCAGTTAAGTCCCTTAAGCTTGACAAACATTTGAACATTTGAGCTACTGTAGCGACCCTGCGTTTCGCCTGTCTCTACTAATCGTTTTCGTTTAGACGTAAACGTCAAAACTGTAGTGCTGTCTGCTGTGTAGTGTCGCATCTGAATGGAGAAGTGAGGTTATGAGAGCACATTTTAGGTAGGGACAGGAAAAGGATATATTGAGTTTATTAATGACGAAAGGGTATTTCATAGATAATGTTCTCCTCAAATATCATGTAATAAATTTTGTACCCAATTGAGAACCTAAATGTCACCAAAAGTGTCTTCCAAAAATTTCGAAACTTACACACTTATTGACTGAAGAAAATGTATTCTGGCAAACACAACATAAATAATAAAATGTAGTAAAAAGCGACGATTTAGTTGTCATAAATTGTTTTCTTTCTAACGGTCAGAGTAACATCGAAAATAATTCTCTCGCATGATGATTCTAACTCTTTCACTGTTGAAATAATTTTCGTTAAAACACGTTTAAATATTTACGTTCATGTTTGTACATAGCGTAAACGTTTTCCACGTATAACGAAAATATTTTTCTCCTTTCAGATATTTCGTCTCTCGTAGGAGAACACTAGCAGAAAAAAGGATCTAGGCTCCAGTGGAACATTTTCGGTGTGATGAAAACACAAAGGAAACAACAGAATAATGTTAAGGAAGATGCGAAAGCATTGCTATAATATGAATGGGCTCGACAAGAATAGATTAACTTCAGATATTGGCAGACACCACTACTCTTACTTGCCCCTGCGCGTGAGAATACTGCAGCACACTCGAAAATTCCGAACTCCACAGTGGACACCTATAGATCATATATATACGTGTGGCGTCTGTTCCGAAAGAACAGCCGTCACTTCTGATCCTGCAGTTGTTATTATTTAATATTCACAGAATATATGACATCAACTGCGATTGGGCAAAGCTGAAAATGTGTACCCAGCCGGGATACGAACCCGGGTCTCCTGATTTCTAGGCAGTTGCGCTGACCGCTACACCACAGGGGACACAGTGATCACCGCACCTGCAAGGACTACCTAAGCACGCCTCCCGTCAGATACAAATTCCCAGCTTCGCCCTGCCCACACTACTGAAACTCGTAGTTACAAGTGACGTCTGTTCTTTCGGAACAGACGCCACATGTATATATATAATATGCCGGTAACGTGCAACGATCGTATCGTAGTGGGGTGGGCAAGTTTGTGGCCCTTACTCTTACAGGAATTACTTTCATAATTACGAATTTGAGTACTGTGGGCAGGACGAAGCTGGAAATTTGCATCTGACGGGAGGCGTGCTTAGGTAGTCCTTGCTGGTGCGGTGATAACCGTGTCCCCAGTGGTGTAGCGGTCAGCGCAACTGCCTAGAAAGCAGGAGACCCGGGTTCGAATCCCGGCTGGGTACACATTTTCAGTTTTGCCCAATCGCAGTTGATGTCATTACCTATTGGTCATTGTCGACAAAGACGCACTCACGATAGAGTTGGGTGCTCGTTTACTCGCAGGCACGAAAGGCGCGCGCACTTGGAAGAGTGAATTTTCAGCACAAAGTGGATCGTGTGAAACGGGCTTCAGTGCTAGCCTAGCGGACTGCGCTGCTGTGGTGACCGCCCGCAGCCCACAGACAAGTTGTCAGCGAATCTGACAGAGGGGCGCCGCGCGATCCCACAGACAGATAGGAAGAGAGACAAGGCCGACAGGCAGAGAGCGAGCACAGAGAGACCGAGCGCGCACATGCGGGCCGTAGCGGCGCCTGTCAACTGCAGCCGCACCTGACGGCCGGGGTTCGAAGCCCGGCCCAGGCCGCGGTGCTTGCCTGCCGGCTGAAGGGCAACACTCCACTCAAGTGCAGCCCAGCACTGCTGTTGCTCAGCAAATGAAGAGCCGTACACAATACGGGCTGCGTCACACCACACACGTCCGTAGAGCGCAGTCAGATATCTAATTACAAATTTATTATTTTATTTTAATTTGCTGTCTTTTACAATGACTTGTTATGTAGTAGAGTATTTTGTAAGCTGTCATGTTTTTAACTTGTGTATTTTTATATAGTGACGAAGTACAATGTTGCACTTGTTATTTTATACCCAATTTTTTTTTTTTTTTTTTTTTTTTTTTTTTTTTTTTTTTTTTTTGACAAGATGACCAAGTTCTAATTTGTATGTGACCAGATGATGGTGACACAGTTCACCGAAACCGGTCCTCTGTGAACAAATTATTAATGTGCCATCTTTGCATTTCATTTAGAAAAATATAAAACGATCCGATCGCCTCCAAACCGGAATATGTCAGGTAATCTTTACTACCTATTAGATAGCTACTTTATCATTGACGCTGAACTTTACTGTGCAAGTTCAGAGGTTTCTACATCTGATGACGGCAGATGCCGAAACGACGTAATCAATGAATATAATTTTAGCGGTCTAGACGGTTGTTACTCTTATTGAGGAAATGCCGATGTTAGTTTCGCTTCTGGGGTACTGAAAAAAGTATATATAGGGTGTCCGACTTAACTGTTTCACCTCAGATATCTCTGAAACTACAAGAGATATTGAGAAACCACTTTTCGGATATGAAGGTACGGCAGGAGCTTATGAATGTAGGTACTCTGACACACTCTAAACCGCAAAGAAATATTATTTTCAACACAAACTTATGTTTTTTTTTTTTTAATGGATACCCCATATTATTTCTTAAGCAATCGATAGGATGAAAAAATCACAGAAAGAATGGCGTCGGTTGCATCGCGATGCGTCAATTACATCCGCATAATTTGCGAAGAGAAGTTGACGTTTGAAATACAGGAGGCGCGCTGCTAGCGCTTGAGTCTCGAACAGCGCGCCTCATATATTTCAAACGTCAACTTCTCTTCGCAATTTATGCGGATGTAATTGACGCATCGCGATGCAACCGACGCCATTCTTTCTGTGATTTTTTCATCCTATCGATTGCTTAAGAAATAATATGGGGTATCCATTAAAAAAAAAAAAAACAACATAAGTTTGTGTTGAAAATAATATTTCTTCACGTTTTCGAGTGTCTCATAGTACCTACTTTCATAAGCCCCTGCCGTACCTTCATTACCGTGAAAGTGGTTTCTCAATATCTCTTGTAGTTTCAGAGATATCTGGGGTTGGGAGACATATATATATATATATATATATATATATATATATATATATATATATATATATATATATAATAGGGTGTTTCACTAAGTGTGTTTGCCTCTGTAACTTACAAAACAATAGGTGACGGGAAATTTTAATGCGGTAGGTCAACACAAGAAATGTTACACTTTCTGTGGAGCAATGAACATAGTTTATTGTATCATTTTCCAAAGAGTTACAGCACAAAGATATAATTTTTTAAATCGAACAATAGTTTTTTCTATCGTGCATTGGATTCGTTTAAACCAGCTGCGTCCAAATCAATTTAAACTACATTTCTATCACAGTTTGGGTGTTACAACCCTTCAAAGTTCCGGGGGCGGAGGCTGCGATAGCGTAGCTGACTGGCCGAGTGGCTATCGCATGGGGCACGGCCCACTGTCTCATGACCACCAGCCAGTCAGCTACGCTGTCGTAGCCTCCGCCCCCTAAACTTTGAAGGGTTGTAGCTGCCAAACTAACAGTGATAGGAATGTAGTTTAAATTGATTTGGACGTAGCTGGTTTCAACGAATCCAATACACGATGGAAAAAAACTATTGTTCCATTTAAAAAATTATATCTTTGTGCTGTAACTCTTTCGAAAATGATACAATAAACTATATTCATAGCTCCACAGAAAGTGTAACATTTCTTGTGTTGACCTACCGCATTAAAATTTCCCGTCACCTATTGTTTTGTAAGTTACAGAGGCAAACACACTTAGTGAAACACCCTATATATATATATATCGTCGTCCAGAACACAATTAAGCGACCTACCTTCACCCCTCCCCCCTCCCCCCTCATCGAAAGCCACAAACCCGACTCCCAACATATGTTTTCTTTTTGAATTTATCAATTGTTTTAAAAAATTGATTGTATGACTTTATATAGTAAAAGAAACTATTTTGAAAATTGAAATAAAAATGTCCTCTTATAAAACAATCAATAAATTCTGGAGCCGCTTCAGCTGTTTATATTGATATCCTTTTATACACAGGTCCGCTACCGGTTTCGCGTCAATAGAGACGCATCTTCAGGTGTTGTTGTGTTAAATAACAAAACAATACTTAAAATTACAGGACCAATACCGTCGATCGCCAATGGAGTGATCTACGGGTAAGTCATTTTAACAAGTTTTAATGCTCCCTATATCCGAACGATTACTTTATTTTGTCAACTGACATAGGTGCAAACCTCCCCCCCTCAACTACGCTTGCCCTATGATTTATTTTATGACTATAAACACAAAATTGTCACGTGTCTTTTTTTTACCTTGAGGTTTTATCGAGAATACGGTAGCCAAAATCGCGCGACTACATGTCCCACATTTTAACGTCCATGTTTTTAATCCTGAAAGACAACGATCTGATTTTGGACTTGGACCCATGTATTTGGCCCTATTGAATTTTTAACCAATTGACGGATGAAAGCAACTAGAATGTTGGGACTCAGTAGCGAATTATGACGAGAAAAAAAATTGTAGGTAATACCTTGTTCAATTCATGTATCGCGTTTATTAAGTTATTGGTCCTGTAATTTTAAGTATTGTTTTGTTATTTAACACAGCAACACCTGAAGATGCGTCTCTATTCACGCGAAACCGTTAGTGGACCTGTGTATAAAAGGATCTCAATAAAAACAGCTGAAGCGGCTCCAGAATTTATTGATTGTTTTATAAGAGGACATTTTTATTTCAGTTTTCAAAATAGTTTCTTTTACTATATAAAGACATACAATCAATTTTTTAAAACAATTGATAAATTCATAAAAGAAAATGTATTTACTCAGCTGCGGATGCCCCAATTATAAAATAACTTGGTGGAGGTGTATTACCGTCTTTAGCAACTAAATGAAAGGCGTTTTGTGTGTGCCATACGCGTTTCGCTTCTTTATTTATGAAGCATCATCAGTGGCGGTTTTCTGTTTTATTCCATGTGTGTCTTCATGGAGATGTTTGTGAGGTCTTCAGTTAGAGGTGGTATTTTCGGTCTTGATGAAAACCCTTGCATCACTACTTCACTGTGTACAAAAACGAGTACACAGTGAAGTGGTGATGCAAGGGTTTTCATCAAGACCGAAAATACCACATCTAACTGAAGACCTCACAAACATCTCCATGAAGACACACATGGAATAAAACAGAAAACCGCCACTGATGATGCTTCATAAATAAAGAAGCGAAACGCGTATGGCACACACAAAACGCCTTTCATTTAGTTGCTAAAGACGGTAATACACCTCCACCAATTTCATATGCAACTAAGGACGACGGAAATTGAAAAAATGATGATAAAATAACTTGTCCCAACATATGTGTTCACGAGACGCCAGTGGTCATTAATACTGAAAAGCAGTGCCTTGTCGTGCAGCTAGCAGTGTGTCATTAGGAGACTTTTCGACACTTGGGCCTGTTAACAGACGCCTTGCTGTTGGGCATCGGCGGTGTCTGCCTGCAGAGCGGGCGTCCACACACTGCCGCCACCCCCGCCCCCACCTCCCCTCTCTCCCTCCCTCCCCTCTCTCCCCCCTCCCTCCCTCTCACCCCCTCCCCCAGCCCCCGGCTATAGCACGCCCGCGCTGCCCTGTGTAAACGCCGCAAATCCAATTCGACGCCGCTCAGCTCGGCTCGGCAGCGCTCCGCGCCGGCCGAAAATAGCGAATCGATAGTCAGCCGCCCACCAGCGCCGCCCAGGCTCTCTGCGTGGGCGGCGGGGGCGGCGTGGGCGGCGGTGGGCGGTCTACACCCAGCTACACACACTCACTCAGCTGCACTGGACTAAACTATAAGGCACGCACAGAGGCGGGGCTCAACACATTCGCCTGGCACACAATTCAAACTACACTCCTCGAAAATGACGAACGAGCACCACGAATTCGTCGACCCAGCAGAGAGAAATGTTATTGACACATTCTTGAGGATGAGTAAAAACCGTGATCACACAGACGGAGCCGTGCGTACGTGAATGAGTCAGCAACCAGAGTGTGCGCAATGTCGACGCTAACACCGTATATATAGGATGTCCAGAAAAGGACTATCAAACTACAGCTGAGCTGCATCTCAGCTCTAAATGACGGCAACTGGCAGGAGGGAATCACGCGATTCTGCTCGCTCTCGCGTCCTCTCGTTGTTACCCGTCAGTCTTCGGAAAAGGAGCGGACGAACTAAGAGGCGAGGGATCTGCGAACTAGTTCGCGTAGTTCACCTGCGGGAACGCTTTTCCGAACTAGTTCGTTCGCGAACTACACAAGACAACATCCGGCATCTCTACGAGTGTTTCTATGGGAGAACTGCAGCATGCCTTGCTGCAAAAGGAGTATATACAGGGTGTCCAGAAAAGGACTCCCTGATTTCAAAATGAAATATCTCGAAAACAAACATCGATAGAGGAATGCAGGAAACGGTATCTTTATTGTGAAAGCTGTAAGAAGTTTATACAGCAGTTTGAAACAATAGTTACAAAAGCTGCTAACAGATGGCGCTGTAATCGCCATACGTAATGCCTACTATAAATATTGATCCGAAACCCAGAGCGATCAGTTCCACAATTGAAACGTGAAAGGAGGTTAGCGTACCGAAGAAAGAGATTAAAACCATGTACTCGAACAACGCGTTTTTCTGGTGCTAGAGTACCACAGGTTAGAAGAGAGTCCTACGGCAACAACGCCAAGTTTTCAAGCACGTTTTAATGTTCCCCCTGATGCGAAAACTATTCGTACGCTCTTCGCAAAATTTCAACGAACAGGCAGCGTAACTGATAATCTAATGCGGCATGTTGGCAGCAAGCAAACCGCAGTTACGCCTGAAAATATCGCCACAGTTTCTGTAATTATTCAGCGAAATCCAATGTCATCCGTCCGTAGAATTGCACCTGACACTGGTTTGAAGCGTTCCAGCGCGCAGAAAATACTCAGAAAGAGCCTACACATGTTTCCATTCAAAATTCAAACGCACCAGACCATACTCCTACGAGCTGTGCAACAAAGGGTTGCCTTTGCTAATCAGATACTCACAATGATTGATAGTGAAGGATTTGGTGTTGGCTGCATCTGGTTTACAGATGAAGCACACTTCCACGCGTATGGATAAGTGAATAAACAGAACTGGCGATTTTGGGGTTCCGAAAAGCCATATTGGTGTGAAGCGAAACCCCTATATTCGCCTAAAGTTACTGTGTGGGCTGCAGTATGCAGCAGAGGCATTATTGGCTCTTTTTTTAATTCGAGAAACGGTCACTGGTGCACGTTACGTTGCAATTTTGGAACAATTTGTCGCCACACAGCAAGCGTTAGAGGATCGACCAGGTACTGAATGGTTTATGCAAGATGGAGCCCGATCACATCGGACCGAACAAGTGTTTCGCTTTCTTGGGGGATACCTCGGGAATCGAGTCATTGCTTTGGAATATCCCAAATTTACTGGTGCAGGCATGGATTGGCCTCCATATTCGCCGGATTTGACTCCCTGTGACTTTTTTTGTGGGGCACAATGAAAGATATGGTTTATCCGAAGCATCCCGCCACGCTGAACGAGCTTGAATCGGCGATCTCTGTAGCATATGAATCCATTTCGGTTGAGGCACTACGAAATGTGATGGCGAATTTCATTCTTCGTTTGCGCCACCTTTGTAGTGTCAATGGTGAACATTTTGAAAACATTGTTTGCAAAGACTGTTTTCATACGATTATTTCTGATGTGAGCTGTACAGCGTACAGCGCCATCTGTTAGCAGCTTTTGTAACTATTATTTCAAACTGCTGTAGAAACTTCTTACAGATTTCACAATAAACATAGCGTTTACTGCATTCCTCAATCGATCTTTGTTTTCGAGATATTTAATTTTGAAATCAGGGAGTCTTTTCCTGGACACCCTGTATCTACTCCTCTTGCAGCGATGCAAGCTGCAGTGCTCCCATAGAAACACTCGTAGAGATGCCGGATGTAGTCTTGTGTAGTTCGCGAACGAACTAGTTCGGAAAAGCGTTCCCGCAGGCGAACTACGCGAACTAGTTCGCTGATCCCTCGCCTCTTAGTTCGTCCTCTCCTTTTCCGAAGACTGACGGAGAACAGCGAGAGGACGCGAGAGCGCGCAGAATCGCGTGATTTCCTTCTGCCAGTTGCCGTAATTTCGAGCTGAGATGCAGCTCAGCTGTAGTTTGATAGTTCACTGCCACAGGAAATCTATTTTGAAAATAAAGTACTACGAGTACTATGTATGCAAACTAGTTGAATACCGTTGTATCACCCATTCGTGTAAATAACTGGTTTATTTGTCTAAGTATTTGATGTCAAATTGCCCAATAATACAGGTAATAGCACACGATTTGGCAACACTGATTAATTATATAAAAAGCTGTCAAAAAAAAAAGTCTTTTAGTAGCGGTAGCAAAAGCCAATAAGAGCGGACGAACTAGAAGGAACGGACGAACTAGAAGCAGCGGACGAACTAGAAGCAGCGGACGAACTAGGAGTAGCGGACGAACTACGAGCAGCGGACGATTATGCCAAATGTATCTCGCTTCTTAGTTCGTTCGATTCTTTTCCGAAGACCTACGGGCAATAGCGAGAGGGCGCGCAGCAGAATTAAAAATCACGTGTTTGCCTCCTGCTGATGAGAGTCATTTCGAGGTGAGCGTCTGCCTGCTAGATTACGTAGTTCAGTGCTACAAAATTTCTGTTTTTGAAGTATTCTGCACTCTGCAATATCTGACTAATAAATTCCATGATGCCAAGATATAGAGAACTCTAAACTTAAACACGAGAAATTATTCACAAACTGTTTCTTTTGGTTTGCGTGATATCGTTAGCGGCTCAAGCAGCAAGCGCATGAAGCAGCTAGGTGGGGGAACTTCTCCCTCCACCTGCATGCGCAGACCACGCCGCTCAGCCGTCACTGGGAACGGGCGAACTAAAAGAGCCGCGAACTAAAGTGACAGCTCCAGATCGAGAACTATTATGCGCAAGTCTACAGTCTTGCAGACTGGCCTATCGCGCAGTTTTCTCCTTCTGCCTCACTTGGGCCAGATCTCGTGCTGCTAGTGCTCACCGCGGAAGATGACATTTACGTTTCTTTCCTTTCAGACACGCAGCAATAAATATGTCCGATAAAGACATTTTAAGATAATAATTATTCGTCCAGTTTGCTGCTGCAAATATTTATTTACAATGTACGACAGCTATTTCGGTTTTTACAACCATTGTCAAGTACTTGGAAATAACATCGGTGAAAATATTGGACTATATTTCGTACATTTCGCATACAATTTCATTATACATTATTAACAAATCAAGCCTAAACAAAAGAATTTGATACATACTGAAATACGCCTAACAAGAGAAACACCACCAAGACAAAAAATACATTGCGACAATTTATCTGGGTCAAATATCCAACAAAATTAATCCATTATTCAAAAATAGCAATACCCAATTTGCATTTCGAACTAACAACAACTTTCGAATAAGACTTCGCTCAGGCACATCCATAACGTCTAAATATGATAATCCAGGAATATATAAATTAACCTTTAACAACTGCAGTAACTCTTACATCGGTCAGACAGGACGAAATTTTAAAGTCAAATTTAAAGAACGTATCGGAAATAGCGACAATATCTCAAAAAGACATCGCCATACAGCCGAGAAAATTGAAACCACGTTACAGATTTTACACAAAATACCAAAACGTCTCACTATGAAATTCTTGGTAGAATTTGAAGTCTATCCAGAACTTACATTAAATGAAGAAACAGACTTCAAACATAAATACTACGTAAAATTTTTTATTGACATAATAAATGATAACGACTGATTCAAAACATAAACATTAGAACCAAAGTTTTTTTTTATTTGGCTTTTATAATAATCAAAGATAACCAATAATAAAATTACGATCTATGATATATCATTATCATAGCTTATTTTCATACAGCTTCCATGTAAACATAGAGCATCTTAGCAGTAACTGTCAAAAATATGTAATTTATCAAAATAAAAATAAAATTACCAGCTTATACGTTTGGCAGTTAGATGACAGTATGCTACTGATGCAATATGGACGTCACGCCCATCTAAACGTAAGTAAAAAATTTGTTAATAATCTATAATCAAACTGTATACGAAATTTACGAAATGTAGTCCAATGTTTTCACCGATGTTATTTCCAGATACTTGACAATGCTTGT
Organism: Locusta migratoria; assembly: GCA_026315105.1. Taxonomy (NCBI): domain Eukaryota; kingdom Metazoa; phylum Arthropoda; class Insecta; order Orthoptera; family Acrididae; genus Locusta; species Locusta migratoria. The sequence continues at coordinate 101,937,847 of CM048754.1, forward strand.
AAAAACCGAAACAGCTGTCGTACATCGTAAATAAATATTTGTAGCAGGAAACTGGACGAATAATTATTATCTTAAAATGTCATTCTCTGACATTTATGTTGACCCAAACATGCTCAGTGGGGCACAGATCTGGAGATCTGGGGATCGCGCAGGTCAGGGTATTTGACGTTGGGTTTTAAGGGATTCTTGTGGACGTGCATTGTCCTGTTGGAAAAACCTAACCCCTTGCTGGTGCATCAACGGTAGAAAGATGGGATGATTAATGGTTTCACTGTACCATACACTGTTCAATGGTCCCTGAACTTTCACCACAGCAGAACGGCCAGTGTAGGACATGGCTCCTCACACCGTGATAGCGACTGTCATCTCCACATGTGCCTCCGTCATATACACAATATCTTCGCAGTCCCCTGCGCGACGCCACACACGCATGCGACCATTGTTGGCACAAAGGCAGAAGGGATTCTGATCGCTGAATACCACACGTCTGCATTCGTCCGTCCATAAGCACTTATTTTGACACTACTTGGGGCAGAGTCAATGATGTTTGCGCGTAAGTTGAAGACGCCCTATCGCCACACATGATCGTGCGTCATAGTGTGGTTCGACCGCTCGCTGTTTGTCGAGCACCGGTCGACCAGTGCTTGCCGTTTCCGGTGCGTGTCGGTATTTCTACACACATCAACGGAGGCGAACATTCGGCAACAGGTGCTTCTGTTCCTGATCTAGACATTCGTGTTGTTGAAAGTGCCACCGGAAAGTGGGCGTCTCTATGCATTTGTGAACACGTGTAATTCAATTTGGGATCACGTTATACCTAAAGTCTTTTAGTAACTTCTATAATATATATATATATATATATATATATATATATATATATATATATATATATATATATATTCTGCACTTGGAAATGTAGACAGTTATAATTAGAATTTTATTCGTGTGTTCCGTATAGGCCTATTGGTTTCTTACAAGGAAAGTACTTGGGCTCGAACAATCACATATACACCAAAATCTTATGAGAGATAATGTAAAGATCCCTTATTGCACTAGTGATACTCCCGCATCAGCAAAACTCTGCAGTCGTCCGTTAGAGGCCTCTGCGTGTGCCATGCCACATTGCACTTTGACCTGTCGGTTCGCCAGTAGGAACGTGCAGTGTGCTTCAGAAGTTGCGTTTTGTGACGTTATTTGTGTGGTGAAGCGTCAGATGGGGCGGCGATTGGTAATCAATCCTGACAATGTATTGCGATTGGTTGAGATGAAGTTACGAAGAACCCTTCTTCGTGAAGATGGTATTAGTGTAGAAGATGAATCATTCGCATGTTTTCTCGTATCTGTTATGGTACAGAAATATGAGCATAAGTTAGATACTGTTGTTACAAACTCATAATAATGTTAATAGGGATGATAATGACGAACAACTCATTGTAAAGCGGTAGTGCTACGGTAAGTGCGGGAAGAGGCGATGGAAGCAGTGGCAGTGAATACCAACCGTCTTCCGAGAAGAAGGGTAAAGTTGCAACTATCATCACGGGTTTTGATGACAATTCGCTACAGAACATGTACGTTTATTATAACATAAGTTATAGTTCAGATATCTGTATTACGTATGGCGTCTACTATTACATGTACAGTGCTATCTAGAGCATGGTTGCAGAGCTTTGCAGAAAAACGACACCCACCAGCAGATTGAGGTGTACGTAGAGATCCTGTAACCAGACGTTCATACAGATATCTTTGTTCGAGCCCATGTTGTTTCCTTGTTAGTATCTTTTACCGATTTTATATTGTTTCTTCTCCGTGCTCAACGTGTAGGTATAATGCTTTTTATTTTTGTCGGAAAACGTCGTGAACGACCTTAAAATTTTTTGTAAACATTATAGAAGTAGATTTGTAGTTTTAAAATCTGTGACAATAAGTCACATTACATTTTCTGATGGATGGTAATTTATGATACAGTCATGTAAGAACTGCATTTTGTACAAAATAAAATATAGGTGTCTCAAAGTCCATGGTAAACTCATGGGCAATAACATTTTCTTTTATCGTTAATTCCGCATTGGAAAGGAACTGGCATAATTTTATTGTGATATCTGGCTCTTATTCCAAGAGAAAGAATGTAATTTTATAGCGATTTCTCGCTTGCATTCGAAGAGAAATGGCATAATTTTAGTAATATATTTACAGTGTGCTGCAGCACATTAGCACATTATCACCAGCCGCCACTGGGTTGCAGGCTTATTTTTCGATGGCAGTACTATCGATTTGGAGACGGTGATGGTATTGTTGCCGGGAAGTAGGGTTGTGATTATTGAGAGGGCAGAATTTGCTAGGCGCGCGGATGAGATTGCAGAAGCGTGGGGACCGCAGTTGTGTGCAGTTGTCGTTCCGGCGGGATAGCCGAGGAGATGAGATTTTGAGACTTGAATGCTCAGCCAAGCTGTTTGTTTAAGATATGGAGACGAAAGGAATAGACAACGTTGGCGAAACCATGTTTTGAAGTTTTTATAAGGTAAAATTTTTCATGAACTACTTGCATTTTTCTATGCCACAACTTCGCATTGTTAGGTTGAACTGATAGTAACAATAACGGTCGGGAAAGAGCTTGCTGTTAGCTTGTGGTTTCACGATTAATCTTAGGGACCCCTTTCTGTGTTAGGAAAGGTATTTATTGTAATAGTTTAGTTTTGAAATTGTGTTTTTTTTTTTATGAAATAGGAATTTCATGGGTAGTGTTCTTCAAACATGGTATTCTTGTAACATTGTTTGCGTAAATCGAGTTAAATTTATTAACAGTAAAATCTTTATCTTCGTCTAAAAATAATTTTGTAGACAGATTAAATGTCGGAGTTATATTTTTCTCTGAAAGATTTTAAAATCCAAAAAAATGACATTGTTAGTAATTTTCACGAAGTTACATCAGTTAGAAAATGAACCATATATTTCATTTTCAATAACTAATTCGAGTTTCTCAAACAGATTACCAGTTTATCCCTCCTCACACTTTTATTAAAAGTGCCGTAGATGTTTTCTGTAGTTAGTTTTTCAGTCGTTAGTACAGCAGGAAGCAGTTTGGTGTTTCGCAAAATAAAATAATTAAAAAAAAAATCCAGGTTAGTAAGTGAAAGTAATCGAAAAATGAAAGTGAGAAAGAATCAGTTTTTGTCAAGCTTACAGTTCAGTATGATTTGCAGATTTCAGGGTAGGACAATTCATACAGTGTTCAGGTTAACAAGTGTTTGCACTGAGTCAGATTACATTGATAATTGTGTTCGTTACATTCCCTTAAAGACTGTTAGTTCAGTCAGAAACAAGTTTGTAGGGCCAGAATTATAAAGACAGTGACTTTTAGTATCAGTAATTTTCGGAGAGTTAACTTTGTTACAACATTTTCAGACAGAAACAATTAGCAGTTTGTGTCTCATTAAAATAAACGTTACACAGTCAGATAGGTTTTGCAATACCTTTACATTCACAGATTAACATAACGTTGTGCAGAGGCATTCAGGTAGAACAAGTTCAAACACGTTCAGTTACATTTCATTCAAGTAGCGTCAGTCAGATACATTTCTTAGATCATATGGTAAAACACACAACTTTCGCAGCAGACGTAAATTTTGTAAGAGAGAAGGACAAGCAACAAACTTTCAAGTTTCTATTTTTGTTGAGTTGTGATTCTGTTTCATTAAATGTTCAGCAAAAATGTAGAGTACAGCTGCTACTTTTTAGTGCTCTGAGGTGCTAAGTCTATATCGAATTAAAATGTCTGCATGTCTGACCAATACACACATATTGGCAGTTCCTGATTGGCTGTACTCGTCAGTGTTGGTGAAAGGTCTATCATACACCGAAGAGAGAGAGAAAAAACAACTTAAAAATTGCTAAAAGGATACGCATACAGAGAGGTATATAAACAAACTATGTACTTTCACTAGGGATGGGACACACTGTCTTCGACATAGCGATGGGGTGCAGATATTACCATAAGTATATTACGTGTATTATTTGTTATTAAAATCAATATTGTTTTTCCTTAAAAGTGCTTTATTATGCGCAATATAAAGGTTGCAGATGATTTGATTATACCAAACTTTGCATCTACATCTACATCTATATAGATACTCTGCAAATCACATTTAAGTGCCCGGCAGAGGATTCATTAATCACTTTCAGAACTTTTCTCTACCCTTCCATTCTCTAATAGCGCGCGGGAAGAATGAACATCTAAATCGTTCCATTTTCGATCTGATTTCTCTTATTTTATTCGGATGGTCATGTCTTCCTAAGTAGGTAGGTGCTAGCAAAATATTTTCACATTCAGAAGTAAAAGTCGGTGATTGAAACTTCGCAAACAGATAACGCCGCAATGAATAACGTCGTTCTTTTAATGATTTCCACCTCAAATAGTGCAACATTTCCGTGACGCTTCCCCCCCCCCCCCCGTAACGTGATAAAACAAAACGAGCTGCCCTTTTCTGAACCTTCTCAATGTCTTCCGTCAGTCCCACCTGGTGAGGGTCCCACAAGGGGCAACAGTACTCCAGGAGAGGACGCACAAGTGTGATGTAGGCAGTCTCTTTGGTGGAGCTGGTGCATCTTCTAAGCGTTCAGCTAATGAAACCTAATCTTTGGTTCGCCTTCCCCTCAATATTTTCTGTGTGTTCCATCCAGTCTAAGTTGTTCGTAATTGTAACTCCTAGGTATTTAGTAGAATTTACGACCTTAAGGTTTGACTGATTTATCGCGTAATTGAAGTACAGCGGATTTCTTTTAGTGGTCATGTGTATTACTTCACACTTTTCTTTATTTAGTGTCAGTTGCCAGTTTTCGCACCATTTAGAAATTTTGTCTAAATCGCTTTGCAGTTGCATTTGACCCTCTGTTGAGTTCACTAATCGATAAACGACATCATCATCCGCGAACAGTCTAAGGGAGCTATTCAGATTGTCTCCTAAATCGTTTATAAACACGAGAAAGAGTAGGGGACCTATTACGCTTCCCTGTGGAACGCCAGATATCACTTCTGTTTTACTCGATGACTTACCGTCAGTTACAACGAACTGTGTCCTTTCTGATAGGAAAGTCTCTTGATGAGACCCTTCATTTGAGCCCGGGCTCGTTATTGTAGTTCAATTAGTTTAGTCTCTGGATTTTTCCAAGTGGATAAATATTAGTTTTCTGATTATCTTTTGATATAAAATTAATATAAATGATGTCAACACATCATCTTAATCGCGCTGTTCTCCTCTTCCATTTGCTTCTCCGTGTTAGTCCATGGTGCGGTGGAGTAGCTGAGCGGTCTAAGGCGCATCGCTGTGGAGCGCGCGGTTGCACGCCGTCGGAGGTTCGAGTTCTCCCTGGGGCATGGGTGTGTGTGTGTGTGTGTGTGTGTGTGTGTGTGTGTGTGTTTGTCCTTAGGTTAGTTTACCTTAGTTTAAATTGTTTGTAAGTTACGTACTGATGACCACGCAGTTTGGTCCGATAGATTTACAAACATTTGAACATTTTCATACAATGTAAACTTTCAAGGCAGGCGTTGTCTTCAGGTAAAATTTCCGGGCTGATAGGCCGTGGTCCAGGTGTAAAACTTCCTCCCGACGTTTCGTCTCCAACTGCGGGAGACATCTTCCAGGGTCTTCCGGCTACTGCCACTGTGGTCTGAGGTGCTCTCGCATTTATAAAATGTTCAAATGTTTGTATAGTCTATGGGACTTAACTACGGGGTCATCAGTCCCTAAACTTACAAACTACTTATGAACTAGCTAATACTAAGAACGACACAAACAGCCATGCCCGAGGGGGATTCGAACCCCTGACCGTAGTGGCCGTGCAGACCGTGACTGAAGCGCCTCAGTCCCCTCGGCCACCGCGGCTGGCTCGCATTTATAGAGGGCATAGAGAGCGCCACCATAACGTCACGTGAGGCTGACTATGTCGGTATCTTTGGATGACGTCGTCATTCGCGATTGAAAGTAATCGATTCTCGTTTTGTTGGTGCAGTGTCGACATCAATATTTTATCTAACTTCAGACCTCCTTCTATCCTATTAAAATTATTCTGGTGAATTGTGGATCTCTATTGCTTTTCAATACATGCGTACATGGTACTGAGATGTCTTAGCTAAAACGCTCGTCTCGTTTAATTTTATTTCATGATTTCCTTTTTCAAAAAGATAAAATATGGATGTCGATAATGCACCATCAAAACGACAATCGATTATTTTTAATCGAGAATGACGACGTCATCCAGAGACAGCTACAAAGTCAGCATCACGTGACGTATGGTGGTGCCCTCTATAAATGCGAGAGCTCCTTAGACCACAATGACAGTAGCCGGCAAGACCCCGGAAGATGTCTTCCGCAGTTGGAGACGAAACGTCGGGGGAAGTTTTACATATGGACCACGGCCCATCAGCCCGGAAATTTTACCTGAAGGTGTGTACATTTTGCTAGTCTGTAACTCTAATAGTGTCAGCGTAGTATCTAAAAATAAAGGCAATGTCGTTTTTCGGCGGGGAAAATGGCAGCTGGACATCAAGTCATGTCCGCTAGCATGCTTTCCATGTTCTCCTACGCCGGCAGATGTGAAGCTGAGCGACTCTCACCTCCTTGCAGCGGATGATTGCCTGATCACTCGTCGTAACTTTCGACGCTCTCTGCTAAACTAGCTAGCGTGTTTTGCGCCCCAAATGGGGGTTGAATGTACTTTGTTGTAACAGCACAGCATCCATCTCAATTCTCAGAATTAATGGAGCTTCGACAGCTAACCGTGATCGTCACTGAAGTGTCACAGCAGTCGAGACTCGATGCGGCCAGTAGAGAGCAAGATCACGCCCTTGTGGCGGAACTGGCTTGAAAGCCGGCAGCCATTTCTTTATTTTATTTCATAATTTCATTTAGTTGTATGGAATAGTAGAAGTGGCGTGACCAAGAGCTGGTACCGAAAGTACGGTCCCGTGGGAAATGGGAAAACTCCGTCCCTTTCTCTAAGAGTGATCTGATTGGCTCTTGCTATATCTTTACGCACCAAAACCTCCCAGCTATTTTATTAATTACTAGCTGAAAACCCGGTGATGCCCGGGTATTTATTTATGTATTCTTGCCATTTTTCAGGTATATATTCATTTGCATAAGGGCTGTATGTCTGTAAAATCTCTTGGCAATGCAGTTAGTAGTAAAGAAGTAATAGATTATAACTTGGTGCGGGAAGGGGCGGTTTTCCATGAACGTTACTGTTTATGTGGGCATATCTCATGAACGACGTGGCGTACTGTGACACAATGTAGAAGGTACACTCAACTATATAAGTGTGTACTGTCTGTAAAATTTAGTGCGGTTACTATTTGTAGTGTAGAAATTATTAATTGTAACGTCATACCGAAAGCCGTAGTTTTAGTCCATAAACAGCGGAAAAGTAGTAAGCGATAAACTTTTTTTTCTGTGCTTTTGGTATGGTTGTCAGCGAGAAAAAGTTTAATAAAGGTTTGAAGTTATGTTTAAAGTTTGTTGCAAGTCGCTAAGTACTCGCTAAGTACTCTCAGCGTATTTTTAAAGTCTCGCTGGATTATGTGGCAGTTTCTTGCGATTTCTATTGTTTATGACGTCATATCTTCTGAACCATGTGTCGTATGTGATTCTTATCCCTGTAGAAATTATTACCTCACGATAAGGAATGTGTGTAAGAAAATTTGGTTTAAATCGGTCCAGTGTTTTAGGTGAAAATGAGCATCATTGTCGCTAAATCCAGCAGTTTTTCGCGCATCTCATTGTTTAGATTTTAGATTTGTATGCAACACGTACAAATATACGGACACACTGCTTTATATATTAGATTTAATAACTAAAAATCAGTTATCAATTCTACTGGCATTATGTGTGTTAATTAATTGTTTGTGATTACCCTATTGTTTTATAGATTTATTAGATTAAATATTTTAGGTAAAGAGTGAGTGTGGCGTTCTAGAAGTTCCGGTTGTCGCCAAACCTCTAGCCGCTAGCGTGGAGTCCAGCTCCACTGCTAGTCAGTTCACTGCGAGCCCCGACACGGCGAACATCTAGCGCCACTTGCAATAACCAGTCTTGTGTTAACCGGTCCATAATGGGGCAAAAAATATTTTTAAAGTGCGTGCAGATAGGTAATGTACCGACTAAAATACATTAAATTCGAAATTCCTATACAAACTAACTTTGCAAAGTGAAATCTAGTAAAATATCTGGCAGTGGATCAGCACAAGTTTACAAAACCAGGATCCCGTGGTTTTAACTGCCAGACTTTTTTACGAAAAAATGTACACAGAAGAAAAGGCTACACAAATCCGTTAAACTGAATTCTTTTATTTTAGAATATTTATTTAAAACGTGACAGGGTTTTACGTACACATTTTTTTGTAAATATTTTTCAAGATGCTGATATTGCCACTATAAGATTCATCTGTAATAAAGTGGTTAGCTAACCATTCTCTTATTAATGCAGCCTGCTTTTCATAATTATCGCTGCTGGCATACAACGTTACCTCAATTAGTCCAGCAGTATTTACATTTCTTCATGTTCCTGGCTAATAAACTGCACTGCCTACATTCTCTTGGTTAACCAATTGTGGCTTTCGGAACACGATGCAGGTACTATAGAGACGAATATGAATCCCCATGTGCCGAGAAACCTAATGTAATTTTTAATTTCAGTTCTGGTGACGAGCGGTTCACGCATAAGAGTACCTTCAAGAAAAAAAAAATTAAACTGCTGTGGAGACATGCTAATATCATTGAACTAATTTCTATGGTCTTCAACCACAGTCTCTTTCAGCAAGGACGCTGACCAGCCGAGCTGACGTCTTTTTGTAATCCTTTCACCAACCGACACACTTTTCTTAGTCTTTTTAGGTTTATGCCCATGAAGCGACTCCAGACAGAGAAGGAATGGCTCCACAGCAGCTCTTACAGCTGCCAAAACTTATTTTACGGCTACTACGGCACTCACAAAACAACGAAACTCAAGCGCACAGCTTTGGTGGTTATATAGGAACCGAATTCCAAAGCGGGGCTTTTAAATTTGGTTTATCGGAACCAGAACCGAAATCGGGACTGAATGCGGAAGAAAGCTATGTTAAACTGTTAAGGGTACGTTTATAAGGTTGGCTTGAACACCACGGTGCTTTACTAGGCATGGTCCTGTTTGGAGGTGGTATGCCGTTGCCTTCCTCCGACCTTCGAACTGACTTACCCAGCCAGATATAGGGGACCTACAGTTTAAACTGGGTTCCGAACCACATTAGCAACACTGCCAGAGGGGAAAGAAGTGGATAGTGACAGATAAAAATCCTACGATCTTTGGATTTATAGTCTGGCTGTGCTAGCGAGCCACACAAGGGTATGTTGAATTAAATAAAATTACATGCGTTATTCATGAGTTACATAGTAATTATTAGTTCAAAAAGTAATACCGGTATGTTTATATTGTATACGTGGGGGTTGAAAATAAAAACAAAAGTCTTAAACACTAACAATAAATCAACCCAAATGAAGTAATTCTAAAAGATCTAAACTATATTTTATAAACAAAAGCTTCACAGCTTTTTCTTCCAGTCTACTCCTCAATGGGTCATAGATTGCGCCACTAAAAAGTTGTTCGCTGGCTACTGAGCTTGGTGGAGACGAGAAATATTGGCGGACTATCGAGTACAGGGGTTGAAATGTTGTATTCACTTTCCACCATAACAAAGGATCGCCACTGACTGGAATACGTTTTTCTCTATTGTAATCATTAAGTAAATTCTACAATAGGACAAAAAAACTGTCTGATACGATTAGACACGTGTACCAAATGCACACCAGGACGCTGTAGTCAGTATATTGAGTAAAGTGAGAGCAGTGACATTTGAACTCGAAACGTCGCCACTCACGTACTGTGTCTACGCACACACTTGGACCCAGAAGTTTCACATGTGCAGCAGCAAAGAAAGAGTGCAGAATTTCTGGCCGGCCCTGCTGGAAACCAGTGCATTCTGAGTGACAAATAATGGATTTCCAGCGTTAGTGCTAGGTGTCATTACTGATGAAACAATACTGTGAAAATTTAATTCAGACTGTCTTGACAAAGAGAGAGAGGAAAAAAAAGCGTTTGTACACGCTGACTGCAGCCACTGCTGCAACTATACATTAACTGCCGATATAACTTCCGTTTAAAATTTATCGATACCGAAATCGGAGGAGCAAGGTGAATTGGAAGTTCCGATATTTCGGAATCGCAATCTGTACCATCCCTACAACAGACATACACGAAACAAATTGCTGCATTTACTGCATCCCCTGTCGCAACCTGGTGTTGTCACGTAGACTGACCTTGACGCAGTGTTTCTCCAGTGTTGTCGCTCGGCCGTAGCCCCTCCCCTCCCCTCCACGCCTCCCCTGTCGCTCCGCCTCTACGCGCCTTCCTCCGTGACGGCAACTATAGGCTGGGGAATTACGTATCTGCCGGCACGAGCCACGGGCGGGCTACCTCAAACAATCCCGCTCCCATCTGCATCTTGCCTGCCGTGTGTGTTCGCGTGCGTGCGGTCGTAATTAAAAAGACCAGCGCTGGCTGTCGTCTATTTTTCGGTGTCCAACATTTTAATTATGGGACGAGTGAATGAACGCCGAGTGCCAGAATCCGCGCTCTGCCATTCAGTCCCCCCCTCCCCTCCTACCCTCACCGAACTACCCCCTCCCCCCTCCCAACCCTCCATCCAGCGCTGGAAATTGCATCGGAATTCATTTTCACTGAATCATAATACCAGTCTTCGCCAGTGTGCTTGCACAGGTCTTCCATCTTGTTTCCGTGTGTGCTGTTTGTGTTTGTGTGTGTGTGTGTGTGTGTGTGTGGTAGAGGTTTGAGGGGGGGGGGAGGGAAGAACACAATAAATGAGTCACTGAGGTACGGCCCAAAACAATTTTTCACTCCCTGCTCGGACAAAATAATCCCGAAGAGCTGAGTAAACAGCCGGTATTTCACCCACACTTCCAATACACCGCCTTTGTTTATTTTTATATACTCTGATGCCTTAAGTTTTGTTTTTCTTTCGTGTCCAATGAATGTATGTATGTATTATGTACAATGTATGTCACATGCCTTACATATACCATGACTTATATCTTAAGCACGCCGCGGTGGAGTAGCCGAGTGGTCTAAGATGCCTGGCTGCAGAGCGCGCGGTTGCTTGCCGTGGATGTTCGAGTCCTCCCTGGAGCATGGGTGTGTCTGTGTTGTCCTTAGGTTAGTTTACCTAGGTTTAAGTAGTTTGTAAGCTACAGACTGATGACTACTCAGTTTGATCCAATAGATTTACAGACATTTGAACATTTTTATCTTAAGCACCATATACCTGTCTGAGGTTCTATTTACTTTTATTACTATGATGTTTTTGCTTTTTATGTATCTTTTTATGTACCCTGTTGTCTTTCTATGTTTTATGTACCAGTATGTTTTTATTAATTTTTTTACATATTTCCTTATGATGTTTTATGCTTCTTGTATATTTCCTTTAATGCACTGTGATGTCTGTACTTATTATGTTTTATATACTATGATGTTTTGATGCACTATGGTCTATGTAATTCCAAAGGTACTACGATATTTTATGCATTTTACTTTCTCTTTATATACTCGTCTGATACTTTATGCACTTATATGTACTATGACATTTTATGTATTTTTTATGTACCCTGATGTTTTTACATAATAGGTTTTAGGTACCATGATGTTGTTACATACTATGTTTTATGTATTTCATACTGTACTGTGATGTTTTATGTATTTTCAATGAGAAGTAATGAATATGTAAAATATGTTAGAAATTTTAAACAGACAAATGATTATGTAAATTTTTTGTTTATGATTTTGTATTATTTTTGTTAAGTCTTAACAAAGCTGCAATAGTATCAATAAATTAGAGGGCAACTGGTCCACCTCCATGTGGTGGGACACGGGCTACGCCATACATAGCTGACTGTGGATAAGCTAGTACGGTGGCTAAGAGGCCAGACCCAAAAAGAGTACCAGGACCTGTCTTTTATAGGGGGCAGGTCAAGTAAAAGTGTAGCAGCAGTTAAAAAGAAACCACCTAACGAATAGGTACAACTCACCATTCTGGCAATTTTACTTCCCACTAGGGATACTGCCAGTGCTTCACAATTGCTAATTTTTATGAGAAGTGTATATCGACTGTACTCGCCTCTTCCTGCCCTGCTTTTCCTTCACTTTCCTTTATCTCTCTCCCCGTCCCTCTCCTTTTTGTCTCTTCTCCTCCTCCCTCGTCCCCCTACTTCTGTCCATCACCTACATCCGCCCTCTGTACATCTCTCATCCAACAATCCCTCTATCTGCTCCTCTCCTTCGTCCCCACGTCTATATCCCGGTAACTATAGTGAATGACGACTTCAAAGAAGTACCAGCAGTTGAAGTGGGAGTCAAGCAGGACGTAGTCTTGTACCCCGTCTCACAAGGAAAGTACTTGGGCTCGAATAAACACATATACCCCAAAATCGTACGATAGATAATGTAAAGATCCCTTATTGCACTAGTGATACTCCCGCATCTGCAAAACTCTGCAGTCGTCCGTTAGAGACCTCTGCCTGTGCCATGCCGCATGCACTTTGACCTGTTGGTTCGCCAGTAGGGACGGTGCAATGTGCCTCCCAAGTTGCGTTTTCTGCCGTTATTTGTGTGGTGAAGCGTCAGATAGGGCGGCGATTGCTAATCAATCCTGACAATGTATTGCGATTAGTTGAGATGAAGTTACGAAGAACCCTTTTTCGTGAAGATGGTGTTAGTGTAGAAGATGAATCAGTCGTATGCTTTCACGTATCTGTTATGGTACAGAAATATGAGCATAAGTTAGATACTGTTGTTACAAACTCATAATAATGATAATAGGGATGATAATGTCGAACAACTCATTGCAAGCGGTAGTGCTACTGTAAGTGCGGGAAGAGGCGATAGAAGCAGTGGCAGTGAATACCAACAGTCTTTCGGGAAGAAGGTTAAAGTTGCAACTATCATCACGACTTTTCATGACAATACGCTAGAGAACATGTACGATGATTATTGCGTAAGTTATAGTTAAGATATCTGCATTACGTATGGCGTCTACAATTACATCTACAGTGCTATCTAGAGCATGGTTGCAGAGTTTTACAGAAAAACGACACCCACCGGCACACAGAGGTGTACGTAGAGATCCTGCAAGCAAACGTACATACAGATATGTCTGTTCGAGCCCATGTACTTTCCTTGACAGTTCAGGTAGCAACAAGTGAATCAACTAGGAATTCTAAGCAGTCTACCGTTTTCAAGAGTTCTTTGCAAATCGACTCTTATTAAATTGTGAATGAACAAATCTGAGGTATTAAATATAAGGAGAGGCGTTGAATTAAAATTTGTTCTGTGGCCGTTATTCGAACCCGGGACCTCCTACTTACTAGGTAGGCGCTTTAGACCACTCAGCTAACACAGCATTGCAGCTATGGAGCAGTGTACGGGACAAGGAAAAGTTTAATGTAATGTAATAAATCGAACACGTGGTTAGTGGACTTGGGCGGTTGAACAGGGAAGTGTTACGATGGCGTAAGCCGGCAGTGTCACGAAGCAGCGTGGGTCGGGCGCTCAGCAAAATTAAGTAGCTCAAAGCAAAGATGAAGTGTCGCAACTGATGGTTGTGTGGTCACTGCAACCAAAACCCATAACAAAGAAGAATTAAAAGAAGAAAACATCTCAGAGGGGTACTATGGGATTGAATATATTTGTATAAAAAGCCATGATAAATTAAATATTGTGTAACTATATTTCGACGGCGGCCAGTAAATTTGAACAGCGAGACGCCACGCTTAATGGCTATCTGAGCAAAGAGCTTCAGTCTCAACCGATATTTATTATTGTTAAATATATATGTGTTTGTTAGATGTAAACAACATTTGAAGGGAGGCCGTGAATGCATTTAATTCTGTGATATTTAGATATATAATATTTTGGAAGGGAAATTGTATTTTAAAGATGAAGCGTTAGGATGCGCGGAAGGATACAATTTTGGGAGCAGGAAGAGCATGCTTTCGAACGCTTGGGAAGGGACTCGTAACTTGGACGTGGTGGTGAGAGGTTGTGACGCTGGGCGGTCTGAAGCCGCGTTACGAACTTGTGATTTGAAGAGGTAGGCATGTGTGGACTTGGAAAATTTACGGGACTGTGACTGCAGAACTTCGTCTCTGCTTGAAAAGTGGTAAACTATGCACGATAGTGGGGCTATGGACCTGTGATAATTCAGTTATCGTGTACTCGTGTGATTACAAACTGTGTTTTATAACAACTACTTTTATCGCGGATTAGCTTGGAACTGCAAACTTGGATGGACTACTCTAAATTACGAGTGATAATTCGGTAGTTTTACTCTCGAGTGCTTGTGATACTTATTACGTCTCTCATGAACAATGGTTGTGGAAACATTTAGTTATTTACCGAAGTATAAAGTAGGGGCACCTCCGCGTTTCATGTCTAATAAGAGTAATACACTCCATTTATAAAGAATTACTTCGTGAATGAATCAATTTTTTATCTTAAAATCTATTTTGTTGGTCATTCAGAGGTATAATTTAGGTTTGTTAAATATATTTTCACATCATCAAAATGTTCAAATGTTTGTAGAGCTTATGGGACTTAACTACAGGGTCATCAGTCCCTAAACTTACAAACTACTTATGAACTACTTAAGAACTAGGATGGCACAAATATCGATGCCCGAGGGGGGATTCGAACCCCCGACCGTAGTGGCCGTGCAGACAGTGACTGGAGCGTCTCAGTCCCCTCGGCCACCGCGGCCGGCTTCACATCATCATATGCAGATTGATAGACTGGCTAAACTACAGATTATTTATCGATCTCGTTTAAACAGATTGGGTACCTGTTTAGGGCATAGAAGCTGACATACATAACTCACCCCTATGAACAGAGACAACGAGCCATAAACTTTTACTACCCTGAGTTATGTATTGCCCAAGTCTTATTGGTGAGAACCGATAGGAAGGTCGGGCTGTTTGTCTGTCATCATCAAAATGTTCCAATGTTGTAAATCTAGCCGGCCCCGGTGGCCGAGGGGACTGCGGCGCGCCAGTGATGGTTTGCGCGGCCACTACGGTCGGGGGTTCGAATCTCCCCTCGCGCATGGATATTTGTGCCGTCCTAGTTTGTAAGTAGTTCATAAGTAGTTTGTATCTTTAGGGACTGATGACCCCATAGTTAAGTCCCATGAGCTATACAAACATTTGAACATTTTTTTTGTAAATCTATGGGACTTAACTAACAGAGGTTATCAGACCCTCAACGTATGAAATACTTAAACTAACTTAATCTAAGCACAAAACACTAACACACACACACACACACACACACACACACACACACACGCGCGCCAGAGAGAGAACTCAAACCTCCGACGGGAAGCAAGTGCGCGCTCCACAGCAAAGCGCCTTACAACGCTCGGCCACTCCACTGCAGCCAGTCGTCATTGCCGGGAGTTGTCGGTAGAAGGTGCAGAGCTCCATTTAGTGGTGAGGATTTGAGAGAGAGAGCTGGAACTAGTGTGAGTAGCGAGGTGAGCAAGCCACTAGGTGGAAGAGAGGTTAGGCTGGACGGAGCGGCGCTCGTGCTGCCGCCTGGCGGCCCGGCGGCCAACTGCGCTGCATCCATTACTGGCTGGCTGCGCTGCTGATTGCTGATTGGTCGGCCGCGGCCGGACAGCCTAATGGAGTCGCCACCACCTCATTACACACACACACACACACGCACACACACACACACACGACTCCCTAAAAAGTTCACCTCGTCAGCCCCAACTAACTGAAGCGAGACGGTCGCTGTACCTATAGAAATATTCTAACAACGCAAACTGCCCTTGGCAATCCCGTATCAGATATAGGAGATGCCATGAACAGCCCATGAAAACTGAACTGAAATCAGGAAAAAAACTGATTATAATCTGCTCGGGTTTGCTGCCGGATAGTGAAGTCAACTAGACACGATGTTTCAGTGGCACAATTGCCCGCCATCCTCAGGTGTGCGAGCTGGTACACAATCTCTCCGGAACTGAGTTCCCAGTGCGGTAGGCGACTCCTCTGTACCAGGTAATCAAAAAGTCAGTATAAATTTGAAAACTTAATAAGTCACGGAATAATGTACATACAGAGGTAAAAATGACACATGCTTGGAATGACACAGGGTTTTATTAGAAAAAAATTAAAAAGAAAAAAGGTATTGCTAGACGCGTGAAAGATCTCTTGCGCGCGTCGTTTGGTGATGATCGTGTGCTCAGCCGCCACTTTCGTCATGCTTGTCCTCCCAGGTCCCCAGACCTCAGTCCGTGCGATTATTGGCTTTGGGGTTACCTGAAGTCGCAAGTGTATCGTGATCGACCGACATCTCTAGGGATGCTGAAAGACAACGTCCGACGCCAATAACTCTGGACATGCTTTACAGTGCTGTTCACAACATTATTCCTCGACTACAGCTATTGTTGAGGAATGATGGTGAACATATTGAGCATTTCCTGTAAAGAACATCATCTTTCCTTTGTCTTAATTTGATATGCTAATTATTGCTTTTCTGATCAGATGAAACGCCTTCTCTAGGACAGTTTTTGACATTTTTCTTATTCTCATAAAACCCCATGTCATTCCAAGCATATGTGTCAATTTTTACCTCTCTATCTACATCATTCTGTGATTTGTTAAGTTTTCAAATTTATACAGATTTTTTTATCACCCGATACATCGCGAAAAATCCACAGCGCATGCGCAAGAAGTATCCGTGGCTGCCCTGTAGCATAGAAGACATACAGAGCTCCGGTGTTAGAAACCGGCGAATTCGATAATCGATACTGGAAAAGTATTATGCAAATGACTGAGGCACTAACCGTCGTTTTTTAACATCTGTTTTAACGTAGAAGATAGCCCTTGTCTCTGTTAATAATACGCCGCGGTGGAGTGACCTAGCGGTCTGAGGCGCCTCGCTGGGCAGCGCGTGGTTGCTCGCCGTCGGAGGTTCGAGTCCTCCTGGGGCATGGGTGGGTGTTTGTCCTTAGGTTAGTTTACCTTAGTTTAAGTAGTTTGTAAGCTACGGAATGATGACCATGCAGTTTGGTCCGATAGATTTACAAACATTTGAACAAGATTCTAGGATAATCGAATCTCTGCGGATTCCTTCAAGACACAGTACCAGTAGCGAGACGCCAAACCAACCATGAGAGTTTCATTATATTACATTCTTTGTCCCTCATCGAGACAGTGCTTAGCAAGCGCCGACTTCGGCTGAGCAAACGTGTGTGACATTGATGTACAACAAATCTGTTCTGAACGCTTTATATCGTCTGACCAATATAAGTTTTTCCACAAAAATGTTCAAATGTCTGTAAATCTATCGGACCAAACTGCGGTGGTCATCATTCCGTAGCTTACAAACTACTTAAACCTAGGTAAACTAACCTACGGACAAACACACACACCCATGCCCCAGGGAGGACTCGAACCTCCACGGCGAGTAACCGCGTGCTACGCAGCGAGGTGCTTTAGACCGCTCGGCTACTCCACCGTGGCAAGTTTTTCCACATTCACAAGGAATCTTATACACCCCAGACTTCCTCAGACCCAAATTATCCCTGACAGATCCATTGAATGGCAATACATAGTACGAATTTACTTTCGGTTTTACTAGTCTCCTATCAATTCCAACTTCGAAGGCATCTAGGACTGCCGGAAAGTACTAATGAACCGGCTGACTCAGAAAACAGCCTCTGAAGATTCTTTGCGGACATTCACACATGGCCTCCAACTACCCCCCCCCCCCCCCCCCCCCCCCGTGCTGGTGGCAGTGTACCATGCGTAGTGCACAGTCGCTTACCTCCAAGCTCCCCCAGTCAAGACCCATGTGATGAAACGCCCTCCATCCATCCAGGGGCGAAATCCTACCTTTCCACTCCCTTCAACCCCAGTATCTACCTGCCTGTTAACTGCCAACACCCAGTTTATCCACATCCCAATGCACATATGACTCCATCTGCCTGCACACTCACGTGCCCACCCCCAAACCCATCCACATCCAATTCACCCACATCCCATCCACTCACATCACATCGACCCACATCCCATCCACACCCTGACTTAACACTCCCAGCCAATATGTCCCTTCTATCACTCCAGCCAATCCACGATCTACCCTACCCAGCTGATTCTCCCATCTGCCCCTCTGATCTGATCCCCAATGTTCCCCTCATACCCCTCCAATACCCCCAGCTGCCCCATACCCCCATCTGCCCCTCTTCCCCAAGTTGCCCCAACATCCCATCCACCAATATATTATCTGCATCCTGGCCTACATACTCCCATCCAATTCATACTCTACCCTACTCAACTGATGCTCCCATACACCTCCTCCAATGTGCCCCTTACCCACCCATGATCCCCTCAGCTGTCTCGTTATCCCCATCTGCCCCAATCTCCCCATCCATCCCTCACATCTCATCCAATGAACACCCTTCCCCAATCACCTCCCCACCAACACATGAACATCCCACACCGCACCACCCCCATCCTGACCCCATCGCCTCCCTGCCAACCCTCCATCCGCCCCCATCCCACCACTGCTGGTTGTGCTCCTCGCTGGCACCTCAGCCTGGTCCAGACCCGCTACACGGCACGCCTCCGCCCAGCTTCCCCGTTTAAAGCGGCGGACGCGGCTCCGGCCATCACTTATGCATCGGCCGGCTGCCAACTGCTCCCCAGGGCTGCCACCTGTTGAGCACCACATTTCCCAGCCTCTATCGCGTGCCAAACGGCCGCCTCCTCTGGCTGCCGATCCTCCCCGCTAGCTCCGGCACTGCGCAGCCTGCTGAAGGCAGACGGACCACCTGGTCCTCTTCACCTGATGGCGGTTTCTGTCTGGGTGCCTGCTGACTGAGTCCTCGTCCAGCCACTTTGCTCTCGTGCTTCCTACTGTACGGCACACGTCACATAACTTCACGCCACACCTCCTTTGGCCCAGTTATGTGCAGTACCTCTGCGTAACACTAAATCGACTGGTCGTTTGTACATCTACATGAATACTCTGCAAATCACATTCAAGTGCCTGGCAAAAGGTTCCTTAACCACTTTCATAACTTTCCTCTACCCTTCCATTCTCTAAAGGCGCGCGGTAAAAAAGAACACCAAAATTGTTCCATTTTCGATCTGATTTCTCTTATTTTATTGGGATGGTCATGTCTCCCTAAGTAGGTGGGTGCTAGCAAAATATTTTCACATTCACAACTAAAAGTCGGCGATTGAAACCTCGCGAACAGATCACGCCGCAGTGTATAACGTCTTTCTTTTAATGATTTCCACCCCAATTCGTGCAACATTTCTGTTACGCTCCCACCTTCCCGTAACGTGATAAAACAAAACGAGCTGCTCTTCTCTGATCCTTCTCAATGTCTTCCGTCAGTCGCACATGGTGAGGGTCCCATAATGGGCAACAGTACTCCAGGAGAGGACGCACAAGTGTGATGTATGCAGTCTCTTTGGTGGAGCTGGTGCATCTTCGAAGCGTTCTGCCAATGAAACGTAACCTTTGGTTCGCCTTCCCCACAATATTTTCTGTGTGTTCACTCGTAATTGTAGCTCCTAGGTATTTAGTAGAATTTACGACCTTAAGGTTTGACTGATTTATCGCGTAATTGAAGTTCAGCGGATTTCTTTTAGTGGTCATGTGTATTACTTCACACTTTTTTTTATTTAGTGTCAATTGCCAAATTTCGCACCATGTAGAAATTTTGTCTAACTCGCTTTGCAGTTGCTTTTGATCCTCTGTTGACTTCACTAACCGATAAACGACACCATAATCCGCGAACAGTCTAAGGGAGCTATTCAGATTGTCTCGTAAGTCCTTTATAAACACGAGGAAGTGTAGGGGACCTATAACGCTTCCCTGGGGAACGCCAGATATCACTTCTGTTTTACCTCGATGACTTACCGTCAATTACAACGAACTGTGTCCTTTCTGATAGGAAATCGTGAATCCAATCGCACAATTGGGGAGATATTTCATAATTTCATTAGAAGCCGCTAATGGGGTACAGTACAAAAGCTTTCCGAAAATCTAGAAATATGGACTCGATTTGAGATCTCTTGTCGATGGTACTTATCACTCCATGTGAATAAAGAGCAATCTGTGTTTCGCAAGAGCGATACTTCCTGAATCCGTGTTGTCTATTGGGTAATACGTCGTTCTCTTCGAGGTAGTTCATAATGTTCGAACAAAGTATATGTTCCAAAACCCTAAGTCCCCTGCAAGAATTTTTTGCCATGCAGTGTGTTGCTAATTAAGAATTTTCGGGACGAAAGTACCTCTACCTCTTCTTTCAGAAACTTTTGCGGTATCCATATTGGACGATTATGGTGGTCAAAGCACTCTGTCACTATGCAGAAAGTCCTTCAAGACAATTGAGGACAATGGTGACCTGGTAACACAACGCACTGTCATCTGCAAAAATAAACGTTTATTATTCACAGGTGATTGTAAAATATTTTTGTTTGCTGATGATACCAGCTTGGTAGTGAAGGATTTATTTATTATTATTTTTATTTATTTATTTGTTTTTTCTGTTCCATAGGACCCACTTCAGGAGTAAGACTCCATGGTCATGGAACAAGTCAATACATTAATTGTTACACAATAATGGTAATAGAAAAATTTTAAGTAGTCCTTTGCACACGACAATCTTAAGACAAGTGAAAAGAATCAATAAAGAAAAAATAAATTAGCTTAATTGTTTAACTTTTCTATGAGTTCCTCGACAGAGTAAAAGGAGTGAGCCACGAGGTAACTCTTCAATTTAGATTTGAAAGCGTGTGGATTAGTGCTAAGATTCTTTAGGTCTTGTGGCAGCTTATTGAAAATGGATGCCGCAGAATACTGCACCCCTTTCTGCACAAGTGTTAAGGTGGTGTGGTGCAAATGTAGATTAGACATCTGTCTAGTATTCACCGAGTGAAAGCTACTAACTCGTGGGAATAAGCTGATATTATTAACAACAAACGACATTAAAGAAAAAACGTATTGTGACGCCAGAGTCAAAATTCCCAGACTACTGAAAAGGGGTCGACATGACGTTCGCGAACTTACACCAGATATTGCTCGAACCGCCCGTTTTTGAGCCAGAAATATCCTTTTTGCATCAGGCGAGTTACCCCAAAAAACAATGCCGTACGTCATAAGTGAGTGAAAGTAAGCGAAATAGACTACTTTTCGTGTTGAAAAATCACTTATCTCAGATATTGTTCTAATGGTAAATATAGCAGAATTTAGTTTTGGAACAAGATCCTGAACATGGGCTTTCCATGACAGCTTACTGTCTATATGAACACCTAGAAATTTGAACTGTTCAGTCTCACTTATCACATGCCCATTATGTGTAATCATAATGTCAGATTTCGTCAAATTATGTGTTAGAAATTGTAAAAACTGAGTTTTACTGTGATTTAACATCAACTTGTTTTCTACTAGCCATGAACTTATCTCTTGAACTGCATTATTTGATACTGTGTCAATATTACGAGCAACATCCTTCACTACCAAGCTGGTATCATCAGCAAACAAAAATATTTTACAATCACCTGTTATACTCGAAGGCATATCATTTATATAAATAAGAGACAGCAATGGTCCCAAAACAGACCCCTGGGGCACCCCATACTTAATTGTGCCCCATTGGGATTGCACGTCATAGCCATTTTCTACACTAACGTTGTTCGTAACGTTGACACAGTATCAAATAACGCAGTTCAACAGAAAAGTTCATGCCTTGTAGAAAATAAGTTGATATAAATTAATAAAATGCAGCAACCAGTTGCTTGTGATTATTTATTTTTGACGACTGGTTTCGGGCGCTTGAGTGCCCTTCTTCTGGTCTCTATACAGACAAACAAGTGCATTGGTATACAGTAAAGGCTATAAAACGTACAAAAGTCGGTTACAGAAATTTGAAGCAGTTTGGAGCCAAATCGATTGTAATAAAAGATATGTTCATATAATGGGATAAATTAACACTTACATTTTAGTATTGTTGGTTAATGTATTTAGATGCTATTAAGAGAATCAACACTAAGTGCAGATATTATGCAATGAATAACAAACAGCAGCTAACAAAGTATCTATGGATGAGCCTCATACTGAAAGAGAAAAAGGGCTACGGGAAAAACAGTAATAGTCGATCTGTTGAAAAGAAAAGCGCGAAGAGGGGAGCAGGTGACTGATAAAACAGATTAATATTTAGTAGTGTAAGAAGTACAATGATAAGTGGCACCATAGGCGGAATATTTCGGAACTAGCAGCTTACATAGTAGTAGGATGCTTAGAATGCCACTGTCAGGGCATCTGTCAATATGAACAAATTGGCATTGTGTCTGTGGCTTCAAATATTAATGGGGATCGATTGAGAAGTGTTTCTGATACAACAATTAGTTAAAGATGTGCTTTTGTCAGCCGGGTTGAGCATTCTGCGCATGCGCGAAGCACTTCCATACGCGTGAGAATAGGATCCATCCTACTCCGTCTACTAGCGATCGTATGCGCGCATCTTGTGCAAGTGGATGCATCTACACTGTACGTGACCGGTGCATCATGGGTAATCTCGTAAGCTCTCACTTCCCGTGTACAAAGGGCTTAAGAGGCCGCGCTACGACTCGTATACCTGCTCTCTCCGCGACCTACATCGTTTCTAATGCGATACAAATACTCTGAATATGCATATAAAATGATGTGATTAAAGAACGAAACGAAGAATGATAGTTTATATATATATATATATATATATATATATATATATATATATATATATATATATATATATATATAGTTTTTATTTACTTTTTTCACGGCTAGCATTATCCGGGGTCCACTGAAACAGTTAAGACACAGGACGCGCCTCCATCGCAAGGAGACGAATCGAAGATTATATAGATGGATGAAAATACCAGCAGCTGTATTCAAAACCTTTATTAAATTCTGTGCGACCGGTTTCGGTGTTACATTACACCATCTTCAGGCTCTCGTTGTGTGATTATTATTAAAAGCACATTGGGATTGGGTAGCCATTAAAACCAGTAGCCGTATATTTCTTGCTTTGTTCATGCTACACTTTCAACAACGACTGTTGAACTCAGTGAGAGTGTAGCATGAACAAAGCAAGAAATATACGGCTGTATAATCGTATCAGCTGCGTTCCAAATCCATCCACTATGGAGAGAATTAAACTTAATGAACTGAAGAGGTGGAATGCGTAGTTTTGTGTCCCAGCCTCGTCGCCGCTTTTGTGTCTCGTTTTCGTCGTTGGTGTCGGTGGCCGAGTAGACAGAGCGACACAGGAATAAAGGACGCACGCTTGTGCAGGTACGAAGGTGAGCAGCCAGTGGGACAGCAGAAACTAGAAACACTAGAGTAAATTAGAACGAGATACATATTGAACAGAATTTATACAATACTTAACTTTTACATAGATCAGTACTGCAGAATGCTGATACATAGTTGAGCTAGAGTCCTGCCTAGTGCCTGTTCGATAGCCAAGTCTTCACTGGTGCCTATCTGAATACGAAGTGTTAACTGGTTCCTATCTCAGTCCCAAGTGAACGATGTCGTTCAGTGGTGGCCACGAGCGGAGTTGCAGCAGAGGGCGCTCGTGGCTGTCGTCGTAAGAACGCCGCGCCGTGCGTGCATGGCGGCGCGCGGCGAAAGTAGGTGGCGCGCACTTTGGACTTGTGCGACACCACAGGTAGGGCGACAGCGAGTTGCAAACTACGTCGAAACTCAGCGGTGCCAGCGCAGGTAGCCAGGGTTCCCAACTTAGGGGTTTCCCCCAAAATTTAGGGGGAAAAATTATAGATGGGGGGATATTTAGGCGGATAAAAATTCTAGGGGGATTCTTAGGGAGATAAGAGCTTCAGGGGCAAGTGCGATTTTGAAGGGAATTTTAAGGAGTCTTCCCCTTCCTAGACGATGGTCGGTCAAAATACAACTCATACTATTTGGGTTTTTTAGGGAGATTTCACATACGATTTAGGGAAAAACTCTGCTTCCGGGTTGGCAACTCTGCAGGTAGCAGCCAGAACCGCCAGTAAAAGGATCGTGGCGGCTGCCCACAGCCCAGACGGACACTTTGCCGCAGCTGGTCGGTGAAAAATGGCGGTGGTATGACCGGCAGACAGCAGCTAGCTCTGACGGAAGTGGAGTGGCAATTACTGGTCGCTTAATCACCGACACACCAAACAGCCGCCGCTGTGCGTTTGTTCTGCGGGCCGACCGAACCACACACACACACACACACACACGATAACGCACTGCACTCCAGGCCGCGAAAGCACCAGGCGCAGTTTTCTTGCATATCACGTCGTAACGGAACGTTTATAATAGCTTCCAAACTCTCCTCAACCGCTGCGAAACATTACAGGGCTCATTTAAGTCGGGGAAACAGAAAGAAGTCTTCGAAAAAACACCTAATATATAAAGCAGAGTGTCCGTATGTTTGTATGTGTTGCATACAAATCTACAGTTTTGTTCCATTATTTATGAAATTTTGTACACGTAAGCTTCAATCCATGAGGACGGTCGCCGTTAAGTGTAAGAATCACGTACGATATATAGTTCACGAGATATGACGTCATAAACAATGAGATGCGCGAAAAACTTCTGCATTTTGCGACAATGCTGCTCATTTTCTCCTAAACTATTGGACCGAATTCAACCAAATTTGGTACACACATTCCTTACCGCGAGGCAACAATTGCTGCATGGTTAAGAATCACATACGGCACATGGTTCGAAAGATATTACGTCATAACCAATAGAAATCGCGAAAATGCCATATAATGCGGCGAGACTTTCGAAATACACTGTATCAGAATGATAGTACTTAGCGACTTGCAACAAACATTAAAGATAATTTCGAACTTTTATTAAACTATTTCTCGCTGGCAACCATAGTAAAATGATGAAAGGAAAAAAGTTTCTCGCTTACTACTTTTCCGCTGTTTATGGAGTAAAACTACGACTCTTGGTATGACGTTACAAATTACAATTTGAACACTACAAATTGAAGCGACAGGAAATTTTACAGACAGTATACACATATATAGTTTAATGTAGCTTCTAAATTGTATCACAGTACGACACGTAGTTCATGAGATATGAGCACGTAAACAGTAACGTTCCGCTGTTCAGGGACTAAAACTACGGCATTCTGTATGACATTACAATTTATACTTTGTACTTTACAAATTGTAGCCCCAGGAAATTTTACAGACAGTATACACGCATATAGATGTGTTTACCTTCCAAATTGTATCACAGTAACATTCATGAAAAACCGCCCCTTCACGCACATAATTTTAATCTATTATTTCTTTACTACTAATTGTACTCCGGAGAAATTTTACAGACATACAGCCCTCATATAAATCAATATATACCTGAAAGATAGCAGGGGTTTTCAGCTAGTTAATGATAAATCTGAAGCATTGAATTAAAATTTGTGATGCGACCGAGAATCGAACCCGTATCTCCATGTTTACTAGGCAGTCGTCTTACCGCTAGACCACCGCACCACTAGCTATTAATGCGCTTCAGAATAATCTAAACTCGATTTCCTTCACGTCACGAACTAATTCAGCTTCTGTGTTCCATAGAACACTGCCACTACTGCCAAGGCTCTCCATGCTGAATTAAAGTTTGTGACGTGAAGGAAATCGTGCTTAGATTATTCTGAGGCGCCTTAATAGCTAGTGGTGCGGTGGTCTAGCGGTAAGACGTCTGCCTAGTAAACATGCAGGTCTGGGTCCGATTCCCGGTCGCAACTCAAATTTTAATTCAATGCTTCAGATTTATCATTAATATTTTTGACATATTCGAGACGAAAATCCGTCTCAGGGATTGTTTATTTGTATTTACATTGATATTTGTATGTTCAAAAAACTTTGGGGTATGCAGCCAGATATCAAATTCGACGTCGGCCGATATTTCGGCAGGAGACCACCCTGCCATTTTCAAGGCGAGACTACAGAGAGGATGCAATTCGTTAACGATCTTCTCGGTTTTCAATGAGTAAACAGGAAAGACAACACACACCGAGCAAGCAAGCACATAGCGCCGACATGACCGAAGATGGAAACCTAGTACAGTGAAGCCATAACTGATCGCAAATTCCGATTTATTTCATTCACTGAACGCTGCAACATCATCAAAATGTATAATTGAAAGATGAAAACGATTAGGATATCGATAATAAACATCAGTTCTCGACGGGTGAGGTTGGATTAGTTTTATCCTCCATTCCTTGATAACACAGTACCAGTAGCTGGATGTGCATGCCAAATTTTCCGTTTTATTGTATTGCATAGCCGGCTGCAGTGGCCGAGGGGTTTGCAGCGCGCCAGTCACAGTCTGCACGGCCGCTACGGTCGGGGGTTCGAATCTCCCCTTGGGCATGGATGTTTGTGCCGTCTTTAGCATACGGTAGTTCATAAGTAGTTTGCAAGTTTAGGGACTGATGACCCCGCAGTTAAGTCCATTAAGCTTAACACAAATTTGAACAATTTTATTTACTTATATCTTTGTTGTAAATACATTTCGCGGGTTTGCCGCCGTATTGTGAATCTCCCACAATATTTCGCCGACCCAACTGTTGGACATCTTCAGGTGGTGGTAGCTGTCAGAACTTCAAGGCGCGACTGATGGTAATTGCGCGGTGTTTATCAGGGCGTGAGCAGAGACTGCGCATGCGCGAGAGACCGTCCAGTGTTGGTCGCTTCTGCTGGGAGCCGAGGAGGCGCCGTGGGCAATGATGTGCTGCCGGACGCTCCTGTGCTGGAAATGGAATTGGAACTAAGTATCTGCGGTGCGCTGCGTTCCTCCGTGTTTCCGATTTTCTCTTTTCTCCTGTTTTGCTTTGATTGCAGCCAATAGTGGATTCCAGGCTGCGCTCATCTGGAAACCTGCATCCCTGTTGATAAGATTATCCGCCGTACGGATGTGTATGGCCTCCTTAAAAATACTGTCCCAGAATGATGATACTGACGATAGAACTTCCGTTTTCTCGTAACACATCCGATGACCTGTATTCAGGCAGTGTTCTGCTACCGCTGACTTACTGGGTTGTCCTAGGCGTGTGTGGTGTTGGTGTTCAGTACAGCGTCCTTGCACAGTTCGACATGTCTGCCCTATATAAGATTTTCCGCACTGACATGGTATTTTATATACGCCGCGTTTGCGAAGGCCAAGTTCGTCTTTGACTGAGCACAATAGATTCCTCAGTTTTGATGGCGGACGAAACACACATTTGATGACGTGTCTCTTCAGGATACGTTCTATCCTAGATGAAGTGTTTTATCCATTACAGCAACTGTTAAGATTATAAATAAATGAATTGCAGCAACCAGTTGCTTGTCGTTATTTATTATGAACTTCAACGACCGGTTTCGGGCGCTTGAGTGCCCTTCTTCTGGTCTCTATACAGACAAACAAGTGCATTTGTATACAGTAAAGGCTATAGAACGATAAAAAGTCGATTACAGAAATATGCAGCAGTTTCGAACCAAATAGAATGTAATAAAGAGAAGTTCATATAATGGGATGACATTAACACTTACATTTTTGTACTGTTGCTTAATAGATAAACATGCTACTAGTGGAATCAACGCTAAGTGCAAAGATTATGGAATGAACAACAGTCAACTGGTAACAAAGTATCTATGGATGAGGCTTATAGTAAAGGAGTAACGATAGAAAAGAGGGAAGAAGGCTATGGGAAAACAGTACTACTCAAAGTAGTTAAAGAAAAGCATAAAGAGAGGAGCAGGTGACTGATAAATCAGTCGCTTAGCAGATTAAAATTCAGTAGTCTAAAAATGTAAGTGTTAATGTCATCCCATTATATGAACTTCTCTATATTACATTCTATTTGGTTCGAAACTGCTGCATATTTCTGTAATCGACTTTTTATCGTTCTATAGCCTAATTGTATACAAATGTACCTGTTTGTCTGTACAGAGACCAGAAGAAGGGCACTCAAGCGCCCGAAACCGGTCGTTGAAGTTCATAATAAAATAAAAAAGCAACTGGTTGCTGCAATTCATTTATTTATATTTATTTATATCCTAGATGACATGCCACCAAAATAAGGCAAGAACGCCGTTACAGTGGGTGCCTCCGAATCTTCATCAACATCCTTTCGTTGAAATTGCTTCAATCGAAATGCATTGTTATTTATTTGTATTCCATAGGGTGACCTGCGTCGAGACAGTGTTCGGCCACAGCAGATCTGTTAGGCTGTTGTAAACGTGTGGGACGTTTATGCTCAATACAACGGTCCTCAACAGTCCTAACAGTTTGATCAACATATGACATGCCACAGCTGCATGGGATACGGTACACACCCCACTTGCGCAAAACGAGTTCATCCTTAACCGATCCCAACAGTGCCTTAATTTTAGAAGGTGGAGAAAACCCACATTTCTCTTCGCTTTTATGCAAAATGCGACCAATCTTACTGAAAGTGCTGCCAACGTATGGCAGAAAGGCCACTGACGTGGGTGCCGACTCTGTGCTATCATCACTAGTCCGTTACACATGTGGTCGATAGCGCTACGCTCTTTTGATCTGCCCTTCACCTTAGCCATTCTGTCGAAAAGTGACCTCCAAATGGGAAAGCTCAGTGGGGAAACATTCCGGGTCAGTGCAATGACATGAGCCCTATGCACTAAGGTTCGAAGAACCCCTTGACATTGAGCTGGGTGGTGACAACTATCAGCTTGCAAATACAAATCACTATGCGTTGGCTTCCTATAAACAGCATGTCCCAACGTACCGTCTGCCTTCCTCCTGACCAACACATCAAAGGAAGGGAAGGAAATCATCGCTTTCCACTTCCATATGTAGGGGTGGATTGAATTTAGATGTCAAAAAAAATCAAGTTCTCACTACCATGAGGCCAAACAACATAACTGAAAAAACAAGCAGTTTTCAACTCCGCTGACTCCAGTGCACGATCTTCAAAGACCTCCATGAATAAATTAGCAATGATAGGTGACAAACCGTTTCCCATCGCAACTCCATCTGTCTGCTCATAGTACTCGTCATTGAGTAAACAGTAGGTGGAAGTCAAAATATGTCGAAAAAATTCGTTAAATCAGTGCCAAACTTTGTCTCACTCAGCAGCAACGAACCAGACAGAGGAACGCGAATTAAAAGAAAACCACATTTAACAAACAAATACATATTCAACAATACTAAAATCGGTTGAGACTGAAGATCTTTGCTCAGGTAGCTATTAAGCGTGGCATCTCACTGTTCACATATACTGCCGTCGTACAAATACGTTTACACAATATTTATCATGGCTTTTTATGCAAATATATTCAGCTCTTATCCACAAATACATATAATTGTTTGTGTATCAATAATTGTAAATATATGTCATATAATAAATATTATAGTGCTGAAATTTATCGCATTTTTATCTGTAAGGGAAATTGAAATAGTAATTACAGTGTTTGATTCTCACAAGTCTCCTGAATATAATTATATTTGCCGTATGATCATTCCCTGATTTTATATGGATTTTTAGAATAATGTGTGTGGCTATATTGTATTTCAGTTCCAATCTGGAATAGCCGCCCTCGCTCAGCCAAGGGTTTCGGTTTCCGAGCACATTAGGGAAACCCTGACTACCTGCTGTATTCCATTCACTAGGTACAAATTGATTTCCGGCCGGCTGGGGAACCCAACAGCCTGGCAAAACCCGCCTTTCACATGGGAACAATCAGCTTCCTCCTGTATCTGTAACGTTACAAGGTGACATTGGCACTGGCCTCTCTTATATTTCTCTATTAATGAGACAAGACTCTCACACTCACTTCTTTAAAATTTGAGCTTCTTTCACGTTTTAAGAAATGCATAGTTATCCATCAGCTGTTTACTGTTTTCAGATCTTTACCGTTTTCGGATATTATCCGTCATCAGAAGAGAGTGTTACAAATTTTAAAATCATGAATTATACACAGTTTACAATGAAATATGACATAACCCAGTACTGTCATCCATCAGATACTTACAAAGTTAAGCAGACTGATTGAGAACTACATAGTTGATCTGATGAACTTAGTAGAGATCGAAGTAGTCATGGTATGAAAATAATGTATCATTGACCGCCTTCACAGAAGACATCTTTGATGAGGTCTCATGACGACTGATAGAGTAAACATTACGTAAAATGACAGTATGGAACATGAAAACAATAAATGTGTCCCACAACAACCATTGTTTGTCAAAGTATAAAGTAAGGTAAATTAAATATGCATAAAAACCTAATGTTAGGGAATATAGCAGAATGTTATGCTGTGACAGACTACTACAATTACAATGAACAAAGGCAGTAAATGAGTTTTGTTACTTAGGCAGTAAAATAACTTGTGATGGTCGCAGTACAGAGCATATAAAATGCAGAATGGCAATGGGAAAAAAAGCGTCCTTGAAAAAGAGAAATTTGTTAACATCGAACATTATTTAAGCAGAAGGAAGTCCTTTGTGAATGCATTTTTGTGGAGAGTTTCCTTATATGGGAGAGAAACATGGACGATAAACAGTGCAGACAGGAAGAGGATAGAGGCTGTTGAAATGTGGAGCTACAGAAGAATTCTGAAGATTAGGTGGGTGGATCGCGTAACAAATGAGGAGGTACTGAACAGAATTGGGGAGAAAAGGTATTTCTGGCATATCATGACTAAAAGAAGGGATCGATTGGTAGGACACATTCTTACACACCGAGGAATCTTAATTTTAGCATTGGAGGGAAGTGTGTGGGGTAAAAATCGCAGAGGGAGACCAAGAGATGAATACGGTAATCAGATTCAAATGGATGTAGTTTGCCATTCTTATGATGAGATGCAGAGGCTTGTTCAGGGTAGAGTAGGGTGGAGAGCTGCATCAAACCAGTCTCCTGACTGAAGACCACAATAACAACAACAAATGCAGAGGTAATGAGCATAGTATTATAACATAGCATGCTTAATAGTATGTAGTGATGAGTTTGTAAATGACCTACAAATAACGTATCTTTCACGTTTGTTTTTCATAGCACCAAATAACAATTGTCTTCTAACCTCGTCCCTGTCAGTCAAATATGGCGAACAGCTGTTTATCCAGACGGCGCTCTCATTTGTTTTTATTTCCCACATAGTCGAAATATATCGTACCTTCTTGTTTTGTACAGGTTAGCAAACGAGAGTTGTTTCTGGCGATGACCAACGCCATGCACTTAACGAACACATTTGAGTAGCCTATTATCAAAGATGGGCGTCTGTCGTTTGTCAGAAACTGAGATAAACTTCATGTTTTATTGCCAAATGTAGAGCTAATATATTTATGAGCTGACATGAGCATTATCAACTTTAATACTCGATTATTTATTCCTGGAAGTGAGTAATATCAATTCGTTTATTCAAGCACCTTCAAATTGTGTTTGAAAATACAGATGTCCGTCTTTGAAACCAAAACGTGTAGATGTCCGCTTTTGATGTGAACACGCTTTCAGATGTCTGTTTTTGATACAAAGTGATTCGCTGATTGCTGACAAGAATCTTTTACAGGTGTATAATCTGGGAAATTATATGAATATCGACATAAAGTGGAAGACATTAAATTTTGAACTCTATTACATATTCAAAAAATGAAGAACTACAATAATCATAATAATCTTTTTAATTTTACATAAAAAATAAAATGTTACGGCACTGAATCTCCAAAATTATTAGCATAAGGTCAGTTGAAACTGTCGCCAGATTTTTCCGTAAACATCCATACGTCATTTTTGACATCGAACTTCTTTCCAACAAGTGATAATTTCATACAACACACCTTACAATAGAACAGTGTAGATTACAAGGTTTATAAGCTAGTCTTACGTTTGTTTCTTTTCAATGTTTATTTTTCTCTTTTCAGATTGTCTCAACCGCTTCCTAGCTTTTCCTTATGACCCATTTCACTCGCTTTAAGATGGTTATTATGAATAATGCTATAAAATTACTGAAAAACTTAAGTATGGACTAATACGTCTTAGTTACTTAGGACGTACTGTTGCCATGTCTGACTTTCGACGTCATGTGACCATATACTGTGTCCCCATTGGTAGACACTGCTTTATTCAACCAATGTCCGAATTTGATGTCAAGCTCTTATGTAGGTGTCCGCTTTTGATGTGAAAAGTCAACTTTAACGTGTGATTTATCACATTTACATCAATTTTTGGAAAAAGCGAACTTCACCAATGAAAAGAGCGGAAAACTTGCCTTGTGATCGACTGCTAACTAAATTTCGACCATTAGGTCAGATGTCCACCTTTGATATTAGGCTACTCATTTAACTGGTCGTTATAGCCATCTTCTCGTTTACTAACGAGAAGATTAACGAGAGATGGACGAACCGGCCTTAAAACAATTAATAGGAGAAATATCAAAACGTAGCGTGTGTGTATGAACCTTGTAAAACCGAACGTTAACACTTCTGCTGCTTGCTTGCAAGTCCCATAAGCTATAAAAAAATTTACTTATGCTTGTTGCGCTTAGTGTAAGGTCTAAAATAAGATTTCTTCCTCCGACCTACAAGAACAGTGCAGTTTCGCCAATGTGGAAATTACTGCTTGCATTAAGATACTACGCACTTGCCAGTATGTTATCGTACTTAGCACTTTTGCTGTCCTGCATGTTCCATGGACAGCATTGAATTAATTTGCCACAATGTCGCTTCCTTTTCCTTCCATGTCGTAGCGTCGGTTTTATTACATTCCAATGTGTTTTTATATTTCTCTATTAAGAACACAAGACTCTCGCATCAAGTTCTTGTAAAATTCGAACTTCTTTCACGTTTGTTTGCCATAGCGCCAAATAACAACTGTCTGCTAACCTCTTACCTGCCAGTCAAATATGTTTATTCAGACGGCACTTTCATTTGTTTCTATTGCCAACATAGTCGGAATATATCGTACCTTCTCGTTTTCTCCAGGTTAGCAAACGAGTGATGTATTAGATTAATACATACACATGGCGTCTGTTCCGAAAGAACAGACGTCACTTCTGATCCTGCAATTGTTATTATTTAATATTCACAGAATATATGACATCAACTGCGATTGGGCAAAGCTGAAAATGTGTACCCAGCCGGGATTCTACCTCGGGTCTCCTGCTTTCTCTGCGTTGACCCCTACACCACTGGGGACACAGTGATCACCGCACCTGCAAGGACTACCTAAGCACGCCTCCCGTCAGATACAAATTCCCAGGTTCGCCCTGCCTACAGTACTCAAACTCGTAGTTATGAGACGAATTCCCGTAAGAGTAAGGGCCACAAACTTGCCCACTGCTCACCACTAAGGAAAGGACCATTGCCTGGAAGGGAGGCGTGCTTAGGTAGTCCTTGCAGGTGCGGGGATCATTTTGTCCCCAGTGGTGTAGGGGTCAGCGCAACTGCCTAGAAAGAAGGAGACCTGGGTTCGAATCCCGGCTGGGTACACATTTTCAGCTTCGCCCAATCGCAGTTGATGTCATATATTCTGTGAATATATTAGATTAATACTTGTTCCATAGATCATATATACGACATTTTCGTGTACCTGGCAATGACAAACGCAATGCACTTAACGACCGCATTTAACTGGTCGTTAAAGGCATATTCTCGTTTACTAACGAGAAGATTAACGAGAGATGGACGAACCGGCCTTAAAACGAATAATAGGAGAAATATCAAAACGTAGCGTGTGTGTATGTACCTCGTAAAACCGAACGTTAACACTTCTGCTGCGTACTTGCAAGTTGTTCATGTTGTCGTAACTGCCGTTCTTGTTAGAGCTTCAAAATCATACAGCGTTTATAAGTGAATTACTGCAAGCTCAGGAAAGGAGAATTTTTTGGAGAGACATTTTTTTTCTTTCTTTCTTTCTTTCATACAACTGCGCTCGGCTCCCCGAGAACGCGGAGTCACTGCAGGAAGGCAGGCTACAGCCCGCCGATGGGCCCTCATATTTTCCCTCCGCCCTGCGCCGTTCTGCCGAACGTTTATTAGAATTACACGATATCGGAATACTCGGAAAGAGGGACTCGACGAAATGGGGGTGAGGGAGGGGAATAAAGGGCCGGCGGCCATCTTGTTCCCGCAGGCTGCGGTCGCTAAGGACCTGCGGCCGCTTTTCATCTTTTCGCTTTCTGGCCGCCATTTTTACGGCATCGGCGGTATCAGGGGTCGCATACGGATGGCGCTACCCTAACGCCGGCGTTATCCTCCTCTCCTCCTCCCGGTGCTGTTCCTCGGCGTTCCCACCCCTTCCCCCCAGAAACTGGTGCCCTTAGCGAGTTTACGCGGGCACTTGAGACCCAGATACGGGGCCGCGCGGTTCGCCGCGGGGCGAACGGTTGCTGCTGCATTGTGCCTTTCGCAGCAGGCTTTACAGCGGCCGAGATAAGCGCCTCGCGCCACAGTAGCGAGTTACGGCGCATTATGGACGCGGGTCCGGGTGGCGTAGCGGTCGTTTCCCAGGGTTTTCCCCGCCCCACCTGTAGGCCGCTGCCGCTCTATTACGAGGAACTGCCGGAAGCGGTAACTACCGCGCAACATCCGGCAGTAAGCTGCTGCAGCGAATGTGAGTCCGATGACCACCTAACGGTAACGAAAACGGCACGAGAAACACGCTCATCTGCACCATCTCATCATCTGCACCATCTCATTTCCTCACCTACATCTATTGATTGATTTGATTTTCTCAGGGAAACCATAACAAGCTTGGTCCAACCCGCCACTGCCTGCACCAAAACTAAGTTTATTGTGCGGTATCGCTCCCTGTATATCTAGTAAAGCCAACCAATGGCCTTGCGCAGAGCAAGGAGTCCCTTTACCAGTTCTTTATTAGACACAATTTCTTCGGGTCTGGTTGTCCCAAATGTTCTGTACCTTTTACTCTGCAATGCAATGCATTCGAAGATTAGATGTGATGAAGTTTCATCACCGTCATCACAGATCCTACATTTAGGGTCCTCTTCTGTTATTCCCATTGTACGTAGGTGTTTTTTGAAATTCCCATGGCCTGTCAGCAATCCAACCGTGAGTCTAATCTCTCTCCTGTTCAGACCCAGGATTGCAGAGCTTCTTTTAAAACATGGCTTTGGCATCATTACCTTGCCGTGGTTTTGTTGATGGACTTTGGTCCAATATTCTACGTGCTGTATTCTGAGCCAGTAACGTACCTCCAATTTGATGATTGCCTTGACAGGTTTCGGTCCAATAATGGAGACTCTGCCCCCATCCTGGCTAATCTGTCGGCATGTTCGTTGCCACTGATCCCCGAGTGGCCAGGGGCCCACAATAGGTTTACCATATTGCTTTCCCCTAGCTCCACCAAAAGCCTGCAACAATTTTAGATCTTGTTCTAGATCTACATCCATGCTCCGCAAGCCACTTGTGGTGTGTAGCGGAGGGTACCTTGAGTACATCTACATCTACGTACATACTCCGCAATCCACTGTAAGGTGCATGGCGGAGGGTACAGTATACCCATAGACCAAAGATTTAATAGACTGCACGTGACGTCATTATACTGAAACCAACATGTAAGTCACGTGACCCAGTAACGTGAAATGGAGCTGAAAGTTGCAGTTCTTATATTTTGTAGTGGAAATTAAGCGTAGACTTTAATAATAAAGCGATTTTCGTATTCGTATCACACATTTATTAATACAGTTGGCGTTAGTTCTTAGCAATTGCAAATATTAAATCGATGGCTAAAATTTTTAGATATGATTAGATGAAACGTATTGACAGTTATTTTTACAAGTAATACACCTGCAGATTTAAAAGAATGTCTTTTGGTTTGTATTTGACACACGAGTAGAACACGAAATATCAGTTTGACAAGCAGCATCAGTTTTTTTCACGGTTCCGCAACAATACATGACAAAAGGGTTGTTGTGCTCCTATAAAAGCTGAAATCTGATTCCATACATAATACTCGATTTTAATAGAATACAATCGTTTATATTTTAAGACTTTTGCCACAATCGGTGATGCCGAAACGTAAAACAAGCAAAATATTGCTTCTTTACATTAAATAATAGGGTAATGAAGAACCATCATCGACGCAGTCGGCAAGAAGTGATTTTATACGTAAAATGAATATTTAGCATTGTATAACGTTATTGAAAACCGATTTTCAACAGAACTGACTGACTTGCTGACACCCAAACTCGCTCAAGGGCAGCTTGAATAATCTTCGCATCGATAATCGCATTCATAAGGTGCAAAAAGAAAAATATTCGTAACGCAACACGAACACGGAGGATGTGTAATTCTGTTGCTTCTAAAAATAACTAACAATACGGTACTTTTTACCTGGGCAAATATAACACGACAATCATTGAATTAATATCAATAATTAGATGAAATTAGATTGCTTTACTCTAGATGTGTAACAGGAATTCGAGAAGTAGTTTTATTGTTAAAATCAACGCTTGATTTCACCTGTAAATGAGGAATAACTGTTGCTCATAATGACGAAAACTCAGTCACGTGACTCGAGGCAATTGGTTTCAAACCGCAACACGGCAGGTATATGGGCACGCGCAGTCTATGTTATCTTTGCTCTATGCACTGTCCCGCTACTAGGCATTTCCTTTCCTATTCCACTCCCAAATAGAACGAGAAAGAAACAAAGAATGCCTATATGACTCGGTACGAGCCTTAATTTCTCTTATCTTGTCTTTGTGATCTTTACGCGAAATGTAAGTAGAGGCAGCAAGATCATACTACACTCAGATTCAAATTCCGGCCCTCTAAATTTCTTCAGCAGAAATTCACGAAAAAGAACGTCGTCTTTACTCCAGCGATCCCCAATTGAGTTGCCGGAGCATTTCCGTGACATTCGCGCATTGGTCGAACCTACCAGTAACAAACCTAGCTGCTCGCCTCTGAACTGCTTCTAACACTTCCTTTAAACTGATCTGCTGCGGGTCCCAAATACTTGAGCGATACTCAAGACGTGGTCGTACAAGCGTTTTATACGCAGTCTGCTTTAGAGATGAAATACATCTATCAGAATTTCTCCCAATAAACCGAAGTTGACTGTCCGCCTTACTCACAACTGTCCTTACATGTTTGTTCCACATATTTGAACGATGCGACTGCATCAAGAAGCTCACTACTAATGCTGTCTTCGAACATTATAGGATTGTGTTTCCTACTCATGCGCATCACCTTACAGTTTTCTACATTGAGGGCTAGCTGCCATTCTCTCACCAACTAGAAATTTTGTTTAAGTCATCCTGTATGCTATTACAGTCAATTAAAGACGACACCCTCCCATACACCACAGCATCATCAGCAAACAGCCGGAAATTACAAGTTACTCTGTCCATCAGATCATTTATATATATATATAGAAAATAATAGCGGTCCTATCACACTCCCCCGACGCACACCTGACGATACACTCGTCTCTGATCGTCTCTGATGAACACTCGCCGTCGAGAACAACGTACTGCGTTCTATTACTTAGGAAGTCTTCCAGCCAGTCACAAATCTGTGAACCTATTCCACTATCGGTTCTCCCTCCTATTCAGTCCAGATTGTCAGTATGCCTCTGTGTGGGCTCTAATCTCTTTGATTTTAGTAATTTTTGAAAGAATCTTTGGAAAACAGCGATCATAAAATGTTAAATAATTAAAATGTTACATTCTAGATTGCAAGTTGCTGTGTTTTTTATTGGCAACTGGTTTCGGTCCTACAGGACCATCATCAGGAGTTTGGTACCTTGCTCCGGCCACAGCCATCGTCCACCAGCAATGTGCCAAAGGCCTGATGGTGGTCCTGTAGAGCCGAAACCGGTTGTCAATAAAAAGCTCAGCAACTTGCGATCTAGACTGTAATATTTAATTCTTTGATTTTCTCCTCATCTCTTCGCGAGATATACGCAGGAGGGAGTAATATACTGCTAGACTCCTCGGTAAAGCAACGTTCTCGAAACTTCGACAAAAACCCGTACTGATCTACAGAGCGTATCTCTTGCAGAGTCTTCCACTGGAGTTTATCGATCATCTCCGTAACGCTTTCACGATTACCAAATGAACCTGTAACGAAGTGCGCTGCTCTCCGTTGGATCTTCTCCACTTCCTCTATCGACCACACCTGGTACGGATCCCACACCGGTGACCAGTATTCGAGCAGTGTGCCAACAAGTGTACTGTAACCTACTTGCCGGCCGCGGTGGCCGAGGGGACTGAGGCGCTTCAGTCACGCTCTGCACGGCCACTACGGTCGGGGGTTCGAATCCCCCCTCGGGCATGGATATTTGTGCCGTCCTTAGTCTTAGCTAGTTCATAAGTAGTTTGTAAGTTTAGGGACTGATGACCCAGTAGTTAAGTCCCGTAAGCTTAACAAACATTTGAACATTTGTAACCTACTTCCTTTGTTTATGGACTGCATTTCCTTAGGATTCTTCCATTG
Organism: Locusta migratoria; assembly: GCA_026315105.1. Lineage (NCBI taxonomy): Eukaryota > Metazoa > Arthropoda > Insecta > Orthoptera > Acrididae > Locusta > Locusta migratoria. The sequence continues at coordinate 101,976,427 of CM048754.1, forward strand.
AATCTCAGTATGGCATCTGTTTTGCCGACGATTTATTTCTGTCACATTTTACATCTGAGGTGACCGTAAAGGCAGAGGTACCTCATATGAGGACTAAAAATTAATGCTAGAGTGTCTTCTAGACGGTAGTGTTAGTCGTTTGGCTAACAAAGAAATGGAAAGAGTAGATGCTGGCCTTCAGATGAAAGCACATTCTTGTCTGTACATCGAAAAAAAAAAAAAAAAAGGCTGTACCCAACGAATTTCGCGTCGATGGGGTATAACACTGGCCAGCCAACTGAGGTGATCCCAATGCCAACAGATGTCACAATCGGGAGTGCCGATGGAAAACACGTTACATTTGAGAAAAGTGTAAACTTGCTGTATGCTCTGAGTGCGGAAAAAAATTCATTGTACGAAAAATACAAAGTAGTGTACACTCTTCACGTATTCTTTGATGTTATTTGTAGATGTTCCATATAAAATGTAGCAGTTTTCGTGCTCGCTGTCCTCAAGTGAAGACACCTCGCAATTGGTCTACGAAACTATTTGTTCAGATAAATTATGATGACTTCTGCACAAGATAGGTTTTAAGTTACCAAATAATGTATCAGAAATTTTGTTTATTGTCGGGTTATAATGTTTCATGGGCCGCCTGGACTTTATTTCAATATTTATTCTGCATAATTAATCTCTTGTATGTGTTACGATTATTCTGTGTTTAATTCATGCAAATTATTATGTATCGATAATAGAGCTATCTTACGCAAAGAAAGTGTAATGTTAACAAGCACATTATTATCTGTACATCTACGCTTATCATATCTTTTACTATATAAGAAGGAGCAGCTTTCTCCATTCCTCCTCTTCTTGGTCTAGCATTGGTAGGTTTCGGACACAATAGCGCATTGCTCTTTGTTTAATTTATCAGAATCATAAATTCTTTTCGTGTAGAAAATGCACGTAAGAAATAATGGTAATTGTATGTTCAGTATTTTGAAAATATAAACCGCTAATTTCATTTAAAGAAAATTTGAATTTCTTAATGTTTTTTTATTTAAAAAGCTAACTCATTATTCCTAATGGTACAATATATTAATAGTGTGTGAACTTTTCTTATAGATTTCCATCGGCCGCCATTTTCTTGCATGTGCGAAATTAAGTGTTGGAACGATGCACTATACTTCATGATAATCTTGGTATCTTTTGTTCCGGAACAAACGTCCCTGAGATATACGCCAGTTTATCAAAATTTAACTATTTTAATTTTTAGCTAGCCGTGGACTTAGGATAAATTGGTGTTTTACGAGTGCAATCCAACAGTTAATTTCTGTGCAGTGTCTACGTGGTGAGCCAGTCTTCTATTTAATCAGACAGGATTTTAGGCAGGTTGCTAAAATAAAATATATCTGTGCCATTTACCATATTCATTAAGTTGCAGAAAATTTTTACAGGCACTTTTTTTTTTTTTTTTTTTTTTTTTTTTTTTTTTTTTTTTTTTTTTTTTTTTTTTTTTTTTTTTTGGTAACAGTGATTTGAAACCAGGCCTCTTGGAATATTTCTACCGCCGTAACTTTAGCATCCTAGTTTTCGTATCAATATTTAAACTTAATTTCCAACTTCATTTGCTTTGGTTCTAAACTTTCTTTTCGCGGAACATTATTTTGTCACGCGCTACCTTTTATCATTTTTAATTAATAATTTTAACATTTACATTATTATTGCAATTATTTATCAATACCAATTAAATTTTAAGGGAGGAATATTTCAGGGTTGATAATTCGTGCATGACAGGGTTAAGGAGAGTGCTACTTATTCATCAGACAAGTGACTCAGAAACACTCGTTCGTGCGAGTACTGAGTATTGCTCATGAATCTGAGACCTGTAACAGACACTATCCATGTTACAGGGCAGTCATTATGGGACATCATAAATCGTTACACAAATAGTACTAGGTTGCCCTCGTGAGCATCGTTTCACATCGTTAATAATGTTGAAATGTTTGTTAAGATAATGGGACGTAACTGCGGGGTCATCAGTCTCTAAACTTACAAACAACTTATGAACTAGCTAATACTAAATACGATACAAACATCCATGCTCGAGGGGGGATTCGAACCCCCGACCGTAGTGGCCGTGCAAAACGTGACTGGCGCGCCGCAGACCGCTCGGCCAACGCGGCTGGCAAACAAAATTATGCCATATCTGTTAACTTCTATATTTTCTCTCTGAAGAAAAAAAATTGTAAATATTTGTAAACGTATAGTATTCTGACATATTGACAGGTGCTGTAACTGGCTACAATTCGTACATCAAATGTAAAACATCACCTAATAAATAGTCAGTTGAAGCACTTACAACCTCTAAATACCGTACGTACTGAAAGTTTTAAAGTGAAATTTGTAAATATTTTTATGTATATTTATTTACACTTGGATACATACTGATAAAAGGAGATGTTTTTGTAGCAACACCTGACGATGGCATTTTATGCCGAAAGGTATCTTGTGTGATATATAAATAATTAATTACAGTGTTTTGGACTAACCTTTCGCATTGTGTCATATACGACATTACTAACACTGTGGGCCCGAGATATAATAAATGTAATGATTGTTATGCTTTCTGAATCTGTGTTGATGTTGGATCAACAGCTCGTTGTCTTCTATGCAGTTGATAATGTACGAAGCCTACCGGATGTTTATGAGTATGGACTGCGGCGCTGACGGCCCAGCTACAGTGAGTCAGTGGTGCCACCCTGCTCTCTGCAGGACACAGTCTCTAGCGACTACTCCCATCGGACCACTCTGCAGAAACACGTCCGCTCCCGCCGGCGACCGGCGCAGACTGGCCGTGTCGCTGTGTGCTCTGCGGCTGCCTCTTGTGACCGCGCGGGCATCAGGACCCTGCACAAATATTGCCTCACCGAAAGGGTGTGTGTGTGTGTGTGACGTCATTAGGTGGCTGCGACGTCACCGCGCCGTGTTGGCAGCCCTGCGCTGTTTCCGCCTGATGAGGTTGGCCCACCTTCATAAGGGCGGCCGCGGCAACGTCCCAATCCACCCCCTCTACCCCCCACCCACCCCTGCCGGAGTGGCAGCTCCCCTTTAAAGCTGTGAGCGAGGGCAAACATGATGTCAATATCGCCAGATTAATTTAGACGCGCCGCTTTCTCCCCCTAATGAATCTCCCGGCTCTCCGCTTTCCGCCCACTGTTCCCTCTCGCGCCCCATAATGAGTAACGGACTGCCTCAAACGCGCTATTGGAAAATTTTTGAGATCGCAGTTATATTGGCTCCTATCCCCGGGATGAAATGAGTCTCTCCTCATCATTTAGTAGTAATTGATGGTAAGGCATCGACTAAAACAGACGTGATATCGGGCGTTCCACAGGGTAGTGTTATTGGTCCTCTGCTGTTCCTTATTTACATAAACGATTTAGGGGAAAATCTAAGTAGCTCTCTTATGTTGTTTGCAGCTGACGCCGTCATTTACCGTCTAGTAAAATCATCTGAAGTTCAAAACCAACTGCAGAACGATTTGAATAAGATATCTGTATGGTGTAAAAATTGGCAATTGACTCTAAATAATGAGAAGTATGATGTCATCCACATGAGTACGAAAAGAAATCCGTTAAACTTTGTTTACATGATAAATCAATCAATGTAAAGGCAGTGACTCCACAAAATACCTAGGAATTACAGTTACTTCTGACTTAAATTGGAAAGAACACGTAGATAGTGTCGTGGGAAAGGCGAACCAGAGACTGCGTTTTATTGGCAGAACCCTTAAAAGATGCAACAGAACCACTAAAGAAACTGCGTACACTACGCTTGTCCGTCCTTTTATGGAGTAGTGCTGCCCAGTGTGGGATCCTTATCAGGTGGGTTTGACGGAGGACATCGAAAGAGTTCAAAGAAGGGCAGCTCGTTTCGTATTGTCACGATACACGGGAGACAGCGTTACGGAAATGATACAGGATTTGGGATGGGAATCATTACAACAACGGCGATTATCGCTGCGGCGTGGGCTGCTTTCGAAACTACAATCGCCAACATTCTCCTCCGAATGCGAAAATATATTGTTGACTCCCACTTACATAGGTAGATATGATCATCAGAATAAAATACGAGAAATAAGAGCACGAACGGAGAGATTCAGGTGTTCATTCTTCCCGCGCGCTATTCGAGAATGGAATGGGAGATAAAATAGTATAACGGTGGTTCGATGAACCCTCTGCGAGGCACTTAAATGTGATTTGCAGACTATCCCATGTAGATGTAGATTTACAGTCGCCTCTAGTTCTGCTATTATCGTACACTGACGCAAAAAAGTAGAATTTCACCTCTATTATTCAACCTTAACAGCTATTAAAGATTAAGTTTATATGGAAGTATAATTCCTCAACAATAACATTTTTCTCCGCATATCAGCTCCCGCGAATATTTTATCTTCTATGAGCCCGAGATGCTCCTCCCATCTGTACTCTAATCCAGTGTTTCCCAACCTTTTTTCAATACATGACCCCATTCCAACTAAAAATATTTTGGCACCCCCTCCCCGAAACGTTACACAACTGTGTAATTTCAAAGGCAACAAATTTAACTTTCTTCTGCTGATATGACTTCCCTCGGAAACTCCAGTTGTCACTTCAGTTCTACTCGATGACTTTCCGTCAATTACAGCGCACTGTATCGTGTCTGACAGGATATCACAAATCCAATCGCACAATAATGGCGATATTCCATAAGCACGCAATTTGATTAGAAGACGCTTATAAGGTACAGTGTCGAAAGCCTTCCGAATATCTAGAAATACGGAATCTATTTGACATCCCATGTCGATAGCACTCTTCACATCACGTGTGTAAAGATGTATGTGTTTCACAGGAATGATACTTTCTGAATGCGCGTTGACTATGGATAAATAGGTCGTTCTCTTCGTGGTAGTTCATAATATTCGAGGAAAAGTATGTGCTCTAAAATACTGCTGCAATCCGACGTCAATGATATAGGCCTATAATTTTGCGGATCACTACCTAATGCCTTTTTTAAATATTGGCGTAACTTGTGCAACTTTACAGTCTTTCGGTACAGAACGTTCGCAGTTGTGTAATTATGATAACTAGGCATGGCGCTATTGCATTAGCATACTCTGAAAGGAACCAAATTGGTATACAATCAGAATCGGGAGACTTTATTTTGTTAAGTGACTTAAGTTGCTTTCATACACCAGGGGTATCAACTTCCAAATTACGCATGTTGGGAGTTGTTCTGGATACGAAATCTGGAGTATTTGTTTTGTCATCTTTCGTGACTAAACGCGATGGTCTTGTGGGAAGTTATGTTGAAGTTATGCCACAGCAGGGTGGCCGAGCGCATTGAGGCGCTATACTCCGATGCGCGAAGCCGTTCCCAGTCGGTGGTTAGAATCCTCCCTCGGGCATAGATGTTTGTGCTGTCATTAGTGTAAGTTAATTTAAAAGCAGTTTGTAAGTTTGGGGACTGATGACACCGCAGTTAAGTCCCATAAGCTTAACAAAAATTATTTTTGTTGAAGTTATAGACAGTAGCGTTGCGATATATCATTATATAAATACGCTAACACAAACATTATGGTACAGATTACTAATTTATTCGTAAAGAAGGCCAATGAAAGTTACATAATTCGAAAGACCGTTTGTCGTAGATTTCACAAATATAATTATTATGTGTGCATTTAGCCATTAAAAGTGGTAAAATGAAGTAGAAATTTTCCTATCTACAGCTTGGATCAAGTTCTACATTCTCCAACAATCAGCTCCCTGATTGGCTATTCGCCTCGGCCAAAGACGCTGTAATGCAGCGCATCTGCAGTATTAAAATAAGTGAATATCGAAACATGGAGTGCTCGCAACTCACTTTCTTGTGCCATTAAAATGCTTCATTTTCGCAGTGATTAAGAGTGGTTCAAGGAAATGGATGTTTTCATATGAATGCCGATATAAATGATGATGCGCCGGGAGAGGCATGTAGCGGTGCACGGGTGGAACTACGAAGTCCACATGTTGTCAGCTCTGGAATTCTGAATATCGCAGTATCTAAATAACATTATTTCTTGGCGTTGTATAAATATACGAACACCGAAATTGTAGTTCCATTTCAAATATTAGGCTAAAGAAAGTTATATAATTCGAAAATAGCATGAGAATTATATACTTCCTTTTTTTATTTGTTGTTATTGTGTCAGGCATTTTCCTAAACACGTAAAAGATACCGTTTCATACCTCCCAGTGCCGGTTAAATTTTACCAAATATCCCAGCGGCCTCCTATCATAATGTTGGCAACATATGCTGAATAGTGAGAATCCTGTGAGTCTTCATTTTAGCCAATCGCTTGACAACGCTGATGTTTTCTCATGGAATCTTCGCTTTACGAGGGCAATTATTTTTACTGAGCGGACGAGGGTACATACAAGAACCTGTCAACCATAAAGCAGGAACAGCTTTTTGTTTACTTCATGGTCTGTACGATATACTAATCGAGTCATTCTATGTGGTTCGAACAAATGGGCAAAGATTTTCTATCGAGTTGTTGATGTTGCCAACATAATCACGCGAGGCGCCGTCATGATACGTAAAAAAATCGCACTGACGTGTTTTACGGCCCATTTTAGATTTGTGGTTTTATAAGTTTTTGCAAACATTTTGGACCAAAATAATAGTCTAAATAATGAAAAATTAATTAATAAGAGTGTCTGAAACCCTTTTAGGAAAAAAAATTGTTAGTGACGACCACCGACCTTTAGCGTGATAGTCCAACGCCTTGCCCACTACGCTACGGCTATCAATCAATAGATAAGTCCTTTAATCTCATATTATTGATGGCCGTTCTTAACTGATAATAATATGGTATTTGTAGACATTAGATTATCATTTATCGTAAGAAGAACGATGTGTGTTTGTTAATTCCTCAGTGCGCCATTGCTTTGAAATGACAATAATAAAATCATCAAATACGCAACGCAAGATGGCGTATGCCAGAGAGAGTTCTGGGCGGTGAACGTCACGTGACATCTGCGAACGGCTGGTTTTCGTTAATTCAATGGAGGGTGTCACATGTTTGTTATATTTGCAAATATGTCTCAAACGGTACGAAATATGAAGAAAACATAAGGGAGTTAAGTTGTAGAGAATTTTCTCCTCTACCAATTGGGTTATTCAATTTTCGTGTCAGATGAACGGTTCGTTTGCAATTACAATTATATCACAAACGTTTTTTATTTAATTACTACCGTATTTTTTTTTTCGAGAAATTTGAAAAAAGGAGATTCTGGTCTCTGGCAGCCTACAATCATGTCTGTAAAATTTGGTGCTGATCGATTGAACTGTTCATCTTAACCACAGGGAACACGTTACAGACAGACAGACAGACATACATCCCAAAATCGCCGTTATTTTTGCAAATATCTTTGAAACGCTACGAGATATGAAAAAATATAAGAGAGCAAAGTTGTAGAGAATTTTCTCCTCTACAAATTCGGGTATTCAAGTTTCGTGTCAGATGAATAGTTAAGTCGTTTTTTTCATTTAAATTTCGAGCTGACAAAAGACGATCACAAAGGCCCAGTTTTAGTATTACTACCGTAACCTAAAGTGGGCCAATTTTACCCCCAGTGACCATTGTAAACACAATTGGTTGATTTTCGGCCACAGGCAATACTAGTACAACTAAAAACGGATTACAGTCACTAATCTTCCGGTTAGCCGGCCGCGGTGGCCGAGGAGACTGAGGCGCTCCAGTCACGGTCAGCACGGCCACTACGGTCGGGGGTTCGAATTACTCCTCGGGCATGGATGTTTGTGCCATCCTTAGTATTAGCTAGTTCATAAGTAGTTTGTAAGTTTAGGGACTGATGACCCCGTAGTGAAGTCCCATAAGCTTAACAAACATTTCAACATTTCTTCCGGTTATGCATCACGCGAGCCGCCGACATGATACGTAAAATTTTACCCCCAGTGACCATTGTAAACAGAATTGGTCGATTTTCGACCACAGGCAATACTGGTACAACTAAAAACGGATTACATTCACCAGCCTTCCGGTTATGCATCAATGTTGTTCCACCAGTACTAGTAACTGCTACTACGCTGTGTGACTTTTCGGTGCCTCGCGTGAACATAACGGTATTGCTGACTAGTTGCGCAGCACATTTCCGATGTTAAAACTTTCATCGGCTTCGCAGAGTTACGCTCAGAGCCGGAATAATCGCGCGCCTCTATAATTGCGCCGCTTTGTAGCGCTCAACACTTTGGCGGCGACAGTTGGCGGGCGAGAACGACGCGTTTCATATCTACGGCTGCGCCGCTCAATGGCGGGATTGCCACTTAAGGGTTGGCAGCAGTGCGCGCCACCTGCGGTTTCGCAATTTGCAGCCCTGTAAAGCGCGGCCCGTTGGCACCTCTGGCTGTAAAGAGAGTAATCACGGGAGGCGGCAATGGCCGCCCTTTACGCCAGGGCTGCCAAGCCGCGGGGCGCGAGCGTCGGCGCCGCGGTAACGGCGCATTGTTGGCAGCCGTGTGTGCGGGGAACCACCCGGCGCGGCCGCCGGCTACGGCTCAACTGGCTGTCAGCGCTGCCAACTTCAACCACAGAAAGGAAACCGTGGTATTATCTCTCCCGAGTGTCACTACGGATTTATGGTGAGGTTTGAATCGGTCTTTGTAAAATGTACAGACGATGACAAGTAAAGACCGACCGAAAATTCGGTTGCGGTTTCGGCCACTTTCGGCCAAAATGATGGTTTCGGGGTCAGTTTCGATTTCGGCCAGAAATCAGCCGAATCTTCGGCTCGTACGAAATTTGCTTTCAAATGTTCAAATGTTTGTAAATCTTATGCGACTTAACTACGGGGTCATCAGTCCCTAAACTTACAAACTACTTATGAACTATCAAAATATCCACGAGTGTACTGCCGGTCTATAGTGTCCAACGGGCACAATATTTCGGCGAACTACTTACGAACTAGGACGTCACAAATATCCATGCCCGAGGGGGGATTCGAACCCCCGACCGTAGTGGCCGTGCAGACCGTGACTGAAGCGCCTCAGTCCCCTCGGCCACCAGCGGTCGGCAAATTTGCTTTCTCGAACTTACTGATGAAGTTGGGTCGCGTTCTGGATGGTTTCAGTAAACAGTAACGCTTTACTTCAGTTGACGGCGCGCTGTTTAACTGCTAGCATTGTTTTCATAGAATGTAAACTTTCACGGCTGGCGTTTTCTTCAGGTAAAATTTCCGGGCTGGTAGGCCGTGGTCAAGGTATAAAAACTTCCTTCCGACGTTTCGTCTCCAACTGCGGGAGGCATCTTCCAGGGTCTTCCCGCAACTGCCACATGGTGTCGAGACGATCTACACACCCACCAAGAAGATAGAAGAATATTTGAGATCAGAAAAAGACGAACGTCACCCCATAGCAACAACTGTGGTGTGCAAAATTCCTTGCAGCTGTGGTCACGTATATATTGGAACAACTAAAAGAAGCGTCAACACCCGCTTAACTGAACATAAAAGGAACTATGGTCTGGGCCACACGGAAAAATCGGCAGTGGCAGAACATGTTTTTCAATATGGGAACCATCAAATAAAAAGATCGTGCAAAGTCCGAAAGATGTCACCACCGTCGCGTATCAAGGTCATGTATAGTCAGTAGCATCTCTGGAAGGAACGCACACAAAGTTTCAGCCATATTGGTGTATGTCTGTTGTTTGGCATTCGTGTGAATCAAGCAACTCGAGTGATTGTCAAAGAATGGACGAAAAAGAATTTAATGTGCTGATTAGACATTACTTTATGAAAGGCAAAACGCCAGATTAAACTAAAGAAAAGCTTGATAAACATTATGGTGACTGAACCTTCGAATACAACAGTTTATAATTGGTTTCAAAATTTTAGGAGTGGTCATTTGGGCACAAGTGACGCTGAACGTTCTGGACGCCCTGTGGAGGTTACGAATCCAGAAATCATAGACAAAAACCATGACATAATGATGGATGACAGAAGAGTTAAGGTGCGTGAGATTGCTTGTGTTCTGGGCATCTCGAATGAACGGGTCTATAATATTTTGCATAAACATTTCGACACGAAAAAACTATTCGGAAGATGGGTGTCGCGATTGCTCACGCTTGACGAAACACGGAATCATGTGAAGTATTGCAAGGAAGGTTTGCAGCTGCTCAGGAAGAATCCGCAGGACTTTAAGCGTCGTTTTGTCACTGTGAATGAAACATGGGTACATTACTATACTCTCGAGACCAAAGAACAATCTAAACAATGGATTAGCAAGCGAGAATCTGCACCAAAAAAGGCGAAGACTGGTCCTTCGGCCAGAAAGGTTATGGCGACGGTCATTTGGGATTTGCAAGGGTTAATCCTCATCGACTATCTGGAACAGGGTACAACTAATACAAGTGCATATTAGTCATCGTTATTGGAAAGTTTGAAAACCGAGCTGCAAGAAAAACGCCGGCGATTGGCCCACAAAAAGATCATTTTCCATCACGACAATGCACCGGCACACACCGCAGCAGTTGTGGTAGCAAAATTATTGGAAAAAGCATTACAACTCGTTTCACATCCCCCCTATTCTCCAGACTTGACTCCCTCGGACTACTATTTGTTCCGCAATCTGAAGAAATGCCTGGGGAGACGAAGATTACATTCAAAAGAAGAGGTGTAGAAAGTGCAGAAAGTAATAGCTATTTTACAGGCTTGGACAATTCCTATTATTCGTAAGGGATCAAGAAATTGAAATAGTGTTGGGCGAAGTGTAGAAATCTAAAAGGAGGCTACGTCGAAAAATAAGAATGGCTTTCTCCGAACACGTTAGTAGTTTTCATTTTTTCAAGGACTTTTCACTCATTCAATATGTATGATTACACTCAATCACTACGTACCGCTCGGAGTGAGAACGCTGTATATTGCTTTCGCTTTCAGTCCCAAAGGTTCTTGAAAATGGCTGTGTGTGTGCAATAGCTCGTTAAGGCAAGTGAGTACCAAAAACCTGCTTGTGCGAGAACTCTGCACCGGAATCCAAGCACACCGCTTCGTTTCCCTCGAGTGACGGACCGTTCTCCATGAAGTGTCTTTGTTTTTCCGTTTTGCTCAATTTATTTCCGGTACACCTCACAGTTTTCGTCGCTATTCTCGTTTCGTTTCGCCCGTTTTGTGGCGCACAGAGACTTGAAAGAGTCCAGTCGGGCATCGGGCTGGTGTCGGAGAACAGAGCGCGGCAGTTGTCAGGGGTGGGTGGGGTCAGAGACGCTGATAATGATCTCGTTAGGGGGCGCGTCGGCGCGGACACGCGGAATATCTCTGGCGTAATTCAATTGTCAGCGGCGGGGGCGGCGCGAACAGCCTGCCCCTGGCGGCCGAGGCGGCAGTTAGAGGTGCGGGTGCCTAGGTGGAAGTCCGTAACTAAAGAAACCACACGGTTTTTCCCCGCATTGTCTCTTATTCTTGATATTTTAGTACAGAGTATCAAATAAGGGAAAGGAGAGTTATTTACAACTTGTACAAAAGCCAGACCGCAGTTATTAGACTCGAAGGGCATGAAAGGGAAGCATCAATTGGGAACGGAGTAAGACAGGGTTGTAGCCTTTCTCTGATGTCATTCAATTTGTACATCGTGCAGGCGGTGAAGGAAAAATTTGGAATAGGGATAAAAGTTCAGGGGGAAGAAATAAAAACATTGCGTTTTGCTGATGACATTGTAATTCTGCCAGAGACAGCAAAGGACCTGGAAGAGCAGTTGAATGGAATGGATAGTGTGTTGAAGAGAGCGTATAAAATGAACATTAACAAGAGTAAAACAAAAATAATGGAATGCGATCTTAGAAAATCAGGCGATGCTGAAGAAATTAGATTAGGTAACGAAACAATGAAAGTGATAGATGAGTTTTGTTACTTGGGTAGTAAAATAACATGCGATGGTCGCAGTACAGAGGATATAAAATGCAGAATGGCAATGGGAAGAAAAGCATTTTTGAAAAAGAGAAATTTGCTAACATCGAATATTAATTTAAGTGTAAGGAACTCTTTTCTGAAGGCATTTGTGTGGAGTGTTGCCTTGTATGGGACTGAAACATGGACGATAAGTAGTACGGACAGGAAGAGAATAGAGACTTTTGAAATGTGGTGTTATAGAAGAATGCTGAAGATTAGGTGGGTAGATCGCATAACTAATGAAGAGGTACTGAACAGAATTGGTGAGAAAAGGAATTTTTGGCATACCCTGACTAAAAGAAGGGATGGCTTGGTAGGGCACATTCTTAGACATCGAGGAATCGTAAATTTAGCATTGGAGGGAAGTGTGTGGGGTAAAAATCGCAGAGGGAGTCCAAGAGACGCGTATAGTAAGCAGATTCAAGTGGATGTGGGTTGCCGTTCTTATGAGGAGATGAAAAGGCTTGCTCAGGATAGAGTAGGGTGGAGAGCTGCATCAAACCAGTCTCCGGACTGAAGACCACAACAACAACAACAACAACAACAGAGTATCAAAAGTGCCTTGTTCGGAAAGTTATTTGTACTTGACTTTTCAGATTATAAGAGTTTCGCCTTGAAATAAACTAAGTGTCGTATGATTTTTTTGTTGTTGATATTATAAAGACGTACGCCTCGGTTGCACAGTGGTAGAATGCCAGACTGCAAGTCCAAAGGTCACGCGCTCGATCCCCGCCAGGTCGTAGGATTTTATCTGTCACTTTCCACTTCTTTCACCTCTGGCAGTAAACCCACGTTAAACTGAAGGTCCCCATATAACTTGCTGGGTAAGTCAGTTCCAAGGTCGGAGGAAGGCAACGGCATACCACCTCCAAACAGGACCATGCTTAGTAAAGCACTGTTGTGACCCATCCCTATTGAAAAAAAAAAAAAAAATTGCTAAACTGCCACAGTAGCAGACAAGAAGCTGCACTCTTTACCAGATACTAAGAATGATACCACAAGGTTATCGGATTTTAGAATGTTTTGATATTTACGGTACGTGAAGTTCAGAACACAAACAACATAGGGTAAGGTGGTACAATTCCGATCATTTCGGACAAATGTTTTTGGTACTGGAAATATGTTGCGAAAAGAGATAATTTTAACCATGGCACTTGTTCTTGGATGTTTAACTAATATGTAACACAAATACTAGACCCTTATAAATGTTGGTATAAACACTAAAAAGGTTACAGAAGTGTGAAAAATCGATCGAAAATGTACCACACTAGGTACGATTATGATCACTTCCTCGTACAATTTTGATCACTGGCTTCTGCCACATAAAAAAGAACTTTTTCCCTTGGGCACCAACGCATACTTCGACATAACAAACATTGCATAATATAGAATTTGCAATCGCGTGGAAACTAGATAATTTATAAGAGCGCGCTCGACGAAGTTGCTCCACGTACCTCTTAACAGGAAAAAAAAAATTATATCTCCGTAGCGCAAATTGGTGTATTCTTGGAAAAGACAGGAGGAGCTGTAGAAACCTGCTACACTACAACGCCACACAAAGTCAAGTGCTACCGACACTACGAGACTGACAAATTATGTTGATCGGAATTGTACCTATATCGAATTTGTACCACCTTACCCTACAGCCAGAAATCATTCTACGCGACTTTCGAAAATTCTCGAGATAATCGACTTTGAAGTGTTGCAATTTTTTTTCTTTCTTTGTTCTGTGCGGTAGTTCTGCTCCTTTTGGTCGCTGATCGTGTTTGTTCTTTGGTGTTCGATCTGTTCTGGTCTCAGTTTCTTTTATTAGAGAAGTCGTTGAGTCCTCTGACCGGGCGCGCTGAGCCACGGCGCCCGGCATAAAAGTAAACTTAAGTGTCAATAACTGAATCAGTTACAGTATCTGGTAGCGTTATGACCTTTCAATTCTAAGGTTTGTGTTTCGAATCCTCCAGTGAATTATATATTTTTTTCCTTTGTGTTCGAATACTTCCACAATTGTAATATCTAATGCTAAAGTTTTACGAAAAATCCATGTATTTTTTTATATTCGTAATTTTCTATGTTGACGACGGTAGTCTTTGATTGTACTGTTTTTGAAAAGCTATGATGCTCTTTTTGTATAGTTATGATGCTCTTTTTGTATAGTCATCTTCATAGATACTAACGGCTTTCCAAGCAGCTAACCTACTCAGCCATCTTTTTGGGTGACGACAAAGTTTTCAGCTCGTCTACATACATATAAACTAAAACTGACACCACACGTGGAATGAATGAATGAATATCTGTCACGGTATTTGAAAAACCGACTCTCTGGTTACGAGGCCATAACGTTACCACCTGTGCTACACCGACAATTGCTGCATATGTTTTAATTATTGGTAATTACGTGTACTGTACTTGCAAAACTTCAAAGTCGATTTTCTCGAGAATTTTTGGGAGCTGGGTCGAATGGCTTTGGCTGTTTTTTATTTAAGTTATGAACTTCAGATGTCATAAATATAAAGAAAGTCTAAAATCCGATACCCATGTGGTCTCCTTGTGAGAAAATCTACTGTACACACACATTCATTCGCTCTGTTATTCTACGAGGGCGGGAGCGGTGAAGCAGGAGAAGTGCATAATTAAATGTGGGACAGTTAAAGGAAGTACAGAACATGAATTTCAAAATAAAGAGAGACATAGTCTCAATATGATACTAGTTAATGTGTTTAATTGTAGCTGAGTGTAATAAAGTCAACTGCTCAATTCTTTTTGTCGTACGCAGACATACAACTGGCAGATGCATTTCGAATGGGTTAAATCACATCGAGGTATATGGGGAAATGAACTAGGTGATAATATCGATAAAAGTGCGACTCGATCACGACAATCATTACGCTACAGCAAAATACCTACAAGTGCGGGGAAGAAGCAGCTTCGAGAGGAGTTTAGAAACAAATGGTTATTGAGTGGCAAAGAACTAAAAACGGGAAAACCACTAAACCGCATTTTCCAACGATCCGACAACGTTTAATGATTAAACTCCCAATATCTCCGAATTTTAGAGCAATGTTGGGAAACTGAAAGGCTATTATCAACGGTTCAGAATAACTGAAGATAGAAACAAATGTAACAGAAATATAAAAATTATTGAACACCGACTTTTCGAGTGTTACAACTTTCTAAAAGAGAGGGACCAGCTCAGGAAAAAAAAATAGCTGACGAAGGAGGAGGATGGCCCGTCAGTAAATTTAATTATACATGCGTTACAAACTGTGAAAGTCAAGCCGAAATCTACAACATGCAAGTCATAAACCAACCGAAGCCGAGACACAGTGTGATATTCCTGGCCTATGGCCACTTCATATTTCTGGCCACTGGCCGTTTCTTTGCTAGCATCGTACGTGTCTTAAACGCGGAAGAAAGACAGAAGTGCAGCATATGTTGAAATGTGGGGTGGGGAGCAGTAGCATATGGCACAGTAGGTGCTGGTTCCCGTGGGAAAGCCCGCCTATGTAACTGGTGCTCTCCTCGCATTGGCTGCTGCATTTCACGTCACGTGATTTCTTTTGAAATTAGTTTTGTTTATTATTTATTAAATATTAAATATTCAGAGCTAAGAATTTATGATAAATATCTCTCAAGGACAGGCTAGATTTTGACAGTTTAAAAAGTTTAAGGTGCCTTCTCTTATTGTAACAAGAGAAGAGCGATTTTGCAGAAGGCGCGCGACGGCCCTGTTTTGGCGCGAAATAGAGCGTCAGGTGCCCTCTAGTCTCGCAACGCGCCGCAGTTTCAGTCTCGAGCTGACCACTATACGCGCCGGACCGCGCCGGTCATGAGTAAAGATTTTTGTAATAGTGATATCAGTCGAGGTCTCAACATGAACTACGGGCAGCGTAGGCCGTTTCGTATTAACAATAGTTGTTCATATTTTATTATTTATTTAATAAATGGCATCCCTGACAATTAAAAATCTCGCGAGTCGCTTATTATGCTTCCATCATACAGAACTTATTTTAGCCTCACTTGTATGCTGTAGAAGAACCAACGACCTGTGTGCTGTCTTCTGCGCTGGGGACACAACTATAGAAGACAACAGGTTATTCAGAACTCTATGCTATGCTTTCCATAAAGACTTGGACAGCAACTACGGTACCTCGTGTGTACTGTAGGGCGGTACAAACGCACTCTGCTACGCAACAGCATCCGCAAGGATGTGGAGGTTTTAGGGGACTTGTGGGAGGAAGCAGTACTAACTTCTCCGTCCGCAAATAAAACCTTAGGAAGCTTGTAACAGGTAGCAGAAGTGAGTAGTGAGTAGTGAGTGTAGTTGAGGGCAGAGCTGCGAGGCCAGGCGCAACGGTGGAAGGACTGTCGAGTCCAGAGCAGACGGCGGCGATGCTCCTTCAGGCGGCTTGGGCGCTGGTGCTGTCTTCTCGCTGTGCGTCGCGCTGGCCCCGGTTCCTCCCGCCGTTCCAGTAACGCCAGGCAGACTACAGCACGCGTGGCATTCCAGGAATCTCGAGGGGACCCGGGGCCGCGTCCTCCAGTCGGCGGGGAAACTTCCAGCCGAGTCCACTGGCAGAGTGCGTCAAACTGGGCCTTCTTTTACAAGTGGACAACTTTTAACCCTTTCAGACGTTTCCATTGTAATCGGCACCGACTTTGCATTTATTTTAGAACACTATACCAATAGGGATGGCATTTTACTTTCAAACTCATTAGCATGTTTACTGGATAGGGTAAGGTGGTACAATTTCGATCATATCTACATCTACACACATACTCCGCAATTCACCGTAAGGTGCGTGGCGGAGGGTACACTGTACCACTACTAGGCATTTCCTTTCCTATTCCACTCCCAAATAGAACGAGGAAAAAAGCAATGCCTATATGCGTCCGTACGTGCCCTAATTTCTCTTATCTTGTCTTTGTGATCTTTAAGCGAAATGTAAGTAGGCGGCAGCAAGATCGTACTACACTCAGCTTCAAATTCCGGCCCTCTAAATTTACTCAACAGAAATTCACAAAAAGAACGTCGTCTTTCTTCCAGCGATCCCCAATTGAGTTGCCGGAGCATTTCCGTGACACTCGCGCATTGGTCGAACCTACCGGTAACAAATCTAGCTGCTCGTCTCTGAACCGCCTCTATGTCTTCCTTCAAACCGATCTGCTGCGGGTACCAAATACTTGAGCAATACTCAAGACGTGGTCGTACGAGCGTTTTATACGCGGTCTCCTTTACAGATGAAGTACATCTTCCCAAAATTGTCCCAATAAACCGAAGTCGGCTGTCCGCCCTACTCAGAACTGTCCTTACATGTTCGTTCCATTTCATATCGCTCTGCAATGTTACGCCTAGATATTTCAACGACGCGACAGCATCAAGAAGATCATTACTAATGGTGTATTCGAACATTATGGGATTGATTTTTCTACTCATGCGCATCACCTTCCATTTTTCTACATTGAGAGCTAGCTGCCAATCTTCGCACCAACTAGAAATTTTGTCTAAGTCATCATGTATGCTATTACAGACAGTTACAGACGACACCCTCCCATACACCACAGCATCATCAGCAAACAGCCGCAAATTACAACTTACTTTGTCCATCAGATCATTTATATAGAAAGAAAATAATAGCAGTCCTATCACACTCCCCTGGGGCACACCTGACGATACACTCGTCTCTGATGAACACTCGTCTTCGAGAACAACGTACTGCGTTCTATTACTTAGGAAGTCTTCCAGCCAGTCACAAATCTGTGAACCTATTCCATAAGCTCGTATCTTCGTTAGCAGTCTGCAGTGTGGCACCGCGTCGAACGCCTTTTTGAAGTCGAGAAAAACACAATCCGCCTGTTGCCCTTCATTCATGGCTCGCAAGATGTCATGTGAGAAAAGGGCAAGCTGAGTTTCACATGAACGATGTTTCCTAAATCCGTGCTGATTCATGGAAAGAAGCTTTTCCGTTTCAAGGAAATTTACTATATTCGAACTGAGAATATGCTCCAAAATTCTACATGAAACTGATGTCAACGATATTGGTCTGTAATTGTGTGGGTAAGTTCTCTTTCCTTTCTTATACTCGGGAGTTACCTGCGCTTTTTCCAATCACTAGAAACTTTGCGCTATAAATGCAAGCTAAGTAGGGGGCCAACGCCGCAGTGTAGTCTTTGTAAAACCGAACTGGTATTCCATCCGGACCAGCAGACTTTTTCGTATTTAGCTCTCTCAGCTGCTTCACTACACCGGAAATACCTATTGCTATGTCCCCCATTTCGGTATTTGTACGTTGATCAAATGATGGTACATTTGTGCGGTCCTCCTGCGTGAAAGATTTCTTAAAGGTTAAATTTAGAACTTCAGCTTTCAGTTTGCTTTCTTCTATTACTGCCCCGGAATGATCGACGAGTGACTGGACAGTGGGCTTTGACCCGCTTATCGATTTTACATAGGACCAGAATTTTTTCGGGTTCTCAGAAAGATCTTTTGGTAAGGTATGGCTGTGAAAATTATTGTATGCTTCGCGCATCTATCTTTTTGTAGACGCACGGATCTCTACTAGCATTTCAGACAAATGTTATTGTAACTGGAAATATATTGAGAAAAGATGTAATTTTAATTATAGCCCTTGTTCTTGGATGTTTACCTAATATGTAACACAAATATTAGACAATTAAAAATGTCGGTATAGACACACAAAAAAGTTACAGAATTGAGAAAAATCGATCGAAAATGTACCACTCTAGGTACAATTGTGATCACTTGCTAGTAGAATTTTGACTAAGGGCATCTTCCACATAAAAAGCACTTTTTCCGTCAGGCACCAACACATACTTCCTGGTACCAAACATTGCATTTTGGGAACAGAATCTAGTCACCCTTAAATAGAAAATTTATAAGAGCTCGTTAGACTAAGTAGCTTCACTTACCTCCTAACGGGAAAAAATTTATTTCTCCTTAGCAGAAAGTGGTGTATTCTTGGAAAAGACAGGAGGAGCTGTGGAAAACTGCTACGCTACAATGCCACACAACGACACACTACGAGACTAACAAATGGCGCGAAAATTTATGTTGATCAGAATTGTACCTATATCGAAATTCTACCACCCTACCCTATGTGTCGCTAGGTTCGTGCTTCTTGCTGCCATCTGTCACCAGAATGGCGTGCTACAATGAAAAACAGTGAACATGGTGGACCCAAGGAGGTTAGAATCCATATTGCTAAGTTTTGCAGAAGTGTTCGTACTGTAGAGCTAATGTCATTTGTCACTTAAAACAGAAATAAACCGTTCGACGGTTTTGCCTTGATGTACAACGTTTTAAACGAGTGCAAATTAGCCGTTAAAATTAAGTCTTCAAATATAATATGCTGAATATTTATTACTATTTATTCAAGAAAGTATTTTGTTTGAAAGTACATACTTCGCAGTGACTGTCAGTCCAGTGCATTAACAGTAAGAGGGTCGTCTTAACGCGTAGTTTTAACGGAGAAATAGCATTCCAGAACTGACCAAGATGGCGGACAGGCTTCAACTGACGTATGTGCTCTGCATAGATAATGCCACCTCCCTTTATTCTAACCTCCTTGGGTGGACCCGTTGCGTGATGCGTCAGGCATGATATTTTTCGTTGAAATTATTTTATGTATTAATTTATGAATTTTTCACAAACTACTACTTGCAATATAAGTTACGTAATAAATATGGAGTCACATATATGGCTGTTGATTTCTTATTGCATATCCTTAGTTCCCTTCCAGAACCAGGGTCCAACATATTTGGTATTTTTTAAATTTTTGCATCAAGTATTGAAATTTTTAATTTTGCTCAAATATATAATAGATGGAATCTTATGAGCATGAAAAAGTTCAAGAATATGTTTTATTCTATTTTTAAAATAATTCAGGACTGAAAGGGTTAAGACGTTTTAATATCTTATATCTTTAAACGAGCAGATCGTATATATATATATATATATATTAGCTGTCTTGGAAACGGCTCTAATGATTTCTTTCTTTTGAAGTTCACCTAAATAGTGGTATTTTTCGTAAAAACGTGATTATCCAAAATATATGTATAATCTCAAAAATTAATTTCGTGTTTTCCGGGATGAAATTTTGTATTTACACTGAAATACAGAAGATGTGATACACACGCGCATGAGTGCTCTTGTTGTGTAAAATTGACACCTGAATGGTCAAAATATGGAATACATTGACCCAGTAGCCACTGCCAGTTGGTTACGAGTTTCAGCACCGTCTTTACCCTGCTGCGTCTTTCACAGGCCTCAGTAACTGACCGCCGGCGAGAATCGGTAAGTTGCAGAGTCCTGTAAAAGATGCACCAGGTCTCAGAACACCTGGAGTCTACAGGATACCGTGAGAGTGTGGTCAGCCTTACGTCGGACAAACTGCGCGAACCACAGAACAACGCAGGAAGCAACACGAGAGGTGATATCGTCTACGCTACCAGAGGAGTCAGCTTTAGCAGGACATGCGTTAGAAAACGGCCACCGAATACAGTTTGATGATACCTCGGTCGTGGCTAGCACCGACGCTTTCTGGGATTGCTTAATTAAGGAAGCATTAGAAATTAAAGTCAGTGCGAACAATCTCAACAGAGACGGCAGCCTGCAACTCAACATGGCGTGGAACCCGGCGATCGCGAAGTTGAAGCGGGCACGGCGGGCATCGAGCCAAAACATTACCGTATATGGAGATGGTAGGGACTCCAGTGACGTCACGGCCGGCAGCTGGCGTATACGCAGGCAGTCACAGCACTCGACGATGGCCGAGGAGCGCTTGGACGAATGCTCGTGGGTTTTAAGCACTTGACGCGGTCGAACTGTTCATTGAAAGCTATAGCCGCAAGAGTCTGGATTCATACATTACGTTGATTTATATTTGGAACTAGTCGACCCGGCAATGCTTCGCTATTGCTAATATGTATGTACTCTTGTTTTGAACGTCAAATGTGCAAATTTGTATCGTAATCGAACGAATGATTTTGATATCTCAAGAAAAAGCTCTTTCAGTTTTCAAAAAAAAAAAAAAAAAATAAATAAATAAAAAAAAAAAAAAATAAATATGTAAATAAATAAATAAATAAATAAATAAATAAATAAAATCCTATTTATGACCAACTATTCTAAACTTATAGTTCAGTCAAACCTTCCTCTAGCTTTGAACGTCGAATGTGCAACATTTTATCGCAGTTACATGAATGAATGGTATTGGAATTTCATAGAAAAATCTCTTTCTATTTTTTTTTACGAATTTTCCAATTTTCTGGGAAACTCCTGCAAATTTTTATTTCATATGAACGTTACTCTTGCTTTGTACCTCAAATATGCAAAATTTTTACGCAATCAGGCGTATGATATTGATATGACATTGAAAAAAGCTCATTCAGTTTCTCGCGAATTTTCAAATTTTCCGGGTAACTTTCCCAAATTTTTAGTTCATAAGAACGTTCACCTTTCGTTGTACGTCAAATGATCAAAATGTTTTCGCAATCGGATGAACGGTTCTCAACTTATAGTGTGAAGTGTATTTAGAAACATATTGAAAAAAGAACTTGGTTCGAATTTTGAGACTTTCCTTTTTAACTGTCCTTATTTCTTTCTTTCTACTGTGTTGTGACGTTATTTATAGTTTACACTGTAATAATAATAATTAATAAAAGACAAAAAAAAGAAGGATTTAAAACTTTTAGCGAAGGATCAATAAGAGTGAAGCGCATATGGATGTCAGATGCGAAAATAAGAGTGGTGCCATGCTTGAATTACAATGAATTTTGATTCAGTTATCATCTCCCTTTCTTATTCGAAATCCGAACCTACAACCAAAATTCTCCCAGTAAACCGAAGTCGGCTGTCCGCCTTACTCACATCTGTCCTTACATGTTCGTTCTATTTCATAGCGCTCTGCAATGTTACGCCTAGATATTTGAACGACGCGACTGTATCAAGAAGCTCACTATTAATGCTGTATTCGAACGTTATGCGATTGTTCTTCGAAATCATGCGCATCACCTTACATTTTTCTACATTACAGTCAGTTACAGACGACACCCTCCCATACACCACAGCATCATCAGCAAACAGCCGCAAATTACAACTTACTCTGTCCATCAGATCATTTATATAGATAGAAAATAATAGCGGTCCTATCACACTCCCCTGAGGCACGCCTGACGATACACTCGTCTCTGATGACTGCTCTTGGCAGACAGCGCTCAGGCCTCGTATCTCGTTGGCGCAGGTTTCGTCCAGTGAACTCCATTCTGCAGTCCTGCCTTTGCTGCCTGCATTGGCTGGTGCACGCGAGGAACCACTGCAGCTGCAGCCACACACGCGCTCACGTTCACGCTCACGCACACGTTCACACACACACACACACGCGCGCCTCACGCACGCTCCGCTTCACCGCCAGTTCGCCGTCGGCGCAGCGCGGGCTGTGGAAACCCTCGCTTCTGTGCTTCTCTCTCTCTCTCTCTGCCCCCCCCCCCCCCTCCCCGCACGCTCACGCATGTCGGCGCGTGCTTTTGACACTGATACGGAAACAATTATGACGCTGCGCCGTGCCCGCGGCCGGCTTTTGTAGCGTAATCCGCTCTGGCGCGCCAGTACAGCTGTCGGGGCGGGGCGACTGGCGCCAGCAGCGGATTTGCAGAATTTTTTGTTCCTCAACTCGCTGCCGCAGTCGCCGAAACACCGGCTGTGCTGTGCTGTACAGTCCGGTTAACGCTGGGCTGGGAGCCAACACTGGTAGCCCAGGCCTGGTCTCCATACCAACAGGTGCAACCGGTTAACTGTTTCCTACCTAAAGCTATGAAATTCTAGATTAAAACCTGACTTTTTTACCTACAAAAACTGGTCCAATAACTGGATGCGTCATATGCCGGTTGCCAGTGAAGGTAGGTACCACAGTCTAACATATATAGTCACGAAGAGAACCACCTATTAACCAGTAGTCAACACGGATTCAGAAAGTAATACTTTTGCGAAACACAGCTTGCCCTTTATTCACATGAAGTGTTAAGTGCCATCGACAAGGGATCTCAAATAGATTCCATATTTCTGGATTTCAGGAAGGCTTTTGACACTGTACCCCACAAGCGGCTTCTTATGAAATTGCGTGCTTATGGAATATCTCCCCAATTGTGCGATTGGATTCACGATTTCCTAACACAAAGAACAATCTGAATAGCTCCCTTAGACTGTTTGCGGATGATGCTGTCGTTTATCGGTTAGTGAAGTCAACAGAGGATCAAAAGCAACTGCAAAGCGATTTAGACAAAATTTCCACATGGTACGAAAATTGGAAATCGATGCTAAATAAATAAAAATCTGAATTAATACACTTGACCACTAAAAGAAATCCGCTGAACTTCAATTACGCGATAAATCAGTCAAACCTTAAGGTCGTAGAGTCTACCAAATACCTAGGAGTTATAATTACGAACAACTTAGACTGGAGAGAACACATAGAAAATATTGTGGGGAAGGCGAACCAAAGGTTACCTTTCATTGGCAGAACGCTTCAAAGATGCACCAGCTCCACCAAAGAGACTGCCTACGTCACACTTGTGCGTCCTCTCCTGGAGTACTGTTGCCCAGTGTGGGACCCTCACCAGGTGGGACTGACGGAAGACATTGAGAAGGTTCAGAGAAGGGCAGCTCGTTTTGTTTTATCACGTTACGGGGGGGAAAGCGTCACGGAAATGTTGCATGAATTGCGGTGGAAATCATTAAGAGAAAGACGTTATTCATTGCAGCGTGATCTGTTTGTGAAGTTTCAATCACCAACTTTTAGTTCTGAATGTGAAAATATTTTGCTAGAACCCACCTTCTTAGGGAGACATGACCATCCCAATAAAATAAGAGAAATCAGATCGAAAACGGAACGATTTAGGTGTTCTTTCTTCCCGCGCGGTATTAGAGAATGGAACGGTAGAGAAAAGTTATGAAAGTGGTTAATGAACCCTCTGTCAGGCACTTGAATGTGATTTGCAGAGTATCAATGTAGATGTAGATGTAGACACTTCCGCCGATTTTTGTTATACACTGCGACAGTAGCGGCGGCCGGAAAGCTACATTTCTGAATACGACATTGGATGAGTGCGAATAGTATCGTTTATATTGATTTTAACATACTTTTTACATTAGGAAACGTATGCAATACCTTATAATAGGTAATAACTTAATAAAAGCTCTACATTTGTCTTAATTAAGTTTCCTAAGGTCCCTGGCAAGGTACGAAACGGTACATTATAGGATAGTTTATTGAACGCTATCTCGTAACCTACAGATTTCTGATAAATAATTTAATTTTCTATTAAAAAACGGATAGGAAACACCAGAAGGCATTTCCTTTGGCAGAAAGACGTCGCTTTTGCATTAACGAATGTTAAGGTGTATTCACTATAATTCCAGTCGAATCAGTGAGTTTGAACGTAGCAAACGTATGTAGAATGCAATAACTACAGTATGTAACGTACCAAATCAGATTGAACTTGTAGCTGAAGGAAACACGTCACAAACGTGGACAATAGAACGGCAAAAGAAATGAAATGTTTTCCAACAGACACGTAGGCAGTTCCACAATTATTGCTACAGCTGAACTACAAATGGCAATAATCCACAAAACTGTGCCTTTTTAAGCTAAAGTAATTACACTGAACATAATATGCACGTTTAAGGAATACGTACGAGGTGTAAAGCTGTGCGAATCATTAGACTCCACACCGAATTTATACACGTCAAAAAAAACTGCCAGTCATAGTTAGAAAAAGACCATAATAGAAATTTATTATTCTCTTATGTTTATAGTCTACTTACTTTCAGCGGAATACGATTGAAATACACACATATTCTTAAGTATTTCTTCAAGACGAAGTTGTTGCTTATACCACTGAATCAGTAAAATTGACTGTTGTTACATTAATTTCCGTATTAATGTACGTTAGAGGTCTGCACGTCGCTCGGTTGCTCGCTCGAATCGCGTGGTACTTGTCGTTCTGTGACAGTCCGGCAGGTGTCGACACTGCAGCTTGCGGCAAGGCGTGTGGCTGCGCTCGACCTCCTGCACGCTCGACCGTCCACACTGCCCGCTACCCACTCGGTCGCCCACCGCAGCGACACTCCAGTCCAAGGCAAGTGTCCGGAGCAAACTAGACGCTACAGAATAAATCCCGACTGCGAAATTTGGAATTGTTTCCTTTCCCGGGTTCTTCGAAGGCTGTTCTCTCGATCCAGTTTCGCATTCTCTACTTTACCATACAAGTTATTATACGTGATTAACATAAAGTCTCTGTGCTAAGATCATTTACTAAATGAGTTTTCATTGATCTTTCTTACTTTCTTGTTCCCATTTTGTGGTCTTTTAGTTCATGTTTAGTGGTAAGTGTTACTTGCCGTCTTAACGAACAAATGGTTGTATTTTATATCCATTCCTCTTATCACTCTCAAGTCCTGTAATACTTTGTCCACCTTTTATATTGATATTAAATACTCCGATATTGATGTAAACCCGTTAGGTTAGTTTTGTGCATCTCTCTCTCTGTTGCACCCCGTTAATATATATTCCCGTAGCCTTTTGTCATTGTGCGTGGTTGTTGCGCCTCTACCTTTTTCCAAGTGAGTCCTTAACGGGAATTTTTCCAATTGCAACATTCATATATTCCTTACTGCCACAGTCGTCTTTCTTGTCTACATAATAAAGAACGCATGCAAGCTTTTGTGCAATATATAGGATCCGCACTTTCTTCCGTCGTCAGCGCCATTTGCCGGTCTAATGCTCATATATCCTGTACCTGTTTTAAATCCTCTTATTCCAACTGTTTACTTTACACAGCTGTACGAATTTATGGTGCTCCAGCTGTTTCACTGATATCTGTGTTATATTTATTTACGGCCGTCTGGAGAATGTCACCCGGGTGCACCAGACAGAAGAATGAAGTGCATGTTTCTGGAATGGCTGGACTGTGAAATGCGCGAGGCGCAATCCACCAATGACGTGGACCTTTATTTAGCACGACTTGATGCTGATGACGACGATCTGCTTGAGTGGTAGAAACGGAACTGTACTCTCTTTCCTAAGCTAGCTGTATTGGCAAACAGTATTTTGTGTGCCCGCCTCAAATGCAGCTAGTGAACGCACTTTCAGTGCGGCAGGGAATCTGTTCTCTGATAGAAAAACTCGACTCGATCTACAAGGTGTCAGTGATATTTTGACAATACATTGCAATTACAGTGCCACTAACGAATAGTTTGTGGATAATTTTGTTAGTTTTCGATGTATACTTTGTTGTACGATAACATTCATTTTTGTACGAGTACATTGCAATAAAAACGTCGTTCGTTCCGTAGTTTCTCTTTAGATTTTTTACATTACTTTCAAATGTAGTAGTTGGTGAAAACAACCTTTTTGTCTCCTTTGCGTATAATGATATTGCGGTTACATGCTACTATGCTGGAATACACGTCTACAGCATAACTGATTTAAGTTCCTTTAGTTAGCGGGGCTGCGTCAGACGCAACAGCAGCCCACACCTCAGAGCCACAGAGCATCTGCCGTAGCGACTGACAAGGAAACCTACCCAAGTGTCACCTTCCGATTTTTATGAAATTTGGATTTGTGGGACCCGTATTTTTATTTTTATTTTTTTATTTATTTTAAGCGGAGAAAACATATTTAAGGGGTGAAACGGTCCCTCCAAAATTGGAGCTAAAATAGAAAAATCTTGATAACTTATAGATTAATGAAGCAATTTTAACGATTTTTTTGGTATGAAAGTATCTTTTGATAAGAGATCGGCCTAGGTACATTGCAGGGGGATTGACAATTAGGGGGGCAACTACCCCTAAAGTGACCAATTCTTTGTGCTCATTTTTTTTTTTTTTTATTTAATCGAAGCTGAATCTGTGAAATTTGTCTTTTATCAAAAGATACTTTCATACCAAAAATCATTAAAATCGCTACACTAATCTCGCCATTTTTCCATTTTAGCCCCAATTTTGG
This sequence comes from Locusta migratoria, assembly GCA_026315105.1. Lineage (NCBI taxonomy): Eukaryota > Metazoa > Arthropoda > Insecta > Orthoptera > Acrididae > Locusta > Locusta migratoria. The sequence continues at coordinate 102,003,404 of CM048754.1, forward strand.
AGGGGCCGTTTCACCCCCTAAAAAATTACGTGACCGATAGTTTGTCATTTATTATATGCAAATTTGATAAAAGTCGGAGAGTGACACTTGGGTAGGTTTCCTTGTGAGTACAGCGGCAGCCTACGCTGTGTGGCCTCTGTTCGCCCCGTTCGAGCGTCAACTCGCTCGCTGCTCGCTGCGAGCGAACAAAGTCTGCGCGCCACCGCCGAGAGTTGCGCACTTGACCGAGTACGAGCGAGCAGCGAAACAGGCGATTTGCAGACCTCTAATGTACGTCTCTTCATATTCTACTAATGCTTGTAACGCCAAAAATTGTACTGACTATTTCGTTAATTAAGTACAAAAGTATTTATATACAAACATCACAACTATGGTGGCTTGCCCACCGCTAGGAGCGCTAGAGGCGTTGCAGCCGTCAGTTGGCAACAACTTTTACAGCAGTGAGTGTCGCGACTGTGTGTTAGACTGCGGTAGGTACCTTGTGGCGGTACTGGCTTGCAAGTCAGCAGCCAAGAGAATAAAGAAACGGGCCAGCCTTGTATTGCTTCGTGAGAGAGTGCATTTCACCCGCCGTAGCCTTGAGCTCATCTCACTGGAACTATTCAAACTGCATTTGCAACTGGCTAGTCACTTCACGTCCTTTTCCTGGGATTGGATTGATGGTGTTACTTCGGTTGCAGCCGATGCCGCCCATAAGAAGGCAACGGGACGTCAAACAGCTAAGTTCTCACGCCTCCTTGACAAACCATCTCTGCAGGTTCCGTGCAAGACTGTCATCAATCTGAGTGGCATGGAGTTGAGTGATGATGCGGTCTCAGTTTTGGAGAAAGGGCTCAACTTTGCTCCTACCCCCAAGTTCACACCGGTCGCAGAAATTATTAGTGCTGTTGAACAGGTTGCAGCTCGACTTCCACCTGAATCAGCTGAGGAAATACGTCGTGAAACTTGCCGTGCGTTGACGAAATCCAAGCCCATGAAGTCGAACATCACTAGTAAAGAGAGGGCGGCCATTCGTGACCTGAGGAAGCGTCCTGAAATTGTTGTCTTACCGGCTGACAAAGGCAATGCTACGGTTGTTGTCTCCCATAAGGACTACACTGAAAAGATGCAGGGCCTGCTAAATGACGATTCCTACCGGAAGATCAGCGTTGACCCCACAAAGAAGGTGGAAAACAAGACGAGGGCGCTTCGCAAGGATGCGGATTTACCGGAGGGTGTCGCCAAGAAACTGCTACCTCAAGGTCCGGTACTGCCAAGACTTTATGGACTCCCTAAGGTTCACAAAGATGGGGTGCCGTTACGTCCCATTGTCAGTAACATCAGAGCACCTACATATTTGTTGGCCAAATACTTGACGGGAATATTAAGTCCTTATGTGGGTAAATGCCCTTATCACATCCATAATTCCGTGGATTTTCTCAAACGTCTTAGCAGCTTCAGGCTGGATGAGTCAGATATCATGGTGAGTTTTGACGTCGTTTTCTTGTTTACGAGGGTGCTCCTTCGAGAGTCACTAGATTTGATTGGCCAGAAGTTTGACGAGAAGACCACCGAACTTTTTAGGCATGTCTTGACCTCGACGTATTTTCTTTTCAGTGGCGAATACTACGAACAAATGGAGGGAGTCGCCATGGGTAGCCCACTCTCCCCTGTGGTCGCAAATTTGTACATGGAGAATTTCGAGGAGGAAGCCCTGGCATCAACTGAATGGAAACCTACTTGCTTTTTCCGTTACGTGGACGACACTTTCGTCATCTGACCACATGGTATGGATAAACTCCTTGACTTCCTTACACATCTGAACTCCATACACCCCAACATCAAATTCACTATGGAGACTGAAACGGAGGGTAAATTGCCGTTCCTTGACGTCTTGGTCAAGAGAAGAGCTGATGGCACCCTGGGTCATAGTGTATATCGGAAGACAACGCACACTGATCTGTATTTACAAGCAGACAGCTGTCACCACCCTTCACAGAGGAATGGGGTACTTAAAATTCTAGTACATAGGGCGCGCACTATCTCCGACGCAGAGAGTCTACCTCAGGAATTGGATCACCTGAGAACTGTATTTCGAAACAATGGGTACTCAGAGTGGCAGATTCAGCGGTCTCTCCGCCCAACCACTACATCACAACCTGTGGAAACGGATGGGAACACGAGGGAGGATGTGGGCACTGCGTTCGTTCCATATACCGGCGCACTCTCGGGGAAGATCGCCCGCATTTTGAAAAAACACCAGGTTGGAACTGTCTTTTGTCCGCCGAATAAAATTCGTGCACTGGTGGGGAGCGTTAAAGATGATCTCGGTTTGAGGAAGGCCGGCGTGTACCAGATTCCGTGTCAGTGTGGAAAGTCATATATTGGACAGACGATGCGTACCGTCGAGGATCGATGCGTTGAACACCAGAGGCACACACGATTGATCTATCCGAGCAAGTCGGCGGTCGCTGAACATTGTTTGTCGGAGAATCATGCGATGGACTATGAAGGCACTAGGATTCTGGCACAGACGTCTAGATACTGGGACTGCATCGTTAGAGAGGCCATTGAAATTCGCACAAGTGACGACCTCATAAACCGTGACTGTGGCTATAATCTTAGCAAAGCTTGGGAACCAGCGATTGGGTTAATTAAGAATAAATCTAGCAAACGTAACGAAGTGACGACCACGGCGGACAGAACCCTCACACCTACGTCATCTCAGACGCCGGCGCAATTGGTTCCACTGCGTGGCCGCGGCGCGGGACGCGGACCGCGGAGGGGTCGCTCCGCGGGCCGAGGGTATTTAAAGGGCCCGCTACCGGGCTAGAACCCAGTTCCCTTCGAGCAGCCGTAGCGTGCGGATCTCCGTGCCGGCGCGTTTCCAGGAGCTCAGTCCGTCAGTTCACCTGATGATGGCGACATGTATGATCGCCGAAATATTGTGCCCGTTGGACGCTATAGACCGGCAGTACACCCGTGGATATTTTGACAGTCTTGTATTAATCGGTCGATAATGGGGCTAAAAATATTTTTAAAGTGCGGGCAACGTATGTCAAGTGTGTTATGACTGTAACGATGTTAAATTAGTGAATTTGACTTCAACATGCAGTTTGTGGCTTCTGTATTCGTGTGATTGGTAAAAATGAAAGAGCCACTGGCTTCTCTGAACGAATTAAAAAAAAAGTCTGTAAATCTATCGGACCAAACTGCTTGGTCATCAGTCCGTAGCTTACAAACTACTTAAACCGAGGTAAACTAACCTACGGACCAACACACACACTCCTATGCCCCAGGTAGGACTCGAACCTCCACGGCGAGCAACCGCGCGCTCCGCAGCGAGGTGCTTTAGACCGCCTGAACGAATTCATCGACTTCGTTAATGGTAGTTAGACAGCCACAGTATCCACCACTTCAGAAAACTTCTTAGTCTACGACCTGTGTGCTGCTTCTGCGCTGGGGACATCTACGAGAGAGAAGACACCAGGTTAGTCAAACATTAAGTGACAACCGCCTACGGGCCTCACGTGCAACGTTCGGTCTATTACAACTAGACGAGTTAGCATGCTGCTCGCGGTAACGTGAGTGAGGTAAAGCGAAGATAGGAAAGTTTCAAAGGAAACTGTCACAAGTGGCCTTGATAACATAAACTTTAACCATAACAGTGATTTGGTATATAGATAATTTTTTCTATCTCCACCCGTAACCTACAAGTTCCATTTCTTTACGAGGGATTTCAAAACAATGGTGTAAAATGCGGGAAATAATGTTCCAAGCGAGGAAATAACGTTTTAAGCGGTAAAATTTTCTTTTACGTTTTCTCTTCAGTTTCGTAGTTTATATTTCATATGCGTACATAATATGCACCAAAATACCTGACAGGAGCTTTATTATGCAGTAAAGGTTGTCTGAATTTTGTACCTATTTTTAGTGCTAGCGCTGACGTCCTTCCAGAAGGACGATAATGGTGGCTTAGTTTTTCATACTTGTAGTTACAAATTCGAGCACAGTGTCGTATTTCATTTCTTTGAATCTCCTCCTTCCATTTTAGATAAATTTTAGTTTATGTTGTTGATTGCAAAGTGGTAGGATACAATTGCAAAGCTGAGGTTCATATGGATGATATTGAAGGTTTCCTTGTAGTTCAGTTCATATTTTACCGAGGACACAGTGAACAATCCGACTGCAAAGGACTCTTCCCTGCACGTCTCCCGCCACACAAAAACCTCCAGTCGCCACGCTCTCTCTTTCCTATACCCACAACAAATAGGCTGTGGTAACAGGAAAGAGACAGCGTGGCGACTGGAGATTTGTGTGTGGCGGGAGACGTGCAGGGAAGAGTCCTCTGCAGTCGGGCTGGTCACTGTGTCCTCGGTGGCGGAGTGGTCAACGTGTCTTAAGCAGGAGATCCCGGGTTCGAATCCCCAACGGGCACAAATTTTCTTCCGCCGCAATCTACATCTACATAGATAATCTGCAAATCACATTCAGGTGCCTGGCAGAGGGTTCATTAACCACTTTCATAACTTTTCTCTACCGTTCCATTCTCTAATAGCGCGCGGGAAGAAAGAAAACTTAAATCGTTCCGTTTTCGATCTGATTTCTCTTATTTTATTGGGATGGTCAAGTCTCCCTACGTAGATGGGTGCTAGCAAAATATTTTCACATTCAGAAGTAAAAGTCGGCGATTGAAAGTTCGCAAACAGATCACGGCGCAATGAATAAAGTCTTTCTTTTAATGATTTCCACCCCAATTCGTGCAACATTTCCGTGACGCTTTCCCCCCGTAACGTGAGAAAACAAAACGAACTGCCCTTCTCTGAACCTTCTCAATGTCTTCCGTCAGTCCCACCTGGTGAGGGTCCAACAAGGGGCAACAGTACTCCAGGAGAGGACGAACAAGTGTGATGTAGGCAGTCTCTTTGATGGATCTGGTGCATCTTTGAAGCGTTTGCCAATGACTTCACTAACCGATAAACGACAGCATCATCGGTGAACAGTCTGAGAGAGCTATTCACATTGTCTCCTAAATCGTTTATAAACACAAGGAAGAGTAGGGGACCTATAACACTTCCCTGTGGAACGCCAGATATCACTTCTGTTTTACTCGATGACTTACCGTCAATTACAACGAACTGTGTTCTTTCTTATAGGAAATCGTGAATCCAACCGCACAATTGGGGAGATATTCCATAAGCACGCAATTTCAAAACAAGCTGCTTGTGGGGTACAGTGTCAAAAGAATTCCTGAAATCCAGAAATATGGAATCGATTTGAGATCCCTTGTCGATGGCACTTAACACTTCATGTGAATAAAGGGCAATCTGTGTTTCGCAAGAGTGATACTTTCTGAATCCGTGCTGACTATTGGTTAATAGGTCGTTCTCTTCGAGGTAGTTCATAATATTCGAACAAAGTGTATGTTCCAAAATCCTACTGCAAATCGACGTCATTGAGATAGGCCTGTTATTTTGGAGATCACTCCTATTGCTTTCTTGAATATTGGAGTAACTTGGGCAACTTTCCAGTCTTTGGGTACGGATTTTTCGCTGAGTGATCGGTTGTAAATTATAGCTAAGTACGGAGCTATTGCATCAGCATAGTCTGAGAGAAATCTAGTTGGTTTACAATCTGGCCTAGAAGATTTATTTTTGTTTAGTGACTTACGTTGTTTTACTACTCCAGGAACATCTACTTCTAAGTTTTGCATGCTGGCAGCTGTTCTTGGATTGAATACTGGATTGTTCACTTCGTCTTCTTTGGTGAACGAATTTCGGTATCCATCTAAACCTAGTACAGTGAAGCCATAACTTATCGCAAACTGCGATTTATTTAATTTAAAAATAGAAATATTAAGATAGTATGTCTTTTTTTTAATTTCAAAACGGTACTTACTGCAAAACACGCGTCGTACATTATGTATGACATCACTTATTGAAACTCATGGACTGCCATTTATTCGGATCCTTCCGCTGTCATAATTTCCCCGCTGGTATGCACATTAAGATTCAACACTAATCAGGGCTTAACTGTGGTGATTGTTCGCCTGTAAGGGTTTTGTAACGGTCTTTGCGGCTATTTCCGGGTCCTGTAATTTACATTTGATAGGGGAACTAGAAAGTGGTGACACGCATTAATTGGGCTCCGAGAGATGTCGCAGGGGTAAGGAGTCTGTTGGCTGTTGAGGGGGGGGGGGGGGATATAGCCTGCGGCCGGGAGGTGTCGTGAATCTTGTATGGAGGCGGCGAAACCACGGGCCGCGCCGAATATCGACCCCTCGAATCGAAACGGCCTGCGGACGGCGGTCTCCAGAGGCTGTCGTGGATGGATGAGTAGGGAAGATGGCGCTGGGGGTTGGGGGAGGGGGTGGAACGCCGGACCGACGTGGCGTAAATATTTTATAGGGGCGTCCTGTCCGCCCGGACAGCGGCCTGGCGTCTGTCCGACAGGGGGTGGGAGGGGGATGCGAGCGGTCGATAGCGCCAGGCGCCCGCGACAGGTCGATAGTCGCCGCGCTCCTATCGATCCGCGGACCCTATGTTGTTGTTGTTCCAGACGCAGGTGTTTCCGTCTGCACACTTTAAAACTGGCAGTCCGTACACACCGCCGGTGACAGGCCGGCAAGGTACACGAGGTAGCCGACTGTTCTTCGCAAGTTGCGAAGTTGTCGCGGATGACACTCCGTGCAAGATGTAATAGCCGGGCGAAGTTCTTTTCATCACCAGTTTAACCACACTGTAATAACTGCTCAAGGTAACCGGTTTTTTAAATAACCGGTTTTCGGTTTTTTTATTGCTCTTATTTCCAGCAAAGTTCGACCGAAACTTGATTGGGAGCCGAAACAGAAACCGTAATCGAATTTTCGGTTCTTCTAGTTTCGGCCAAAAACGAAACTTAGGAAGTTTAGTTAAAATGTAGGTAAATTTACATTATACGACAAATAACTAGTATTTCCATATTTTTCAAGATCCCATCCCAATACTACGCCTTCTTGAGTGTGTGTAAGCCTAGCCAGGAGTCTGTAGAAGATGATATACGAAGCATAAACATTTACTGGCCTAGTATTTCCATCCGGCAGTTCCGAATACTGAGGCAACCACTCCTTAAGTTGGACTTGTGAGCCAGCGCATATTAATATCTAGTTATATACACAATATATATATATATATATATATATATATATATATATATATATATATATATATATATATATATATATATATGAACTTCAATCAGTGCTCCAGAAGAATTTGAAAAATAAAGTCACAGTTCCGACTAACAGTATGATTGTTGTCAGTGTCAGTTTACGCAAATTGAACTAGAAAGGCTGTATACCACATGGCCAAAGAATGTTCAAATGGGTCTGAGTTCGTATGAGACCTACATGCTTAGGTCATCGGTCCCTAGACTTACAAACTACTTAATCTAACTTAAACTAACTTACGCACCCATGACCGAGGGAGGAGGGAGGACTCGAACCTCCGACTGGAGCAGCCGCGCAGACCGTTCGATGGAGCCTCAGACCGCACGGCTACCTCCAAGGCACCACATGATTAATGTTATCTAAACCCATATTGGTTATTAAAAAAGCCCCTCGCTTTCAAGCAATCACATTAATAAAACTTGTTAGCATAGCAATATAATACATTTAAAGTTTTAACTAACGTTTTGAGGAGCTAACAACAGTCTGTTCTTTAATATCCAATAGTAAAAGCAGTCTAGAAAACTCATTTATTAAAATGGCCGCTTTCGGCACATTTAGTCAGTCTTCATCAGATTATTATTAAAAAAAAAAAAAAAAAAAAAAAAAAAAAAAAAAAAAAAAAAAAAAAAAACACACTTTTTGAATCACTGCTACAGGAAGTAGTTGTACTTGTTTTTTTACCCGGTACTTGGCAATAAATAAAAAAGACCCGGTTACAACCGACACCAAATAAATACCGAAAAAACCGGTTATTCGAAACAAAAATACCGGTATCGGTTTTAACCGGTCGGTTTTAACCGGTCGGTTTTTCCCATCCCTGGCCTACCACAGTTATCCAGTTACTGAAAGGCCTCGAGATCTGCCCGACACCTTTATTCTAATTTTTACGGGTTATTGATATTTTAATGCAGTCGTGTTCCACGGGAAGGCCAAACCAGTGACCCCTGTCCCGTTTCTAAGGCCGGATCCACACATTGGACCCAACGTTGGCGCCCACAGTGTTCGTCCAATGTGTGGATTGGTGAAATAGCGTTGGAACCAACGCTGATGTTGCTTGTCGGTATTTCGACCAACCATCAAAGGACGTTGGGCCAATATGGGTACGTTGTACACACATTGCCGCCAATGTTTCATTCTGTCTTTGTCGTCTGCTCATCTCGAAACTGTTTCTTTCTTCGTTCGTTCTTCGTCGCCGTTTTAAAGTTTCGAAATCTCTTTGTAAATATTAGAACTATCAGAAAGTGATTCATTTGTGAAAGAAACCTCAAAAAACGAAATGCCACAGCAAAACGTAGGCGTGAACTGTGAAATTAAAAACTTTCTAGACTTTCGACACTCTCCATTATTGAATGTAATTTTTAAAATTAACAGTACAGTACTTAATATTTCCTGTCAAGTTTTAAATATCGTTTTGCAAACTTCAAGCACTACTAGTGATATCAATTACATGGTTATTTAAGAAGGGAAGTGTAGGCTTCTAATATTGCCTCACTTTGGCAAGAAATCGAAGCGTAATACCAAAAGAATAGCATCTCTCCAAAACATCTTTTATTTTATTTTATATTCAATCATTTAAAGTGGCAAGTCTAGGTTTTTATAATGTGTGTCGTTTACTTGTAGCATATTTTAAAAAATTAATGATTTCGTACCGTAATTAACTATCGGTAGAAAGTGATACAACAAAATGTTCAAATGTTTGTAAATCTTATCGGACCAAACTGCGTGGTCATCAGTCCGTAGCTTACAAACTACTTCAACCTACGCGAGCAACCGCGCGCTCCGCAGCGAGACGCTTTAGACCGCTCGGCTACTCCACCGCGGCCGTGATACCACACCCTACCATCTTTTACGTATGTTTCCCACTTTGATTTACAATAACAAAATGTAAATATTCACACTCAAAAGCGTTAATGCATTCGCCGCGATTTGTGCGTCAGCTATGTTTTCGTTGGCTCTCGACGGATTCAGCTGAATGTCGGCTCCAATGTGTGGGCCCTGCCGCAGAAATATTGGCCAACTTTGGCGCCAGGGTTGGTACCGATGCCTGAACGCGGGGTCAAGCGTTTCTGTCGCTGGGAGGCACAAAGAGGAGAGAGAGAGAGAGAGAGAGAGAGAGAGAGAGAGAGAGAGAGAGAGAGAGAGAGACAGAGAGAGATTGAGAGAGAGAGGTGCCGAGTCCACGTGAGACGGAGAATGAGCTTTCGGGGAAGGCAGCCATCTATTACCCAGTCTGATGAGAGCTAAGTGGCGGTTTAGCGGACCAGGGGTGCGTCGAAATTTGCGTCCTGATCGCCCTTTGAACGACAGAGCCACTCAAAGACATTGTAAGAGTACACCTGTCGCTGTATCTTACAGTTTGATTTAACGTAATGTATATATTGTCTTAAATTCGTTCATTTCACGTATTTTTCATTTCTTGTATGCTAGATATATTTCTTATGTAATGTCGTTTTCTATATTCAATCATTTAATGAAAACATATACTGTATGTGTAAACCCGCATGAATGTACAGACATTCTTATGCTGTAAGTTGGCAATGCGCCAGAGAAAATGTTGAACCCGTTGTAAAGACTGTCTCTGGTATAGAAGTAGTACTGGTATCCCGGAACGACACGTTTGAGAGCCCGCCAGACCACATGGACTATGACAGCAGCCGTTAGGCGGCGCGCACAACCTACTAGCGCTGCCATCGCCACTAGAGCGCTGCACGCCGTGGTGCGCCTACCGTGCCGCACTATATAGGGCCGGTGCCACAGCTAAATAAAGTCTGGTATCCCGGAATGATATATTTGACAGCCGGCCAGACCACATGGACTATGACAGCAGTCGTTAGACGGCGCGCACAACCTACTAGCGCTACCATCGCCACTAGAGCCCTGCACGCCATGGCGCGCCTATCGCGCCGCACTATATAGGGCCGGTGCCACAGCTAAATAAAGTCTGGTATCCCGGAACGATATGTTTGAGAGCCCGCCAGACAACATGGACTATGACAGCAGTCGTTAGACGGCGTGCACAAACTACTAGCGCTGCCATCGCCACTAGAGCGCTGCACGCCATGGCGCGCCTACCGCGCCGCACTATATAGGGCCGGAGCCACAGCTAAATAAAGTCTGGTATCCCGGAACGATATATTTGACAGCCCGCCAGACCACGTGGAATATGACAACAGCCGTTAGACGGCGCGCACAACCTACTAGCGCTGCCATCGCCACTAGAGCACTGCACGCCGTGGTGCGCCTACCGTGCCGCACTATATAGGGCCGGTGCCACAGCTAAATAAAGTCTGGTATCCCGGAACGATATGTTTGAGAGCCCGCCAGACCACATGGACTATGACAGCAGTCGTTAGACGGCGCGCACAACCTACTAGCGCTGCCATCGCCACTAGAGCCCTGCACGCCATGGCGCGCCTATCGCGCCGCACTATATAGGGCCGGTGCCACAGCTAAATAAAGTCTGGTATCCCGGAACGATATGTTTGAGAGCCCGCCAGACCACATGGACTATGACAGCAGTCGTTAGACGGCGCGCACAACCTACTAGCGCTGCCATCGCCACTAGAGCGCTGCACGCCATGGCGCGCCTACCGCGCCGCACTATATAGGGCCGGAGCCACAGCTAAATAAAGTCTGCTTTCCCGGAACGATATATTTGACAGCCCGCCAGACCACGTGGACTATGACAACAGCCGTTAGACGGCGCGCACAACCTACTAGCGCTGCCATCGCCACTAGAGCCCTGCACGCCATGGCGCGCCTATCGCGCCGCACTATATAGGGCCGGTGCCACAGCTAAATAAAGTCTGGTATCCCGGAACGATATGTTTGAGAGCCCGCCAGACCACATGGACTATGACAGCAGTCGTTAGACGGCGCGCACAACCTACTAGCGCTGCCATCGCCACTAGAGCGCTGCACGCCATGGCGCGCGTACCGCGCCGCACTATATAGGGCCGGAGCCACAGCTAAATAAAGTCTGGTATCCCGGAACGATATATTTGACAACCCGCCAGACCACGTGGACTATGACAACAGCCGTTAGACGGCGCGCACAACCTACTAGCGCTGCCATCGCCACTAGAGCACTGCACGCCATGGCGCGCCTATCGCGCCGCACTATATAGGGCCGGAGCCACAGCTAAATAAAGTCTGGTATCCCGGAATGATATATTTGACAGCCCGCCAGACCACATAGACTATGACAGCAGCCGTTAGGCGGCGCGCACAACCTACTAGCGCTGCCATCGCCACTAGAGCCCTGCACGCCGTGGTGCGCCTATCGCGCCGCACTATATAGGGCCGGAGCCACAGCTAAATAAAGTCTGGTATCCCGGAATGATATATTTGACAGCCCGCCAGACCACGTGGACTATGACAGCAGCCGTTAGGCGGCGCGCACAACCTACTAGCGCTGCCATCGCCACTAGAGCCCTGCACGCCGTGGTGCGCCTATCGCGCCGCACTATATAGGGCCGGAGCCACAGCTAAATAAAGTCTGGTATCCCGGAATGATATATTTGACAGCCGGCCAGACCACATGGACTATGACAGCAGCCGTTAGGCGGCGCGCACAACCTACTAGCGCTGCCATCGCCACTAGAGCCCTGCACGCCGTGGCGCGCCTACCGCGCCGCACTATATTTGGCCGGAGCCACAGGTAAATAAGGTCTGGTATCCCGGAACGATATATATGACAGCCCGCCAGACCACGTGGACTATGACAGCAGCCGTTAGGTGGCGCGCACAACCTACTAGCGCTGCCATCGCCACTAGATCGCCGCACGCCGTGGTGCGCATATCGCGCCGCAATATATAGGGCCGGAGCCACAGCTAAATAAAGTCTGGTATCCCGGAATGATATATTTGACAGCCCGCCAGACCACATGGACTATGACAGCAGCCGTTAGGCGGCGCGCACATCCTACTAGCGCTGCCATCGCCACTAGAGCCCTGCACGCCGTGGTGCGCCTATCGCGCCGCAATATATAGGGCCGGAGCCACAGCTAAATAAAGTCTGTTATCCCTGAATGATATATTTGACAGCCCGCCAGACCACGTGGACTATGACAGCAGCCGTTTGGCAGCGCGCACAACCTACTAGCGCTGCCATCGCCACTAGAGCCCTGCACGCCATGGTGCGCCTATCGCGCCGCACTATATAGGGCCGGAGCCACAGCTAAATAAAGTCTGGTATCCCGGAATGATATATTTGACAGCCCGCCAGACCACATGGACTATGACAGCAGCCGTTAGGCGGCGCGCAACCTACTAGCGCTGCCATCGCCACTGGAGCCCTGCACGCCGTGGTGCGCCTATCGCGCCGCACTATATAGGGCCGGAGCCACAGCTAAATAAAGTCTGGTATCCCGGAACGATATATTTGACAGCCCGCCAGACCACGTGGACTATGACAGCAGCCGTTAGGTGGCGCGCACAACCTACTAGCGCAGCCATCGCCACTAGAGCCCTGCACGCCGTGGTGAACCTATCGCGCCGCACTATATAGGGCCGGAGCCACAGCTAAATAAAGTCTGGTATCCCGGAATGATATATTTGACAGCCCGCCAGACCACGTGGACTATGACAGCAGCCGTTAGGCGGCGCACACAACCTACTAGCGCTGCCATCGCCACTAGAGCCCTGCACGCCGCGGTGCGCCTATCGCGCCGCACTATATAGGGCCGGAGCCACAGCTAAATAAAGTCTGGTATCCCGGAATGATATATTTGACAGCCCGCCAGACCACATGGACTATGACAGCAGCCGTTAGGCGGCGCGCACAACCTTCTAGCGCTGCCATCGCCACTAGAGCGCTGCACGCCGTGGCGCGCCTACCGCGCCGCACTATATTTGGCCGGAGCCACAGGTAAATAAAGTCTGGTATCCCGGAACGATATATTTGACAGCCCGCCAGACCACGTGGACTATGACAGCAGCCGTTAGGTGGCTCGCACAACCTACTAGCGCAGCCATCGCCACTAGAGCCCTGCACGCCGTGGTGCACCTATCGCGCCGCACTATATAGGGCCGGAGCCACAGCTAAATTAAGTCTGGTATCCCGGAATGATATATTTGATAGGCCGCCAGACCACGTGGACTATGACAGCAGCCGTTAGGCGGCACACACAACCTACTAGCGCTGCCATCGCCACTAGAGCCCTGCACGCCGCGGTGCGCCTATCGCGCCGCACTATATAGGGCCGGAGCCACAGCTAAATAAAGTCTGGTATCCCGGAATGATATATTTGACAGCCCGCCAGACCACATGGACTATGACAGCAGCCGTTAGGCGGCGCGCACAACCTTCTAGCGCTGCCATCGCCACTAGAGCGCTGCACGCCGTGGCGCGCCTACCGCGCCGCAATATATAGGGCCGGAGCCACAGCTAAATAAAGTCTGGTATCCCGGAATGATATATTTGACAGCCCGCCAGACCACATGGACTATGACAGCAGCCGTTACGCGGCGCGCACAACCTACTAGCGCTGCCATCGCCACTAGAGCGCTGCACGCCATGGCGCGCCTACCGCGCCGCACTATATAGGGCCGGAGCCACAGCTAAATAAAGTCTGGTATCCCGGAACAATATATTTGACAGCCCGCCAGACCACGTGGACTATGACAACAGCCGTTAGACGGCGCGCACAACCTACTAGCGCTGCCATCGCCACTAGAGCCCTGCACGCCATGGCGCGCCTATCGCGCCGCACTATATAGGGCCGGAGCCACAGCTAAATAAAGTCTGGTATCCCGGAATGATATATTTGACAGCCCGCCAGACCACGTGGACTATGACCGCAGCCGTTAGGCGGCGCACACAACCTACTAGCGCTGCCATCGCCACTAGAGCCCTGCACGCCATGGCGCGCCTATCGCGCCGCACGATATAGGGCCGGTGCCACAGCTAAATAAAGTCTGGTATCCAGGAACGATATGTTTGAGAGCCCGCCAGACCACATGGACTATGACAGCAGTCGTTAGACGGCGCGCACAACCTACTAGCGCTGCCATCGCCACTAGAGCGCTGCACGCCATGGCGCGCCTACCGCGCCGCACTATATAGGGCCGGAGCCACAGCTAAATAAAGTCTGGTATCCCGGAATGATATATTTGACAGCCCACCAGACCACGTGGACTATGACAGCAGCCGTTAGGCGGCGCACACAACCTACTAGCGCTGCCATCGCCACTAGAGCCCTGCACGCCGTGGTGCGCCTATCGCGCCGCACTATATAGGGCCGGAGCCACAGCTAAATAAAGTCTAGTATCCCGGAATGATATATTTGACAGCCCGCCAGACCACATGGACTATGACAGCAGCCGTTAGGCGGCGCGCACAACCTTCTAGCGCTGCCATCGCCATTAGAGCGCTGCACGCCGTGGCGCGCCTACCGCGCCGCACTATATTTGGCCGGAGCCACAGGTAAATAAAGTCTGGTATCCCGGAACGATATATTTGACAACCCGCTAGACCACGTGGACTATGACAGCAGCCGTTTGGTGGCGCGCACAACCTACTAGCGCTGCCATCGCCACTAGATCGCCGCACGCCGTGGTGCGCCTATCGCGCCGCACTATATAGGGCCGGAGCCACAGCTAAATAAAGTCTGGTATCCCGGAATGATATATTTGACAGCCCGCCAGACCACATAGACTATGACAGCAGCCGTTAGGCGGCGCGCACAACCTACTAGCGCTGCCATCGCCACTAGAGCCCTGCACGCCGTGGTGCGCCTATCGCGCCGCACTATATAGGGCCGGAGCCACAGCTAAATAAAGTCTGGTATCCCGGAATGATATATTTGACAGCCCGCCAGACCACGTGGACTATGACAGCAGCCGTTAGGCGGCGCACACAACCTACTAGCGCTGCCATCGCCACTAGAGCCCTGCACGCCGCGGTGCGCCTATCGCGCCGCACTATATAGGGCCGGAGCCACAGCTAAATAAAGTCTGGTATCCCGGAATGATATATTTGACAGCCCGCCAGACCACATGGACTATGACAGCAGCCGTTAGGCGGCGCGCACAACCTTCTAGCGCTGCCATCGCCACTAGAGCCCTGCACGCCGCGGTGCGCCTATCGCGCCGCACTATATAGGGCCGGAGCCACAGCTAAATAAAGTCTGGTATCCCGGAATGATATATTTGACAGCCCGCCAGACCACATAGACTATGACAGCAGCCGTTAGGCGGCGCGCACAACCTACTAGCGCTGCCATCGCCACTAGAGCCCTGCACGCCGCGGTGCGCCTATCGCGCCGCACTATATAGGGCCGGAGCCACAGCTAAATAAAGTCTGGTATCCCGGAATGATATATTTGACAGCCCGCCAGACCACGTGGACTATGACAGCAGCCGTTAGGTGGCGCGCACAACCTACTAGCGCAGCCATCGCCACTAGAGCCCTGCACGCCGTGGTGAACCTATCGCGCCGCACTATATAGGGCCGGAGCCACAGCTAAATAAAGTCTGGTATCCCGGAATGATATATTTGACAGCCCGCCAGACCACGTGGACTATGACAGCAGCCGTTAGGCGGCGCACACAACCTACTAGCGCTGCCATCGCCACTAGAGCCCTGCACGCCGCGGTGCGCCTATCGCGCCGCACTATATAGGGCCGGAGCCACAGCTAAATAAAGTCTGGTATCCCGGAATGATATATTTGACAGCCCGCCAGACCACATGGACTATGACAGCAGCCGTTAGGCGGCGCGCACAACCTTCTAGCGCTGCCATCGCCACTAGAGCGCTGCACGCCGTGGCGCGCCTACCGCGCCGCACTATATTTGGCCGGAGCCACAGGTAAATAAAGTCTGGTATCCCGGAACGATATATTTGACAGCCCGCCAGACCACGTGGACTATGACAGCAGCCGTTAGGTGGCTCGCACAACCTACTAGCGCAGCCATCGCCACTAGAGCCCTGCACGCCGTGGTGCACCTATCGCGCCGCACTATATAGGGCCGGAGCCACAGCTAAATAAAGTCTGGTATCCCGGAATGATATATTTGACAGCCCGCCAGACCACGTGGACTATGACAGCAGCCGTTAGGCGGCGCACACAACCTACTAGCGCTGCCATCGCCACTAGAGCCCTGCACGCCGCGGTGCGCCTATCGCGCCGCACTATATAGGGCCGGAGCCACAGCTAAATAAAGTCTGGTATCCCGGAATGATATATTTGACAGCCCGCCAGACCACATGGACTATGACAGCAGCCGTTAGGCGGCGCGCACAACCTTCTAGCGCTGCCATCGCCACTAGAGCGCTGCACGCCGTGGCGCGCCTACCGCGCCGCACTATATTTGGCCGGAGCCACAGGTAAATAAAGTCTGGTATCCCGGAACGATATATTTGACAGCCCGCCAGACCACGTGGACTATGACAGCAGCCATTAGGTGGCGCGCACAACCTACTAGCGCTGCCATCGCCACTAGAGTCCTGCACGCCGTGGTGCGCCTACCGCGCCGCAATATATAGGGCCGGAGCCACAGCTAAATAAAGTCTGGTATCCCGGAATGATATATTTGACAGCCCGCCAGACCACATGGACTATGACAGCAGCCGTTACGCGGCGCGCACAACCTACTAGCGCTGCCATCGCCACTAGAGCGCTGCACGCCATGGCGCGCCTACCGCGCCGCACTATATAGGGCCGGAGCCACAGCTAAATAAAGTCTGGTATCCCGGAACAATATATTTGACAGCCCGCCAGACCACGTGGACTATGACAACAGCCGTTAGACGGCGCGCACAACCTACTAGCGCTGCCATCGCCACTAGAGCCCTGCACGCCATGGCGCGCCTATCGCGCCGCACTATATAGGGCCGGAGCCACAGCTAAATAAAGTCTGGTATCCCGGAATGATATATTTGACAGCCCGCCAGACCACGTGGACTATGACCGCAGCCGTTAGGCGGCGCACACAACCTACTAGCGCTGCCATCGCCACTAGAGCCCTGCACGCCGTGGTGCGCCTATCGCGCCGCACTATATAGGGCCGGAGCCACAGCTAAATAAAGTCTGGTATCCCGGAATGATATATTTGACAGCCCGCCAGACCACATGGACTATGACAGCAGCCGTTAGGCGGCGCGCACAACCTTCTAGCGCTGCCATCGCCACTAGAGCGCTGCACGCCGTGGCGCGCCTACCGCGCCCCACTATATTTGGCCGGAGCCACAGGTAAATAAAGTCTGGTATCCCGGAACGATATATTTGACAGCCCGCCAGACCACGTGGACTATGACAGCAGCCGTTTGGTGGCGCGCACAACCTACTAGCGCTGCCATCGCCACTAGATCGCCGCACGCCGTGGTGCGCCTATCACGCCGCACTATATAGGGCCGGAGCCACAGCTAAATAAAGTCTGGTATCCCGGAATGATAAATTTGACAGCCCGCCAGACCACATAGACTATGACAGCAGCCGTTAGGCGGCGCGCACAACCTACTAGCGCTGCCATCGCCACTAGAGCCCTGCACGCCGTGGTGCGCCTATCGCGCCGCACTATATAGGGCCGGAGCCACAGCTAAATAAAGTCTGGTATCCCGGAATGATATATTTGACAGCCCGCCAGACCACGTAGACTATGACAGCAGCCGTTAGGTGGCGCGCACAACCTTCTAGCGCTGCCATCGCCACTAGAGCGCTGCACGCCGTGGCGCGCCTACCGCGCCGCACTATATTTGGCCGGAGCCACAGGTAAATAAAGTCTGGTATCCCGGAACGATATATTTGACAGCCCGCCAGACCACGTGGACTATGACAGCAGCCATTAGGTGGCGCGCACAACCTACTAGCGCTGCCATCGCCACTAGAGTCCTGCACGCCGTGGTGCGCCTACCGCGCCGCAATATATAGGGCCGGAGCCACAGCTAAATAAAGCCTGGTATCCCGGAATGATATATTTGACAGCCCGCCAGACCACATGGACTATGACAGCAGCCGTTACGCGGCGCGCACAACCTACTAGCGCTGCCATCGCCACTAGAGCGCTGCACGCCATGGCGCGCCTACCGCGCCGCACTATATAGGGCCGGAGCCACAGCTAAATAAAGTCTGGTATCCCGGAACAATATATTTGACAGCCCGCCAGACCACGTGGACTATGACAACAGCCGTTAGACGGCGCGCACAACCTACTAGCGCTGCCATCGCCACTAGAGCCCTGCACGCCATGGCGCGCCTATCGCGCCGCACTATATAGGGCCGGAGCCACAGCTAAATAAAGTCTGGTATCCCGGAATGATATATTTGACAGCCCGCCAGACCACGTGGACTATGACCGCAGCCGTTAGGCGGCGCACACAACCTACTAGCGCTGCCATCGCCACTAGAGCCCTGCACGCCGTGGTGCGCCTATCGCGCCGCACTATATAGGGCCGGAGCCACAGCTAAATAAAGTCTGGTATCCCGGAATGATATATTTGACAGCCCGCCAGACCACATGGACTATGACAGCAGCCGTTAGGCGGCGCGCACAACCTTCTAGCGCTGCCATCGCCACTAGAGCGCTGCACGCCGTGGCGCGCCTACCGCGCCCCACTATATTTGGCCGGAGCCACAGGTAAATAAAGTCTGGTATCCCGGAACGATACATTTGACAGCCCGCCAGACCACGTGGACTATGACAGCAGCCGTTTGGTGGCGCGCACAACCTACTAGCGCTGCCATCGCCACTAGATCGCCGCACGCCGTGGTGCGCCTATCACGCCGCACTATATAGGGCCGGAGCCACAGCTAAATAAAGTCTGGTATCCCGGAATGATAAATTTGACAGCCCGCCAGACCACATAGACTATGACAACAGCCGTTAGGCGGCGCGCACAACCTACTAGCGCTGCCATCGCCACTAGAGCCCTGCACGCCGTGGTGCGCCTATCGCGCCGCACTATATAGGGCCGGAGCCACAGCTAAATAAAGTCTGGTATCCCGGAATGATATATTTGACAGCCCGCCAGACCACGTAGACTATGACAGCAGCCGTTAGGCGGCGCGCAACCTACTAGCGCTGCCATCGCCACTAGAGCCCTTCACGCCGTGGTGCGCCTATCGCGCCGCACTATATAGGGCCGGAGCCACAGCTAAATAAAGTCTGGTATCCCGGAATGATATATTTGACAGCCCGCCAGACCACGTGGACTATGACAGCAGCCGTTAGGCGGCGCACACAACCTACTAGCGCTGCCATCGCCACTAGAGCCCTGCACGCCGTGGTGCGCCTAACGCGCCGCACTATATAGGGCCGGAGCCACAGCTAAATAAAGTCTGGTATCCCGGAATGATATATTTGACAGCCCGCCAGACCACATGGACTATGACAGCAGCCGTTAGGCGGCGCGCACAACCTACTAGCGCTGCCATCGCCACTAGATCGCCGCACGCCGTGGTGCGCCTATCCCGCCGCACTATATAGGGCCGGAGCCACAGCTAAATAAAGTCTGGTATCCCGGAATGATATATTTGACAGCCCGCCAGACCACGTGGACTATGACAGCAGCCGTTAGGCGGCGCGCACAACCTACTAGCGCTGCCATCGCCACTAGAGCCCTGCACGCCGTGGTGCGCCTATCGCGCCACACTATATAGGGCCGGAGCCACAGCTAAATAAAGTCTGGTATCCCGGAACGATATATTTGCCAGCCCGCCAGACCACATGGACTATGACAGCAGCCGTTAGGCGGCGCGCACAACCTACTAGCGCTGCCATCGCCACTAGAGCCCTGCACGCCGTGGTGCGCCTATCGCGCCGCACTATATAGGGCCGGAGCCACAGCTAAATAAAGTCTGGTATCCCGGAATGATATATTTGACAGCCGGCCAGACCACATGGACTATGACAGCAGCCGTTAGGCGGCGCGCACAACCTACTAGCGCTGCCATCGCCACTAGAGCCCTGCACGCCGTGGCGCGCCTACCGCGCCGCACTATATTTGGCCGGAGCCACAGGTAAATAAGGTCTGGTATCCCGGAACGATATATATGACAGCCCGCCAGACCACGTGGACTATGACAGCAGCCGTTAGGTGGCGCGCACAACCTACTAGCGCTGCCATCGCCACTAGATCGCCGCACGCCGTGGTGCGCATATCGCGCCGTAATATATAGGGCCGGAGCCACAGCTAAATAAAGTCTGGTATCCCGGAATGATATATTTGACAGCCCGCCAGACCACATGGACTATGACAGCAGCCGTTAGGCGGCGCGCACATCCTACTAGCGCTGCCATCGCCACTAGAGCCCTGCACGCCGTGGTGCGCCTATCGCGCCGCAATATATAGGGCCGGAGCCAAAGCTAAATAAAGTCTGTTATCCCTGAATGATATATTTGACAGCCCGCCAGACCACGTGGACTATGACAGCAGCCGTTTGGCAGCGCGCACAACCTACTAGCGCTGCCATCGCCACTAGAGCCCTGCACGCCGTGGTGCGCCTATCGCGCCGCACTATATAGGGCCGGAGCCACAGCTAAATAAAGTCTGGTATCCCGGAACGATATATTTGACAGCCCGCCAGACCACGTGGACTATGACAGCAGCCGTTAGGTGGCGCGCACAACCTACTAGCGCAGCCATCGCCACTAGAGCCCTGCACGCCGTGGTGCACCTATCGCGCCGCACTATATAGGGCCGGAGCCACAGCTAAATAAAGTCTGGTATCCCGGAATGATATATTTGACAGCCCGCCAGACCACGTGGACTATGACAGCAGCCGTTAGGCGGCGCACACAACCTACTAGCGCTGCCATCGCCACTAGAGCCCTGCACGCCGCAGTGCGCCTATCGCGCCGCACTATATAGGGCCGGAGCCACAGCTAAATAAAGTCTGGTATCCCGGAATGATATATTTGACAGCCCGCCAGACCACATGGACTATGACAGCAGCCGTTAGGCGGCGCGCACAACCTTCTAGCGCTGCCATCGCCACTAGAGCGCTGCACGCCGTGGCGCGCCTACCGCGCCGCACTATATAGGGCCGGAGCCACAGGTAAATAAAGTCTGGTATCCCGGAACGATATATTTGACAGCCCGCCAGACCACGTGGACTATGACAGCAGCCGTTAGGTGGCGCGCACAACCTACTAGCGCAGCCATCGCCACTAGAGTCCTGCACGCCGTGGTGCACCTATCGCGCCGCACTATATAGGGCCGGAGCCACAGCTAAATAAAGTCTGGTATCCCGGAATGATATATTTGACAGCCCGCCAGACCACGTGGACTATGACAGCAGCCGTTAGGCGGCGCACACAACCTACTAGCGCTGCCATCGCCACTAGAGCCCTGCACGCCGCGGTGCGCCTATCGCGCCGCACTATATAGGGCCGGAGCCACAGCTAAATAAAGTCTGGTATCCCGGAATGATATATTTGACAGCCCGCCAGACCACATGGACTATGACAGCAGCCGTTAGGCGGCGCGCACAAACTTCTAGCGCTGCCATCGCCACTAGAGCGCTGCACGCCGTGGCGCGCCTACCGCGCCGCACTATATTTGGCCGGAGCCACAGGTAAATAAAGTCTGGTATCCCGGAACGATATATTTGACAGCCCGCCAGACCACGTGGACTATGACAGCAGCCATTAGGTGGCGCGCACAACCTACTAGCGCTGCCATCGCCACTAGAGTCCTGCACGCCGTGGTGCGCCTACCGCGCCGCAATATATAGGGCCGGAGCCACAGCTAAATAAAGCCTGGTATCCCGGAATGATATATTTGACAGCCCGCCAGACCACATGGACTATGACAGCAGCCGTTACGCGGCGCGCACAACCTACTAGCGCTGCCATCGCCACTAGAGCGCTGCACGCCATGGCGCGCCTACCGCGCCGCACTATATAGGGCCGGAGCCACAGCTAAATAAAGTCTGGTATCCCGGAACAATATATTTGACAGCCCGCCAGACCACGTGGACTATGACAACAGCCGTTAGACGGCGCGCACAACCTACTAGCGCTGCCATCGCCACTAGAGCCCTGCACGCCATGGCGCGCCTATCGCGCCGCACTATATAGGGCCGGAGCCACAGCTAAATAAAGTCTGGTATCCCGGAATGATATATTTGACAGCCCGCCAGACCACGTGGACTATGACCGCAGCCGTTAGGCGGCGCACACAACCTACTAGCGCTGCCATCGCCACTAGAGCCCTGCACGCCGTGGTGCGCCTATCGCGCCGCACTATATAGGGCCGGAGCCACAGCTAAATAAAGTCTGGTATCCCGGAATGATATATTTGACAGCCCGCCAGACCACATGGACTATGACAGCAGCCGTTAGGCGGCGCGCACAACCTTCTAGCGCTGCCATCGCCACTAGAGCGCTGCACGCCGTGGCGCGCCTACCGCGCCCCACTATATTTGGCCGGAGCCACAGGTAAATAAAGTCTGGTATCCCGGAACGATATATTTGACAGCCCGCCAGACCACATAGACTATGACAGCAGCCGTTAGGCGGCGCGCACAACCTACTAGCGCTGCCATCGCCACTAGAGCCCTGCACGCCGTGGTGCGCCTATCGCGCCGCACTATATAGGGCCGGAGCCACAGCTAAATAAAGTCTGGTATCCCGGAATGATATATTTGACAGCCCGCCAGACCACGTAGACTATGACAGCAGCCGTTAGGCGGCGCGCACAACCTACTAGCGCTGCCATCGCCACTAGAGCCCTGCACGCCGTGGTGCGCCTATCGCGCCGCACTATATAGGGCCGGAGCCACAGCTAAATAAAGTCTGGTATCCCGGAATGATATATTTGACAGCCCGCCAGACCACATGGACTATGACAGCAGCCGTTAGGCGGCGCGCACAACCTACTAGCGCTGCCATCGCCACTAGAGCCCTGCACGCCGTGGTGCGCCTATCGCGCCGCACTATATAGGGCCGGAGCCACAGCTAAATAAAGTCTGGTATCCCGGAATGATATATTTGACAGCCGGCCAGACCACATGGACTATGACAGCAGCCGTTAGGCGGCGCGCACAACCTACTAGCGCTGCCATCGCCACTAGATCGCCGCACGCCGTGGTGCGCATATCGCGCCGCAATATATAGGGCCGGAGCCACAGCTAAATAAAGTCTGGTATCCCGGAATGATATATTTGACAGCCCGCCAGACCACATGGACTATGACAGCAGCCGTTAGGCGGCGCGCACGACCTACTAGCGCTGCCATCACCACTAGAGCCCTGCACGCCGTGGTGCGCCTATCGCGCCGCACTATACAGGGCCGGAGCCACAGCTAAATAAAGTCTGGTATCCCGGAATGATATATTTGACAGCCCGCCAGACCACATGGACTATGACAGCAGCCGTTAGGCGGCGCACACAACCTACTAGCGCTGCCATCGCCACTAGAGCCCTGCACGCCGTGGTGCGCTTATCGCGCCGCACTATATAGGGCCGGAGCCACAGCTAAATAAAGTCTGGTATCCCGGAATGATATATTTGACAGCCCGCCAGACCACATGGACTATGACAGCAGCCGTTAGGCGGCGCGCACAACCTTCTAGCGCTGCCATCGCCACTAGAGCGCTGCACGCCGTGGCGCGCCTACCGCGCCGCACTATATTTGGCCGGAGCCACAGGTAAATAAAGTCTGGTATCCCGGAACGATATATTTGACAGCCCGCCAGACCACATGGTCTATGACAGCAGCCGTTAGGCGGCGCGCAACCTACTAGCGCTGCCATCGCCACTGGAGCCCTGCACGCCGTGGTGCGCCTATCGCGCCGCACTATATAGGGCCGGAGCCACAGCTAAATAAAGTCTGGTATCCCGGAACGATATATTTGACAGCCCGCCAGACCACGTGGACTATGACAGCAGCCGTTAGGTGGCGCGCACAACCTACTAGCGCAGCCATCGCCACTAGAGCCCTGCACGCCGTGGTGCACCTATCGCGCCGCACTATATAGGGCCGGAGCCACAGCTAAATAAAGTCTGGTATCCCGGAATGATATATTTGACAGCCCGCCAGACCACGTGGACTATGACAGCAGCCGTTAGGCGGCGCACACAACCTACTAGCGCTGCCATCGCCACTAGAGCCCTGCACGCCGCAGTGCGCCTATCGCGCCGCACTATATAGGGCCGGAGCCACAGCTAAATAAAGTCTGGTATCCCGGAATGATATATTTGACAGCCCGCCAGACCACATGGACTATGACAGCAGCCGTTAGGCGGCGCGCACAACCTTCTAGCACTGCCATCGCCACTAGAGCGCTGCACGCCGTGGCGCGCCTACCGCGCCGCACTATATAGGGCCGGAGCCACAGGTAAATAAAGTCTGGTATCCCGGAACGATATATTTGACAGCCCGCCAGACCACGTGGACTATGACAGCAGCCGTTAGGTGGCGCGCACAACCTACTAGCGCAGCCATCGCCACTAGAGCCCTGCACGCCGTGGTGCACCTATCGCGCCGCACTATATAGGGCCGGAGCCACAGCTAAATAAAGTCTGGTATCCCGGAATGATATATTTGACAGCCCGCCAGACCACGTGGACTATGACAGCAGCCGTTAGGCGGCGCACACAACCTACTAGCGCTGCCATCGCCACTAGAGCCCTGCACGCCGCGGTGCGCCTATCGCGCCGCACTATATAGGGCCGGAGCCACAGCTAAATAAAGTCTGGTATCCCGGAATGATATATTTGACAGCCCGCCAGACCACATGGACTATGACAGCAGCCGTTAGGCGGCGCGCACAAACTTCTAGCGCTGCCATCGCCACTAGAGCGCTGCACGCCGTGGCGCGCATACCGCGCCGCACTATATTTGGCCGGAGCCACAGGTAAATAAAGTCTGGTATCCCGGAACGATATATTTGACAGCCCGCCAGACCACGTGGACTATGACAGCAGCCATTAGGTGGCGCGCACAACCTACTAGCGCTGCCATCGCCACTAGAGTCCTGCACGCCGTGGTGCGCCTACCGCGCCGCAATATATAGGGCCGGAGCCACAGCTAAATAAAGCCTGGTATCCCGGAATGATATATTTGACAGCCCGCCAGACCACATGGACTATGACAGCAGCCGTTACGCGGCGCGCACAACCTACTAGCGCTGCCATCGCCACTAGAGCGCTGCACGCCATGGCGCGCCTACCGCGCCGCACTATATAGGGCCGGAGCCACAGCTAAATAAAGTCTGGTATCCCGGAACAATATATTTGACAGCCCGCCAGACCACGTGGACTATGACAACAGCCGTTAGACGGCGCGCACAACCTACTAGCGCTGCCATCGCCACTAGAGCCCTGCACGCCATGGCGCGCCTATCGCGCCGCACTATATAGGGCCGGAGCCACAGCTAAATAAAGTCTGGTATCCCGGAATGATATATTTGACAGCCCGCCAGACCACGTGGACTATGACCGCAGCCGTTAGGCGGCGCACACAACCTACTAGCGCTGCCATCGCCACTAGAGCCCTGCACGCCGTGGTGCGTCTATCGCGCCGCACTATATAGGGCCGGAGCCACAGCTAAATAAAGTCTGGTATCCCGGAATGATATATTTGACAGCCCGCCAGACCACATGGACTATGACAGCAGCCGTTAGGCGGCGCGCACAACCTTCTAGCGCTGCCATCGCCACTAGAGCGCTGCACGCCGTGGCGCGCCTACCGCGCCCCACTATATTTGGCCGGAGCCACAGGTAAATAAAGTCTGGTATCCCGGAACGATATATTTGACAGCCCGCCAGACCACGTGGACTATGACAGCAGCCGTTTGGTGGCGCGCACAACCTACTAGCGCTGCCATCGCCACTAGATCGCCGCACGCCGTGGTGCGCCTATCACGCCGCACTATATAGGGCCGGAGCCACAGCTAAATAAAGTCTGGTATCCCGGAATGATATATTTGACAGCCCGCCAGACCACATAGACTATGACAGCAGCCGTTAGGCGGCGCGCACAACCTACTAGCGCTGCCATCGCCACTAGAGCCCTGCACGCCGTGGTGCGCCTATCGCGCCGCACTATATAGGGCCGGAGCCACAGCTAAATAAAGTCTGGTATCCCGGAATGATATATTTGACAGCCCGCCAGACCACGTAGACTATGACAGCAGCCGTTAGGCGGCGCGCACAACCTACTAGCGCTGCCATCGCCACTAGAGCCCTGCACGCCGTGGTGCGCCTATCGCGCCGCACTATATAGGGCCGGAGCCACAGCTAAATAAAGTCTGGTATCCCGGAATGATATATTTGACAGCCCGCCAGACCACATGGACTATGACAGCAGCCGTTAGGCGGCGCGCACAACCTACTAGCGCTGCCATCGCCACTAGAGCCCTGCACGCCGTGGTGCGCCTATCGCGCCGCACTATTTAGGGCCGGAGCCACAGCTAAATAAAGTCTGGTATCCCGGAATGATATATTTGACAGCCGGCCAGACCACATGGACTATGACAGCAGCCGTTAGGCGGCGCGCACAACCTACTAGCGCTGCCATCGCCACTAGATCGCCGCACGCCGTGGTGCGCATATCGCGCCGCAATATACAGGGCCGGAGCCACAGCTAAATAAAGTCTGGTATCCCGGAATGATATATTTGACAGCCCGCCAGACCACATGGACTATGACAGCAGCCGTTAGGCGGCGCGCACGACCTACTAGCGCTGCCATCACCACTAGAGCCCTGCACGCCGTGGTGCGCCTATCGCGCCGCACTATACAGGGCCGGAGCCACAGCTAAATAAAGTCTGGTATCCCGGAATGATATATTTGACAGCCCGCCAGACCACATGGACTATGACAGCAGCCGTTAGGCGGCGCACACAACCTACTAGCGCTGCCATCGCCACTAGAGCCCTGCCTGCCGTGGTGCGCTTATCGCGCCGCACTATATAGGGCCGGAGCCACAGCTAAATAAAGTCTGGTATCCCGGAATGATATATTTGACAGCCCGCCAGACCACATGGACTATGACAGCAGCCGTTAGGCGGCGCGCACAACCTTCTAGCGCTGCCATCGCCACTAGAGCGCTGCACGCCGTGGCGCGCCTACCGCGCCGCACTATATTTGGCCGGAGCCACAGGTAAATAAAGTCTGGTATCCCGGAACGATATATTTGACAGCCCGCCAGACCACGTGGACTATGACAGCAGCCGTTAGGTGGCGCGCACAACCTACTAGCGCTGCCATCGCCACTAGAGTCCTGCACGCCGTGGTGCGCCTATCGCGCCGCACTATATAGGGCCGGAGCCACAGCTAAATAAAGTCTGGTATCCCGGAATGATATATTTGACAGCCCGCCAGACCACATGGACTATGACAGCAGCCGTTAGGCGGCGCGCACAACCTTCTAGCGCTGCCATCGCCACTAGAGCGCTGCACGCCGTGGCGCGCCTACCATGCCGCACTATATGGGCCGGAGCCACAGCTAAATAAAGTCTGGTATCCCGGAACGATATATTTGACAGCCCGCCAGACCACGTGGACTATGACAGCAGCCGTTAGGTGGCGCGCAAAACCTACTAGCGCTGCCATCGCCACTAGATCGCCGCACGCCGAGGCGCGCCTACCGCGCCGCACAATATAGGGCCGGAGCCTCAGCTAAATAAAGTCTGGTATCCTGGAACGACATGTTTGAGAGCCCGCCAGACAACATGGACTATGACAACAACCGTTAGGCGGCGCGCACAACCTTCTAGCGCTGCCATCGCCACTAGAGCGCTGCACGCAGTGGCGCGCCTACCATGCCGCACTATATGGGCCGGAGCCACAGCTAAATAAAGTCTGCTATCCCGGAACGATATATTTGACAGCCCGCCAGACCACGTGGACTATGACAGCAGCCGTTAGGCGGCGCGCACAACCTACTAGCGCTGCCATCGCCACTAGATCGCTGCACGCCGAGGCACGCCTACCGCGCCGCACTATATAGGGCCGGAGCCTCAGCTAAATAAAGTGTGTTATCCCGGAACGATATATTTGACAGCCCGTCAGACCACGTGGAATATGACAGCAGCCGTTAGGTGGCGCGCACAACCTACTAGCGCTGCCATCGCCACTAGATCGCCGCACGCCGAGGCGCGCCTACCGCGCCGCACTATATAGGGCCGGAGCCTTAGCTAAATAAAGTCTGGTATCCTGGAACAACATGTTTGAGAGCCCGCCAGAAACATGGACTATGACAACAACCGTTAGGCGGCGCGCACAACCTTCTAGCGCTGCCATCGCCACTAGAGCGCTGCACACCGTGGCGCGCCTACCATGCCGCACTATATGGGCCGGAGCCACAGCTAAATAAAGTCTGCTATCCCGGAACGATATATTTGACAGCCCGCCAGACCACGTGGACTATGACAGCAGCCGTTAGGCGGCACGCACAACCTACTAGCGCTGCCATCGCTACTAGATCACTGCACGCCGAGGCACGCCTACCGCGCCGCACTATATACGGCCGGAGACTCAGCTAAATAAAGTCTGGTATCCTGGAACGATATATTTGACAGCCCGCCAGACCACGTGGACTATGACAGCAGTCGTTAGGCGGCGCGCACAACCTACTAGCGCTGCCATCGCCACTAGAGCGCTGCACGCCGAGGCACGCCTACCGCGCCGCACTATATAGGGCCGGAGCCACAGCTAAATAAAGTCTGGTATCCCGGAACGACATGTTTGAGAGCTCACCAGACAACATGGACTATGACAACAGCCGTTAGGCGGCACGCACAACCTACTAGCGCTGCCATCGCCACTAGAGCGCTGCACGCCATGGCGCGCTTACAGCGCCGCACTATATAGGGCCGGAGCAACAGCTAAATAAAATCTGGTATCCCGGAATGATATATTTGACAGCCCGCCAGACCACATGGACTATAACAGCAGCCGTTAGGCGGCGCGCTCTACCTACTAGTGTTGCCATCGCCACTAGAGCCCTGCACGCCGTGGCGCGCCTACCGCGCCGCACTATATAGGGCCGGAGCAACAGCTAAATAAAGTCTGTTATCCCGGAACGACATGTTTGAGAGCCCGCCGGACAACATGGACTATGACAACAACCGTTATGCGGCGCGCACAACCTACTAGCGCTGCCATCGCCACTAGAGCGCTGCACGCCGTGGCGCGCCTACCGCGCCGCACTATATTTGGCCGGAGCCACAGGTAAATAAAATCTGGTAACCCGGAACAATATATTTGACAGCCCACCAGACCACATGGACTATGACAGCAGCCGTTAGGCAGCGCGCACAACCTACTAGCGCTGCCATCGCCAGTAGTGTGCTGCACGCCGTGGCGCAACTACCGCGCCGCACTATATTTGGCCGGAGCAACAGGTAAATAAAATTTGGTATCCCGGAACAATATATTTGACAGCCCACCAGACCACATGGACTATGACAGCAGCCGTTAGGCGGCGCGCTCTATCTACTACCGTTGCCATCGCCACTAGAGCCCTGCACGCCGTGGCGCGCCTACCGCGCCGCACTATATAGGGCCGGAGCAACAGCTAAATAAAGTCTGTTATCCCGGAACGACATGTTTGAGAGCCCGCCAGACAACATGGACTATGATAACAACCGTTATGCGGCGCGCACAACCTACTAGCGCTGCCATCGCCACTAGAGCGCTGCACGCCTTGGCGCGCCTACCGCGCCTTACTATATTTCGCCGGAGCCACAGGTAAATAAAATCTGGTATCCCGGAACGATATATTTGACAGCCCGCCAGACCACGTGGACTATGACAGCAGCCGTTAGGTGGCGCGCACAACCTACTAGCGCTGCCATCGCCACTAGAGCGCTGCACGCCGTGGCGCGCCTACCGTGCCGCACTATATAGGGCCGGAGCCACAGCTAAATAAAGTCTGGTATCCCGGATCGATATGTTTGAGTGCCCGCTAGACAACATGGACTATGACAACAGCCGTTAGGCGGCGCGCACAACCTACTAGCGCTGCCATCGCCACTAGAGCGCTGCACGCCATGGCGCGCTTACCGCGCCGCACTATATAGGGCCGGAGCCACAGCTAAATAATATCTGGTATCCCGGAACAATATGTTTGACAGCCCACCAGACCACATGGACTATGACAGCAGCCGTTAGGCAGCGCGCACAACCTACTAGCGCTGCCATCGCCACTAGAGCACTGCACGCCGTGGCGCGCCTTCCGTGCCGCACTATATAGGGCCGGAGCCACAGCTAAATAAAGTCTGGTATCCCGGAACGATATGTTTGAGAGCCCGCTAGACAACATGGACTATGACAACAACCGTTAGGCGGCGCACACAACCTACTAGCGCTGCCATCGCCACTAGAGTGCTGCACGCCATGGCGCGCCTACCGCGCCGCACTATATAGGGCCGGAGCCACAGCTAAATAAAATCTGGTATCCCGGAACAATATGTTTGACAGCCCACCAGACCACATGGACTATGACAGCAGCCGTTAGGCAGCGCACCCAACCTACTAGCGCTGCCATTGCCACTAGTGCGCTGCACGCCAAGGCGCGCCTACCGCGCCGCACTATATAGGGCCGGAGCCACAGCTAAATAAAGTCTGTTATCCTGGAACGACATGTTTGAGAGCCCGCTAGACAACATGGACTATGACAACAGCCGTTAGGCGGCGCGCCCAACCTACTAGCGCTGCCATCGCCACTAGAGCGCTGCACGCCATGGCGCGCCTACCGCGCCGCACTATATTTGGCCGGAGCCACAGCTAAATAAAATCTGGTATCCCGGAACAATATATTTGACAGTCCACCAGACCACATGGACTATGACAGCAGTCGTTAGGCGGCGCGCACAACCTACTAGCGCTGCCAACGCCACTAGAGTGCTGCACGCCGTGGTGCGCCTACCGCGCCGCACTATATTTGGCCGGAGCCACAGGTAAATAAAATCTGGTATCCCGGAACAATATATTTGACAGCCCACCAGACCACATGGACTATGACAGCAGCAGTTAGGCGACGTGCACAACCTACTAGCGCTGCCATCGCCACTAGTGCGCTGCACGCCAAGGCGAGCCTACCGCGCCGCACTATATAGGGCCGGAGCCACAGCTAAATAAAGTCTGTTATCCCGGAACGACAAGTTTGAGAGCCCGCTAGACAACATGGACTATGACAACAGCCGTTAGGCGGCGCGCACAACCTACTAGCGCTGCCATCGCAACTAGAACGCTGCACGCCATGGCGCGCCTACTGCGCTGCACTATATAGGGCCGGAGCCACAGCTAAATAAAATCTGGTATCCCGGAACAATATGTTTGACAGCCCACCAGACCACATGGACTATGACAGCAGCCGTTAGGCAGCGCGCACAACCTACTAGCGCTGCCATCGCCACTAGAGCGCTGCACGCCGTGGCGTGCCTACCGTGCCGCACTATATAGGGCCGGAGCCACAGCTAAATAAAGTCTGGTATCCCGGAACGACAAGTTTGAGAGCCCGCTAGACAACATGGACTATGACAACAGCCGTTAGGCGGCGCGCACAACCTACTAGCGCTGCCATCGCCACTAGAGCGCTGCACGCCGTGGCGCGCCTACCGCGACGCACTATATAGGGCCGGAGCCACAGCTAAATAAAATCTGGTATCCCGGAACACTATGTTTGACAGCCCACCAGACCACATGGACTATGACAGCAGCCGTTAGGCAGCGCGCACAACCTACTAGCGCTGCCATCGCCACTAGAGCGCTGCACGCCATGGCGCGCCTACCGCGCCGCACTATATAGGCCGGAGTCACAGCTAAATAAAGTCAGGTATCCCGGAACGATATATTTGACAGCTCGCCAGACCACATGGACAATGACAGCAGTCGTTAGGCGGCGCGCCCAACCTACTAGCGCTGCCATCGCCACTAGTGCGCTGCACGCCATGGCGCGCCTACCGCGCCGCACTATATAGGGCCGGAGCCACAGCTAAATAAAATCTGGTATCCCGGAACAATATGTTTGACAGCCCACCAGACCACATGGACTATGACAGCAGCCGTTAGGCAGCACGCCCAACCTACTAGCGCTGCCATTTCCACACTTGCGCTGCACGCCGTGGCGCGCCTACCGCGCCGCACTATATAGGGCCGGAGCCACAGCTAAATAAAGTCTGTTATCCCGGAACGACATGTTTGAGAGCCCGCTAGACAACATGGACTATGACAACAGCCGTTAGGCGGCGCGCACAACCTACTAGCGCTGCCATCGCCACTAGAGCGCTGCACGCCGTGGCGCGCCTACCGCGCCGCACTAAATAGGGCCGGAGCCACAGCTAAATAAAATCTGGTATCCCGGAACAATATGTTTGACAGCCCACCAGACCACATGGACTATGACAGCAGCCGTTGGGCAGCGCGCCCAACCTACTAGCACTGCCATCGCCACTAGTGCGCTGCACGCCAAGGCGCGCCTACCGCGCCGCACTATATAGGGCCGGAGCCACAGCTAAATAAAGTCTGTTATCCCGGAACGACATGTTTGAGAGCCCGCTAGACAACATGGACTATGACAACAGCCGTTAGATGGCGCGCACAACCTGCTAGCGCTGCCATCACCACTAGAGCGCTGCACGCCATGGCGCGCCTACCGCGCCGCACTATATAGGGCCGGAGCCACAGCTAAATAAAATGTGGTATCCCGAAACAATATGTTTGACAGCCCACCAGACCACATGGACTATGACAGCAGCCGTTAGGCAGCGCGCACAACCTACTAGCGCTGCCATCGCCACTAGAGCGCTGCACGCCATGGCGCGCCTACCGCGCCGCACTATATAGGGCCGGAGCCACAGCTAAATAAAATCTGGTATCCCGGAACAATATGTTTGACAGCCCACCAGACCACATGGACTATGACAGCAGCCGTTAGGCAGCGCGCACAACCTACTAGCGCTGCCATCGCCACTAGAGCGCTGCACGCCAAGGCGCGCCTACCGCGCCGCACTATATAGGGCCGGAGCCACAGCTAAATAAAATGTGGTATCCCGAAACAATATGTTTGACAGCCCACCAGACCACATGGACTATGACAGCAGCCGTTAGGCAGCGCGCACAACCTACTAGCGCTGCCATCGTCACTAGAGCGCTGCACGCCAAGGCGCGCCTACCGCGCCGCACTATATAGGGCCGGAGCCACAGCTAAATAAAATCTGGTATCCCGGAACAATATGTTTGACAGCCCACCAGACCACATGGACTAT
This sequence comes from Locusta migratoria, assembly GCA_026315105.1. Lineage (NCBI taxonomy): Eukaryota > Metazoa > Arthropoda > Insecta > Orthoptera > Acrididae > Locusta > Locusta migratoria. The sequence goes on from CM048754.1 coordinate 102,036,753, forward strand.
GACAGCAGCCGTTAGGCAGCGCGCACAACCTACTAGCGCTGCCATCGCCACTAGAGCGCTGCACGCCAAGGCGCGCCTACCGCGCCGCACTATATAGGGCCGGAGCCACAGCTAAATAAAATCTGGTATCCCGGAACAATATGTTTGACAGCCCACCAGACCACATGGACTATGACAGCAGCCGTTAGGCAGCGCGCACAACCTACTAGCGCTGCCATCGCCACTAGAGCGCTGCACGCCAAGGCGCGCCTACCGCGCCGCACTATATAGGGCCGGAGCCACAGCTAAATAAAATGTGGTATCCCGAAACAATATGTTTGACAGCCCACCAGACCACATGGACTATGAAAGCAGCCGTCAGGCAGCGCGCACAACCTACTAGCACGGCCATCGCCACTAGAGCGCTGCACGCCATGGCGCGCCTACCGCGCCACACTATATAGGCCGGAGCCAATGCTAAATAAAGTCAGGTATCCCGGAACGATATATTTGACAGCTCGCGAGACCACATGGACAATGACAGCAGTCGTTAGGCGGCGCGCCCAACCTACTAGCGCTGCCATCGCGACTAGTGCGCTGCACGCCAAGGCGCGCCTACCGCGCCGCACTATATAGGGCCGGAGCCACAGCTAAATAAAGTCTGTTATCCCGGAACGACATGTTTGAGAGCCCGCTAGACAACATGGACTATGACAACAGCCGTTAGACGGCGCGCACAACCTACTAGCGCTGCCATCGCCACTAGAGCGCTGCACGCCATGGCGCGCCTACCGCGCCGCACTATATAGGGCCGGAGCCACAGCTAAATAAAATGTGGTATCCCGAAACAATATGTTTGACAGCCCACCAGACCACATGGACTATGACAGCAGCCGTAGGGCAGCGCGCACAACCTACTAGCGCTGCCATCGCCACTAGTGCGCTGCACGCCATGGCGCGCCTACCGCGCCGCACTATATAGGGCCGGAGCCACAGCTAAATAAAATCTGGTATCCCGGAACAATATGTTTGACAGCCCACCAGACCACATGGACTATGACAGCAGCCGTTGGGCAGCGCGCCCAACCTACTAGCACTGCCATCGCCACTAGTGCGCTGCACGCCAAGGCGCGCCTACCGCGCCGCACTATATAGGGCCGGAGCCAAAGCTAAATAAAGTCTGTTATCCCGGAACGACATGTTTGAGAGCCCGCTAGACAACATGGACGATGACAACAGCCGTTAGGCGGCGCGCACAACCTACTAGCGCTGCCATCGCCACTAGAGCGCTGCACGCCATGGCGCGCCTACCGCGCCGCACTATATAGGGCCGGAGCCACAGCTAAATAAAATCTGGTATCCCGGAACAATATGTTTGACAGCCCACCAGACCACATGGACTATGACAGCAGCCGTTAGGGGGCGCGCACAACCTACTAGCGCTGCCATCGCCGCTAGAGCGCTGCACGCCATGGCGCGCCTACCGCGCCGCGCTATATAGGATCGGAGCCACAGCTAAATAAAATCTGGTATCCCGGAACAATATGTTTGACAGCCCACCAGACCATATGGACTATGACAGCAGCCGTTAGGCAGCGCGCCCAACCTACTAGCGCTGCCATCGCCACTAGTGCGCTGCACGCCAAGGCGCGCCTACCGCGCCGCACTATATAGGGCCGGAGCCACAGCTAAATAAAGTCTGTTATCCCGGAACGACATGTTTGAGAGCCCGCTAGACAACATGGACTATGACAACAGCCGTTAGGCGGCGCGCACAACCTACTAGCGCTGCCATCGCCACTAGAGCGATGCACGCCATCGCGCGCCTACCGCGCCGCACTATAAAGTGCCGGAGCCACAGCTAAATAAAATCTGGTATCCCGGAACAATATGTTTGACAGCCCACCAGACCACATGGACTATGACAGCAGCCGTTAGGCAGCGCGCCCAACCTACTAGCGCTGCCATCGCCACTAGTGCGCTGCACGCCAAGGCGCGCCTACCGCGCCGCACTATATAGGGCCGGAGCCACAGCTAAATAAAGTCTGTTATCCCGGAACGACATGTTTGAGAGCCCGCTAGACAACATGGACTATGACAACAGCCGTTAGGCGGCGCGCACAACCTACTAGCGCTGCCATCGCCACTAGAGCGATGCACGCCATCGCGCGCCTACCGCGCCGCACTATAAAGTGCCGGAGCCACAGCTAAATAAAATCTGGTATCCCGGAACAATATGTTTGACAGCCTACCAGACCACATGGACTATGACAGCAGCCGTTAGGCAGCGCGCACAACCTACTAGCGCTGCCATCGCCACTAGTGCGCTGCACGCCAAGGCGCGCCTACCGTGCCGCACTATATAGGGCCGGAGCCACAGCTAAATAAAGTCTGTTATCCCGGAACGACATGTTTGAGAGCCCGCTAGACAACATGGACTATGACAACAGCCGTTAGGCGGCGCGCACAACCTACTAGCGCTGCCATCGCCACTAGAGCGCTGCACGCCATGGCGCGCCTACCGCGCCGCACTATATAGGGCCGGAGCCACAGCTAAATAAAATCTGGTATCCCGGAACAATATGTTTGACAGCCCACCAGACCACATGGACTATGACAGCAGCCATTAGGCAGCGCGCACAACCTACTAGCGCTGCCATCGCCACTAGAGCGCTGCACGCCATGGCGCGCCTACCGCGCCGCACTATATAGGCCGGAGCCACAGCTAAATAAAGTCAGGTATCCCAAAACGATATATTTGACAGCTCGCCAGACAACATGGACATTGACAGCAGTCGTTAGGCGGCGCGCCCAACCTACTAGCGCTGCCATCGCCACTAGTGCGCTGCACGCCAAGGCGCGCCTACCGCGCCGCACTATATAGGGCCGGAGCCACAGCTAAATAAAGTCTGTTATCCCAGAACGACATGTTTGAGAGCCCGCTAGACAACATGGACTATGACAACAGCCGTTAGGCGGCGCGCACACCCTACTAGCGCTGCCATCGCCACTAGTGCGCTGCACGCCAAGGCGCGCCTACCGTGCCGCACTATATAGGGCCGGAGCCACAGCTAAATAAAGTCTGGTAACCCGGAACGATATGTTTGAGAGCCCGCTAGACAACATGGACTATGACAACAGCCGTTAGGCGGCGCGCACAACCTACTAGCGCTGCCATCGCCACTAGAGCGCTGCACGCCATGGCGCGCCTCCCGCGCCGCACTATATAGGGCCGGAGCCACAGCTAAATAAAATCTGGTATCCCGGAACAATATGTTTGACAGCCCACCAGACCACATGGACTATGACAGCAGCCGTTAGGCAGCGCGCACAACCTACTAGCGCTGCCATCGCCACTAGAGCGCTGCACGCCATGGCGCGCCTACCGCGCCGCACTATATAGGCCGGAGCCACAGCTAAATAAAGTCAGGTATCCCGGAACGATATATTTGACAGCTCGCCAGACCACATGGACATTGACAACAGTCGTTAGGCGGCGCGCCCAACCTACTAGCGCTGCCATCGCCACTAGTGCGCTGCACGCCAAGGCGCGCCTACCGCGCCGCACTATATAGGGCCGGAGCCACAGCTAAATAAAGTCTGTTATCCCGGAACGACATGTTTGAGAGCCCGCTAGACAACATGGACTATGACAACAGCCGTTAGGCAGCGCGCACAACCTACTAGCGCTGCCATCGCCACTAGAGTGCTGCACGCCGTGGGGCGCCTACCGTGCCGCACTATATAGGCCGGAGCCACAGCTAAATAAAGTCTGGTATCCCGGAACGATATGTTTGAGAGCCCGCTAGACAACATGGACTATGACAACAGCCGTTAGGCGGCGCGCACAACCTACTAGCGCTGCCATCGCCACAAGAGCGCTGCACGCCATGGCGCGCCTACCGCGCCGCACTATATAGGGCCGGAGCCACAGCTAAATAAAATCTGGTATCCCGGAACAATATGTTTGACAGCCCACCAGACCACATGGACTATGACAGCAGCCGTTAGGCAGCGCGCCCAACCTACTAGCGCTGCCATCGCCACACTTGCGCTGCACGCCGTGGCGCGCCTACCGCGCCGCACTATATAGGGCCGGAGCCACAGCTAAATAAAGTCTGTTATCCCGGAACGACATGTTTGAGAGCCCGCTAGACAACATGGACTATGACAACAGCCGTTAGGCGGCGCGGACAACCTACTAGCGCTGCCATCGCCACTAGAGCGCTGCACGCCATGGCGCGCCTACCGCGCCGCACTATATAGGGCCGGAGCCACAGCTAAATAAAATCTGGTATCAGGGAACAATATGTTTGACAGCCCACCAGACCACATGGACTATGACAGCAGCCGTCAGGCACCGCGCACAACATACTAGCGCGGCCATCGCCACTAGAGCGCTACACGACATGGCGCGCCTACCACGCCGCACTATATAGGCCGGAGCCACAGCTAAATAAAGTCAGGTATCCCGGAACGATATATTTGACAGCTCGCCAGACCACATGGACAATGACAGCAGCCGTTAGGCAGCGCGCACAACCTACTAGCGCTGCCATCGCCACTAGAGCGCTGCACGCCGTGGCGCGCCTACCGTGCCGCACTATATAGGGCCGGAGCCACAGCTAAATAAAGTCTGGTATCCCGGAACGATATGTTTGAGAGCCCGCTAGACAACATGGACTATGACAACAGCCGTTAGGCGGCGCGCACAACCTACTAGCGCTGCCATCGCCACTAGAGCGCTGCACGCCATGGCGCGCCTACCGCGCCGCACTATATAGGGCCGGAGGCACAGCTAAAGAAAATCTGGTATCCCGGAACAATATGTTTGACAGCCCACCAGACCACATGGACTATGACAGCAGCCGTTAGGCAGCGTGCACAACCTACTAGCGCTGCCATCGCCACTAGAGCGCTGCACGCCGTGGCGCGCCTACCGTGCCGCACTATATAGGGCCGGAGCCACAGCTAAATAAAGTCTGGTATCCCGGAACGATATGTTTGAGAGCCCGCTAGACAACATGGACTATGACAACAGCCGTTAGGCGGCGCGGACAACCTACTAGCGCTGCCATCGCCACTAGAGCGCTGCACGCCATGGCGCGCCTACCGCGCCGCACTATATAGGGCCGGAGCCACAGCTAAATAAAATCTGGTATCCCGGAACAATATGTTTGACAGCCCACCAGACCACATGGACTATGACAGCAGCCGTCAGGCACCGCGCACAACCTACTAGCGCGGCCATCGCCACTAGAGCGCTACACGACATGGCGCGCCTACCGCGCCGCATTATATAGGCCGGAGCCACAGCTAAATAAAGTCAGGTATCCCGGAACGATATATTTGACAGCTCGCCAGACCACATGGACAATGACAGCAGACGTTAGGCGGCGCGCCCAACCTACTAGCGCTGCCATCTCCACTAGTGCGCTGCACGCCAAGGCGCGCCTACCGCGCCGCACTATATAGGGCCGGAGCCACAGCTAAATAAAGTCTGTTATCCCGGAACGACATGTTTGAGAGCCCGCTAGACAACATGGACTATGACAACAGCCGTTAGGCGGCGCGCACAACCTACTAGCGCTGCCATCGCCACTAGAGCGCTGCACGCCATGGCGCGCCTACCGCGCCGCACTATATAGGGCCGGAGCCACAGCTAAATAAAATCTGGTATCCCGGAACAATATGTTTGACAGCCCACCAGACCACATGGACTATGACAGCAGCCGTTAGGCAGCGCGCACAACCTACTAGCGCTGCCATCGCCACTAGAGCGCTGCACGCCGTGGCGCGCCTACCGTGCCGCACTATATAGGGCTGGAGCCACAGCTAAATAAAGTCTGGTATCCCGGAACGATATGTTTGAGAGCCCGCTAGACAACATGGACTATGACAACAGCCGTTAGGCGGCGCGCACAACCTACTAGCGCTGCCATCGCCACTAGAGCGCTGCACGCCATGGCGCGCCTACCGCGCCGCACTATATAGGGCCGGAGCCACAGCTAAATAAAATCTGGTATCCCGGAACAATATGTTTGACAGCCCACCAGACCACATGGACTATGACAGCAGCCGTTAGGCAGCGCGCACAACCTACTAGCGCTGCCATCGCCACTAGAGCGCTGCACGCCGTGGCGCGCCTACCGTGCCGCACTATATAGGGCCGGAGCCACAGCTAAATAAAGTCTGGTATCCCGGAACGATATGTTTGAGAGCCCGCTAGACAACATGGACTATGACAACAGCCGTTAGGCGGCGCGCACAACCTACTAGCGCTGCAATCGCCACTAGAGCGCTGCACGCCATGGCGCGCCTACCGCGCCGCACTATATAGGGCCGGAGCCACAGCTAAATAAAATCTGGTATCCCGGAACAATATGTTTGACAGCCCACCAGACCACATGGACTATGACAGCAGCCGTTAGGCAGCGCGCACAACCTACTAGCGCTGCCATCGCCACTAGAGCGCTGCACGCCGTGGCGCGCCTAACGTGCCGCACTATATAGGGCCGGAGCCACAGCTAAATAAAGTCTGGTATCCCGGAACGATATGTTTGAGAGCCCGCTAGACAACATGGACTATGACAACAGCCGTTAGGCGGCGCGCACAAACTACTAGCGCTGCCATCGCCACTAGAGCGCTGCACGCCATGGCGCGCCTACCGCGCCGCACTATATAGGGCCGGAGCCACAGCTAAATAAAATCTGGTATCCCGGAACAATATGTTTGACAGCCCACCAGACCACATGGACTATGACAGCAGCCGTTAGGCAGCGCGCACAACCTACTAGCGCTGCCATCGCCACTAGAGCGCTGCACGCCGTGGCGCGCCTACCGTGCCGCACTATATAGGGCCGGAGCCACAGCTAAATAAAGTCTGGTATCCCGGAACGATATGTTTGAGAGCCCGCTAGACAACATGGACTATGACAACAGCCGTTAGGCGGCGCGCACAACCTACTAGCGCTGCCATCGCCACTAGAGCGCTGCACGCCATGGCGCGCCTACCGCACCGCACTATATAGGGCCGGAGGCACAGCTAAAGAAAATCTGGTATCCCGGAACAATATGTTTGACAGCCCACCAGACCACATGGACTATGACAGCAGCCGTTAGGCAGCGCGCCCAACCTACTAGCGCTGCCATCGCCACTAGTGCGCTGCACGCCAAGGCGCGCCTACCGCGCCGCACTATATAGGGCCGGAGCCACAGCTAAATAAAGTCTGTTATCCCAGAACGACATGTTTGAGAGCCCGCTAGACAACATGGACTATGACAACAGCCGTTAGGCGGCGCGCACAACCTACTAGCGCTGCCATCGCCACTAGAGCGCTGCACGCCATGGCGCGCCTACCGCGCCGCACTATATAGGGCCGGAGCCACAGCTAAATAAAATCTGGTATCCCGGAACAATATGTTTGACAGCCCACCAGACCACATGGACTATGACAGCAGCCGTTAGGCGGCGCGCCCAACCTACTAGCGCTGCCATCGCCACTAGTGCGCTGCACGCCAAGGCGCGCCTACCGCGCCGGACTATATAGGGCCGGAGCCACAGCTAAATAAAGTCTGTTATCCCGGAACGACATGTTTGAGAGCCCGCTAGACAACATGGACTATGACAACAGCCGTTAGGCGGCGCGCACAACCTACTAGCACTGCCAACGCCACTAGAGCGCTGCACGCCATGGCGCGCCTACCGCGCCGTGCTATATAGGGCCGGAGCCACAGCTAAATAAAATCTGGTATCCCGGAACAATATGTTTGACAGCCCACCAGACCACATGGACTATGCCAGGGGCCGTTAGGCAGCGCGCACAACCTACTAGCGCTGCCATCGCCACTAGTGCGCTGCACGCCAAGGCGCGCCTACCGTGCCGCACTATATAGGGCCGGAGCCACAGCTAAATAAAGTCTGGTATCCCGGAACGATATGTTTGAGAGCCCGCTAGACAACATGGACTATGACAACAGCCGTTAGGCGGCGCGCACAACCTACTAGCGCTGCCATCGCCACTAGAGCGCTGCACGCCATGGCGCGCCTACCGCGCCGCACTATATAGGGCCGGAGCCACAGCTAAATAAAATCTGGTATCCCGGAACAATATGTTTGACAGCCCACCAGACCACATGGACTATGACAGCAGCCGTTAGGCAGCGCGCCCAACCTACTAGCGCTGCCATCGCCACTAGTGCGCTGCACGCCAAGGCGCGCCTACCGCGCCGCACTATATAGGGCCGGAGCCACAGCTAAATAAAGTCTGTTATCCCGGAACGACATGTTTGAGAGCCCGCTAGACAACATGGACTATGACAACAGCCGTTAGGCGGCGCGCACAACCTACTAGCGCTGCCATCGCCACTAGAGCGCTGCACGCCATGGCGCGCCTACCGCGCCGCACTATATAGGGCCGGAGCCACAGCAAAATAAAATCTGGTATCCCGGAACAATATGTTTGACAGCCCACCAGACCACATGGACTATGACAGCAGCCGTTAGGCAGCGCGCACAACCTACTAGCGCTGCCATCGCCACTAGTGCGCTGCACGCCAAGGCGCGCCTACCGTGCCGCACCATATAGGGCCGGAGCCACAGCTAAATAAAGTCTGGTATCCCGGAACGATATGTTTGAGAGCCCGCTAGACAACATGGACTATGACAACAGCCGTTAGGCGGCGCGCACAACCTACTAGCGCTGCCATCGCCACTAGAGCGCTGCACGCCATGGCGCGCCTACCGCGCCGCACTATATAGGGCCGGAGCCACAGCTAAATAAAGTCTGTTATCCCGGAACGACATGTTTGAGAGCCCGCTAGACAACATGGACAATGACAACAGCCGTTAGGCAGCGCGCACAACCTACTAGCGCTGCCATCGCCACTAGAGCGCTGCACGCCAAGGCGCGTCTACCGCGCCGCACTATATAGGCCGGAGCCACAGCTAAATAAAGTCAGGTATCCCGGAACGATATATTTGACAGCTCGCCAGACCACATGGACAATGACAGCAGTCGTTAGGCGGCGCGCCCAACCTACTAGCGCTGCCATCGCCACTAGAGCGCTGCACGCCGTGGCACGCCTACCGTGCCGCAATATATAGGGCCGGAGCCACAGCTAAATAAAATCTGGTATCCCGGAACGATATGTTTGAGAGCCCGCTAGACAACATGGACTATGACAACAGCCGTTAGGCGGCGCGCCCAACCTACTAGCGCTGCCATCGCCACTAGTGCGCTGCACGCCGTGGCGCGCCTACTGCGCCGCACTATGTAGGGCCGGAGCCACAGCTAAATAAAGTCTGTTATCCCGGAACGACATGTTTGAGGGCCCGCTAGACAACATGGACTATGACAACAGCCGTTAGGCGGCGCGCACAACCTACTAGCGCTGCCATCGCCACTAGAGCGCTGCACGCCATGGCGCGCCTACCGCGCCGCACTATATAGGGCCGGAGCCACAGCTAAATAAAATCTGGTATCCCGGAACAATATGTTTGGCAGCCCACCAGACCACATGGACTATGACAGCAGCCGTTAGGCAGCGCGCACAACCTACTAGCGCTGCCATCGCCACTAGAGCGCTGCACGCCATGGCGCGCCTAACGCGCCGCACTATATAGGCCGGAGCCACAGCTAAATAAAGTCAGGTATCCCGGAACGATATATTTGACAGGTCGCCAGACCACATGGACAATGACAGCAGTCGTTAGGCGGCGCGCCCAACCTACTAGCGCTGCCATCGCCACTAGTGCGCTGCACGCCAAGGCGCGCCTACCGCGCCGCACTATATAGGGGCGGAGCCACAGCTAAATAAAGTCTGTTATCCCGGAACGACATGTTTGAGAGCCCGCTAGACAACATGGATTATGACAACAGCCGTTAGGCGGCGCGCACAACCTACTAGCACTGCCATCGCCACTAGAGCGCTGCACGCCGTGGCGCGCCTACCGTGCCGCACTATATAGGGCCGGATCCACAGCTAAGTAAAGTCTGGTATCCCGGAACGACATGTTTGAGAGCCCGCTAGACAACATGGACTATGACAACAGCCGTTAGGCGGCGCGCACAACCTACTAGCGCTGCCATCGCCACTAGAGCGCTGCGCGCCAAGGCGCGCCTACTGCGCCGCACTATATAGGGCCGGAGCCACAGCTAAATAAAGTCTGTTATCCGGGAACGACATGTTTGAGAGCCCGCTAGACAACATGGACTATGACAACAGCCGTTAGGCGGCGCGCACAACCTACTAGCGCTGCCATCGCCACTAGAGCGCTGCACGCCGTGGCGCGCCTACCGCGCCGCACTATATAGGCCGGAGCCACAGCTAAATAAAGTCTGTTATCCCGGAACGACATGTTTGAGAGCCTGCTAGACAACATGGACTATGACAACAGCCGTTAGGCGGCGCGCACAACCTACTAGCGCTGCCATCGCCACTAGAGCGCTGCACGCCAAGGCGCGCCTACCGCGCCGCACTATATAGGGCCGGAGCCACAGCTAAATAAAGTCTGTTATCCTGGAACAACATGTTTGAGAGCCCGCTAGACAACATGGACTATGACAACAGCCGTTAGGCGGCGCGCACAACCTACTAGCGCTGCCATCGCCACTATATCGCTGCACGCCATGGCGCGCCTACCGCGCCGCACTATATAGGGCCGGAGCCACAGCTAAATAAAATCTGGTATCCCGGAACAATATGTTTGACAGCCCACCAGACCACATGGACTATGACAGCAGCCGTTAGGCAGCGCGCCCAACCTACTAGCGCTGCCATCGCCACTAGTGCGCTGCACGCCAAGGCGCGCCTACCGCGCCGCACTATATAGGGCCGGAGCCACAGCTAAATAAAGTCTGTTATCCCGGAACGACATGTTTGAGAGCCCGCTAGACAACATGGACAATGACAACAGCCGTTAGGCAGCGCGCACAACCTACTAGCGCTGCCATCGCCACTAGAGCGCTGCACGCCAAGGCGCGCCTACCGCGCCGCACTATATAGGCCGGAGCCACAGCTAAATAAAGTCAGGTATCCCGGAACGATATATTTGACAGCTCGCCAGACCACATGGACAATGACAGCAGTCGTTAGGCGGCGCGCCCAACCTACTAGCGCTGCCATCGCCACTAGAGCGCTGCACGCCGTGGCACGCCTACCGTGCCGCAATATATAGGGCCGGAGCCACAGCTAAATAAAATCTGGTATCCCGGAACGATATGTTTGAGAGCCCGCTAGACAACATGGAGTATGACAACAGCAGTTAGGCGGCGCGCACAACCTACTAGCGCTGCCATCGCCACTAGAGCGCTGCACGCCATGGCGCGCCTACCGCGCCGCACTATATAGGGCCGGAGCCACAGCTAAATAAAATCTGGTATCCCGGAACAATATGTTTGACAGCCCACCAGACCACATGGACTATGACAGCAGCCGTTAGGCAGCGCGCACAACCTACTAGCGCTGCCATCGCCACTAGAGCGCTGCACGCCATGGCGCGCCTACCGTGCCGCACTATATAGGCCGGAGCCACAGCTAAATAAAGTCAGGTATCCCTGAACGATATATTTGACAGCTCACCAGACCACATGGACAATGACAGCAGTCGTTAGGCGGCGCGCCCAACCTACTAGCGCTGCCATCGCCACTAGTGCGCTGCACGCCAAGGCGCGCCTACCGCGCTGCACTATATAGGGCCGGAGCCACAGCTAAATAAAGTCTGTTATCCCGGAACGACATGTTTGAGAGCCCGCTAGACAACATGGACTATGACAACAGCCGTTAGGCGGCGCGCCCAACCTACTAGCGCTGCCATCGCCACTAGTGCGCTGCACGCCGTGGCGCGCCTACTGCGCCGCACTATGTAGGGCCGGAGCCACAGCTAAATAAAGTCTGTTATCCGGGAACGACATGTTTGAGAGCCCGCTAGACAACATGGACTATGACAACAGCCGTTAGGCGGCGCGCACAACCTACTAGCGCTGCCATCGCCACTAGAGCGCTGCACGCCGTGGCGCGCCTACCGCGCCGCACTATATAGGCCGGAGCCACAGCTAAATAAAGTCTGTTATCCCGGAACGACATGTTTGAGAGCCTGCTAGACAACATGGACTATGACAACAGCCGTTAGGCGGCGCGCACAACCTACTAGCGCTGCCATCGCCACTAGAGCGCTGCACGCCAAGGCGCGCCTACCGCGCCGCACTATATAGGGCCGGAGCCACAGCTAAATAAAGTCTGTTATCCTGGAACAACATGTTTGAGAGCCCGCTAGACAACATGGACTATGACAACAGCCGTGAGGCGGCGCGCACAACCTACTAGCGCTGCCATCGCCACTAGAGCGCTGAACGCCGTGGCGCGCCTACCGTGCCGCACTATCTAGGGCCGGAGCCACAGCTAAATAAAGTCTGGTATCCTGGAACGATATGTTTGAGAGCCCACTAGACAACATGGACTATGACAACAGCCGTTAGGCGGCGCGCACAACCTACTAGCGCTGCCATCGCCACTATATCGCTGCACGCCATGGCGCGCCTACCGCGCCGCACTATATAGGGCCGGAGCCACAGCTAAATAAAATCTGGTATCCCGGAACAATATGTTTGACAGCCCACCAGACCACATGGACTATGACAGCAGCCGTTAGGCAGCGCGCCCAACCTACTAGCGCTGCCATCGCCACTAGTGCGCTGCACGCCAAGGCGCGCCTACCGCGCCGCACTATATAGGGCCGGAGCCACAGCTAAATAAAGTCTGTTATCCCGGAACGACATGTTTGAGAGCCCGCTAGACAACATGGACTATGACAACTGCCGTTAGGCGGCGCGCACAACCTACTAGCGCTGCCATCGCCACTAGAGCGCTGCACGCCATGGCGCGCATACCGCGCCGCACTATATAGGGCCGGAGCCACAGCTAAATAAAATCTGATATCCCGGAACAATATGTTTGACAGCCCACCAGACCACATGGACTATGACAGCAGCCGTTAGGCGGCGCGCACAACCTACTAGCGCTGCCATCGCCACTAGAGCGCTGCACGCCATGGCGCGCCTACCGCGACGCACTATATAGGGCCGGAGCCACAGCTAAATAAAATCTGGTATCCCGGAACAATATGTTTGACAGCCCACCAGACCACATGGACTATGACAGCAGCCGTTAGGCAGCGCGCCCAACCTACTAGCGCTGCCATCGCCACTAGTGCGCAGCACGCCAAGGCGCGCCTACCGCGCCGCACTATATAGGGCCGGAGCCACAGCTAAATAAAGTCTGTTATCCCGGAACGACATGTTTGAGAGCCTGCTAGACAACATGGACTATGACAACAGCCGTTAGGCGGCGCGCACAACCTACTAGCGCTGCCATCGCCACTAGAGCGCTGCACGCCATGGCGCGCCTACCGCGCCGCAATAAATAGGGCCGGAGCCACAACTAAATAAAATCTGGTATCCCGGAACAATATGTTTGACAGCCCACCAGACCACATGGACTATGACAGCAGCCGTTAGGCAGCGCGCACAACCTACTAGCGCTGCCATCGCCACTAGAGCGCTGCACGCCGTGGCGTGCCTACCGTGCCGCACTATATAGGGCCGGAGCCACAGCTAAATAAAGTCTGGTATCCCGGAACGACATGTTTGAGAGCCCGCTAGACAACATGGACTATGACAACAGCCGTTAGGCGGCGCGCACAACCTACTAGCGCTGCCATCGCAACTAGAGCGCTGCACGCCATTGCGCGCCTACCGCGCCGCACTATATAGGGCCGGAGCCACAGCTAAATAAAATCTGGTATCCCGGAACAATATGTTTGACAGCCCACCAGACCACATGGACTATGACAACAGCCGTTAGGCGGCGCGCACAACCTACTAGCGCTGCCATCGCCACTAGAGCGCTGCACGCCATGGCGCGCCTACCGCGCCGCACTAAATAGGGCCGGAGCCACAGCTAAATAAAATCTGGTATCCCGGAACAATATGTTTGACAGCCCACCAGACCACATGGACTATGACAGCAGCCGTTAGGCAGCGCGCACAACCTACTAGCGCTGCCATCGCCACTAGAGCGCTGCACGCCGTGGCGCGCCTACCGCGCCGCACTATATAGGGCCGGAGCCACAGCTAAATAAAATCTGGTATCCCGGAACAATATGTTTGACAGCCCACCAGACCACATGGACTATGACAACAGCCGTTAGGCGGCGCGCACAACCTACTAGCGCTGCCATCGCCACTAGAGCGCTGCACGCCATGGCGCGCCTACCGCGCCGCACTAAATAGGGCCGGAGCCACAGCTAAATAAAATCTGGTATCCCGGAACAATATGTTTGACAGCCCACCAGACCACATGGACTATGACAACAGCCGTTAGGCGGCGCGCACAACCTACTAGCGCTGCCATCGCCACTAGAGCGCTGCACGCCATGGCGCGCCTACTGCGCTGCACTATATAGGGCCGGAGCCACAGCTAAATAAAATCTGGTATCCCGGAACAATATGTTTGACAGCCCACCAGACCACATGGACTATGACAGCAGCCGTTAGGCAGCGCGCACAACCTACTAGCGCTGCCATCGCCACAAGAGCACTGCACGCCGTGGCGCGCCTACCGTGCCGCACTATATAGGGCCGGAGCCACAGCTAAATAAAGTCTGGTATCCCGGAACGATATGTTTGAGAGCCTGCTAGACAACATGGACTATGACAACAGCCGTTAGGCGGCGCGCACAACCTACTAGCGCTGCCATCGCCACTAGAGCGCTGCACGCCATGGCGCGCCTACCGCGCCGCACTATATAGGGCCGGAGCCACAGCAAAATAAAATCTGGTATCCCGGAACAATATGTTTGACAGCCCACCAGACCACATGGACTATGACAGCAGCCGTTAGGCAGCGCGCCCAACCTACTAGCGCTGCCATCGCCACTAGTGTGCTGCACGCCAAGGCGCGCCTACTGCGCCGCACTATATAGGGCCGGAGCCACAGCTAAATAAAGTCTGTTATCCCGGAACGACATGTTTGAGAGCCCGCTAGACAACATGGACTATGACAACAGCCGTTAGGCGGCGCGCACAACCTACTAGCGCTGCCATCGCCACTAGAGCGCTGCACGCCATGGCGCGCCTACCGCGCCGCACTATATTTGGCCGGAGCCACAGCTAAATAAAATCTGGTATCCCGGAACAATATATTTGACAGCCCACCAGACCACATGGACTATGACAGCAGTCGTTAGGCGGCGCGCACGACCTACTAGCGCTGCCATCGCCACTAGAGTGCTGCACGCCGTGGCGCGCCTACCGCGCCGCACTATATTTGGCCTGAGCCACAGGTAAATAAAATCTGGTATCCCGGAACAATATATTTGACAGCCCACCAGACCACATGGACTATGACAGCAGTAGTTAGGCGACGCGCACAACCTACTAGCGCTGCCATCGCCAGTAGAGCGCTGCACGCCGTGGCGCGCCTACCGCACCGCACTATATAGGGCCGGAGCCACAGCTAAATAAAGTCAGGTATCCTGGAACGATATATTTGACAGCCCGCCAGACCACGTGGACTATGACAGCAGTCGTTAGGCGGCGCGCCCAACCTACTAGCGCTGCCATCGCCACTAGTGCGCTGCACGCCAAGGCGCGCCTACCGCGCCGCACTATATAGGGCCGGAGCCACAGCTAAATAAAGTCTGTTATCCCGGAACGACATGTTTGAGAGCCCGCTAGACAACATGGACTATGACAACAGCCGTTAGGCGGCTCGCACAACCTACTAGCGCTGCCATCGCCACTAGAGCGCTGCACGCCATGGCGCGCCTACCGCGCCGCACTATATAGGCCGGAGCCACAGCTAAATAAAGTCAGGTATCCCGGAACGATATATTTGACAGCTCGCCAGACCACATGGACAATGACAGCAGTCGTTAGGCGGCGCGCCCAACCTACTAGCGCTGCCATCGCCACTAGTGCGATGCACGCCAAGGCGCGCCTACCGCGCCGCACTATATAGGGCCAGAGCCACAGCTAAATAAAGTCTGGTATCCCGGAACGATATGTTTGAGAGCCTGCTAGACAACATGGACTATGACAACAGCAGTTAGGCGGCGCGCACAACCTACTAGCGCTGCCATCGCCACTAGAGCGCTGCACGCCATGGCGCGCCTACCGCGACGCACTATATAGGGCCGGAGCCACAGCTAAATAAAATCTGGTATCCCGGAACAATATGTTTGACAGCCCACCAGACCACATGGACTATGACAGCAGCCGTTAGGCAGCGCGCACAACCTACTAGCGCTGCCATCACCACTAGAGCGCTGCACGCCATGGCGCGCCTACCGCGCCGCACTATATAGGCCGGAGCCACAGCTAAATAAAGTCAGGTATCCCGGAACGATATATTTGACAGCTCGCCAGACCACATGGACAATGACAGCAGTCGTTAGGCGGCGCGCCCAACCTACTAGCGCTGCCATCGCCACTAGTGCGCTGCACGCCAAGGCGCGCCTACCGCGCCGCACTATATAGGGCCGGAGCCACAGCTAAATAAAATCTGGTATCCCGGAACAATATGTTTGACAGCCCACCAGACCACATGGACTATGACAGCAGCCGTTAGGCAGCGCGCACAACCTACTAGCGCTACCATCGCCACTAGAGCGCTGCACGCCGTGGGGCGCCTACCGTGCCGCACTATATAGGGCCGGAGCCACAGCTAAATAAAGTCTGGTATCCCGGAACGATATGTTTGAGAGCCCGCTAGACAACATGGACTATGACAACAGCCGTTAGGCGGCGCGCACAACCTACTAGCGCTGCCATCGCCACTAGAGCGCTGCACGCCATGGCGCGCCTACCGCGCCGCACTATATAGGGACGGAGCCACAGCTAAATAAAATCTGGTATCCCGGAACAATATGTTTGACAGCCCACCAGACCACATGGACTATGACAGCAGCCGTTAGGCAGCACGCCCAACCTACTAGCGCTGCCATTTCCACACTTGCGCTGCACGCCGTGGCGCGCCTACCGCGCCGCACTATATAGGGCCGGAGCCACAGCTAAATAAAGTCTGTTATCCCGGAACGACATGTTTGAGAGCCCGCTAGACAACATGGACTATGACAACAGCCGTTAGACGGCGCGCACAACCTACTAGCGCTGCCATCACCACTAGAGCGCTGCACGCCATGGCGCGCCTACCGCGCCGCACTATATAGGGCCGGAGCCACAGCTAAATAAAATGTGGTATCCCGAAACAATATGTTTGACAGCCCACCAGACCACATGGACTATGACAGCAGCCGTTAGGCAGCGCGCACAACCTACTAGCGCTGCCATCGCCACTAGAGCGCTGCACGCCATGGCGCGCCTACCGCGCCGCACTATATAGGGCCGGAGCCACAGCTAAATAAAATCTGGTATCCCGGAACAATATGTTTGACAGCCCACCAGACCACATGGACTATGACAGCA
Source organism: Locusta migratoria (assembly GCA_026315105.1). Lineage (NCBI taxonomy): Eukaryota > Metazoa > Arthropoda > Insecta > Orthoptera > Acrididae > Locusta > Locusta migratoria. The sequence goes on from CM048754.1 coordinate 102,054,219, forward strand.
GCCGTTAGGCAGCGCGCACAACCTACTAGCGCTGCCATCGCCACTAGAGCGCTGCACGCCAAGGCGCGCCTACCGCGCCGCACTATATAGGGCCGGAGCCACAGCTAAATAAAATGTGGTATCCCGAAACAATATGTTTGACAGCCCACCAGACCACATGGACTATGACAGCAGCCGTTAGGCAGCGCGCACAACCTACTAGCGCTACCATCGCCACTAGAGCGCTGCACGCCAAGGCGCGCCTACCGCGCCGCACTATATAGGGCCGGAGCCACAGCTAAATAAAATCTGGTATCCCGGAACAATATGTTTGACAGCCCACCTGACCACATGGACTATGACAGCAGCCGTTAGGCAGCGCGCACAACCTACTAGCGCTGCCATCGCCACTAGAGCGCTGCACGCCAAGGCGCGCCTACCGCGCCGCACTATATAGGGCCGGAGCCACAGCTAAATAAAATCTGGTATCCCGGAACAATATGTTTGACAGCCCACCAGACCACATGGACTATGACAGCAGCCGTTAGGCAGCGCGCACAACCTACTAGCGCTGCCATCGCCACTAGAGCGCTGTACGCCAAGGCGCGCCTACCGCGCCGCACTATATAGGGCCGGAGCCACAGCTAAATAAAATGTGGTATCCCGAAACAATATGTTTGACAGCCCACCAGACCACATAGACTATGACAGCAGCCGTCAGGCAGCGCGCACAACCTACTAGCGCGGCCATCGCCACTAGTGCGCTGCACGCCATGGCGCGCCTACCGCGCCACACTATATAGGCCGGAGCCACAGCTAAATAAAGTCAGGTATCCCGGAACGATATATTTGACAGCTCGCGAGACCACATGGACAATGACAGCAGTCGTTAGGCGGCGCGCCCTACCTACTAGCGCTGCCATCGCGACTAGTGCGCTGCACGCCAAGGCGCGCCTACCGCGCCGCACTATATAGGGCCGGAGCCACAGCTAAATAAAGTCTGTTATCCCGGAACGACATGTTTGAGAGCCCGCTAGACAACATGGACTATGACAACAGCCGTTAGACGGCGCGCACAACCTACTAGCGCTGCCATCGCCACTAGAGCGCTGCACGCCATGGCGTGCCTACCGCGCCGCACTATATAGGGCCGGAGCCACAGCTAAATAAAATGTGGTATCCCGAAACAATATGTTTGACAGCCCACCAGACCACATGGACTATGACAGCAGCCGTTAGGCAGCGCGCACAACCTACTAGCGCTGCCATCGCCACTAGAGCACTGCACGCCATGGCGCGCCTACCGCGCCGCACTATATAGGGCCGGAGCCACAGCTAAATAAAATCTGGTATCCCGGAACAATATGTTTGACAGCCCACCAGACCACATGGACTATGACAGCAGCCGTTGGGCAGCGCGCCCAACCTACTAGCACTGCCATCGCCACTAGTGCGCTGCACGCCAAGGCGCGCCTACCGCGCCGCACTATATAGGGCCGGAGCCACAGCTAAATAAAGTCTGTTATCCCGGAACGACATGTTTGAGAGCCCGCTAGACAACATGGACTATGACAACAGCCGTTAGGCGGCGCGCACAACCTACTAGCGCTGCCATCGCCACTAGAGCGCTGCACGCCATGGCGCGCCTACCGCGCCGCACTACATAGGGCCGGAGCCACAGCTAAATAAAATCTGGTATCCCGGAACAATATGTTTGACAGCCCACCAGACCACATGGACTATGACAGCAGCCGTTAGGGGGCGCGCACAACCTACTAGCGCTGCCATCGCCACTAGAGCGCTGCACGCCATGGCGCGCCTACCGCGCCGCACTATATAGGGCCGGAGCCACAGCTAAATAAAATCTGGTATCCCGGAACAATATGTTTGACAGCCCACCAGACCACATGGACTATGACAGCAGCCGTTAGGCAGCGCGCCCAACCTACTAGCGCTGCCATCGCCACTAGTGCGCTGCACGCCAAGGCGCGCCTACCGCGCCGCACTATATAGGGCCGGAGCCACAGCTAAATAAAGTCTGTTATCCCGGAACGACATGTTTGAGAGCCCGCTAGACAACATGGACTATGACAACAGCCGTTAGGCGGCGCGCACAACCTACTAGCGCTGCCATCGCCACTAGAGCGATGCACGCCATCGCGCGTCTACCGCGCCGCACTATAAAGTGCCGGAGCCACAGCTAAATAAAATCTGGTATCCGGGAACAATATGTTTGACAGCCTACCAGACCACATGGACTATGACAGCAGCCGTTAGGCAGCGCGCACAACCTACTAGCGCTGCCATCGCCACTAGTGCGCTGCACGCCAAGGCGCGCCTACCGTGCCGCACTATATAGGGCCGGAGCCACAGCTAAATAAAGTCTGGTATCCCGGAACGATATGTTTGAGAGCCCGCTAGACAACATGGACTATGACAACAGCCGTTAGGCGGCGCGCACAACCTACTAGCGCTGCCAACGCCACTAGAGCGCTGCACGCCATGGCGCGCCTACCGCGCCGCACTATATAGGGCCGGAGCCACAGCTAAATAAAATCTGGTATCCCGGAACAATATGTTTGACAGCCCACCAGACCACATGGACTATGACAGCAGCCGTTAGGCAGCGCGCACAACCTACTAGCGCTGCCATCGCCACTAGAGCGCTGCACGCCATGGCGCGCCTACCGCGCCGCACTATATAGGCCGGAGCCACAGCTAAATAAAGTCAGGTATCCCGGAACGATATGTTTGAGAGCCCGCTAGACAACATGGACTATGACAACAGCCGTTAGGCGGCGCGCACAACCTACTAGCGCTGCCATCGCCACTAGAGCGCTGCACGCCATGGCGCGCCTACCGCGCCGCACTATTTAGGGCCGGAGCCACAGCTAAATAAAATCTGGTATCCCGGAACAATATGTTTGACAGCCCACCAGACCACATGGACTATGACAGCAGCCGTTAGGCAGCGCGCACAACCTACTAGCGCTGCCATCGCCACTAGAGCGCTGCACGCCATGGCGCGCCTACCGCGCCGCACTATATAGGCCGGAGCCACAGCTAAATAAAGTCAGGTATCCCGGAACGATATATTTGACAGCTCGCCAGTCCACATGGACATTGACAGCAGTCGTTAGGCGGCGCGCCCAACCTACTAGCGCTGCCATCGCCACTAGTGCGCTGCACGCCAAGGCGCGCCTACCGCGCCGCACTATATAGGGCCGGAGCCACAGCTAAATAAAGTCTGTTATCCCGGAACGACATGTTTGAGAGCCCGCTAGACAACATGGACTATGACAACAGCCGTTAGGCAGCGCGCACAACCTACTAGCGCTGCCATCGCCACTAGAGTGCTGCACGCCGTGGGGCGCCTACCGTGCCGCACTATATAGGCCGGAGCCACAGCTAAATAAAGTCTGGTATCCCGGAACGATATGTTTGAGAGCCCGCTAGACAACATGGACTATGACAACAGCCGTTAGGTGGCGCGCACAACCTACTAGCGCTGCCATCGCCACTAGAGCGCTGCACGCCATGGCGCGCCTACTGCGCCGCACTATATAGGGCCGGAGCCACAGCTAAATAAAATCTGGTATCCCGGAACAATATGTTTGACAGCCCACCAGACCACATGGACTATGACAGCAGCCGTTAGGCAGCGCGCCCAACCTACTAGCGCTGCCATCGCCACACTTGCGCTGCACGCCGTGGCGCGCCTACCGCGCCGCACTATATAGGGCCGGAGCCACAGCTAAATAAAGTCTGTTATCCCGGAACGACATGTTTGAGAGCCCGCTAGACAACATGGACTATGACAACAGCCGTTAGGCGGCGCGGACAACCTACTAGCGCTGCCATCGCCACTAGAGCGCTGCACGCCATGGCGCGCCTACCGCGCCGCACTATATAGGGCCGGAGCCACAGCTAAATAAAATCTGGTATCCCGGAACAATATGTTTGACAGCCCACCAGACCACATGGACTATGACAGCAGCCGTCAGGCACCGCGCACAACCTACTAGCGCGGCCATCGCCACTAGAGCGCTACACGACATGGCGCGCCTACCGCGCCGCACTATATAGGCCGGAGCCACAGCTAAATAAAGTCAGGTATCCCGGAACGATATATTTGACAGCTCGCCAGACCACATGGACAATGACAGCAGTCGTTAGGCGGCGCGCCCAACCTACTAGCGCTGCCATCGCCACTAGTGCGCTGCACGCCAAGGCGCGCCTACCGCGCCGCACTATATAGGGCCGGAGCCACAGCTAAATAAAGTCTGTTATCCCGGAACGACATGTTTGAGAGCCCGCTAGACAACATGGACTATGACAACAGCCGTTAGGCGGCGCGCACAACCTACTAGCGCTGCCATCGCCACTAGAGCGCTGCACGCCATGGCGCGCCTACCGCGCCGCACTATATAGGGCCGGAGCCACAGCTAAATAAAATCTGGTATCCCGGAACAATACGTTTGACAGCCCACCAGACCACATGGACTATGACAGCAGCCGTTAGGCAGCGCGCACAACCTACTAGCGCTGCCATCGCCACAAGAGCACTGCACGCCGTGGCGCGCCTACCGTGCCGCACTATATAGGGCCGGAGCCACAGCTAAATAAAGTCTGGTATCCCGGAACGATATGTTTGAGAGCCTGCTAGACAACATGGACTATGACAACAGCCGTTAGGCGGCGCGCACAACCTACTAGCGCTGCCATCGCCACTAGAGCGCTGCACGCCATGGCGCGCCTACCGCGCCGCACTATATAGGGCCGGAGCCACAGCAAAATAAAATCTGGTATCCCGGAACAATATGTTTGACAGCCCACCAGACCACATGGACTATGACAGCAGCCGTTAGGCAGCGCGCCCAACCTACTAGCGCTGCCATCGCCACTAGTGCGCTGCACGCCAAGGCGCGCCTACCGCGCCGCACTATATAGGGCCGGAGCCACAGCTAAATAAAGTCTGTTATCCCGGAACGACATGTTTGAGAGCCCGCTAGACAACATGGACTATGACAACAGCCGTTAGGCGGCGCGCACAACCTACTAGCGCTGCCATCGCCACTAGAGCGCTGCACTCCATGGCGCGCCTACCGCGCCGCACTATATTTGGCCGGAGCCACAGCTAAATAAAATCTGGTATCCCGGAACAATATATTTGACAGCCCACCAGACCACATGGACTATGACAGCAGTCGTTAGGCGGCGCGCACGACCTACTAGCGCTGCCATCGCCACTAGAGTGCTGCACGCCGTGGCGCGCCTACCGCACCGCACTATATAGGGCCGGAGCCACAGCTAAATAAAGTCAGGTATCCCGGAACGATATATTTGACAGCCCGCCAGACCACGTGGACTATGACAGCAGTCGTTAGGCGGCGCGCCCAACCTACTAGCGCTGCCATCGCCACTAGTGCGCTGCACGCCAAGGCGCGCCTACCGCGCCGCACTATATAGGGCCGGAGCCACAGCTAAATAAAGTCTGTTATCCCGGAACGACATGTTTGAGAGCCCGCTAGACAACATGGACTATGACAACAGCCGTTAGGCGGCTCGCACAACCTACTAGCGCTGCCATCGCCACTAGAGCGCTGCACGCCATGGCGCGCCTACCGCGCCGCACTATATAGGCCGGAGCCACAGCTAAATAAAGTCAGGTATCCCGGAACGATATATTTGACAGCTCGCCAGACCACATGGACAATGACAGCAGTCGTTAGGCGGCGCGCCCAACCTACTAGCGCTGCCATCGCCACTAGTGCGATGCACGCCAAGGCGCGCCTACCGCGCCGCACTATATAGGGCCAGAGCCACAGCTAAATAAAGTCTGGTATCCCGGAACGATATGTTTGAGAGCCTGCTATACAACATGGACTATGACAACAGCCGTTAGGCGGCGCGCACAACCTACTAGCGCTGCCATCGCCACTAGAGCGCTGCACGCCATGGCGCGCCTACCGCGACGCACTATATAGGGCCGGAGCCACAGCTAAATAAAATCTGGTATCCCGGAACAATATGTTTGACAGCCCACCAGACCACATGGACTATGACAGCAGCCGTTAGGCAGCGCGCACAACCTACTAGCGCTGCCATCGCCACTAGAGCGCTGCACGCCATGGCGCGCCTACCGCGCCGCACTATATAGGCCGGAGCCACAGCTAAATAAAGTCAGGTATCCCGGAACGATATATTTGACAGCTCGCCAGACCACATGGACAATGACAGCAGTCGTTAGGCGGCGCGCCCAACCTACTAGCGCTGCCATCGCCACTAGTGCGCTGCACGCCAAGGCGCGCCTACCGCGCCGCACTATATAGGGCCGGAGCCACAGCTAAATAAAGTCTGGTATCCCGGAACGATATGTTTGAGAGCCCGCTAGACAACATGGACTATGACAACAGCCGTTAGGCGGCGCGCACAACCTACTAGCGCTGCCATCGCCACTAGAGCGCTGCACGCCATGGCGCGCCTACCGCGCCGCACTATATAGGGACGGAGCCACAGCTAAATAAAATCTGGTATCCCGGAACAATATGTTTGACAGCCCACCAGACCACATGGACTATGACAGCAGCCGTTAGGCAGCACGCCCAACCTACTAGCGCTGCCATTTCCACACTTGCGCTGCACGCCGTGGCGCGCCTACCGCGCCGCACTATATAGGGCCGGAGCCACAGCTAAATAAAGTCTGTTATCCCGGAACGACATGTTTGAGAGCCCGCTAGACAACATGGACTATGACAACAGCCGTTAGACGGCGCGCACAACCTACTAGCGCTGCCATCACCACTAGTGCGCTGCACGCCATGGCGCGCCTACCGCGCCGCACTATATAGGGCCGGAGCCACAGCTAAATAAAATGTGGTATCCCGAAACAATATGTTTGACAGCCCACCAGACCACATGGACTATGACAGCAGCCGTTAGGCAGCGCGCACAACCTACTAGCGCTGCCATCGCCACTAGAGCGCTGCACGCCAAGGCGCGCCTACCGCGCCGCACTATATAGGGCCGGAGCCACAGCTAAATAAAATGTGGTATCCCGAAACAATATGTTTGACAGCCCACCAGACCACATGGACTATGACAGCAGCCGTTAGGCAGCGCGCACAACCTACTAGCGCTGCCATCGCCACTAGAGCGCTGCACGCCAAGGCGCGCCTACCGCGCCGCACTATATAGGGCCGGAGCCACAGCTAAATAAAATCTGGTATCCCGGAACAATATGTTTGACAGCCCACCAGACCACATGGACTATGACAGCAGCCGTTAGGCAGCGCGCACAACCTACTAGCGCTGCCATCGCCACTAGAGCGCTGCACGCCAAGGCGCGCCTACCGCGCCGCACTATATAGGGCCGGAGCCACAGCTAAATAAAATCTGGTATCCCGGAACAATATGTTTGACAGCCCACCAGACCACATGGACTATGACAGCAGCCGTTAGGCAGCGCGCACAACCTACTAGCGCTGCCATCGCCACTAGTGCGCTGCACGCCAAGGCGCGCCTACCGCGCCGCACTATATAGGGCCGGAGCCACAGCTAAATAAAATGTGGTATCCCGAAACAATATGTTTGACAGCCCACCAGACCACATGGACTATGACAGCAGCCTTCAGGCAGCGCGCACAACCTACTAGCGTGGCCATCGCCACTAGTGCGCTGCACGCCATGGCGCGCCTACCGCGCCACACTATATAGGCCGGAGCCACAGCTAAATAAAGTCAGGTATCCCGGAACGATATATTTGACAGCTCGCGAGACCACATGGACAATGACAGCAGTCGTTAGGCGGCGCGCCCAACCTACTAGCGCTGCCATCGCGACTAGTGCGCTGCACGCCAAGGCGCGCCTACCGCGCCGCACTATATAGGGCCGGAGCCACAGCTAAATAAAGTCTGTTATCCCGGAACGACATGTTTGAGAGCCCGCTAGACAACATGGACTATGACAACAGCCGTTAGACGGCGCGCACAACCTACTAGCGCTGCCATCGCCACTAGAGCACTGCACGCCATGGCGCGCCTACCGCGCCGCACTATATAGGGCCGGAGCCACAGCTAAATAAAATGTGGTATCCCGAAACAATATGTTTGACAGCCCACCAGACCACATGGACTATGACAGCAGCCGTTAGGCAGCGCGCACAACCTACTAGCGCTGCCATCGCCACTAGAGCGCTGCACGCCATGGCGTGCCTACCGCGCCGCACTACATAGGGCCGGAGCCACAGCTAAATAAAATCTGGTATCCCGGAACAATATGTTTGACAGCCCACCAGACCACATGGACTATGACAGCAGCCGTTGGGCAGCGCGCCCAACCTACTAGCACTGCCATCGCCACTAGTGCGCTGCACGCCAAGGCGCGCCTACCGCGCCGCACTATATAGGGCCGGAGCCACAGCTAAATAAAGTCTGTTATCCCGGAACGACATGTTTGAGAGCCCGCTAGACAACATGGACTATGACAACAGCCGTTAGGCGGCGCGCACAACCTACTAGCGCTGCCATCGCCACTAGAGCGCTGCACGCCATGGCGCGCCTACCGCGCCGCACTATATAGGGCCGGAGCCACAGCTAAATAAAATCTGGTATCCCGGAACAATACGTTTGACAGCCCACCAGACCACATGGACTATGACAGCAGCCGTTAGGGGGCGCGCACAACCTACTAGCGCTGCCATCGCCACTAGAGCGCTGCACGCCATGGCGCGCCTACCGCGCCGCACTATATAGGGCCGGAGCCACAGCTAAATAAAATCTGGTATCCCGGAACAATATGTTTGACAGCCCACCAGACCACATGGACTATGACAGCAGCCGTTAGGCAGCGCGCCCAACCTACTAGCGCTGCCATCGCCACTAGTGCGCTGCACGCCAAGGCGCGCCTACCGCGCCGCACTATATAGGGCCGGAGCCACAGCTAAATAAAGTCTGTTATCCCGGAACGACATGTTTGAGAGCCCGCTAGACAACATGGACTATGACAACAGCCGTTAGGCGGCGCGCACAACCTACTAGCGCTGCCATCGCCACTAGAGCGATGCACGCCATCGCGCGCCTACCGCGCCGCACTATAAAGTGCCGGAGCCACAGCTAAATAAAATCTGGTATCCCGGAACAATATGTTTGACAGCCTACCAGACCACATGGACTATGACAGCAGCCGTTAGGCAGCGCGCACAACCTACTAGCGCTGCCATCGCCACTAGTGCGCTGCACGCCAAGGCGCGCCTACCGTGCCGCACTATATAGGGCCGGAGCCACAGCTAAATAAAGTCTGGTATCCCGGAACGATATGTTTGAGAGCCCGCTAGACAACATGGACTATGACAACAGCCGTTAGGCGGCGCGCACAACCTACTAGCGCTGCCATCGCCACTAGAGCGCTGCACGCCATGGCGCGCCTACCGCGCCGCACTATATAGGGCCGGAGCCACAGCTAAATAAAATCTGGTATCCCGGAACAATATGTTTGACAGCCCACCAGACCACATGGACTATGACAGCAGCCGTTAGGCAGCGCGCACAACCTACTAGCGCTGCCATCGCCACTAGAGCGCTGCACGCCATGGCGCGCCTACCGCGCCGCACTATATAGGCCGGAGCCACAGCTAAATAAAGTCAGGTATCCCGGAACGATATATTTGACAGCTCGCCAGACCACATGGACATTGACAGCAGTCGTTAGGCGGCGCGCCCAACCTACTAGCGCTGCCATCGCCACTAGTGCGCTGCACGCCAAGGCGCGCCTACCGCGCCGCACTATATAGGGCCGGAGCCACAGCTAAATAAAGTCTGTTATCCCGGAACGACATGTTTGAGAGCCCGCTAGACAACATGGACTATGACAACAGCCGTTAGGCGGCGCGCACAACCTACTAGCGCTGCCATCGCCACTAGTGCGCTGCACGCCAAGGCGCGCCTACCGTGCCGCACTATATAGGGCCGGAGCCACAGCTAAATAAAGTCTGGTATCCCGGAACGATATGTTTGAGAGCCCGCTAGACAACATGGACTATGACAACAGCCGTTAGGCGGCGCGCACAACCTACTAGCGCTGCCATCGCCACTAGAGCGCTGCACGCCATGGCGCGCCTACCGCGCCGCACTATATAGGGCCGGAGCCACAGCTAAATAAAATCTGGTATCCCGGAACAATATGTTTGACAGCCCACCAGACCACATGGACTATGACAGCAGCCGTTAGGCAGCGCGCACAACCTACTAGCGCTGCCATCGCCACTAGAGCGCTGCACGCCATGGCGCGCCTACCGCGCCGCACTATATAGGCCGGAGCCACAGCTAAATAAAGTCAGGTATCCCGGAACGATATATTTGACAGCTCGCCAGACCACATGGACATTGACAGCAGTCGTTAGGCGGCGCGCCCAACCTACTAGCGCTGCCATCGCCACTAGTGCGCTGCACGCCAAGGCGCGCCTACCGCGCCGCACTATATAGGGCCGGAGCCACAGCTAAATAAAATCTGGTATCCCGGAACAATATGTTTGACAGCCCACCAGACCACATGGACTATGACAGCAGCCGTTAGGCAGCGCGCACAACCTACTAGCGCTGCCATCGCCACTAGAGCGCTGCACGCCATGGCGCGCCTACCGCGCCGCACTATATAGGCCGGAGCCACAGCTAAATAAAGTCAGGTATCCCGGAACGATATATTTGACAGCTCGCCAGACCACATGGACATTGACAGCAGTCGTTAGGCGGCGCGCCCAACCTACTAGCGCTGCCATCGCCACTAGAGCGCTGCACGCCATGGCGCGCCTACCGCGCCGCACTATATATGGCCGGAGCCACAGCTAAATAAAATCTGGTATCCCGGAACAATACGTTTGACAGCCCACCAGACCACATGGACTATGACAGCAGCCGTTAGGGGGCGCGCACAAACTACTAGCGCTGCCATCGCCACTAGAGCGCTGCACGCCATGGCGCGCCTACCGCGCCGCACTATATAGGGCCGGAGCCACAGCTAAATAAAATCTGGTATCCCGGAACAATATGTTTGACAGCCCACCAGACCACATGGACTATGACAGCAGCCGTTAGGCAGCGCTCCCAACCTACTAGCGCTGCCATCGCCACTAGTGCGCTGCACGCCAAGGCGCGCCTACCGCGCCGCACTATATAGGGCCGGAGCCACAGCTAAATAAAGTCTGTTATCCCGGAACGACATGTTTGAGAGCCCGCTAGACAACATGGACTATGACAACAGCCGTTAGGCGGCGCGCACAACCTACTAGCGCTGCCATCGCCACTAGAGCGATGCACGCCATCGCGCGCCTACCGCGCCGCACTATAAAGTGCCGGAGCCACAGCTAAATAAAATCTGGTATCCCGGAACAATATGTTTGACAGCCTACCAGACCACATGGACTATGACAGCAGCCGTTAGGCAGCGCGCACAACCTACTAGCGCTGCCATCGCCACTAGTGCGCTGCACGCCAAGGCGCGCCTACCGTGCCGCACTATATAGGGCCGGAGCCACAGCTAAATAAAGTCTGGTATCCCGGAACGATATGTTTGAGAGCCCGCTAGACAACATGGACTATGACAACAGCCGTTAGGCGGCGCGCACAACCTACTAGCGCTGCCATCGCCACTAGAGCGCTGCACGCCATGGCGCGCCTACCGCGCCGCACTATATAGGGCCGGAGCCACAGCTAAATAAAATCTGGTATCCCGGAACAATATGTTTGACAGCCCACCAGACCACATGGACTATGACAGCAGCCGTTAGGCAGCGCGCACAACCTACTAGCGCTGCCATCGCCACTAGAGCGCTGCACGCCATGGCGCGCCTACCGCGCCGCACTATATAGGCCGGAGCCACAGCTAAATAAAGTCAGGTATCCCGGAACGATATATTTGACAGCTCGCCAGACCACATGGACATTGACAGCAGTCGTTAGGCGGCGCGCCCAACCTACTAGCGCTGCCATCGCCACTAGTGCGCTGCACGCCAAGGCGCGCCTACCGCGCCGCACTATATAGGGCCGGAGCCACAGCTAAATAAAGTCTGTTATCCCGGAACGACATGTTTGAGAGCCCGCTAGACAACATGGACTATGACAACAGCCGTTAGGCGGCGCGCACAACCTACTAGCGCTGCCATCGCCACTAGTACGCTGCACGCCAAGGCGCGCCTACCGTGCCGCACTATATAGGGCCGGAGCCACAGCTAAATAAAGTCTGGTATCCCGGAACGATATGTTTGAGAGCCCGCTAGACAACATGGACTATGACAACAGCCGTTAGGCGGCGCGCACAACCTACTAGCGCTGCCATCGCCACTAGAGCGCTGCACGCCATGGCGCGCCTACCGCGCCGCACTATATAGGGCCGGAGCCACAGCTAAATAAAATCTGGTATCCCGGAACAATATGTTTGACAGCCCACCAGACCACATGGACTATGACAGCAGCCGTTAGGCAGCGCGCACAACCTACTAGCGCTGCCATCGCCACTAGAGCGCTGCACGCCATGGCGCGCCTACCGCGCCGCACTATATAGGCCGGAGCCACAGCTAAATAAAGTCAGGTATCCCGGAACGATATATTTGACAGCTCGCCAGACCACATGGACATTGACAGCAGTCGTTAGGCGGCGCGCCCAACCTACTAGCGCTGCCATCGCCACTAGTGCGCTGCACGCCAAGGCGCGCCTACCGCGCCGCACTATATAGGGCCGGAGCCACAGCTAAATAAAATCTGGTATCCCGGAACAATATGTTTGACAGCCCACCAGACCACATGGACTATGACAGCAGCCGTTAGGCAGCGCCCCCAACCTACTAGCGCTGCCATCGCCACACTTGCGCTGCACGCCGTGGCGCGCCTACCGCGCCGCACTATATAGGGCCGGAGCCACAGCTAAATAAAGTCTGTTATCCCGGAACGACATGTTTGAGAGCCCGCTAGACAACATGGACTATGACAACAGCCGTTAGGCGGCGCGGACAACCTACTAGCGCTGCCATCGCCACTAGAGCGCTGCACGCCATGGCGCGCCTACCGCGCCGCACTATATAGGGCCGGAGCCACAGCTAAATAAAATCTGGTATCCCGGAACAATATGTTTGACAGCCCACCAGACCACATGGACTATGGCAGCAGCCGTCAGGCACCGCGCACAACCTACTAGCGCGGCCATCGCCACTAGAGCGCTACACGACATGGCGCGCCTACCGCGCCGCACTATATAGGCCGGAGCCACAGCTAAATAAAGTCAGGTATCCCGGAACGATATATTTGACAGCTCGCCAGACCACATGGACAATGACAGCAGTCGTTAGGCGGCGCGCCCAACCTACTAGCGCTGCCATCGCCACTAGTGCGCTGCACGCCAAGGCGCGCCTACCGCGCCGCACTATATAGGGCCGGAGCCACAGCTAAATAAAGTCTGTTATCCCGGAACGACATGTTTGAGAGCCCGCTAGACAACATGGACTATGACAACAGCCGTTAGGCGGCGCGCACAACCTACTAGCGCTGCCATCGCCACTAGAGCGCTGCACGCCATGGCGCGCCTACCGCGCCGCACTATATAGGGCCGGAGCCACAGCTAAATAAAATCTGGTATCCCGGAACAATATGTTTGACAGCCCACCAGACCACATGGACTATGACAGCAGCCGTTAGGCAGCGCGCACAACCTACTAGCGCTGCCATCGCCACTAGAGCGCTGCACGCCGTGGCGCGCCTACCGTGCCGCACTATATAGGGCCGGAGCCACAGCTAAATAAAGTCTGGTATCCCGGAACGATATGTTTGAGAGCCCGCTAGACAACATGGACTATGACAACAGCCGTTAGGCGGCGCGCACAACCTACTAGCGCTGCCATCGCCACTAGAGCGCTGCACGCCATAGCGCGCCTACCGCGCCGCACTATATAGGGCCGGAGCCACAGCTAAATAAAATCTGGTATCCCGGAACAATATGTTTGACAGCCCACCAGACCACATGGACTATGACAGCAGCCGTTAGGCAGCGCGCACAACCTACTAGCGCTGCCATCGCCACTAGAGCGCTGCACGCCATGGCGCGCCTACCGCGCCGCACTATATAGGCCGGAGCCACAGCTAAATAAAGTCAGGTATCCCGGAACGATATATTTGACAGCTCGCCAGACCACATGGACATTGACAGCAGTCGTTAGGCGGCGCGCCCAACCTACTAGCGCTGCCATCGCCACTAGTGCGCTGCACGCCAAGGCGCGCCTACCGCGCCGCACTATATAGGGCCGGAGCCACAGCTAAATAAAGTCTGTTATCCCGGAACGACATGTTTGAGAGCCCGCTAGACAACATGGACTATGACAACAGCCGTTAGGCGGCGCGCACAACCTACTAGCGCTGCCATCGCCACTAGTACGCTGCACGCCAAAGCGCGCCTACCGTGCCGCACTATATAGGGCCGGAGCCACAGCTAAATAAAGTCTGGTATCCCGGAACGATATGTTTGAGAGCCCGCTAGACAACATGGACTATGACAACAGCCGTTAGGCGGCGCGCACAACCTACTAGCGCTGCCATCGCCACTAGAGCGCTGCACGCCATGGCGCGCCTACCGCGCCGCACTATATAGGGCCGGAGCCACAGCTAAATAAAATCTGGTATCCCGGAACAATATGTTTGACAGCCCACCAGACCACATGGACTATGACAGCAGCCGTTAGGCAGCGCGCACAACCTACTAGCGCTGCCATCGCCACTAGAGCGCTGCACGCCATGGCGCGCCTACCGCGCCGCACTATATAGGCCGGAGCCACAGCTAAATAAAGTCAGGTATCCCGGAACGATATATTTGACAGCTCGCCAGACCACATGGACATTGACAGCAGTCGTTAGGCGGCGCGCCCAACCTACTAGCGCTGCCATCGCCACTAGTGCGCTGCACGCCAAGGCGCGCCTACCGCGCCGCACTATATAGGGCCGGAGCCACAGCTAAATAAAATCTGGTATCCCGGAACAATATGTTTGACAGCCCACCAGACCACATGGACTATGACAGCAGCCGTTAGGCAGCGCCCCCAACCTACTAGCGCTGCCATCGCCACACTTGCGCTGCACGCCGTGGCGCGCCTACCGCGCCGAACTATATAGGGCCGGAGCCACAGCTAAATAAAGTCTGTTATCCCGGAACGACATGTTTGAGAGCCCGCTAGACAACATGGACTATGACAACAGCCGTTAGGCGGCGCGGACAACCTACTAGCGCTGCCATCGCCACTAGAGCGCTGCACGCCATGGCGCGCCTACCGCGCCGCACTATATAGGGCCGGAGCCACAGCTAAATAAAATCTGGTATCCCGGAACAATATGTTTGACAGCCCACCAGACCACATGGACTATGACAGCAGCCGTCAGGCACCGCGCACAACCTACTAGCGCGGCCATCGCCACTAGAGCGCTACACGACATGGCGCGCCTACCGCGCCGCTCTATATAGGCCGGAGCCACAGCTAAATAAAGTCAGGTATCCCGGAACGATATATTTGACAGCTCGCCAGACCACATGGACAATGACAGCAGTCGTTAGGCGGCGCGCCCAACCTACTAGCGCTGCCATCGCCACTAGTGCGCTGCACGCCAAGGCGCGCCTACCGCGCCGCACTATATAGGGCCGGAGCCACAGCTAAATAAAGTCTGTTATCCCGGAACGACATGTTTGAGAGCCCGCTAGACAACATGGACTATGACAACAGCCGTTAGGCGGCGCGCACAACCTACTAGCGCTGCCATCGCCACTAGAGCGCTGCACGCCATGGCGCGCCTACCGCGCCGCACTATATAGGGCCGGAGCCACAGCTAAATAAAATCTGGTATCCCGGAACAATATGTTTGACAGCCCACCAGACCACATGGACTATGACAGCAGCCGTTAGGCAGCGCGCACAACCTACTAGCGCTGCCATCGCCACTAGAGCGCTGCACGCCGTGGCGCGCCTACCGTGCCGCACTATATAGGGCCGGAGCCACAGCTAAATAAAGTCTGGTATCCCGGAACGATATGTTTGAGAGCCCGCTAGACAACATGGACTATGACAACAGCCGTTAGGCGGCGCGCACAACCTACTAGCGCTGCCATCGCCACTAGAGCGCTGCACGCCATAGCGCGCCTACCGCGCCGCACTATATAGGGCCGGAGCCACAGCTAAATAAAATCTGGTATCCCGGAACAATATGTTTGACAGCCCACCAGAGCACATGGACTATGACAGCAGCCGTTAGGCAGCGCGCACAACCTACTAGCGCTGCCATCGCCACTAGTGCGCTGCACGCCAAGGCGCGCCTACCGTGCCGCACCATATAGGGCCGGAGCCACAGCTAAATAAAGTCTGGTATCCCGGAACGATATGTTTGAGAGCCCACTAGACAACATGGACTATGACAACAGCCGTTAGGCGGCGCGCACAACCTACTAGCGCTGCCATCGCCAATAGAGCGCTGCACGCCATGGCGCGCCTACCGCGCCGCACTATATAGGGCCGGAGCCACAGCTAAATAAAATCTGGTATCCCGGAACAATATGTTTGACAGCCCACCAGACCACATGGACTATGACAGCAGCCGTTAGGCAGCGCGCCCAACCTACTAGCGCTGCCATCGCCACTAGTGCGCTGCACGCCAAGGCGCGCCTACCGCGCCGCACTATATAGGGCCGGAGCCACAGCTAAATAAAGTCTGTTATCCCGGAACGACATGTTTGAGAGCCCGCTAGACAACATGGACAATGACAACAGCCGTTAGGCAGCGCGCACAATCTACTAGCGCTGCCATCGCCACTAGAGCGCTGCACGCCAAGGCGCGCCTACCGCGCCGCACTATATAGGCCGGAGCCACAGCTAAATAAAGTCAGGTATCCCGGAACGATATATTTGACAGCTCGCCAGACCACATGGACAATGACAGCAGTCGTTAGGCGGCGCGCCCAACCTACTAGCGCTGCCATCGCCACTAGAGCGCTGCACGCCGTGGCACGCCTACCGTGCCGCAATATATAGGGCCGGAGCCACAGCTAAATAAAATCTGGTATCCCGGAACGATATGTTTGAGAGCCCGCTAGACAACATGGAGTATGACAACAGCAGTTAGGCGGCGCGCACAACCTACTAGCGCTGCCATCGCCACTAGAGCGCTGCACGCCATGGCGCGCCTACCGCGCCGCACTATATAGGGCCGGAGCCACAGCTAAATAAAATCTGGTATCCCGGAACAATATGTTTGACAGCCCACCAGAGCACATGGACTATGACAGCAGCCGTTAGGCAGCGCGCACAACCTACTAGCGCTGCCATCGCCACTAGTGCGCTGCACGCCAAGGCGCGCCTACCGTGCCGCACCATATAGGGCCGGAGCCACAGCTAAATAAAGTCTGGTATCCCGGAACGATATGTTTGAGAGCCCACTAGACAACATGGACTATGACAACAGCCGTTAGGCGGCGCGCACAACCTACTAGCGCTGCCATCGCCACTAGAGCGCTGCACGCCATGGCGCGCCTACCGCGCCGCACTATATAGGGCCGGAGCCACAGCTAAATAAAATCTGGTATCCCGGAACAATATGTTTGACAGCCCACCAGACCACATGGACTATGACAGCAGCCGTTAGGCAGCGCGCCCAACCTACTAGCGCTGCCATCGCCACTAGTGCGCTGCACGCCAAGGCGCGCCTACCGCGCCGCACTATATAGGGCCGGAGCCACAGCTAAATAAAGTCTGTTATCCCGGAACGACATGTTTGAGAGCCCGCTAGACAACATGGACAATGACAACAGCCGTTAGGCAGCGCGCACAATCTACTAGCGCTGCCATCGCCACTAGAGCGCTGCACGCCAAGGCGCGCCTACCGCGCCGCACTATATAGGCCGGAGCCACAGCTAAATAAAGTCAGGTATCCCGGAACGATATATTTGACAGCTCGCCAGACCACATGGACAATGACAGCAGTCGTTAGGCGGCGCGCCCAACCTACTAGCGCTGCCATCGCCACAAGAGTGCTGCACGCCGTGGCACGCCTACCGTGCCGCAATATATAGGGCCGGAGCCACAGCTAAATAAAATCTGGTATCCCGGAACGATATGTTTGAGAGCCCGCTAGACAACATGGAGTATGACAACAGCAGTTAGGCGGCGCGCACAACCTACTAGCGCTGCCATCGCCACTAGAGCGCTGCACGCCATGGCGCGCCTACCGCGCCGCACTATATAGGGCCGGAGCCACAGCTAAATAAAATCTGGTATCCCGGAACAATATGTTTGACAGCCCACCAGACCACATGGACTATGACAGCAGCCGTTAGGCAGCGCGCACAACCTACTAGCGCTGCCATCGCCACTAGAGCGCTGCACGCCATGGCGCGCCTACCGCGCCGCACTATATAGGCCGGAGCCACAGCTAAATAAAGTCAGGTATCCCTGAACGATATATTTGACAGCTCACCAGACCACATGGACAATGACAGCAGTCGTTAGGCGGCGCGCCCAACCTACTAGCGCTGCCATCGCCACTAGTGCGCTGCACGCCAAGGCGCGCCTACCGCGCTGCACTATATAGGGCCGGAGCCACAGCTAAATAAAGTCTGTTATCCCGGAACGACATGTTTGAGAGCCCGCTAGACAACATGGACTATGACAACAGCCGTTAGGCGGCGCGCCCAACCTACTAGCGCTGCCATCGCCACTAGTGCGCTGCACGCCGTGGCGCGCCTACTGCGCCGCACTATGTAGGGCCGGAGCCACAGCTAAATAAAGTCTGTTATCCCGGAACGACTAGTTTGAGAGCCCGCTAGACAACATGGACTATGACAACAGCCGTTAGGCGGCGCGCACAACCTACTAGCGCTGCCATCGCCACTAGAGCGCTGCACGCCATGGCGCGCCTACCGCGCCGCACTATATAGGGCCGGAGCCACAGCTAAATAAAATCTGGTATCCCGGAACAATATGTTTGGCAGCCCACCAGACCACATGGACTATGACAGCAGCCGTTAGGCAGCGCGCACAACCTACTAGCGCTGCCATCGCCACTAGAGCGCTGCACGCCATGGCGCGCCTAACGCGCCGCACTATATAGGCCGGAGCCACAGCTAAATAAAGTCAGGTATCCCGGAACGATATATTTGACAGGTCGCCAGACCACATGGACAATGACAGCAGTCGTTAGGCGGCGCGCCCAACCTACTAGCGCTGCCATCGCCACTAGTGCGCTGCACGCCAAGGCGCGCCTACCGCGCCGCACTATATAGGGGCGGAGCCACAGCTAAATTAAGTCTGTTATCCAGGAACGACATGTTTGAGAGCCCGCTAGACAACATGGATTATGACAACAGCCGTTAGGCGGCGCGCACAACCTACTAGCACTGCCATCGCCACTAGAGCGCTGCACGCCGTGGCGCGCCTACCGTGCCGCACTATATAGGGCCGGATCCACAGCTAAGTAAAGTCTGGTATCCCGGAACGACATGTTTGAGAGCCCGCTAGACAACATGGACTATGACAACAGCCGTTAGGCGGCGCGCACAACCTACTAGCGCTGCCATCGCCACTAGAGCGCTGCACGCCAAGGCGCGCCTACCGCGCCGCACTATATAGGGCCGGAGCCACAGCTAAATAAAGTCTGTTATCCGGGAACGACATGTTTGAGAGCCCGCTAGACAACATGTACTATGACAACAGCCGTTAGGCGGCGCGCACAACCTACTAGCGCTGCCATCGCCACTAGAGCGCTGCACGCCGTGGCGCGCCTACCGCGCCGCACTATATAGGCCGGAGCCACAGCTAAATAAAGTCTGTTATCCCGGAACGACATGTTTGAGAGCCTGCTAGACAACATGGACTATGACAACAGCCGTTAGGCGGCGCGCACAACCTACTAGCGCTGCCATCGCCACTAGAGCGCTGCACGCCAAGGCGCGCCTACCGCGCCGCACTATATAGGGCCGGAGCCACAGCTAAATAAAGTCTGTTATCCTGGAACAACATGTTTGAGAGCCCGCTAGACAACATGGACTATGACAACAGCCGTGAGGCGGCGCGCACAACCTACTAGCGCTGCCATCGCCACTAGAGCGCTGAACGCCGTGGCGCGCCTACCGTGCCGCACTATCTAGGGCCGGAGCCACAGCTAAATAAAGTCTGGTATCCTGGAACGATATGTTTGAGAGCCCGCTAGACAACATGGACTATGACAACAGCCGTTAGGCGGCGCGCACAACCTACTAGCGCTGCCATCGCCACTATAACGCTGCACGCCATGGCGCGCCTACCGCGCCGCACTATATAGGGCCGGAGCCACAGCTAAATAAAATCTGGTATCCCGGAACAATATGTTTGACAGCCCACCAGACCACATGGACTATGACAGCAGCCGTTAGGCAGCGCGCCCAACCTACTAGCGCTGCCATCGCCACTAGTGCGCTGCACGCCAAGGCGCGCCTACCGCGCCGCACTATATAGGGCCGGAGCCACAGCTAAATAAAGTCTGTTATCCCGGAACGACATGTTTGAGAGCCCGCTAGACAACATGGACTATGACAACTGCCGTTAGGCGGCGCGCACAACCTACTAGCGCTGCCATCGCCACTAGAGCGCTGCACGCCATGGCGCGCCTACCGCGCCGCACTATATAGGGCCGGAGCCACAGCTAAATAAAATCTGGTATCCCGGAACAATATGTTTGACAGCCCACCAGACCACATGGACTATGACAGCAGCCGTTAGGCGGCGCGCACAACCTACTAGCGCTGCCATCGCCACTAGAGCGCTGCACGCCATGGCGCGCCTACCGCGACGCACTATATAGGGCCGGAGCCACAGCTAAATAAAATCTGGTATCCCGGAACAATATGTTTGACAGCCCACCAGACCACATGGACTATGACAGCAGCCGTTAGGCAGCGCGCCCAACCTACTAGCGCTGCCATCGCCACTAGTGCGCTGCACGCCAAGGCGCGCCTACCGCGCCGCACTATATAGGGCCGGAGCCACAGCTAAATAAAGTCTGTTATCCCGGAACGACATGTTTGAGAGCCCGCTAGACAACATGGACTATGACAACAGCCGTTAGGCGGCGCGCACAACCTACTAGCGCTGCCATCGCCACTAGAGCGCTGCACGCCATGGCGCGCCTACCGCGCCGCACTAAATAGGGCCGGAGCCACAGCTAAATAAAATCTGGTATCCCGGAACAATATGTTTGACAGCCCACCAGACCACATGGACTATGACAGCAGCCGTTAGGCAGCGCGCACAACCTACTAGCGCTGCCATCGCCACTAGAGCGCTGCACGCCGTGGCGTGCCTACCGTGCCGCACTATATAGGGCCGGAGCCACAGCTAAATAAAGTCTGGTATCCCGGAACGACATGTTTGAGAGCGCGCTAGACAACATGGACTATGACAACAGCCGTTAGGCGGCGCGCACAACCTACTAGCGCTGCCATCGCCACTAGAGCGCTGCACGCCATGGCGCGCCTACCGCGCCGCACTATATAGGGCCGGAGCCACAGCTAAATAAAATCTGGTATCCCGGAACAATATGTTTGACAGCCCACCAGACCACATGGACTATGACAACAGCCGTTAGGCGGCGCGCACAACCTACTAGCGCTGCCATCGCCACTAGAGCGCTGCACGCCATGGCGCGCCTACCGCGCCGCACTAAATAGGGCCGGAGCCACAGCTAAATAAAATCTGGTATCCCGGAACAATATGTTTGACAGCCCACCAGACCACATGGACTATGACAGCAGCCGTTAGGCAGCGCGCACAACCTACTAGCGCTGCCATCGCCACTAGAGCGCTGCACGCCGTGGCGCGCCTACCGTGCCGTACTATATAGGGCCGGAGCCACAGCTAAATAAAGTCTGGTATCCCGGAACGACATGTTTGAGAGCCCGCTAGACAACATGGACTATGACAACAGCCGTTAGGCGGCGCGCACAACCTACTAGCGCTGCCATCGCCACTAGAGCGCTGCACGCCATGGCGCGCCTACCGCGCCGCACCGGAGCCACAGCTAAATAAAATCTGGTATCCCGGAACAATATGTTTGACAGCCCACCAAACCACTTGGACTATGACAACAGCCGTTAGGCGGCGCGCACAACCTACTAGCGCTGCCATCGCCACTAGAGCGCTGCACGCCATGGCGCGCCTACCGTGCCGCACTATATAGGGCCGGAGCCACAGCTAAATAAAGTCTGGTATCCCGGAACGACATGTTTGAGAGCCCGCTAGACAACATGGACTATGACAACAGCCGTTAGGCGGCGCGCACAACCTACTAGCGCTGCCATCGCCACTAGAGCGCTGCACGCCATGGCGCGCCTACCGCGCCGCACTATATAGGGCCGGAGCCACAGCTAAATAAAATCTGGTATCCCGGAACAATATGTTTGACAGCCCACCAGACCACATGGACTATGACAACAGCCGTTAGGCGGCGCGCACAACCTACTAGCGCTGCCATCGCCACTAGAGCGCTGCACGCCATGGCGCGCCTACCGCGCCGCACTATATAGGGCCGGAGCCACAGCTAAATAAAATCTGGTATCCCGGAACAATATGTTTGACAGCCCACCAGACCACATGGACTATGACAACAGCCGTTAGGCGGCGCGCACAACCTACTAGCGCTGCCATCGCCACTAGAGCGCTGCACGCCATGGCGCGCCTACCGCGCCGCACTATATAGGGCCGGAGCCACAGCTAAATAAAATCTGGTATCCCGGAACAATATGTTTGACAGCCCACCAGACCACATGGACTATGCCATCAGCCATCAGGCGGCGCGCACAACCTACTAGCGCTGCCATCGCCACTAGAGCGCTGCACGCCGTGGCGCGCCTACCGTGCCGCACTATATAGGGCCAGAGCCACAGCTCGCTCCTCAGTCTCGTGTTGACTTCGCTCCGTTTACTTTCGCTATTCATTGGTTATCAGGCTTCGTACTCTGCTCTGTCACGGTTCCGATTTGGCTTGCGTTTTGATCTTTGTTTGTTTTGATTAGTTGTTGTTGTTGTCGTCTCTGTGGTTTCGTGGAGCGTTTCTCGTTAGCGGCGACGCTTGATCGGTCGGTCGTCGCTAGTCGCTCCCGACCCAGTCGGGTCTTCGGTCACAATAGTAGTAGCTGTGAGTGTCACGCTGCTGAAGCAGTCGCGGAGCGGACTCGCCAAAATAAACACATAAATGTTTTGTTGATGGTGCACAGGCACGGTAGGCGCAGTGTGGCGCGAGTTTAATGCAATTGCATCAAGCCTGAGAGGCGTACTGTTCAATGTATTGAAGGAAGTGCGAAACAAGTTTATTTATACTCCAAAGTGATCAGAGTAATGTTTTTTCATGTGTGCAAGAAAAGTAATTGTTTGGTTATCAAGTCTATTGTCACCGAGTGTGATCGTTGTTGTAATTACGGAGATTAGAAGGTGTATCACGGTGATATCAATGCATGGAGATTTCAGCCAGACGAGCTGAACAAAGAGTTGTCGATAAAAATATTTTGAACCAGCAGTAAGTGTACCTATTGTAGTCATATCTGTCTTGTATGGACTTCACGAAGAAGACGACGAAAACAGATAAGTACTTTTGTAACATTTTATTTTGTATGCATTATATGCGTCAATCCAATCAGAAATTTTGGTTCAATGATAGATGACTTATTTTGAAACCAGTTTTAATTTGGTAAGTAGATGTAGTCACCCCATTATCACCATTATTAGATTATGTTGATTATGCAAGCCTGTACATTAATTAAAAGTTCAATCATTCTTCAAAGTAATTACGATCAGTTTTAAAGAAATTGCTAGACGAGTTAAATAATTGCTAAACGTGTTGCAACCACAGAGACTAGTAATTAATGTACAGTGCTGTTCTAAGTTTTGCAATCAATTATTATGCCAAAGCTTTTAACTAGCAAGAGAGTTTGCACGTAAAGTAAAGTTGGTTTCATTTATATAAAAAGTAACCAGGCTAACAGTAGTCAAAGTATTATAGCTGAATAACCAGACTTGACGAAAGTAATTTTTATGAAATACGTTAAATGCCAAACTCTGCTCAGCCAGTTACATGCGTACGCTACCCAGCCGCTGGAACCAATTAATAAAAAGAAATAGTTAACGTAAAGTTTTATAAGGAACTTGAATGCTTTAAACAATATTATCAAAATTATTGAGAACTTTGACTGTAGTATTCGTGAAGCTCATTGCACCACGGAGTTTCACTGTACTGAGCTATTATCATTGCAATCAGAGTCTATCTGCTATTACAATTTTGATTATAACACGTACACGCCATCACCGCTACATGAATTCTGACACATTGCCGGCCGCGGTGGCCGAGGAGACTGAGGCGCTCCAGTCACGGTCTACACGGCCACTACGGTCGGGTGTTCGAATCCCCCCCTCGGGCATGGATATTTGTGCCGTCCTAGTTCGTAAGTAGTTCATAAGTAGTTTGTAAGTTTAGGGACTGATGACCCCGTAGTTAAGTCCCATAGACTATACAAACATTAGAACATTTTCTGACACATTTATTAGTGAAGTTGTGCTGTTCGTGAATCGTAAGAGGTGCTAGTTGGAGGCTGTAGTCAATGCTAAGTCAGATAGGGCCAAGCTTAATTAATTACCACAGTGACTGTTTCAAGTTAATTAATATCAATTTTTTTATTTATTGAAAATATTAACTTTCACTGCGAAAGTGTTGTTGCGACCCATCAGTTGTGATTTGGTGCAACATTCAATAACGAAATTATTATTACTACAGCATATCATTACGCATTCTCAATTTTGAAGTTTTTTGACGACCTCCAACAGGCCATCTTTTACAACATACCGTTAGGTTCAGGTCAGTGACCGACCCGTATGCCGCGCAAACGGCTATGTGGGGCGTGTTGCGCGGGTCGTCATTGGACTTCACTGGGCGGGAGGGCAGATTTTGGAAGCTATGTCTTGGCGCCGTGTTCCACACTTTGCTATTTCATCTAAACCTAGTACAGTGAAGCCATAACTGATCGCAAATTGGGATTTATTTCCTTACTTGTCATAACGTTGTACCAGTTTTTGAATACCCTCCTCATAGAAGTCTGCCGCCTGACTTGTTAACCACTGCATCGCAACTGTTTTGACTTCGTTATCGTCTTAGACAGATTGACCGCCCAGGTGTTTATTCAAGTGCAGGAACAGATAGTAGTCGCTGGGCACCACATCAGGGCTTTACGGAGGGTGATCTAGAGTTTCCCGTCGAAAAGATTGGTTGGTGTTGTGTGTTTAAAGGAGACTAAACTACTGGGTCATCAGTCCCCTGTTCCCAGCTAAGAGATCACAGGATTTCATGTACGGTGAAAAATAAGCACCCTGCAACCAGTACACAAGATGTATAGGAAGACAGTGTGGGCGAAAATTACAACATAAAAAGAAAAAGGAAACCACAATAGAGGTGGAACCAATAATCAACTATGCTAAAAATCACAGCGGCGGTTGTTGGCTGGCTGATCACTAGGATAAAAATGGATGGGCCAGCCACTTTGAACGTCCTAAAACTGCCAGTCGGAAATAGGACTGACAAGACAAAGTGACAACAGATTAAAACTATGAGTGGTGTATGCCTGGAAGATCAGGCACACGGTCCGCCTCCGTATCTCAGTGGCAGCGGCGCTAACTACCACGCAGGAGGCCCGGGTTCGATTCCCGGCAGTGGACTGGGTGTAGTGTGTTGTCCTAATCATCATCATCATCATCATCTCATTATCATTGGCACGTAATTCGCCCACGCTGCGTCAAATAAAAAGACTTACGCAGGCGGCCGAACAATTCCGTAAGGGATCTCCCGGCCAAGAAAGCCATACGCTCATTTCCATTTCCATCAGGCATACGAACCCACCATTAAATCTTATGATAAAAACCAGCTGCGCGAATAAAACCTAAAACACAGTCAGCCATGGAGGCGTCGTCAGCTAAAATCGAAGGAAGCGCAGAAGGCGGGGTAAAAGACTGCCGCAATGCAGCTAAAAGTGGACAGTCCAACAATATGTGGACTACAGTCAACAGAGCGCGGTTCCTCTCCACTTAAGAGGTGGTCGTGCGGTAACCACGTATGGCCTATACGCAGGCGACAGAGGACGACCGAGTGCCTTCGAGAAGGCCTGAGGAAAGTCTTCCAAACTGCTGTCGAAGGTTTGATTGCAAGGAGCTTATTGCGTGTGCTCATTAATGTCCATTCCGAATTCCAAGCCACAAAAGATCTTCCGGTGTAGACCCAAGCAGATATCCCCTTCTGGGATACGGATATCCAGAGGCCGGCAGGCGATGCCTGCTTGACCAGCTGATCAGCGCGTTCATTCCCTGGAAAGCCAATGTGGCCTGGGGTCCAAATGAAAGCCACAGAACGGCCAGACTTGTCAAGACTGAACACCATGTCTTGGATGGATCGCACCAAATGGTGTTTGGGGAAACACTGGTCTAGAGCACGCAAGCCACTTAGGGAGTCACTGCTGTTGACATACTACTTCCTGGGGCATGCTCTGACATGGTCGAGAGCACGGGTTACTGCGATCAGCTCCGCCGTAAAGACAGTACAGCCAGGGGGCAGGGAGCGCTGTTCAGTGTGGTCGCCATGAACGTAGGCGTAGCCCACTCTGCCGTCTACCATCGAAAAGCTGTGATGAGATCTGTGGTCTTATTAGGAACATGCGGACGGAGATTGTCTTGCAGCAAAACGATGCCCTTGCTCAACTTGCCACGTCCTCTGTTCTGAATTGCGCAATGTCTTACAGTAAGCTGACTACCGTCTGTTCCTGCACTTGAGGAATCACCTGGACGGTCTCCAAGACGATGACGAAGTCAAAACAGTTGTGATGCAGTGGTTAACTAGTCAGGCGGCAGACTTCTATGAGGAGGGTATTCAAAGAAAAAAGTTCAAATGTTTGTAAATCTATCGGCCCAAACTGCGTGGTCATCAGCCCGTAGCTTACAAACTACTTAACCTAAGGTAAACTAACCTAAGGACAACACACACACCCATGCCCCAGGGAGGACTCGAAACTCCACGGCGAGAAACCGCGCGCTCCGCAGCGAGACGCTTTAGACCGCTCGGCTACTCCACCGCGGCGAGGGTACTCAAAAACTGGTACAACGTTATGACAAGTAACGAAATAAATCACAATTTGCGATCAGTTATGGTTTCACTGTACTAGGTTTAGATGAAATACCAAATTGCGGCGAATGAAAATATTTGCCCTGTAATGTCGTCAAAAATATATAATTGTATACAAGCCGAGGCTGGGCTCCTGACGACAATTAAATGTGTCTCGACATCTCATGGTCTGACTCCCTGATGTGGGAATACAGTATTGTGGCTGCGAGCGTTAGAGAACAAAATGGTCTGTGGTTATAGGAAAGAGACTTCGTGGCGAATGGAGATTTGGGTGTGGCGGGAGACGTGCAGATGTTCAAATGTTCAAATGTTTGTTAAGCTTACGGGACTTAACTACGGGGTCATCAGTCCCTAAACTTACAAACTACTTATGAACTACTTACAAACTAGGACGGCACAAATATCCATGCCCGAGGGGGGATTCGAACCCCCGACCGTAGTGGCCGTGCTGACCGTGACTGGAGCGCCTCAGTCACCTCGGCCACCGCGGCCGGCGAGACGTGCAGAGAAGAGTCCTCTGCAGTGGGGCTGGTCACTGTGTCCTCGGTGGCGGAGTGTTCAACGCGTCTGCCTAGTAAGCAGGAGATCCCGGGTTCGAATCCCACCCGGGCACCAATTTTCATTCGCCGCACTTTGGTATTTCATCCAAAACTAGTACAGTGGAGCCATAACTGATCGCAAACTGCGATTTATTTCATTAATTTGAACGCTGTAATGTCGTTAAAATATATAATTGTTATAACAAGTGCCTCAATATTGACGGAAATTATGTAGAAAAGTAGATTAAGGTACAGGCTTTCACGTAAAAATAAAATTATTGAGATGTATCACAACCTCTTTTTTATTTATTTATTTTTTTTTTTTTATTTGAAACCGGTACTTAAGAACCAGGCATCTTAATAATACGGTACCCTCTCACCTATTAAATTGTATCGATACTTCATAAAATACGTAATTATCTGCGATGTGTCACAGATAAATTTCATGTATTGATATTCATTTTTCTTTTTCGATTAATTCTGTAGAAATATATAAAGGTAGCACTCTTTGTTCGTTTTTGGAATCCTTTCATTCCCAGTGTTGTTCCTGTACAATGACGTATTAAAAGCTGATTTCTGCCGTATTTTGTGTATCAATCCTTAAAGCCTCATTGTGTTTGATGAACAGCATGCTTCTAGTACTACATTTCCCCGCTTGGTACGGCGTGTAGCCACTTGTGAGGCATTAACCTGTCCGTCTTGGAGGCTGTGCTGCGTCGCCGTCTGTACGTGGCTGAGAGTGTGAGCGTCAGTGTGGGTCCTTTTGTTTTATTCCAGCAGTGAATTGTCTTGTCTTTGGTGCTGTGGTGAAGATTATAGATCTGGCAGTGTTAGCTATCAACAAAACAACGTCCAAAACAATAAAATACCTCGATACAAACGTCTGCGGTGTGCATGAAATACACGACATAAAAAAATCAATAGTTCGCCCAAAGATTTTAAAACACATATTTTGACGTTTACTGCACTTTATTAACACAGAAAACACTGAATTTTAATTTTTCCAAAACTGATTTCATAATGTGGGACTGAAACGATTAGGCCCTCATCAGTGGGCCGCTGATTTTTAGGTGGTAAAAAGAGAATTTAGGCCCCTAAAATAGGCACTTTCTTTACCTCATTTAGGCTACATAAAACGTAAAATAGGCCCTTATAATCATTCATCAGATGAAATAAGCATATAGTAAAATACGTAGTGTTGACGTATGAGCAAATTTTCAATCTTTTACCATAAGAAAAATATCACAGAACATTAGTGCTTGCCGCGGCGGAGTGACCGAGCGAATTAACGCGCTATGCTCCGATGTTCGAGGCCATTCCGCGTCAGGGGTTCGAATCCTCACTCTGGAATGGATGTTTGTATTGTCTTTAGTATAAGGTAATTTACAAGTAGTTTGTCAGTTGAGTTTAGGGACTGATGGCCCCGCAGTTAAGTCCCAAAAGCTTATCAAGCATTTGATTTGGAACATTAGTAATTAAAATGACAGCAAAACTTTACAGTTTACGAAAATAAAAATACAGTGAAGATAAGCCGTATGTTGAAATACATGCAATAGGCCCATACAATTTAATAAGTTGTGAATAAACCAGTGGTTTCAAACACTGCTACGGCTTCACAGTAAATGACTGAAACCTTTTGTACGTTTTCCAGAGAAAAGCCACGGTATGCCAGAAGGAACGATCTGGAATGAAACTTTCAGTCTGCAGCGGAGTGTGCGCTGATATTAAACTTCCCGGCAGATTAAAATTGTGTGCCGAAACCGGGACTCGAACCTGGGACCTTTGCCTTTCGCAAGCAAGGGCTCTACCGACTGAGCTATCCCGACACGACTCACGATGCCGCCTCACAACTTTACTTCCGCCAGTACCTCGCCTCCTACTTTCCAAACTTCACAGAAGCTCTCCTGCGAACCATGCAAGACTAGCACTCCTGCAAGAAAGGATATGGTGGAGACATGGCTTAGCCACAGCCTAGGGGATGTTTCCAAAATGAAACTTTCACTCTGCAGCGGAGTGTGCGCTGATATGAAACTTCCTGGGAGATTAAAATTGCGTGTCAAAACGGGGATTCGAACCTAGGACCTGTGCCTTTCGCAAGCAAGGGCTCTACCGACTGAGCTATCCCGCCACGACTCACGATCCCGCCTCACAACTTTACTTCCACCAGTACCTCGCCTCCTACTTTCCAAATTTCATTCTGGAAACATCCCTTAGGCTGTGGCTAAGCCATGTCTCCACCATATCCTTTCTTCCAGGAGTGCTTGTCTTGCATGGTTCGCAGGAGAACTTGTGTGACGTTTGGAAAGTAGGAGGCGAGGTACTGGCGGAAGTAAAGTTGTGAGGCGGTATAGCGAGTCGTGTCGGGATAGCTCAGTCGGTAGAGCGCTTGCCCGCAAAAGGCAAAGGTCTGAGGTTCGAGTTCCGGTTCCATGACGCAATTTTAATCTGCCAGGAAGTTTCATACCAGCGCACACTCCGCTGCAGAGTGAAAGATTCATTCTGAAATGTCTAAGGAGTAGGAAGCAGCAAGAAAAGACGGTCTCTCTCTCTATCTATCTCTCTCTCTCTCTCTCTCTCTCTCTCTCACACACACACACACTCACACACAAACAGAGAGAGAGAGAGAGAGAGAGAGAGAGAGTTATCGACAGTACGAGCAGACGCGAGTTGCCATATCGTCAGAACATTCAGAGCAACAAGCTGTCGGTGCGCGCGGAGAGGAATAAAAAGTCGCTAAAACGTGAATCTGAAAGAGTGGTCGGCCAAGTGTAAGCGGTGTCTGGGTATCGCGGGAAGTCGGCCTGAGGGAGCAGCGAAAATAAAGGCGAGTCTGCCAAGGAGGAAACGGGAGAAGGGGTGAGGGTGGGAAGGGGTAGGTGGGAGATAAGGCCAGCGCTGCTGAACGACTGCAGGAGGGGAGGGGGAGGGGGCAGCTGCTAGACTGGGGGGAAGCGAGCCAAGACTCACTGCCAAGCCCAGGGCCCTGTACTAGGAACCTATCTGCGATAACCGCTCAACTTTTGATAAATTAACTGCACCTTAACGAACTATAAAAGCTACAGCTCTTATACAGGCTGGTCCAGTCACGGTCTGAACGGCCACTACGGTCGGGGGTTCGAGTCCCCCCCTCGGGCATGGATATTTGTGCCGTCCTTAGTATTAACTAGATCGTAAGTAGTTTGTAAGTTTTGCGACTGATGACCCCGTAGTTAAGTCCCATGAGCTCTACAAACATTTGAACAGGGTGGTCCATTGTCAGTGGCCGGGCCAAGTACCTCAAGAAATTAGCACCAAAGGAAAAAAAAAACTTTTCTACTTTTACCCTCGCACCTCACAATTATTTGAACTACATTCGACCTCGCACTGGCGTCTACTAGTCCCCATTAAGGTTTTATCGTAAACGAAGTATTTAAAGCAAATTAATATACAAATTAAAGTTTCACCAGTTGGGAAATTTTTGGGATCTCTCAAGGGCTTTTGATTGTGTAAATCATGAGATTCTTCTAGATAAGCTTAAGTATTGTGATATGAGTGGGACCACTGGCGATACTAGGACTCGGCTTTGGGGGGGGGGATAGATCTGCTTGACGAGCAAAATTTTAGTCAGTTTCCAGACAGACTACCATCTACCACTCCCGTTGAAGAAACTAATTCACTACCTTCCAATGAAAGCTTATGGTGAAACACCGAAGTATCCAATCCTAACCTTTACCAGATTGCTGTTATACGACTTTTTAGGCTTCTGGGAGGGGGGGGGGGGTTCTATCCCCCTCATCCCCCCCCCATAGTTACCCAACTCAGTGGGATAGTGCACAAATGGTTTAAATCATACTTAACTGGAAGAGTGCAGAAAGCTGAAATAAGCAGTTCACATGATATAGAAGAAACAATTAATTCTTCTACCTGGGGAGTTATCAAATACGGAGTCCCACAAGGTTGTGTCTTGGGTCCTTTGCTATCCTAAATATATTTTAATGACTTGCCATTCTATATTAACGAAGATCCTAAGCTACTTCTTTTTGCTGACGATAGAAGTATAGCTATCACACCTGACAGACAAGTATTAACTGATGAAATGATAAACGATGTCTTTCAGAAAATTATTAAGTGGTTCTCTACAAATGGACTCTCACTAAACTTTAAAAAACCAACTAGATTAAGTTTCATACAGTCACAGCGGAGTGGACGAGCGCATTGAGGCGCTATGCTCCGATCCGCGTGGCCGATCCTCGTCGGGGGCATGGATGTTTGTGTTGTATTTAGTATAAGGTACTTTATAAGTAATTTGTAAGTTTGAGGACTTATGACCCACAAGCGTAAACATTTGTACATATGGGACACCAAAAAACACAGGGATATCTGAATACATAGAACACGACATGAACTGTATGAAAAATTTGAACCTATATCGAGTGAGATACCGAAGAGGAGGTTACAGTTTGTCGGGAACATTATGAGGATGGACGATGAGAGGTTGACTAAGAAGATATGGAAGGTAACATGTCACACGGAAAGCAAGTGAGTGAAGGAAGTCAGAGGTGAATGGAAGACTGTAGGAATGGAAGAATAGAGTCTGCAGGTAGTGATACAGGACAGAGAGAAGTGTGGAGGGCTGGTGGATTGTCACAGGTGGCCGTATACCGCAATCAAAGTCATCTTGACAGGAGAAGAATGAAAGAGAAGAAACGATCGAATGATGGGGTATTTGGAAGAAAGAAGCAGCTCAAAATAAGTCACATGCGATCCTGAAGGGTCCTAAGGAAACAAAATAAGAAGAACTGCACCACAATGAACTACAAAAGCAACAGTTCTTATACGGCGTGGTCCATTGACAGTAACCGGGCGAAATACCTCAAGAAATTAGCATCAAAGGGGAAGAAAAAGAACAAAACATTTCGAGCTTGAAAGGATGCAGCTGTTGGTTGTCCCACCAGATGGAAATGTCATACATCAAATGGATATACAAGGTGTTACAAAAAGGTACGACCAAACTTTCAGGAAACATTCCTCACACACAAAGAAAGAAAATATGTTACGTGGACATGTGTCCGGAAACGTTTAATTTACACGTTAGAGCTCATTTTAGTATTTCTCTTTAAATGTAAATTTCATTCCAACGTGATCAAATTGTAAATTTTCACAATCAACATATGTGGGCAGACGAGAACTCGCACGCAATTGTGCAATCACGTCATCAACACAGATTTTCTGTGAACGATTGTGCAGGAATTGGTAGTGATGTCTTGATTGGGCCTCATGTTCTTCCACCTACGCTCAGTGGAGCAGGTTATGATGATTTCATACGGGATACTCTACCCCTGCTGCTAGAACATGTGCCTTTACAAGTACGACACAACATGTGGTTCATGCACGATGGAGCTCCTGCACATTTCAGTCGACGTGTTCGTACGCTTCTCAACAACAGATTCGGTGACCGATGGATTGGTAGAGGCGGACCAATTCCGTGGCCTCCACACTCTCCTGACCTCAACTCTCTTGACTTTCATTTATGGGGACATTTGAAAGCTCTTGTCTACGCAACCCCGGTACCAAATGTAGAGACTCTTCGTGCTCGTATTGTGGACGGCTGTGATACAATACGCCATTCTCCAGGGCTGCATCAGCGCATCAGGGATTCCATGCGACGGAGGGTGGATGCATATATCCTCGCTAACGGAGGACATTTTGAATATTTCCTGTAACAAAGTATTTGTAGTCAAGCTGGTACGTCCTGTTGCTGTGTGTGTCCATTCCATGATTAATGTGATTTGAAGAGAAGTAATAAAATGAGCTCTGACATGCAAATTAAGCGTTTTCGGACACATGGCCACGTAACAATTCTTCTTCCTTTGTGTGTGAGGAATGTTTCCTGAAAGTTTGGCCGTACTTTTTTATGTAACACCCTGTATATTGCAGTTTATTAAATAGGTAGATGACCCCCATTTTTTATGACATGTTCGTATAGTACGTACATACTTAAATACAAAATCATATTTACCGACTATTCCGTCAGATCTTGAGAGAATATTTCATAAGTTATGAATGAAACGCACAAGATGACTCAGAGATATTCTGCAAATTTCTTGGTTTACGAACCGGTTTTCCGCTGTTACGCCATCATGCCATCATTAGGTAAACGTTACAATTTTAAGTTTCAAAGATCGGAAGGTAGTAGATATGTAACTATCAAGTGAGACTAGTACTTTGGTTTATAACTAACCTGAAGCAATGTTTATAATTTAAGTTGTGGTGTTAGTTCCTGACTGATAAAATATAGCTTTTTTGTCATCATCATCATCATCATCATTAGAGACTGATTATGCCTTTCAGCGTTCAGTCTGGAGCATAGTACCTCAAAGAAAATTCCTACATGATCCTCTATTCAATGCTAACATTGATGCCTCATCTGATGTTATGCCTTTTACTTCAAAATCATTCTGCACCGAATCTAAGTACTTTCTTCTTGGTCTACCTCGACTCCTCTTACCCTCCGCTGCCGAGCTCATGAGTCTCTTAGGTAACCTTGCTTCTCCCATGCGTGTAACATGACCCCACCATCTCAGTCTGTTCGCTCTAACTGCTTCTTCTATGGTGTTCATTCCCAGTTATTCATTGATTTCCTCATTATGGACAGCCTCCTGCCATTGTTTTTTTTTTTTTTTTTTTTTTTTTTTTTTTTTTTTTTTTTTTTTTTTTTTTTTTTTTTTTTTTTTTTACTTAAATAGACAGATTCACATTCATTGCCCACTCTAGTATTTATATTTCTCGTTGACAGCATACAATGTCACTTTGCCCATATGAGCCGAATATTCTTAGCAAGCAGAGCAGGTCAGTGAAACAGTTAGGTCTCGCTCTCTGCCGCGTCCGTGAATAACCGGTGTTGTAGTGACGAGAGGCTGGAGGCTGCTCCTGCTCTATTTGTTTCCTTTCTTTCATTGTTTGCTTTCGGCTAATACACTTGACAACTCCTTTGTTACTTAAAGCATTAGCGTAGTGATGCGTTATAGTCAGTGCAGTAACGAGAGGACGTTGTGTATCCACTGCAACGAAGTACTACATACAGGTTACGCAGTACGGATATTTAATTATTGCAGTACTGTCACAGTCTAACATATACAGTCACGACACTCCCACATATTTTTGTTATACGCTGAGATAGCAGCGCTCCAAGCGGCCGGCAAGCTACGCTTCTGAATACGATAGTTGATGTGTGCGAATAGTATCGTTTAGATTCACTTCAACATACTTTTTACATTAGGGAATGTATGCAGTGCCTTATAAATAGGAAATAATTTAAAAATAGCTTCCAATTTGTCTTTCTTAGGTTTCATAAGAGCCCTGGTACGGTACGAAACGGTACATTACACGACAGTTAATTTACAATCATCCTGTAACATACAGGCTTTAAATGAGTAATTTCATTTTCTATTAAGAATAAAAATTCCTAGGAAACACCAGGAGACAGCCCTTTAGCAGAGAGACGTCAATTTCTACGCAGGAACGTTAAGTATTCTTCAGTAGAATTCCAGTAAAATCGGAGAGGGTGGAACATAGGAAACGTATATAGACTGCAATAAATACGGAATTTAACGTACCAAATCAAACATCACAGCTGTAGCTGAAGGAAAAACGTCACAGACGTGGCAATATAACGATGAAAGCAACCAAACTGTTTTCCAACAAAGAAGAACACAATTCCACAATTGTTGCTACATCTGAACCACAAACGGCAAGCATCATCAAAACATTGTTTTTTTTTTTTTTAAAGCTAAAGTATTTACACTAAAAAGAATATGCACATATAAGAAAGACGAGTGACGTGTAAAAATGTGAGAATCATTAGAGTCCGTACCGCAATGATAAACGTCAAAAACTGGCTGTCATAGTAAGAACAGACCATAATAGAAATTTATTATACCATTATGTTTATATGCAACTTACTTTCAGCGGAATAAGCTGCAAATATACACATATTCGTCAGTATTTGTTCATTACAGAGTTGTTATTTATACCATTTAATCATTTAAATGAGGCTGTTTTTATATTAATTTCCGTATTATGTTTGTCTCTCGATATTTTAATAACGCTTGTAACGCAAACATTATAGTAAGTATTTCGTTAATTACGTACAAAAGCGATTATATACAACCATCAATACTTCGGCAGCTTGCCCACCGCTAGGAGCGCTAGTGTCGCAGCAACTGTCAGTTGGAAACAACTTTTACTGCAGTGAGTGTCGTGACTGTGTATGTTAGACTATGGTACTGTTGTACAATTCACGACGATTTTCGAATGTAACATCATTATTAATCGCAGTTTATCTTTTTTAATACTAGCTGCAAGTACCCGGCTTTGCCCTGGTTTAAAATATAGTTTTCTGTACAAGCGTGTACAAAATTACATCATATGTATAGAGATGGCAGTGGAAGTCTGTAAGTACCCTCCACCACGCACTGAACGAAATTTTATGTAGACAGTGCCCTTCCTCTTGTTTTGAAGGTCAGTTGTGCAAAATTTCATCAAACCAGTGCGAAGATATAGATTTACACGCACACACTGAAAAGGCACTTTCACTTTCGCTCAAATTTTCGGTTGGTTTTCCAAACAAATGGAACGAAACCTGTTTAGGAACCTTCCCCATGTAATTTTGTGTACTTGTACCAAATTTCACGTTATTTGGTTGTCTGGATCTTGAGTTATGAAGAGGACAGACATTCATACAACAAATACGTCTTACAAGTATAGAGATACGATTAGATTTATATTTATTACACACACACAATTTTTTCCGTTTCAAAAATTGGGGGGTGGATGAAATTAATCGGAAATGCAGTGGAATGTCAGGTGTCAAATCGTTACACACAATAATTGAAAAGGCATGGCAGTCTAAGTGCAGTGGTATCGTCTACTGGCGCTTGTGAGATGCTACTCGTGAGCAAAGTATTTCCTCGGGTCGTTTAGCGCTTTAGCTGTGAGAGCCAGTATTTAAGGCAGACAGCGGCGGTTAGCGGACTTCCGCAGTCTCGAGGCGCCGCCGGAAGCGGAAACGAAACAAAGTGGCGCCGGAGAGCCAGCCGCTATCGGCACTGGCCGCCATTAAAGATTCACTCTCCCCCCCCCCCCCCCCCCCCCCACTCTTTAGCCCTGGAGAGCGCTGCTTCTGTTCTGCCCGCTGTCTCTGCTCCCTCGCGACTTATAAACACCGGCCACCCAAACGTCGCAGTCGTAACTCGCCGCTGCAAACTTCCTGACCAACTTCGCGGCTACGGAACCCCAACACTCCGGGATATTACTGGATCGTGCACTTTTACGTCGTAAAAAGGGAGTAAGACAGGGTTGTAGCCTGTCACCAATGTTATTCAATTTGTACATTGAGCAAGCTATAAAGGAAAGCAAGGCGAAATTTGCAGAAGGAATTAAAAATTCAGGGGGAAAAATTAAAAAAACAATGCGTTTTGCCGACGACATAGTAATTCTGTCAGAGACAGCAAAGGACCTGGAAGAACAGTTGAACGGAATGGACAGTGTGCTGAAAGGCGCATATAAGATGAAGATTAACAAGAGCAAAACTAGGGTAATGGAGTGCAGTGTAAGAAAATCAGGTGATGCTGAAGAAATTAGATTAGGTAACGAAACAATAAAGGAGGTAGATGAGTTTTGTTACTTGAGCGGTAAAATGACAAATGATGTTCGCAGTACGGATGATATAAAATGCAGAATGGCAATGGGAACAAAAGCGGTTTTGAAAAAGAGAAATATGTTAACATCGAATATTCATTTAAGCCAAAGGAAGTCCTTTCTGAAGCCATTTGTGTGGAGTGTTGCCTTGTATGGGAGTGAAACATGAACAGGAAGAGTTTAGAGGCTTTTGAAATGTAGTGCTATAGAAGAGTGCTGAAGATTAGGTGGGTGGATCGCGTAACTAATGAGGAGGTACTGAACAGAATTGGCGAGAAAAGGAATTTCTGGCATAGCTTGACTAAAAGAAGGGATCGATACGTAGGAGACATTCTTAGACATCAAGGAATTGTGAATTTAGATTTGGAGGGAAGTGTGTAGGGTAAAAACTACAGAGGAAGACCAAGAGATGGATACAGTAAGCAGATTAAGAGAGATGTAGCTTACCGTTCTTATGTACAGTTAAAGAGGCTTGCTCAGGATACGGTATTGTGGAGAGCTGAATCAAATAAGTCTGCGGACTGAAGACCACAACAACAACAACAACAACAACAACAACAAAAAGAGCATTTTGGGCGCCTAAGATAGACTCTTCCATTACCTCATGTAGGCTAAATAAAAAATAAAACACCCCCCCCTCCCAAAGGTATTCGGCAGAAGAAATAAACATAATGCGAAATACGTAGTGTTTACTTATGAGCTAGTATCTATTTCTTTACAGTTCAAAAGTTTGTACAACTTATGGGACTTAACTACGGGGTCATCAGTCCCTAAGGTTACAAACTACTTATGAACTAGCTAAGACTAAAGACGGCACAAATATCCATGCCCGAGGGAGGATTCGAACCCCCGACCGTAGTGGCCGTGCGGACCGTGACTGAAGCGCCTCAGTCACCTCGGCCACCGCGACCGGCTCTTTACAGTTAAGAAAATGAAATAGTACCCAGTTAAACAAGAAGAACACATTAAGTCTTCCCATTCCTCTTTTTTTGTTAAGTCGAATTCTTGAAAAACAGAATGTCTTGGTTGTAAAAAGAAAATTAAATGACGCCTTTCGCCCGGTTAGGGAATCTTCAGATATCTCACAAAAAAGACAAATGAACCAGAACTTACAATATTTACATGACAATATTTCAAAACAGTTTAGCTACATAACAGTGCTGATATCGATAATAACGATTGTAATAATGTACGGTATTAATGTTTTACCTACTCTGTGATATAGGGTGTTTTGATTAAATTGTAGCCATAGCATATCTCTCAGAGACAATAATAATGAACATCTATTAACAAAATAGTGGCAAATACAGAAATACTCCCCTTTTTCCGAGCATTTAAAGTCTTCTGGGCATCAAGGTCCCACCATAGACAATTTAGAAAATTTGCATCATGCCCGAAAGGGACGGAAGTTAAGCATCCTGAAAGAATTTGAGATATCTAAGCGGGTTTATTTTAAACACCGGAGACTTCTAAACGATCAACTGACGTAAAGATCCAACATTTTTCGATATTTTTATGGAAATTTTCAAGTAATATTTCTGTTTTATATCTTGGCATCATTTCAAATTTGTTTCATGTGGTACTGGGTATTTTATGTAAATGGTGTCCATATTAGAAATTAACAACTGTTATTAGACCGACTCAACTCTTACAGCGTTGTGGAGCACTTCTCTTTACTGTCGGTTACTCGCAGTACACGTTTATCTGAACGCTGCCCCAGGCAGTACCAGCACCGATACCGATGCGTGTTGTATATATGAGCTGAAGACCTGCTCTGTGGTACAGGGACATCAGACAAGGTAACTCTCGGAATATAAATTATCTCAATAGCCATTCAGTTAAACATTGTATCAATTTGTTTTCAACGGTCAGTGTTACCGCATATCAAGGGATTACACTATTACAGGTTGATTCTTACAATAAGGAAACACCAACCTACCACATGTGATTATGCTACTTATTTACTAAATAGCGCCGTTACCGGTTTCGAACCTTTCAGTTCATCATCAGACGGCTGTTCACGTCCACACACATGTCATTTACATTTTGCTTATGCATAAAGTTTTTCTTGTGGCGAAAACTCATTGGTTGCGTGGTGCCCTACAATACAAAATATGCTCATTAGGGAGAAAAAAAAAGTGGCTCAAGGGGAAAAAATACAGCAACTCGACTCCTAGGGCCGAAAATCGCGATTCACCTGAGAGAAGAGTTTCTGAGAATGTGTATTTGGACTGCAGCACTGCGTAAAAATGATTCATGGAGCTACGAAAACGTAGAATAGAATGTAACCTATATATCTGAGTTGCGGCGCAAGAGAATCATGTAGGAAATAAACTGGTTGATAGGACCAGGCGGTTCTTCGCATACCCGCGGACGGAATCTCTATGTTCAAAACAATAGCTACAAATAACTTCCATGGTACTTAAGAAACCGTAGGGCATGACATAAACAGGAATATATCGAACAAATGCGTGCACAGAACGCTGTGTCGCATAGACAATTGTCCCCCATATATGGCGTTCTGTGTTTCATACAGCAGGCAATCGTTAGTACCGATTTATAACTTAGGTGTTAAAACATAAGGAGACGCAATGAATTAAAATTTATGCTGTGGCCGGGATTCGAACCCGGGACCTCTTACTTACTAGACAGGCGCTTTAGACCACTCAACTAACACAGCGTTGTAGCCGACTACACGGGATGTCTTAAAGCACGTCTCCCTCCATACTACATACTTTAATTCTGCCTCATGTTCCCTGTGAAATGAGTAAGTAGGACGTCCCAGGGTTCGAAACCCGGCCACAGTATAAATTTTAATTCATTGCATCACCGTATGTTTAATACCTTTGGTATAACGAGGCAATGTTGTCTCAAGGAATTGTATTGTTTGTTGAGATTTAGATCTTGCTATTATCGATTTATAACTTTCTATTAAAGCAGGTAGCTTCCAACTTAATTGCAAATTGTAACCCATTTCCTGTAACGGAAAGAAAATTAAAAATTGTGACAAATATCATGTAAGCAGCTTACACTTCGAATAGTTCCTAAAAAAATAATTTAGGACCCTAAATCTTAACCCTTTTCTGCATAGTGTAGCTGATTAACTACATACCTTATTTTTTCCCATTATCTCTCAAACTGATCAACATTTTACCACAAATTCTTTTGTAGCTGATTCTATACTTGGTGTTACACATGCCAATAGCTCGTTCTAGAAATTATAAAGTGCAAAGTGGTACTGAATCATTTCGACAGTTCGCTACATTGAGTTACTCCTAACATGTGCGTTTCTTTACTTTAGTATTCCTTCCTTGCAATGTAAAAGTAGTCAATCGCATACTACTGTTGCATTATGAGTTACTTTCTGAAAAGATGATAGGCACAATAGTGACACTTTCTTGCATCAGATACATCATGCAAGCACTACATAGCTGCCCATCTATGAACTTTCTGTTCCTAGTATTGCATAATAATTTTAAGGATTTTTTTTTCAATATTTTTCTGAGTATAGAGGAACTGTACATTACTCCTGGTAGTTTTTATAGCTTCAAATAAAAAGTTATGCATCAGAGGGTTTACGCCTTTTGGCGTAAGGAATTTGCTCGTTGTATCCACATCAAATTTTAGAACAACCAGAATGAGGAAAAATTAGGCTAATCCTACACGAAGCTCTCCCTTTTCGTCTAAACAACTATTCAGCTTTTCTTCTTCCCGTTTATTACTATTGTGATGCAAATATATATGCTAAATATAATGATTGATGCAAATAGATACGCTAGATATAATGATATACAAACTATATTCGAAAAGGGAGTGGTATGTTTTGTAAACGCAGAATGACCAACCCCACCGGTTGTTTTGAACGTACGAGAGCGATACTTTAAATACGAGTCCTCAAATTAGTAGCTTAATTAATACGGATGAATCGCAGTTAATGACCAGCACTTTATACTCGACAGTGTTTTGATGTTCTGTTAATTAGCACAACCGCGGGCCGAACCAGAAACGGAAGCAGTGAAAATTACTATTTGTCCACGCGCTGCGTGTTGAATGTTAATATCTGTCTTCAATTAGTAGCTAGGTGTGTGTAACACATATTATTTATCGATTAGCAAACATTACGCAGCCCGTGGCTATCGACAACAAGATGGCGCGGCCTCTGTGTAAACCGAGAGCCAATCACGACTCAGGTGGTCGAGGGTGATTGCCGGATGTGACGTCAAGTCCGCTGTACGTCCCGACACCTGCACGCAGACTGACTCGCTAGGAGCAACAGCAGTCACAAGGGAACATCATCAACTCGACCTTATATTTTTTGAGAAAAAAATTACATGAGCTTGATAACAACCCCAGAAATCGATACCACGTGAAAATTTGGGCCATTATGCAGATACTACTCAGTTTACGGTCTCCTCAAACTCCAGCTTTTAGACATTCGCGCGCTCGGGTTCTTCCGCACTTGGCCCGCTTCAATGAAGCCTCTTAAAGCCCGTTTTAAACGACTAAAGAACTTGTACTAGATTGATAACAAGTTGCGTTAATGGTGGCCGTCAGTTGTTTGAACGGCTGCACTAGTATGATCGCGCTATTATCGAAGCGCGATAATTATAGCGATAAAGAAATAGGACGAGTTCTAAATTCGGTACTAGTGGGTTCACTGCGCATGCGCGAGCTAGCAGCTGTCTGCTGCGGTCACCGCTACAGTTAGTCCGCCATTTTCCTTCCTATTTACGGATATTTTGCGTTATGTCGAAGTTTATGATCAGCATGTATTCCACACTGTAGTTCTAATGGCGGCATTCACACTGTCCGATTCCTCACGTCAACGTCACGTTAAGTTTTCTCCAAAAGATTGTTTTGATTGAACGGTCGTCTGCTGACATCGGAAGTTAACCTATTTTTGTCACGCGATTGTCATATTATAGTCGACGATTGCACGATTTGCACGCAAATTTGTATTATTTATCTTTATTTCATTATTATACTTTGATCTAGAGGTAAAATGCAAATGTTTCATGACGACTTAAATATTTATCTCAATTGAGTGTCCTCCTAAAAGCGAGGTCGTATAACTGAAACCGAAAAATGGTTAATGTTTTGCAATATTGTAACAGGAAAGACTGAATCAAATTGTTTATTTGAATAAGATTGTAATTTGATGACGCAATTTTCATTAAACAGCATTTTAAATGAAAAAGTCAGTCCAAATGGAAAGAAGAAAATTCAGTTGTGCATAACGTTATTAACAATGTCAGTGGGTAAATCGTAGTAGAAAAAGTAAACAAGGTCTATTTACGCTCTTATAAATACTGTTTGATGTGTTCATGTGTGTATTTTTTTCGCTTGAAAATACATGTCAATATTTTGAAATGTTGTTTCACTTTACAGCGCTTTCCCACACTAAGTTGACCAAAAACATACATTGCAAAGTTTTCTTTGGTCGTCAATAACATTTAGCGTTGTTTCCTGAATTCCAGTATTAAACTCTGACTTCCAACATAACAGATCGCCAGTCATAACCTCACGTTCAACATCGGGCATTACTGTCTGATTACGTTTATGGTCTAAACACGCTGCTACAAGATCTTGCATGAGTTTGTAGTAGAGGGGTAGTACGCTAGGAGCGCTTCAGTAGGCTATTATCTATATTGTTCACTTTCGTTTATCGTTTAAAAGGGCTTAATGCTCGAACGTGAAATACTTTGAGTTGAGACTAGTAAGATGTTTGTGTTCGCGTTGTCAGTTAACCCACAGGCTGTCTCGCGATATCTCCAGGAGCTGTATGGAATGCTGACTAATATTGTCGCGTTGCAATGGAAACAGGCTTGACTTCGAAGGCAACTAAACACATCAATTATACTGAAAGCACGTTTATTACGAACTCAACATACACGCAGCACTGACTGCCTCTCAGGCAGAGTGCTCTGCTATTTATTCACAGACAGAATTTACCAGAAATTAGAAGAACGGTTAACATAAGAAACAAGTAGAATTTACAAGTGAACACAAGAAATATGTAGAACCTTCTGGAATTGTTAATTACAAAGAAATAAATTTTTGCCGGTGGGTGGGATTGAACCGGCGACCTTGTGCACCGTAGTCCATGACGCTATCTCCTGCGCCACACCGGCAGTTGGTGTTCGTCGTCCTTCGCGGCAATATGCAACAATTAAATGTCAAAGAATTAGAGCTCTTTAAAGTTGTCTCCGGTAAGCATAACCATTTCCAGTTACTAGACGTACTATACCGGTAGAAGAAAATACATAGCGCTTTCTTCATGATTTTCATTATATCTTTCAACTGCGATGGAGATATTATAGACTAGTTCACTGACTAACACGTGCTCGATATACAAGAAAATAGCGGGTTGACGTTCGGTGCAGATGTACAAGAGGATGACGTCGACGATAACGACGCTGCCATTTCACCGCCGTCAGATTCATCGAGCAATTTTCATTGCGTCAACGGAGCTTGGACATGGAATTGGTGTCTGTGATGCTGAAAGCTGCTTTGATGATCTTAAATCGTGGAATACCACTTTGCCCGTCTCTGTTACAGAAGAATACACTACTTGCCATTAAAATTGCTAAATGTTCAAATGTCTGTATAGCTTATGGGACTTAACTACGGGGTCATCAGTCCCTAAACTTACAAACTACTTATGAAATAGCTAACACTAAGGACGGCACAAATATCCATGCACGAGGGGGGATTCGAACCCCCGACCGTAGTGGCCGTGCAGACCGTGACTGGAGCGCCTCAGTCCCCTCGGCCACCCCGGCCGGCCAAATATATTATACTGCAACTGACATGAACGAAAAAAAAAAAAACAGTTGTCGTTACTGTTTCTCCAGCCCATATAGCTGTAAAAGATTAATTTCAGAACATAAATTCATTATCACAACGTTAGCCTCTTGTAAAACCCCTTAAAACCGGGAGTAGCGATTCTGAATTACCCACAACATGGATCCATTTACCTTTCGCCCTGGCTTCTTACTGGCTCCTGCTCCACCTACATACTATTTACTGCAGGTATACACTTACCAGCAGTTCCACTTTTTGTTCACAAAATGGGGCATCCTCATAGCCGAGTGTAAATGTGAACATAAACAGAAAGCAACGTACCTCGTAAGACAGTCGCTTTAAAAATTCACATTGAAGTGCAAAGCT
Organism: Locusta migratoria; assembly: GCA_026315105.1. Taxonomy (NCBI): domain Eukaryota; kingdom Metazoa; phylum Arthropoda; class Insecta; order Orthoptera; family Acrididae; genus Locusta; species Locusta migratoria. The sequence goes on from CM048754.1 coordinate 102,098,781, forward strand.
CTTGTACATTCAGTGCTCTGCACTGTTTCCAGATGTCGGGCTTTGGCAGTCGCCGTGAAACTAGAAGAAAACTCAATACGACTCACCAGGTAATACTTGCATGGTGCAGAGGCATTCAAGACTGGGTACTCACCTGGAACAGAAGGAAACGAAAATTAGGTTCAGAACACAAGCATCGTTAAAACAGTCGTTTAAAATACGCCCTCTAAAAGTATCAGCGAAAATAAAAACGTCATCAAATCACATCCATACACAATAACGACAGCATTGAAGAAAGGAAAAAAAGTTTCTCGCTTACCACGTTTCCACTGTTCATGGACTAAAACTACGGCATTCGGTTTGACGTTAGAATTTATAATTTCTACACTATAAATTGTATACTGCAGTAAATTTTACAGACGGTATACATGCATATAGTTGAATGCACCTTCTAAATTGTATCACAGTAAAACACGTAGTTCATCAGATATGAGCACATAAACAGCAACGTTCATAGAAAACCGCCCCCATCTCCCAACGGGTTTTAATCTATTAATTCTTTATTACTAACTGTATTCCCAAGAGATTTTACAGAAATACAACACTATTACAAATGACTGTATATCAGGAAAAGTATACAACTGTGCAAGACGTAACTCAATAAATATGAGACCGTACGAATTTTATATGTCATTTGTACTTTGATTACTATCTTTCTTTGTTTGGATACTACAGGTATAATGTTGTACATTATGCCAGACAGCGTTATTTCTTATTTATTCTCCGATAAATATAGCATGTTTGTAGGTAAAAGGAAATGGACAGAGAGAGAAGGGATAGCAAAAATATTAACTCAAGGCAGGAATAAATAACTAAGTTTACGGGCAACGCCGAGTTTTTAGCTAGTATAATGCATATTTACAAGTGCCCACGCACTATTCCCGATCGGTCGATTATCCGAACACAGACATTAAGAGATGTCGGAAAGACGTTTCCAGAAAATGTTCACATGTAAAAACGATAAAAGACGTTTTAAAGGCTTCTCGTAACTTCGGATCCATACATATCCAATATTAGAAAACCGCCACAAACACACGTGAAAAGTTTGTCAAAGGAGACAATGTAGTTGTTACTGTCTCCTGCAATTCCAACTACACCGCGATCTCCCATGGAAAATTCCGATGTGGATTCTGACTCTGAGAACTTCGAGAGAGACACTGACTCTGACTGCTAGATATACATCATATCATTTTGTATGCATCAAAACATCTTCAATCATATTAAGTTTTGAATGTGTCTTCATTAGCTAGACTCATTACTTCTATCATTGATTATACTATTACATTTATTACACTGTTCGACAAGGATCATTTTTCTCATATGGGGATATTTCTTTTCAAAGGATTTTCATGTGAGAAATTCAAATCTGAAATCCGTTATCAGGCAGAGTATTTTAGATATGCGAAGATAAATGTCTAATGTAACTGATGTTTTAATTTAAAAAATGTAACAATTAAGTATGAAGACCGTAAGAGGAAAGTATGTGGAGACTTGTAAGTAGTTGCAATGATATTGGGAAAGTAACAACGCTACATGCAAAATGAATGTTTTCTGTGTGAATGGGATAGTCGTGACAGAAATTTCCACTATAAAAGACACCTTTGGCCTCTAAGGATCTCGGAAGTGGGAGAAAAAATAGAGGATGAGAAATTGATAGCCAGTGAAGATGTTTTTCTACCACCTCTTCACATCATGTTAGGCCTGTTTAAACTGTTTGTAAGGGCCACGAATCAAACTGGACAAGGGTGTAGGTACTTCTCAAACCAGGTCCTTCCACTTCCTTCAGCAAAAATAAAGGGATGTTTGTGGAGCCCCAAATTTGACAACTTCAAAAACACCCAAATTATGAACAATGTCTTTCACCGAAATAAAAAATAGCATTGATCTCTTTTAAGAATGTCACAGAAAACTTTCTGGGAAGAAAAATAGCTGACAACTATAACAAGTGGTTGCATATAGGAATTTAGCGTGTAACATATCATTAAAAGTGCATTTCCTAAATTCATATCTAAACTATTTTCCTTAGAGATGTAGGCATGTTTCCGACCAACATGGTGAAATGTCCCATCAAGACAATGTTTTTGGAAAAGCGTAATGAAGAGAAATGCATGTCTGCAATGCTTGCCGACTACTGCTGTAATATCACAGCAGAGAAAAAAAACCTAATACATCCCTTTTTATTATTCACAGCATAGACATACAAACAGGACATTGAGTGTAACTTGAAAACTATGCCTGACAGGACAAACTATATCTACATGAGATACCCTGCAAATCACATTTAAGTGCTTGGCAGAGGGTTCATCGAACCACCGTTATACTATTTTATCTCCCATTTCATTCCCGAATAGCGCGCGGGAAGAAAGAACACCTGAATCTCTCCGTTCGAGCTCTTTTTTTTTTCGTATTTTATTCTGATGATCATTTCTACCTATGTAAGTGGGAGTCAACAATCTATTTTGGCATTCGGAGGAGAATGTTGGCGATTGGAGTTTCGTAAGTAGCCCACGCCGCAGCGATAAGCGCCGTTGTTGTAATGATTCCCATCCCAGATACTGTATCATTTCCGTATTGCTGTCTCCCCTGTATCGTGACAATACGAAACGAACTGCCCTTCTTTGGACTCTTTCGATGTCCTCCGTCAAACCCACCTGATAAGGATCCCACACTGCGCAGCAATATTCCATAAAATGACGGACAAGCGGAGTGTACGCAGTTTCTTTAGTAGTTCTGCTGCATCTTTTAAGGGTTCTGCCAATAAAACGCAGTCTCTGGTTCGCCTTTCCCACGACATTATCTACGTGTTCTTTCCAGTTTAAGTCTGAAGTAGTAGTAATTCATAGGTATTTTGTGGAGTCACTGCATTACATTGATTGTTTTATCATGTAAACAAAGTTTAACGGATTTCTTTTCGTACTCATGTGGACGACTTCACACTTCTCATTATTTAGAGTCAATTGCCAATTTTTACACCATACTGATAATCTTATTCAGATCGTTTTGCAGTTGGTTTTGTTCTTCAGATCATTTTCTAGACGGTAAAATGACGGCGTCATCTGCAAACAACGTAAGAGAGCTACTTAGATTTCCCCCTAAATCGTTTATGGAAATAAGGAACAGCAGAGGACCAATAACACTACCCTGTGGAACGCCCGATATCACCTCTGTTTTAGTCGATGCCTTACCATCGATTACTACGAACTGTGGCCTCTCTGACAAGAAATCCCCTATCCAATGGCAAATTTGGGACGATATATCATAACCACGCAATTTGATTAAAAGCCGTTTGTGAGGTACGGTGTCAAAAGCCATCTGGAAATCAAGAAATACGGAATCGATTTGCGAACCCTTGTCGTTATCCTCCATCACTTCGTGTGAGTAAAGAGCTGGTTGTATTTCGCAGGAACTAATTGCAGATTTGAATGCAGTAAATGTGTTTCCACTTTCTTATTTTATTTTTTATTTCTTTTTGTAGAATATTATTTGTGTTTTGTCACTGATTTTGAAGATTGTTACATTATTTTACTGATTTACAATGTGGTTTCGAAGACTTTTATTCGACATATATTCTGTTACTTCGTTATAGCAAACAAAACACGTTGGCTATGTGTTAACTGTGTAAATACTATATATTCGGTATTATTAAGAAATAATTATGATGATTTTAAACATAGCTTGACGACATCAGCAACTGTAGGTTTACAAATATTTGACAAATTCAGCCGAACCAGTTACAAAATTTGATAAAATACTTTGATCTGGATTTTGGCGCCATATAAGGGTTCCTTCAGCAGGAGAATAAAAAATTAAAATCTAAAAGCAATCATTGAGTAAAATTAGTATACATTACGTTAGAAAAAAGTGCTTTACATATGCTGCGTTGTGCAAAGTCATGGGTATACATATGCACTGACATAAGACGTGCAATTAGGAGCAATGTGCTCAAGTCGAAAGATATAAAATTCTGCAACATGCTAGGAAAAGGCTAGGAAGTCAGAAGTAAAATAAAGGTAGCTCGCCTGTGTTAGGCTTACAGTGCTGCTCAACAGCCGACCGAGGACAGGCGCGTATAGGTGGTGGCAATTGGCGCCCTGTCTTACAGTTTATACGCAACAGACGTTAGCACAAAGCGGCTGCAGTCCGTAACATGACATTATGTGAATGAACAAATGATAAAGAACATTTTAACAAATCAGCTGATATACAAAATGTTCAATTTAGACCACAGTTTCCGACAGAAACGAAACTGAATTTACATAAAAAATTTTTAGTATGGTCAGTCTATGAAGCCAGGTTTTAAGCAACATATTTCATTATAAACAGCGAAACGTTACTTGGAATAGAAAATAATATTACTGAAAAATACATGAAGAATCTGAGTATGGAAGTATAATCAGGGACCTTTGGGCAATACATTGTTATGGATTTTGATGGGTCACGTTGCTGTATAGGCTCCGCCATTTTGTTTAATCAATTATTACCGTCCAATTCTAAATCGGCGACCTCAGAAACCCCCGCGTGACGAGTATTGTGTGTATTAATCGTCTTGTCGGGGTTTCGGGGATTCGCCGCCGCTGTACGACGATCTGCCGCTAGCCGGCCAGGCGCTGCTGCTGCGCTGTGGGGAGGGGCGCCGCGAGAGCCTGGGCGCTGCGCCGGCAGCGGCGTTTAAGGCGCCCAGGCCATGAATATTCATCCGCGCTCAGCATCTCACGCTGCCTGGCTAGTGGCTAGGCACAGGAGGACACGTCTGCAGTAGCTCCACTCCCACCAGACACCTGAATGCTGTCCCACCTGTCTCTGCCGCGCTTGTGCACGTCTCCTGGCGAGGCGAACCCTCCATTATGCACTCCCTCTCCCGGTATAATCTTTATACACATAGTGGCGGACAGTAGCTAGTACCACTACTAGTCACCTTCTCTCTTTTAATTCTCTCCCTAATCAGTGGGTTGGTAATACAACTGATAAATTTGAATTACGTAGGAAGTAGGGTACCAACAGCCGAATGTTTAACAGAAACATTTATTTTCATATTCTCAGAAGACATGACACCAAATGCGAATGGGCAAAGCTGAAAATGTGTACCAATCCGGGATTCCAACCCGGGTCTCCTGCTTTCTAGGCAGTTGCGCTGACCCCTTCACCACTGGGGACACGGTGATCACCGCACCTGCAAGGACTACCTAAGCACGCCTCCCGTCAGATACAAATTCCCAGCTTCGCCCTGCCCACAGTACTCAAACTCGTATTCACTATGTACTAATTCCCGTAAGAGTAAGCGCTCCAAACTTGCCCACTCTTCCCCACTAACGAAAGCATCGTTGCCCATCACTGGCATTGCGTGTGTTAATTACAGTGTTTGGACAGTCCTTCCACATTATGTCAATATACGACATTTCTAACACTGTGGGCCCGAGATATAACAAGTTATTGACATTATTGTCATATGATATAAAGGGAAAAATTCTGCAATACGTAAGACTGAAGATAAAATTAATTAGCCTTATTGAGAGTATAAAATTTAACAAAATTTGTCTGCATAAGAAGATTATTCCTACATATGCTTCCATCAAGATCTCTGCTGAACCTCATATCTCACGTACTATCAAGCATTACAGTGCAAGACTGTGGATGAAGCTAGAAATCAACAAGAAGATTAAGCACAAAGAACTCCTTAATCAAGATATGTAATTAGCACATTTAAATCTTAGTAAGTCCATAACTCCTCTAATATTTGACAATGTATATTTCCTTATAGAAAAATACTTGTGTCATGTACGTTATGAGATTACATGTAGACATAAAAATAAGATTAGATCTCTCATGGCTAAACAATACCCACCAAACGATAGGAGTCAAATCATTTCTCCTTTCCAATTTCATGAACGAACAATAAACCTAACTAATATTCATTTTAATGAATATGAGCAAAACCTACTAGATAAAGGTTTGAAATATGTTATCCCACCAAAAATTTGTTCCAAAGAACAAAAACACATTATAGCTACTACAAAATTAGCTATAGATAAAGCAAACTTACCAACCAAAACACAAAATGAAATTACTGTGAGAATAGCCAATGCTATAGACAATAAATTTAACTATATATATCCAAAACATACGTATTTAGAAAGATTAACTTTGAAAGACATAAATCACAAACTAGAACAGAATAACGCCATAGCAATAAAGGCAGATAAAGGAAGCAGCATTGTCTTAATTAACAAAGATGACTATATACAAAAGGTATACAATTTTTTCAACGATAACGGTATAATAGAAATCCCACGTGATCCTACCAACAAGTATGTAGCACAAACAAAGAAGATCATTAAATCATGTACCTGTATTTTATCTGGAAATGGAAAAAGGAAAAATATCCCAATGTGTGGCGTCTATTCTGAAAGAACAGACGTCACTTCTGATCCTGCAGTTGTTATTGTTTTCATATACACACAATATATGACTTCAGCTGCGAATGGGCAAAGCTGAAAATGTACCCAGCCGGGATTCGAAGCCAGGTCTTCTGCGTTCTAGGCAGTGGGTAGTGTTAAGCTGAGAATTTGTGTTTGACAGGAGGCGTGCTTAGGTAGGCCTCGCAGGTGCGGTGATCACTGTGTCCCCAGTGGTGTAGCGGTCAGCGCAACTGCCTAGAAAGCAGGAGACCCGGGTTCGAATCCCGGCTGGGTACACATTTTCAGTTTCGCCCATTCGCAGTTGATGTCATATATTCTGTGAATATGAAAACAATAACAATGCGGGATCAGAAGTGACGTCTGTTCTTTCGGAATGGACGCCACATGTATATATATAGAAACAATTACTCCATACTACCAGTTTCGGCATTTCATTATGCCATCTTCAGGCCCCTATATCGGAGTATTATATCCATTAAATAGGGATCCAAACTGATTGCGTGGATTTGTAGCTCTCAGTAAGAATTAACAACAAGTTTCAACAAATCACAAGTTGTTCTTCTTGGTTCTTACTGAGAATTAGAAATCCACGCAACCAGTTTGGATCCCTAGTTAATGGATATACTACTCCGACGTAGGGGCCTAAAATGGCATAACGGAATGTCGAAACTGGCAGCTAAGGAATAAGTGTTACTGTTGAACATACAGCTGTTGGTAACGTACTCCCTACTTGGTTGGTAGAGAAGGTTCTAACGCTGCATCATGAGTCGTGTCTAAATAATTCAGTCGGTAGAGCGCTTGCCCGCGAAAGGCAAAAGTCCCAGGTTCGAGTCCAGATTCAGGTACACAATTTCAATCTGCCAGCAAGTTTCATATCAGCGCACACTCCACTGCAGAGTGAAAATATAATTCGCTAGTGAAAGACTCAGCAAGAGAGACCCTTTGTAGCTCGTCGAATTTTCGAGAACATACCTTTACCGAGGAGTCTAGCAGTGTATTGCTCCCTCCTACGTATATCTCCCGAAGAGATTGTGTGGATAAAACCAGAGAGGTTAGAGCCCACACAGAGGAATACCGACAATCTTTCTTTCCGCGAACAATACGAGACTGGAATAGGAGGGAGAACCGATAGTGGTACTCAAGGTACCCTCCGCCACACACCGTCAGGTGGCTTGCGGAGTATGGATGATAGAAGTAGATGATAATGATGATGAGAAATTGTAGAAAAACTTTCCGACACTTAAAGATAGTCAGAAGGTCATTAGCCATGGTCATAATGGCACCTCCTGGATGTCCACGAGTTTCTACTGTTTCCGGAGCTTTGGGAATGTCCCGAGTGACTGGTGACGGGGCGGTCCCCCGCCGCGGTGCATTCTGGTCCTGGGGCGGCGCACCTGGGGCTGCTGCGCTGACGTATCAGCGGGCGGGCGCGATGGCTGCTGAATAAACATTGGCTGATTAGTCGTCGGCGCACACAAATCATTACCATGCAGATGGACGCGCCCCTGCGGCCGACGCGCCGGCAGCCCGCGCAGCGAGCGCGCCCAGCGGGCAGCGGACCCGGCCGCGGGCAGGCGAAGCGGCAGAGACACCTGCTGTGATGTAGGCAACCCGCGGGGTAGCCTGGATAAACAGCTGACTGCCGACACGCCAGCGGCGAGGACCGCGCGCCACTGCCTAATTCAGCTATTAGCGTGCATGACTACCGCCAGTGGCGGCGCGTCCTATGTGCTGACTGGTTCAGTGAACCCCGGAAAAAAGCTCGTCCTCATAAAATTAATTAATCAGATAATATTTTAAACATGACTGCGTCTCAGCAACGGTTATAGGATAGCAAATTAATAACAGCCAACCAGTTGCAATAATAGTTGTTTAATAAACTGACTACGGTTTCGACAGATATAAACCCGTCTTCCTCAGAAATACATGTATACCTATAGACAATGTGACCTCATAAATTAAAAATTAATACGTTGCTTGCAGTGGCCATTTTGAGCAGAAGTTGAATTGTATTTCACTGTAATAGCCGGCCGCAGTGGCCGAGGGGACTGAGGCGCTCCAGTCACGGTCTGCACGGCCACTGCGGTCGGGGATTCGAATGCCCCCTCGGACGTGGATATTTGTGCTTCCTTAGTATTGGCTAGTTTGTAAGTAGTTTGTAAGTTTAGGGACTGATGACCCCGTAGTTAAGTCCCATAGACTTTACAAACATCTGAACATCACTGTAATGTTTTTAAATGAAACGTCTTTTGCTACTGCGAATGAATGGTTATATTTTTATACGTCACCCATACAGTGGGCAGAGTATGGCGGCAGGTGACAGTGGAACCAGAAAACTGAAAACATAGAGGACATACAGACAAACGCATTTATACATATATTCGATTAATGATGGAAATTCTCCTCAGAGATGTTAAATTATTTTTCAAATGATAGATTCGCTGGCCAGTACTTACCTTTGTGCCATACCGCAGATCATGACACAAATAAAGAAAAAGGACAAGCTTTCGGAACGCAGTTCCTTGTTCTCTTACTTGAAGAAGGAACTGTGTTCCGAAAGCTTGTCCATTTGCGTCCCTTTTTTTCCTTTTTCTTCATTTGTGTTACTATCGGCGGTACAGCACGAAGGTATATATAAAGACTGATGGTTGTGGATGTCCCGAAGCAAGAAAATTGTGGTTTATAATTCAAACTGTCCATAACTTAGGCTTAAACCTATTTGAACTACTGTAGCTGATACTGTAAACTATAGTAATCTTCTGTTTTCCCCAATTGATATTAATAGAAGTATATTAAAAACTTTCACAGCAAGTACGTTTATTTCCCGATCCCCCTTGAACGAGATTTTACTGTATAATATATAGACTTGCTGCTGTCGTTACCGTCTGTGCAGACAAGTGAGGCGGTTGGCAGCACTGTGCACAGTGCCGGCAGCCATCACACGTGTGCCTCTCTGCAGGAAGGGCGCGCCACGCCGCTGTGACAAGGGCTGAGTGCTAAGGGCTAAGGGCCGAGGGCTAGGGGTGGGTGGCTGGCCCTGACGGCTGTTTGGCGCCGGGTCCGGCTGGAGGGCGGGGGGAGGTGGCGGCGCTGCAGTTGGCAGCCCTGAAAGGGCTGGGGGCGGGGGAGGACCGCTGGCAGGGCTGCCAAGCGTCACAGGCGGCCAACGGCACATTTCTGACCGAACGTCCAAACACGTCTCTTCTAAGCCCACTTTTCCTTATAAGTCGGTGCACGTATTCAAAACTACTTCTTCGAATTAAAGCAGGTCTTCTGTACTGTAACACCTCTTAGCTGTATCTGCATGGTTTTGGGAGCCCTTACTTAGCACGTCGTATATTTCTTTCCAGGGTAGCACAACTTTGTCAACTTCCTCGTCGCCAACATTATGAAGGAAATATGACTACGTGAACATAAAATGCGTTTGGTCGGAGGTACAAGAAATAAGGATGACCCTACACGGTGGCACTAGACCCTGAGGTGCACCATGTTCTGTAAAAGGGTATCAGTAAACGGTGAACTTAGATGACACAAACTGAATGTTGTGTTGGTACGCCTCGTTAGGTTGGCAGTAAACGCCAAAGACATACAAGTACCTTTTTATATTACATATTATTCCCGCGCTCGGCTGTAGATTGGGAAGGAAATAAGACATGGTTGTAGACTTTCTCCAGTGTCATTCAATTTGAACATCGTCAAAGCTATAAAGGAAACCAAGGAGAAATTTGGAAAATGAATTATAGTTCAGGGTAAAGAAATAAAAACATTACGTTTTACTAATGACCATTGGAATTGTCAGTGACAGCAAAGGACCTGGAAGAGCAGTTGAACGGAATGGACAGTGTGTTGAACGGTGCATATAAGGTGAACATTAACAAGAGCAAAACTAGGGTAATGGAATACAGTTTAAGAGAATCAGGCGATGCTGAAGGAATTAGATTAGGTAACGAAACAATAAAAGAGGTAGATGAGTTTTGTTACTTGGGCAGTGAATGAACACATGATGGTCGCAGTGCAGAGGATATAAAATGCAGAATGGCAATGGGAAGAAAAGCATTCTTAAAAAAAGACAAATTTGTTAACATGGAATTTCAATTTACGCGTATGGAAGACCTTTCTGAAGGCATTTGTGTGGAGCGTTGCCTTGTATGGGAGAGAAACATGGACGATAAACAGTGCGGACAGGAAGAGGATTGAGGCTTTTGAAATGTGGTGCTACAGAAGAATTCTGAAGATTAGGCGGGTAGATCGCATAACTAATGAGGAGGTGCTTAACAGAATTGGGGAGAAAATTAATTTCTGGCATACCTTTAGTAAATGAAGGCATCTATTGGTAGATTACATTGTTAGACATGAAGAAATGGAAATAGAGGGAAGAGTGTGGGGTAAAAGTCGCATAGGTAGACCAAGAGATGGTTACAGTAAGCAGATTCAAATGGCTGTAGGGTGCTGTACTTATGAGATGAAGAGGCTTGCTCAGGATAGAGTAGGGCGAAGAGCTGCATCAAAGCAGTCTCCGGACGGAAGAGTACAACAACAACAACAACAACATCGATAATGTGGCATAAAAAATTTATCGATGTATTTTGGAAAAAAATATCGACATATCGACATTTTACTAGAAGCCAGTCTGTCTCTATCTGGTGAGCTATTTATCGATATTGTTTGGAAAATATATCGATATTTTTCAACAGTTATAGACTGTTGTCGTCTGGGTGTGAGCTATTATCGATATATTTTGGAAAAAATATCAATATTTCTACATTTTATCAGCAGCCAAAACCTATCGTCGGCTGGGATTGAGGTATTTATCGATATAGTTTGGAAAAAATATCAAGATATCGACATTTTATCAGCCAAAGTCTGTCGTCAGCTGGTATGCGCTATTATCCGTTATATTTTGGAAAAAATATCGCTATATCGACATTTTATCAACAGACATAGTCTGTCGTCGGCTGATTTGAGATATTTATCGTTAAATTTTGGAAAAAAATGGTCGATATATCTACATTTTATCAGCATCCAAAGTCTGTCGTCGGCCGGTGTGAGCTATTTATCGATTTATTTTGAAGAAATATCGATATATCGAGATTTTATCAACAGACCTAGTGTGTCATTGGCTAGTGTGAGCTATTGATCATTATCTCTTGGAAAAAAAATCGATATATCAAAATTATATCGACAGCCATTATTGTCGGCTAGAGTGAACTGTATATCGATATATTTTTGATAAAAAAGTCGATATATCGACATTTTATCAACAGCCAAATTATTTCGTCAGCTTGTGCGAGCTATTTATCGATATATTTAGGAAATAATATCGATATATCGACATTTTATCAATAGCCATTGTTTGTAGTCCTCTGTTGTGAGCTAATTATCGTTATATTTTGGGGAAAGATATCTATATATCGGGATTTTATTAACGGCCATAGTCTGTCGTCGGCTGGTGTGAGTAATTTACAGTTATATTTTGGAAAAAATATCGAGATATGTACATTTTATCAACAGCCTTCGTAAGTCGCCGGCCGGCGTGAGCTGTCGGTGACAGATGGTGTGCAGGGCAGGGCAGGGCAGGGCAGAGCAGAGCAGGTAGGCCCGGCTGCAGACTGAATGCGAGGCCCTGGCTGATTGGATGCCGGCTGAGTGGATTGGTGGCGCGGCACGCGACGCCCCCTGTGGGAGCCTCACACACACACACACACACACGCACACACACACGGCGCATTCAGCCGCCGGACACTGCTGCAGGGGGCGCGCAGACTGCACTCCACTCCACTCGCCCGCCGCACCGCGGCGCTGGCGGCGCCCGCCTAATCAGCGCTAGCGGCGCTGACTGACACACAGGGTCGCCAGGCCCTGAGGGGCGGGGAGGGCCGGTAGCGCTACTGGCGGACGGGGAGGTGGAACTGTACAGGGGGGCGATACCAGCTGAGGGCACGCTATACATCCTGCATTTCAGGTTGTTACTTTGATATTTACTAGTGGTGGTGAATTGTCGTATGACACACAGGCACAATGGAGCGGCTGCTTGTGAGGTACAGGGTTTTAGGTTAGTAACCTCTTTTGGTCGAACGATAGTTATCACTGATGTGCAGCGAGAGCTGCTGGCAACAATGCATCGGTTGGAATGTTCTTTGTTTGTTGGCCGGTGTGCGGCAGTCTCCCGCCGACCGCAGAGCGAGGCGGTAGCATGTCGACAGTGAGTTCGTAACCTGCGTTTAGTGGTGGCTAAAGTTTTTGCCATTCCGTCGTATCGCGTACGGGTTGCAGTTGTATATTGAAATGTTTCAGTGTGGACTTGAAGACATTCATCGTAGTGGCACGCGGTTATTAAATCAATGTGTTTAAAGGGACGAGTTTGTTAATATTTTTCGTTCCATAATAAAGGAAGTTAACAAAGTCTACTGTTATGGATGAACCTCGTAATTGTCCGCATCCCATTCTGTCAAATCATTGGAACAATTATTAAATGATTAAGCATAAAATAGAATGTTACGGCAACTTCGCCCATTGAGGATTAGGTGGACGCAGCTGTGACGTTACATACTTAAAGTACTGCCTTCTATACACCAGCGTTTGCACAAGACGTCGAATCAGCGAATCACCTGAGCACAGCGCGTACTGGTTTGTTTATATAGCCATGACTCAGCGATAAGCAGTGCCACTTACGTAAATATGATAAGGCGAGGCCGTCTGAAGGCTTTGCGGGTTGCATGCCCCTCAGGCGCCATGCCTGACGATCCAATACATCACATTAACTTCATATTACACCCCACTTTAACCCCCAATATATATATTAAAAACACTGTTGCGTCTCTCGAGCAAATGGATGGTTATCGACAGACGCTACAGTTATTAATGTGAATGGCAGGAAAGGGCGGTGAGATTTCACGCCTTACGACCGAAGTCAAGGGGCGGAATTCAGCCTGCCGGCCGCGGTGGCCGAGGGGACTAAGGCGCTCCAATCACGGTCTGCACGGCCACTGCGGTCGGGGGTTCGAATCCCCCCTCGGGCATGGATATTTGTGCCGTCCTTCGTGTTAGCTAGTTCATTAGTAGTTTGTAAGTTTAGGGACTGATGACCCCGTAGTTAAGTCCCATAGACTATACAAACATTTGAACATTTGGAATTCAGCCACTGCCGGCGACCGCTGCTCACCCCCGCTTCATGAGATGTGAGGCGCTCGTCACTGGTGGAGCTGGTTGCAGTCAGCGTTAGTTGTCTAGACGTTGTCGAGACAAGACATTCATTACATGGTTCCAGGTACTGAGGGTGCTTTCAGATCATGCTAGGCGCTATCGCTCGGCAGCAGTTGCCATAGTATTGAGGCTACGTCGTCGAATGCAGGCCAGTCACTATGCCATGTTCCGCGGTACCCTTCACACACGTGCGCCGGCACGGCCTGTTTGCCAAAGCGGCGCGAGTACGTCAGGTATGGTCCTAGTCCAGTGAGTAACTGCAGCACCCTCTGCGCGGTTTCAGACGTTCTCCAATGTGGGCTAGGAGCTGGTGTTTCCTTACTCCCATTTCCTCCCTATTCGATAATTCCAACCGCAATTGTGTTCTTCATTTGCTTTCGCTTTCATTATTTACCTAATTACCAAGATTTCCTCTACTCCATCCTGCGTTCCGTTCTTAACTCTTTCTTCTACAGCACGAAAATATCTTCCCACATTAAACTTCTTGGCAGATTAAAATGGTGAATCGGAACCGGCATCGGGATCTGGAACCTTTCCCTTTCACCGGCAAGCACATTGCCGACTAAGCTGTCCCAGTACGCTTCAATGTCCGTCCTCACAACTTTACTTCCGCCAGTACCTCGCCTCCTACTGTCCAAACTTCACAGAAGCTCTCCTGCGAACCTTGCAAGACTAGCGCTCCTGGAAGAAAGGATATGGTGGAGACATGGCTTAGCCACAGCCCAAGAGATGTTTCCAGAATTAAACTTTCACTCTGCAGGAGAACGTCTGAGAAGTTTGGAAAGTAGGACGCGAGGTACTGGCAGACGTTCGTGCCAACATTCGCACTGGTAAAAATCTCCAGAGTATTATAAGTGTGATGGTCTCAATGAAATGTCAAGAAGACGTAATTTTGTGGGTGTTTCTTGATTCTTTTCGTTTATCTACGAACAGTGGCATCTGCTACTTGCTCCACTGTACCTATTTGTTAGTTTATTCCATTTATTTTTATATTACCTTGTAACAAAATATTTGTTGTCTGTTCACACACTTTGAAGTCATGTTGTAAATATTAGGGAATACTTGCTCACACATTTCTGGAAACCGATAAGTATGGGGCTTGTAGTTCTTGCAGAATAATACAACAAGTGAAAAATTTTAATGTGTTAAAATTATAATGTCGCCATGGGGGAAGATCTATCTTTCTGACTGTTCCATAACATCCAGAAATAATGTTATTCAACGTTCAGGGAATAAAAGGTCGTGCACGAGTCATAAATATCTCTTGTTTTAAACCGGCGCGCCGATCTTCCCTTGTTTTTCCTCCTTCCTGCGTGTCGAAGTTAAGTTCAACTTCTATTGTTTGAGATCATTACTTTGACTCTTGAAATATCTCGCCTGTGGCGAGAGTATCCTTCTTAACCCCTTAGCACGAAGTACAAAGAGCGTAATTTGTGTGGCGTTTTGCCCTTCTACGACTCGGTTGCCCACAGGCGTAGTTTGGGCGTTTCCTTCTCGTCGCTGTTGCTGTGAGGATGTAATTTTGCAGTTCTTCTGTGTGGTTTGGTCATGGTTCCTAATATGTGGTAGATATGCTGGTCCTCGCCGTTAGCTCTCGCCTCCCCTTTGAAGTGGTAAAAGGCATGGGCTTATTCTAATTCTTTTTTGGTCCCTCATTGATTGTCACAATGTATATATACATGTGGCGTCTGTTCCGAAAAGACAGACGTCACTTCTGATCCTGCAGTTCTTATTATTTAGTATTCACAGAATATATGACATCAACTGCGATTGGGCAAAGCTGAAATTGTGTACCCAGCCGGGATTCGAACCCGGGTCTCCTGTTTTCTAGGCAGTTGCGCTGACCCCTACACCACTGAGGACACAGTGATACCCGCACCTGCAAGGAATACCTACGCACGCCTCCCGTCAGACACAAATTCCCAGCTTTACCCTGCCCACTGTACTCAAACTCGTAGTTTTGAAACTAATTCCCGAAATAGTAAGGGACACAAACTTGAGAATATGTAAGAATAATTTATATATATATGCCGGTTACGGACAATGATCATTTCGTAGTAAACAATACATATGATACTTGCACAAACAGTTCAAGGAATTAAGAACTATAGGCGTTGTAGTTCATGGAGAACAATAAAACAAGGTGGGGGTAGGTGTAATATGCTGAAACTGCAGTGTCGCCTTGTATGTTGATCTATCTTTCTAACTATGCGATAACATCGAGCAATGATGTTGTTCAATATTTAGGGAATAAAATGTCATGTACCACTCGTAAACATCTCTGTTATTAGGCCAGGATAAATATTATCAACATCTCTAAATTTTATTTTCTAGTGTTAAGGGTTTAATGAAGCAATTTTCAGGAGATACTATCATTTTTAAAAGAAACGGGCGCCTGAAACTTTTTTTGCACTATACGGCATAGGTACTTCAGATCAAGTCAATAAACTCCTATCATCATGATGTACCCTAGAAAATCTCGTTTGTTTGGACAATTGTAGGGTACCCATGCTAACTAAACCTTTTCTTTCATGTGTAATTAGAAAATTATTCATAAAACATAAAAAATATCGTAACACTCATTTTACCTAACTATGTAATTTTGACACAAATTTCGTCACTAACATTTTCAGACACATATTTAATTGTATTAAGCATTATGTCATAATCTGCTTAATTAGATGTTAATTTTTTCATTGTAGATTCGGACATATAAAATTATAAACAAACCTTTGAACAGCAGTAATTGTAAAATACTTATGTTCACATTATTGATTTTGCTTTGTCATGAAAATGTTTTTAATTTAATTGTAATGATTTTATATTTAACAATTTCATATAATATTGTCTTGTAGCACATTTACACATTTCATAAAAATGTGTTTAACTATTTCCGTGTTCTAGAATGTTCTCGAAAACATAATGTGTATTAATACGCGCGAATTGGCGCGAACGCAGTCTTAGAACAGTACGAAGTGAGTCCAGAAGTCAGTCATTGTTCAGTACCAGTTATTCTGTTTAATAAATGTCTTTGTGCATAAATATAGTCAATTATTTTAATCATACAACTATAAACCCGACGTCCTGATATTTTCACGATGATTTAAAGGCAGGCGAGCTATTAAAACAACATCTACCACTGAACAACCGAAAGTGAAGTATATTTAATGTGGCTCTAGTGTAGTGCAAAAATGCGCCACAACAGGTACAACACTAGGAGTAAGGGTGATATTCACCATTCAAGGTTAATTCTAACTTTGGCACAGAAAGGAGTGAATTATGCTGTCTCAAACGTCTTCGGTCACTTACCAAGTAGCATCAAAAGTCTGGCAGATAGCCAATTAGTATTTAAAAAGAAATTAAAGGAATTTCTTAATGGCAACTCCTTCTACAATGTAAATGAATTGTTAGATAAAACTTAAAAAACAAACAATAAAATAATTTTAAAAAACAATTAAAAGTAAAATTAAATTAAAAAAATTGTGAATAATGAAATGCCAAGATCGCAGTGTTTCGTCTTTATTTATGAGAGACGACCGGTTTCGATGTACACAGACATCATCTACTGGTCTCTAACAGTGAACATAAAATGTATGCTTACAACAACAACAAAAAAAAAAACCAACAAAGGAAGATGCCATATGACTGTACATAATCATGTGTCAACAGTTTTCTTCACATACCTACACTAAATAGTAACTTTATTTCATAAATGCATATTGTAGCCAGTTGGTTTGTACTGGTGGGTCGTCAGACATTAAAATATGCCGTTTGGTTGCCAGATACAAAACTTGTATAGAGATATATACATAAAGGCACACCATATTGTACAGTTGTGAGTGACAACAAGCCACTAACAGGCGGCGTTGTGATCACTATAATGATAGCTTAACATGCCGCTAGAGTGCGCTATTGTATGTCAAGTCCTTACTTTTACATTTTATGTTCGCCCTTAGAGAACAGAAGAAAAAGTCTTTGTACATCGAAACCGGTCGTCTGTTATAAATAAAGACGAAATACCGCGATCTTAGCATTTCATTATTCACAAAATACATTTATAAGATGGTTCTCTACCATGAGCAAATTGTATAAAACAAAAATTAAAAAGAATATAAATAAAAATTCTTTAACATATTGATTGTCATGTGTAGACAACATTTACTAAAGTGAAACGTTCCGCATTATTACGAAATGTCGTATATCTATATCTATAAATGTGAATGTCTGTTGGGTGTACGTTTATCATGCCTGAACCACAAGACATACATACCTAAAAATTTGTACAGTTACTAATGTCTACCCGGGGAAGGCTTTAGGGACGGTTTTATGGCGATCGAGTAGCTATTTATCTATATATATGAATGTGAATGTCTGGTCGGTGTACACTTATCACGTCCGAACGACAAGACACAGAGACTTAAATATTTGTACAGTTCCTAATTTATACTTGAAGGAGGTTTTAAGCATGGTTTTATAGCGATCTGATAGATATTTAGCAATTTGAAGAATATAACGCGAAATACAGAACAATAATTACTCTTTGAAAATTATATTTACTCTTTGAAAATGGTTTTATTGGTGGCATTGTTGCTTGAGGGTTGATGATAAAAGGTTGGAGTATATTGGGATGGAAATTTATCGGTGTATATAAAAGTCTACGTGTGTGTGTTTGTGTGTGTGTTTTAATATTTCGCTCTGCAGCGAAAACTACAGAACGCAAACGAATGGTCTGCGTGTATTTGTTGTCCGAAGTCTCCCGTTGTACACCATAGCAGTTCCATGCCGATAGCTATAAGGGGGTGGAAGATACGGTGGTTGAAAGTCGTCAAATTATAAAAAAAATCGGACTGAAGGCCAGCGATGACGTTTGCGACTCTATAGCAAGGAGGTTACATACAGCGAAACGTAATGCCACAAACCATATCTTTGGTCTATGCGTGCTACAATGTCTTCAGCAATTTCTCTGTAAGGACAAGCATACGAAACAGGAAATATAAGAATAAATAAATAAACCAGTAAAGAAAGAAATTTTAATACAACTCCTTTTTTAAAAAAAAATGGGTTTGACGTTTCGCGCATTACATCAAGAGATCGATTTGTGATAGTATTACAATCATTATTGTTGAATTTCGTGATTGGGTTCTTCGAAACGAGTGCATTTTTTACGTGCTATTTCTTATTTCTTACATATTCTCTGATAAACGTAACATTTTTTTAGAAAAAAGGAGATGGACAGAGAGAGAGAGAGAGAGAGAGTGGATAGGAAAAGTACTAACTCAAGGTTCGAATAAATAAATAAATACCCGGGCAACGCCGGGTTTTCAGTTAGTAAATAAATAAAAATGTAAATAAAATTCTTTAACATATTTCCAGAATGAAACTTTCACTCTGCAGCGAAGTGTGCGCTGATATGAAACTTCCTGGCAGATTAAAATTGTGTGCCGGAACCGTGACTCGAATCTGGGACTTTTGCCTTTCGCGGGCAAGCGCACTACCGACTGTGCTATCCCGACACGACTCACAATGCTGCCCCACTCCGCTGCAGAGTGAAAGTTTCATTCTGGAAACATCCCTTAGGCTAAGTCATGTCTCCACCATATCCTTTCTTCCAGAAGTGCTAGTCTTGCATGGTTCGCAGGAGAGCTTCTGTGAAGTTTGGAAAGTAGGAGGCGAGGTACTGGCGGAAGTAAAGTTGTGGGGCGGCATCGTGAGTCGTGTCGGGATAGCACAGTCGGTAGTGCGCTTGCCCGCAAAAGGCAAAGGTCCCAGGTTCGAGTCCCGATTCCGGCACACAATTTTAATTTGCCAGGAAGTTTCTTTAACATATTGATTGTCATGTATACACAACATTTACTAATCTGATACGTTCCATATTATTACGGAATGTCGTATATATGATATGGAACAAGTATTAACCTAATCTAATCTAGCCCTATTGGTACCTGTTGTGCCTTCTCACTGTCTTACACGCCTGCCACAACAGCAGGCAGAGACCTAACTGATCGGCTTCCGCCTCCTGCAGGTGAGTCGTCTTCGCCGGCAATGGATCCGTCAGCCTCGGCGGCGCTAATTAATCTTACTTAGCCGCCGAGTTGTGTCGGCGCCGCGAGGTTGGCGGCCGTGGCGCGTGCTTCCCCACAATGGGAGGGAATCGCGCTGTATCGCCCGCCATCGATCAGTGTCGCCAACTGAGACAAATTGCGGCGCGCCCGATACGGCCCGACCGAGCCTCCGATGCGATGCTCGCCGCCCTGGGCTGGGCTCAGCTCTCTTCCGCTTACGGCTGTCTCCACAAATATAAGGGGTTTGTTCCCTCAGGAACGTGTCCGCTAAGCCCGCGGAATCTCTCTCGCCGTCCAATTATTTTAGTCGATTAGTGTGCCGTGAGCGATGGCTACGTGTAGAGTGAATCCTGTACTGTATCATCTCGGTAAACGTGAATGGTCGTTCTCGAAAGACTAATTTATCACAACTACAAACAGAGAACGGAGAAGATGTCAATGATGATCGAACGGAGCGTTGACAGTAATTAAAACTTCGGGCTGAGAGGCCGAGATAGAACGATAGAAATTGTTTCCCCTGACGTTTCGTTCCGGCTGCGGGCAACATCTTCAGAGGAGAGTCGACGACTGGCTGCTGGGCCATGGAGGTCCTGCTTATATAGAGAGCATAGAGGGCGCCACCACTCGTCACGTGATGTCAACAGTCAATCTATCTCTAGCTGGCCTCATTACTCTCGATCAAAGATAAGCGATTGTCGCATCTGTGGTACAAAGAGAGAACCAGCCATGACAAACCTGTTTCACCTGGTGTGTAAGATGTATGAGACAGGCGAAGTACCCTCAGACTTTAAGAAAAATGTGATAATCCCCATTCCAAAGAAAGCAGGTGCAGACAGATGTGAAATCTACAGAACCATCAGTTTAATAAGTCATGGTTGCAAAATATTAACACGAATTATTTGCAGAAGGATGGAAAAGCTGGTAGAAGCCGACCTCGGGGAAGATCAGTTTGGGTTCAGGAGAAATGTAGGAACATGGGAGGCAATACTCACTTCACGGCTTATCCTGGAAGATAGATTAAGAAAAGGCAAACCTACATTTCTAGCTTTTGTAGATTTGGAGAAGGCTTTTGACAATGTTGATTAAAATAAACTCTTTCTAGTTCTGAAGCAAGCAGGAGTAAAATATAGGGAGCGTAAGGTTATTTACAACTTGTACAAAAACCACCCAGCGGTTGTCAGAGTTGAAGGGCATGAAAGAGATGCGGTGGTTGGGAAGGGAGTAAGACAGGGCTGTAGCCTTTCTCCAATGTTATTCAATTTGTACATTGAGCAAGCTATAATGGAAAGCAAGGAGAAATTTAGAGAAGTAATTAAAGTTCAGGGTGAAGAATTAAAAACATTGCGTTTTGCTGACGACATAGTAATTCTGTCAGATACAGCAAAGGACCTTGAAGAGCAATTGAACGGAATGGACAGTGTGCTGAAAGGTGCATATAAGATGAACATTAACAAGAGCAAAACTAGGGTAATGGTGTGCAGTCTAAGAAAATCAGGAGATGCTGAAGGAATTAGATTAGGTAACGAAACAATAAAGGAGGTAGATGAGTTTTGATACTTGGGCAGTAAAATAACAAATCATGATCGCAGTACAGAAGATATAAAACGCAGAATGGCAATGGGTAGAAAAGCGTTCTTGAAAAAGAGAAATCTGTTAACATCGAATATTGATTTAAGCCTAAGGAAGTCCTTTCTGAAGGCATTTGAATGGAGTGTTGCCTTGTATGGGAGTGAAACATGGACGATAAACAGTGCGGACAGGAAGAGGATTGAGGCTTTTGAAATATGGTGCTACAGAAGAATGCTGAAGATTAGGTGGGTAGATCGCGTAACTAATGAGGAGGTACTGAACAGAATTGGGGAGGAAAGAAGTTTATGGCATACCTTGACTAAAAGAAGGAATAGATTGATAGGACACATTCTTAGACATCAAGGAATTGTGAATTTAGCGTTGGAGGGAATTGTGTGGCGTAAAAACCGCAGAGGAAGACCAAGATATGGATACAGTAAGCAGATTCAGACAGATGTCGGTTGCCGTCCTTATGTGGAGATAAAGAGGCTTGCTCAGGACAGGGTAGCGTGGAGAGCTGCATCAAACGTCTCCGGACTGAAGACCACAACAACAACTGGTATAAAGTAGACCGCCATATCTTGTCCAACTTCAAGCCTTCTTCCTTCCTGTTAGAATTTTTGTGGTGTTCAAAGATATCTATAGCCTCTCTATACATACGTGCATAATAATGCGATGTCTTAGCTAACAGCCGTCCGCGGTGGCCGAGGGGACTGCGGCGCGCCAGTCACGGTCTGCGCGGCCACTACGGTTGGGGGTTCGAATCCCCCCTCGTGCATGGACATTCGTGCCGTCTTTATTGTTAGCTAGTTCATAAGTAGTTTTTAAGTTTAGGGACTGATGACCCCGTAGGTAAGTCCCATAAGCTACACAAACAACATCTTAGCTAAGATGCTCATCTCACTAAATTTTATTTCGTGGCCACCGTTTCCAAAATCATTTTCCGCTATGGCTGATTTGTCTGTGTCCAGTCGACAGTTCCTTTTGTGTTCAGTTAGGCGAGTGTTGATACTTCTTTTCGTTGTTCCAATATAAACCTTCCCACAACTACATGGAATCTTATACAGACCCGGAGTAGGCGAAGGGTGTCGCTCATCTTTCGTTGATCGTAAGCATTAGCTGATCTTTTTGGTAGGTTTGAATATTGTTTCAACTCTAAACTTGGCCAGTAATTTGCCGATACGGTCCATGATATTGTGAATGAATGGGAGAAACACTTTCCCTACCAAAGGTGGTTGTTGTTGGACGGTTGCAGACATTTGTATTTTGGGATGGAGTTCTCGAACTATCTCCTTATCACTGTATCAGTGTTTCTGAAATGCGGTTCGTGAATGATCGAGTTCCTCTTGCAAATAAGATGGCTCACTGATCTTCTTAGCCCTGTCCACCAGCGTTTTGGTAACACCACTCTTCTGCCTCGGATGTTGATTCGAATCTTTATGAAGGCACTGATACGCACATCGGTCTATCATTACTTTTTTTACAGAACCACGAGGCCATGCAATTAGCACAGTGCACTCATTATTCACAGTCCATTCTCATATTTTATGTCTCTTTGACTGATAGTGGATCATCCTATCACCTTCGTATTTTTAGTGAAATTTTCGCCTGTTGTTTCCAGCCATATTTAATACCTTCTTATCTATAATGATGGTTCACGACCGAAACTAGTTGATTTTACAGATTTGATAAACAGCTGATGGTTAAAGATGCATTTTATTAAAAAAAAACTAGCAAACCCGGCAACACTTCGCAGTAGTTAATGTGTATGGGATTTATACCCTAATCTTTCCTCTTCTTCTTCCTTTGACTATCCCTTCCTCCCTCCTCTATTTGCCTCTTCGTTTGTCCTTCTCTCCTCCCCCTATCTTTTTCCGTCACTTTCACTCCACTCCACTCCCTCTTATCCCGCACCGTATCCCCTCCTTTCTGCGTCTATATCGTCCCCCATTTTTTTAAATCCATTTCATTCCCAATCTCAATCTCCTCCTCTACCTATCTCTGATCTTATTAATCGTTATTGGGACCGTAATTGGGAATAGAAGTCAAAATGGAAGGGTAAATCAATTGGAAACGGATTATTAGACAAACCTTTAGAGCTGCTCTATCATTGAGGTTAGTAGTTTTAACAGCCGCACATTTAATGACTTATTAAACTGATGGCTCGGTAATTTTCAAACCGATCTGCACCTGCTTTCTTTGGAATGAGGACTATTACATATCTTATGGCGTAGTAATTCAACCGGTCTAGGCCCATGCAAAGCTATTGCGTACTGTAAGCACTCATGCAACGCAGCTCCCGGTGCCGTGGTACTTAATGTGCAGTTGTGCGTGCACCCGCGGCTGGCGTTGGGGGCGTGCTCGGGTGGCTCGTGGCGCGCCCCTGGCCGCTCGGCGCGACGTTCCGCGTGATTTGGCGCCGCGGCGCGCGCCATCCATCGCAGGGCTGCCACCATTAAAACGGCCCGCCCACCGTGCTCGTTATGACGGCGCATTTGTCCGCTGCCAGCGACACCGCTACACCGCCGCCATTTGTCTTCCCGTAGTTGGCAGCCCTGCCGCCGGGACTTCACCCCCACTCTCTCTCTCCTTCCCTCCCGCCAGCGCCCCCGTCCACACAGTATCAAACTACAGACCACGTCACAGCAGTATCACCTAGTGACAAACGATAAGATATACAAGATTTTGGCAAATACTAAACGATATTTTACTTTCATTTTACGTACATTACTTCTTCATGTACCGTCCCCATTTCGGAGGTTAGCTATAATCATAGCTATTTTAGCTTTGGAAGCTGCGGCCTTGAGTAGGTCAGATGTTGAGACATTAAACCATTTTTGCAGGTTCCCCAGCCAATACATTCTTCTCCTTCCAACAGATCTCTTTCCTTCTATCTTCCCTTGTATTACGAGTTGCAGAGTCTCATACTTTGGACCTCTCATGAGGGGCTGAGATATTGTAGCTTTCTTTTTTCACTTCCTGTAGGATCTCTATTTCTTTCGCCATTCTTCTCAGAATCCACGTCGGTAACATGTTCTGTCCATGATATTGGCCACATCCTACGGTAGATCCACATCTCGAAGACGTCTATTTTCGGTCGCAGTATATATTGTGGGGCCAAGCTTCTACTCTATATAATAGCACTGGGAACACACATTTGAGCTTCCGAGTTCTCAGGTTGAGGCTCAAACCGGGACTATAGAGCAGCTCCCTGATCTTCATAAAGGACGGAAGGGCCTTCTCAGTGCGAATATTTATTTCTGAACAGTAATCCATAGAGCAGTGGACACTCGTACCGACGTAGTCATACCTCTCGACTCGACTGTTGTCAACCTTTTGCCTTCTACGTAAAGATGTTCATTTGGCACTTCAGTTTAGGTGACAATCACGTATTTGGTCTTCTTAACACTGAGTGTCAGACCATATTCTAGACTAGCTGTGATGACATTATTCAAGATACATTGTAGGTCCTGCATATTTTCAGCTAGAAGTACTGGGTCGTGCGCATAAGGCAAATTGTTCAGTCGAACGCCGTTGACTCTATTCCACCAGCATCATTTTCGAGGGTGTTGGTGAAGATTTCCGCTGAGTAGACGTTGAAGAGGAGGGGTGAAAGAACGCATCTCTGTCTGACTCCCCTCTGTATTTTGTTCAGACTGAACGCGAACAGTCGCACTCAGCTTTACTATTACTCGCAAATCTCCTTCGACAAGGTTCTTTCGTTTCAATGAATCTATCAGTTGCTTGTGTCTCACTTTATCAAATGCTTTGTTATAACCAATATAACACGCGCATACATTATGGCTGACATCGTGACACCGCTGCCTCAAGACATTGTAGCCAAACAAAGCTTCCTTTGTACCAAAACCATTTCTAAATCCAAACTGAGTATTTGATATAGCTTCTTCCAGCTTCTTGTAAACCGTACGGAGGATGACTTTGAGGAAGATCTTCAGTGTATGGCTCATTAGGCTGATCGTACGGTGGTCATCGCATTTTGTGGCATAATGCTTCTTGGGAATTGTGACAAACGTTGATCGAAGCCATTCATTTGGCATACGTATATTTAACAGCAAGGATATAGTTGATCTAGTTCTCGAGGAACACAGGGGTTACTTCCATTTTTCGTTGTAGATTTTTGTTATGGTCATGCGACACTTGGAACAACGCCGAATCACCAGTTAACAGGGCTTCATTTCAGCCAAGAATTCTTTGATATGCAGCAAGCACTACGTTCCGGTGGCTCCTTCGGTGATTACTGTTTCATCTCTCTGTCTTAATTCTCGAAACGCGTTTAGTAAGACTTTCGTCATTGCAGCCTCCGTTAAGTGACATAGATTTAAAACATTTGAACTTAAATCTTTCCACATGGGTGTTGATTTCTCTCTCACTTCTCATTAAAAAAGGTGAAACAGTCAACAATCCGAAGATTGGTTTGAACACCACAGTGCTTTACTAGGCATGGTCCTGTATGGAGGTGGTATGCCGTTGCCTTCCTCCGACCTTTGAACTGACTTACCCAGCCAGTTATAGGGAGATCTACAGTTTAACGTGGGTTCCGAACCACGGTGCTACTCGATATTTTTCACATGAGCAATACTGCCAAACTGGCGTTTCTCGTCTCTGCCACGCTCGGCCCTATTTTGCGATGATAACTGCTGAGTGTCGCATTCTAGCCTGCAGTACTCTGCAACAACCCTGACGAGCAGTACGGTAGACAGCCTGCGCGGTACATATGCTCAATCTTTTAAATGTCCTAACAATTAGACTAAATTTTTGGTTCGTCTTCCCCACTATGTCTTTTATGTGGCAGTCACATTAAATGTCTTCACTTTTCTTCGAACAACTAAATGGATGGTACTGGTCGTATAAACATTCGAAACACATATACTCACGTCACCAAGAACATGTAATGTATGCAATCTTTCGACAGCTACATTGTTCCTTCCGAAAAGTCGGCGGAAAATGTGGTTTACATAAACACATCAAAATTAATTCCCGAAAAAGATATATTTTTAAATGTAAACAAAGTTTGTTATCCGCTGACTCTTCAGAGGGAAGAATGTAGCTGTCGAAAGATTGCATTCATTATATGATCTTGGTGGCGTGAGTATATTTGTTCCGAATGTTTACATGACCAGTACCATCCATCTCGTTGTTCGAAGAAAAGTGAGGACACATGACAGGGACTGGAAGAGCCATTGGAAAGTGACCCAGAGTAACATTTTAGTTGTTTCCTATCCCAAGAGGTTTGAGAAACTTATTTGTCTACCTTTTTATCACTCCCTATTGATTTACATACCTTATTAACCCTCCTATCTCTGTAAAGTGAGATATAGAATGATACAAATGGGAAGAATAACATCCGCTAGATTTCTTCGAGATTCAAACCCGGGTTCTCCGATTCCCAGCCAGTTACCATCGCCGTTGCACTATCGACGAAACGCGTTTACCATGTGGGTACAGAAGTGGTAGTTGTAAAAGTTTATTTTCTCGATTCATGGAAAAGTGTGCGCTTGCGGACCCCATACCTGATAATGAAAAATCCTCTATCTAAATTATCTATCGCTCACCCCCTCCACCCAATTTTGAGTTGACTGCTCGTTATAATCTGTAGGGGTGATATTCTCAAAAACGAGGGGTTTTTGACGCAAAATATATTAGATACCTTCGCTTTAGGTTGTACACAAGCGGCCTGCAAATTTGAGACGAATTTGTTGGCTGTGTCTGAGACCTTCCCCTTGTCAGTAGGTAATGCGATATATTTTCTTACTGGCGTAATTTACGTTCAATACTTCCCCACCATTTCGTACACATCTAGTAACTACCTGATAGACGGCAGCGCTGTGACCTGCCTTTAAAAAGGTGCATACCATGGAGATTAGTTCCAGGTAAAGAGTAGTTATTGAATTTCATTTGGCGGAAAGCTAGTCCATAACAAATTTCAGTCGCTTACAGTATGTCTACAGTAACTGCACAGTGTATAAGGCTGGGAGAAGTGGCTGATAGCTGCAGAGCAGTCTTAATCGGTGGTTAAGTTTAACTCACTAGGAGACGGCACGACCGTGCCTAGATGGTTAGGGCTCGGAGTCTTAGGCCAGAGGTCCCGGGTTCGATTCCTCCTCCGACACTATTTTCATCTATTTTCTTTTCTGTTGTTATTGCATCAGTTATTCACAATGTTTCCCAAACCTACATTGTCTTTAACAAATTAGTTACATTAAAAATAAAAATTATTTTCTTTTTAATCAAAATATCCACAGGTGTACTGCCGGTCTACAGTGTCCAACGGACACAATATTTCGGCGATCATACCTGACTGATTGAAAATCCCACCGCCTGTGAAACCAAGTCGGTGATTCGGTTTCTTAATGCGAGTAAAGTGAAACCAAGTGAACTTTATCGGCAAATGCGATGGGTGATTCGATTGTGAGAAGATGGGTCTGACAGTTCAATTGCGGCATAGTGATATGCATGATGAAGAAGGAAGTGGGCGTCCACCTTTGGTTACAGAAGAACTGATTCACGCGATTGATGACAAGATCCAGGAAAACCGGAGGTTTACAATTAGTGCTCTCGCTATGGACTTCCCCCAAATTTCACTGTTTGCAACTAGTTGACGACACAGGCGGCAGATTTCTATGAAGAAGGTATACAAAACCTGGTGGCACGCTATGACAAATTCCTGCACAATTTCGGCAGTTATGTGGAAAAGTAGTTTAAGAGTTGTAGAATTTTGTGCAATAAACATTTCTTCTGTATCTGTGTAAAATTTCATTCTATTGCCAAACGGAACTTACTTTCTGGACGCGCCTCGTATTTTAAGCATGTGAGGTGTTAGGGGTCATCTTTCACCACACAAAATTTCGTACAAATAGCCGATCCTATGGTCGTACTGTCTCCTTGTTAATGAAATATTTGATGACACATCATCAGTGAAGTGTGGAAGGAAATGTGTGTTTTACCACTCGACGTGTATGTGCAGTTGGCAGCACTGAAGTGCGCTACTGCCAGGCCAGCAGCCTACAGCTGATTGTGCCGCGGGCCGCAGCTGCGACGGCTCCGCCCCACCGCTGGAAACGGCGGGGAAGTCCCGAGCAGCGCGAGAGATAAATCATTGGTGCCAACTGAGGAAGACAAATGGCCACCTCCAGGAAACGAATTCCTCGCCCCGGCCGGCGTGTCGCATGCCGCCGCGCCTCTCCGGTCGCTGGAGAAACACTGGAGCCGCTGG
Organism: Locusta migratoria; assembly: GCA_026315105.1. Lineage (NCBI taxonomy): Eukaryota > Metazoa > Arthropoda > Insecta > Orthoptera > Acrididae > Locusta > Locusta migratoria. Next base: position 102,127,304 of record CM048754.1, read on the forward strand.
AAGTGCGAGGGAGGCGCCAGAGCAATATGTTTAGCGGTCCGGCCCAGCTGCGGGGGTGGCAGAGAGGGGGTGGGGGTGCCTCTCCGTCCTGGGGGTTCCCGGCAACTGGAGGCGCGAGGAACGCCCCAGCCCACCTACTGCCGTGTAGATAGCGCCTGTGACACAGTGGAACGGCGCACCCACAAAGCCGCAAGCGACGTTTTACTTTTACAATACCATTTATTTTCATAGAAATCAAGTGTCATCTTAATTTACAGACTTCATTTTTTACTCTTCGGTGTGGTCTTAATCAATTGGCACATACTTTTCCAATCGTTCTACAAGTTTGAAAATTCACAAAATGTACAAATCCGTTCTTGCTTCTCGAAGACACTGACGCTCTGCCTTCTAGAAGTCATTTGGCATCTCACAGCATGGGCTCACAGGTGTTTCTTCGCAGAACAGAGAAGGCGGTGAACGGAGGCTGCCGTATGTCAGGGTGTGGAAGAGCCTCTCACCCAGGTGTCCTAATCTTCTCCATGTTGGCACGAGAAGTTTGAGGGTGGCCTTTGTCGAGTTGCAGACTGGTCTCCTTCACATGACGTTTGACACACACATCATGGCCAAGAATACACATTGTGTGGATGTAGCATGCAGTAGTTGTGGAATGTCAAAGTTTAGGAAATTCAACCAGAATGCACCCCTGCACATCACTTAAAGAGCAATATAAACAGTTGTAAGTTTCATAAAATGCATTTTTTAAAAACAATCAGCTGTTTATTCAAAACCTTACACATCTACCAGTTTCGGTCATAGACCATCTTCATGGATAAAAAGGTGTTAAAACAGAATGGCAAAATGCATCAAATAAAATACATCTAGCTGAGAGAAACAGGAGTCAGTATAACTAAAAGCATAGCGCTTAGAAGGTAAAGTGCCATCACTTCTGTTTTCTCCGCATCTTCTGTAATTGCTCTCCGACAGATTCCGCAACGATCGCTAGTGGCTGGTCTTCCTATACTGTATAAAGACAACATTCCAAAACAATGTTTAGTTTATCACGCAGCAGGTTACAGTGCCAAAAAACTTAATAAACAGAGCAACTGTGTCTAGTGTGCTCAAACCCTTCTGAATGAAATGCCGTTTGACACAATAGCTGCAACCTTCACTGCCATAAAAGACTTTGGATCAATAAATGACCTTTCTTATTTGACTTATCCATCTGAAAGCGTCTTCAACATTCTTTTACAGGCTGAAGCAGTTCTTGAAAAGAAACGGTCTTCCGTTTCAAATCTGTGGTGTGATATATTTTATGAGTCTTTGAACAACACTGACGAAATTGTTTTAGGAAAAAGTTATTTACAATGTTGTGTGGAACATAAACTTGGCCTTTCCGTTAAATTAATTTTCCATTTCATGAAGTGCCGCTTTTTCTTTTGCACGAATGAACGCAGCAGAGACTTGCCGACGAAGACTGCAAAGTCATCACGCAAGCTTTCCAAAGTTTCCGACAACTAACAGCTACAAATTAGATTGGTGAGTCTATATTATATTTTACATCATATATTTTAGTCTGTATTATTGATTGGTATGTCCCTCTATAGATCATTTTACTGCATGTTAAGCTATAGGCCTATTTGTTAGCATCGTCGGTGTATTTTATTTGCTTATTATACATGACCCGATATTCGTAATTGCCTTAAAGGATGTCAACGTTTTATATTTTCAATGCAGATGGCATAATTCCCTTATCTTGTCTTAATCTTGTCGAATACAGCGTTTTAAAATTGTGTAAGTTCCGTGTAGTACATATACGGAAATGTTCCTCTCCCAGCATTTAGCGACAGTGGAGCCACCTAGCGGCAGGCCCATGTAAACCTGCCGAGTGCCTACTCTACTTCTTCTAGACGCTATGCTAAAAGTGTTAAAATTACAGTGGTCATCGTAGACAAAACCTATCAGTCAAACATAACATAAAAGGTGTTCTTACCTTTTATGTTCTGTTAGACTGATAGGTTTTATGTAAGATGACCACTGTAATTTTGCCACTTTTAGTTATACTGACTCCTGTTTCTCTCAGCTAGATGTATTTTATTTGATGCATTTTACCATTCTGTTTTAACACCTTTTTATCCATGAAGATGGTCTATGACCGAAACTGGTAGATGTATAAGGTTTTGAATAAACAGCTGATAGTTTTTAAAGAGGCATTTTATGAAATATATTACGGCTGTTGACACTCGCCTCACCAAAGCATTCAGTTTTAAGTTTATTAGACAGCTTCCTATTCACCACCAGTAACCTCTAAGCTATCTAAATATTTACATTGGTAGCATACTTCTGTGCCCTTACCATCTCTGTGCCAATCAAATGTATATTTCAAAATGCTTATAAGGCCATGGGACCTAACTACCTACCAAATAATCACTATTAACTGTAAATCTACAAGAAATGAAGAAAGGTAACGATAAGAGCAGACTATTAACTGAAACATAAAAACATTGTTCCTGCATGCAATTTGTAATAACTTACTCCTGGTATTACACACTTATATACTGATACAAATCGTTACTGTTGTTGTTGTGGTCTTCAGTCCGCAGACTGGTTTGATGCAGCTCTCCACGCTACCCTGTCCTGTGCAAGCCTCTTCATCTGAGAATACGTTCAGAAACCTACATTCTTTTGAATCTGCTTACTGTATTCGTCCCTCGGTCTCCCTCTACGATTTTTATCCCAAACAGTTCCTTCTAATGCTAAATTGACAATTCCTTGATGTCTCGGAATGTGTCCATCCAATCTATCCCTTCTCTTAGGATATGCCAGAAACTCCTTTTCTCCTCAATTCTGTTGGGCACCTTCTCATTAGTTACGTGATCAACCCATCCAATTTTCAGTATTCGTAGATAGCACCACATTTCAAAAGTTTCTATCATCTTTTTTTCGTAACTTGTTATCGTCCACGCTTCACTCTCGTACAATGCTACACTCCAGACAAATGCTTTCAGAAAGGACTTCCTAACATTTGAATGAATATTGGATGTTAGAAAGTTTCGCTTCTTTAGAAACGCTTTTCTTCTCATAGACATTCTCCATTTTATCTTTTTTATTTTGGCCATGAGAAGTTACTTTGCTATCCACTTTTGTTGCTTCATGACCTAATCTAATTCCTTCAGCATCGCCTGATTTTTCTTACATTACATTCCATTACCCTCGTTTAGCTCTTGTTAATGTTCATCGTATATCTTCGTTTCAAGACACTGTTCATTCAATTCAACTGCACCTCCTGATCCTTTGCAGTCTCTGACAGAATTACAATGTAATCGACAAACTGCAAAGTTTGTATATCTTTTCCTTGAACATTAATATCCTCTGACATAGGAATTGTGTTACTATATTCAAACCCATAATTCTCATTTTTATTCTGAAAGTGGTTTAAACTCCATACCCGTAAGATGAGAATGTCTCCTCTGGTATTTGGTGATAAATCTGATTAGTAAGTGTCATAAAAATAATAATTAATAAAAATGTTGCTTTTTAATAATATTTATTTTACTACCACAGCCCTAATTCGTCATTTTCAAGTGACGTGCGGTATAAATTGGGTGGTATTTAGTTTAAATAAAGTATTACATTAACGTATAGTATTACAAAATAAGGCATTACATTCACTTATAGTTATGTCTAGATGGCGTGACACATATAAGACAGCTGGCCGCAGTGGCCGAGGGGACTGAGGCGCTCCAGTCACGGTCTACACGGCCACTACGGTTGGGGGTTCGAATCCCCCCTCGGGAATGGATATTTGTGCCATCCTTAGTCTTAGCTAGTCCATAAGTAGTTTGTAAGCTTAAGGACTGATGACCCCGTAGTTAAATCCCGTAAGTTCTACAAACATTTTTGAACACATAAGGCATGTAGGCCTCTGTATGTAGACTATCAAATTGGTTGGAACTTTTAATTCAGATTTTGTATTTAGACAGTTCACAACCACAATGTGGTACGTTTACAAAGAATGAAAGTATGTTTTTACAGTATTAGAATTTGTATACTCATTGGCAGTATTTTGTGTGCTAAGAATTTATAGGTGCTAAGAATACAGATGCGTTTCTGTTGCTTTATTTTATATGTACGTATTAATTGTGTATGTGTGTGTGTGTGTGTGTGTGTGTGTGTGTGTGTGTCTGGCCATCTAGGCATCACCGTCAGTGAATGTAAACCCTACTTTGTCATACTATACTATAACGTAATACCTTATTTAAATTAAATACCACCCAATTTATACCGACAATATAAGTCGAAATTGGACCTTCGTGTTCAAATAAATATTATTAAATAGCAGCTTTTTGGTTAATTATTATTTCACTTGCTCACTTTTAACACACTGTGGGCCCTATGGAATGTAAAATCTATATCTCATCGTTGGAAGACTCGAGGAATTTGTACAGATGAGGGGAAAGAGGGGGGGGCAAGGAATGGTAGGAAGCAGAATGCTAGAAAGAGGGCTGTGGCTATATGGTAGGGAGATGGGAGTGCGAGTACAGAAATGTGACGGACGGGGGCTGCGGCGCATCACTCTTGGAGTGCTGCGGATGACGCGGCGGCCGGTTCGACGTCGGCCGTCAATTGGCCGGCCATTCATCTCCCCGAGCTGCGACTGCGATGCGATGCGACTGCTAACTGCCGGCTGGTCCATTTATATCAACTGTGGCTGCGGAAGCGGCGCCGTGAGCGTGTGACGCGGGTGGCCTAACGCAGACAGATGGCAGGGGCGGCGCTGTGCCGCGGGACGGCCTACCCGTAGGCGCACGCTGTGTGGGGCTGCATAACGCACAGGCGCGCGCGATCAAATCTCGCCAGTTCACACCACTAACCAGTCGAAATAGAATACCACCAACGTTTACTTAGAAGATAACACTTTGTAAAGACATCACATGATTAAAATGACAGCCCATCGTATGTTCTCTCAGAGCCAAAGGCTTAGACACGTCTTGCCAAATCAAGAAGAGTGTTTAGATTTGATTAGAATAGTTTTTCGTTCTGTAGATCCACGTTGAGGAGATGCTCGTGGATGTGGAACATGTCAAAAAACAAAATTGACAAGCTTAATAATATATAATACTAATAATACAAATACAGATACATACTTTTTTAGCTGATAACATAATAATACTAATATAGTATGAATACCGATACATGCATCATTTGGTACAATTTAGAAATTCACTAATGGAATAGGAGTTGGCTACTAGAAAGTCTTTTAGGCTCCTTTTAAACTGATCTTTCTTTCTAGCTAAATTTTTTATACTTGATGGTAAATTATTGAAAATGTGTTTTCCTGAATAGTGGAGCCCTTTTTGAACTAAAGTAAGCGCTTTTAAGTCCTTGTGTAGATATTTTTTGTTGCTAGTACTGTATGTATGAACTGAGCTGTTTGTTGGGAAAAGGGATATATTATTTAGGACAAATTTCATTAAGGAATAAATATACTGAGAGGCAGTAGTTAATATACCCAGTTCTTAGAACAGACTTATATAGTACGTCTGTGAAAAAGTATTACACACTTTTTCGCTCTGAAGACCTTTGACTGACTTGAAGAGTTACCCCAAAATATTATACCATATCACATTATGGAATGAAAATAAGCAAAGTATGAAAGCTTTTTTATTTTTATGTCTCCTATGTGTTATAACACTCGTATTGAAAGGGATTTGTTGAGTCGTTTCTGTAATTCTGAGGTGTGGTCCTCCCAACTGAATTTATTATCAAACTGTAATCCCAGAAAATTAATACTGTGAACATCCCCTAACTGCTGTTCTTCATACTTAATGCATATGCTGTTATAATGGAGTGTTGAGGATGTCTTTATGGCGCATCAGATCCTAATGCTGCCCCGGCGCCTCCCTGTTTGGCCGATCTCTCGTCTATGCAAAACACATGATCGATGACCATGGAATGCCTGCGCCGGCCGCGGTGGCTGAGGGGACTGAGGCGCTCCAGTCACGGTCTGCAAGGCCGCTACGGTCGGGGGTTCGAATCCCCCCTCAGGCATGGATATTTGTGCCGTCCTTAGTATAAGGTAGTTGATAAGTAGTTTGTAAGTTTAGGGACTGATGACCCCGTAGTTAAGTCCCATAAGCTTAACAAACATTTGAACATTTGAATGCCTGGCCTGGGATACACCACCCGCTGCTGCACTATTGCAACTGTAGCAGCAGAGTGAAGTTCTGTACCTTGAAGTGAAGGCTTTCATGACCAGCTGAAATAGATGCTGTTGAATCTTCCGGGTTATGTGGTCGTGGTCGAAGAAACATTTCTACTCATGACGCGTCAACCAGAGCTGCGCTTGACATCTTCAGACGTGCTTCTGGTAGTGGTGAGTCTTGCCAACAGACGAGTCGGGCATTGGAGAGCGGTATAAATACTGTCTAAAAGGGGGCGTGGTCAAGTGTTCACGTGCGGAGCAGAGATAAGACTCATCAAAAATAAAACCGTAATTATCGATAGTCGATGGTCAAGAATAAAAGCGTAACTACATACTCTGAAGAGCCACTGTCTATATGTCACTACGTTTCAGACCTTCTTTGTTTCTATTAAAATTATCCCCATATTTGTGTATTTCGATTGCTTCTCTGTACAGCCCTGGATAATAGTTCGTCGTTGTAGATAAAATTTCCGTTTCGGAGAACTTCACTTCATGATTCTCTGATTGAAAAACATGATTAGATTCAGCTGATTTCTCAGTTTCACCTAGTCGGCAAGACTCACCACTACCAGAAGCACCTCTGAAGATGTCCATCACAGCTCTGGACGAAACGTCAGGAGCAGAAATTTTTCTACGACCACGTCCATACAATCCCATAGCATCAGCATCTTCTGTACCACCAGAACACATTGTGAGCTTCTTTGAACAGTGAGACAAGCAGCAGCAATTGTAGACAACAATGGCGGCAATGTGGAATAATGATATAAAGCTGTTCGTTTATCAACGAAGGAGACAAAGACTGTGATAGTATAAAGTGGAACTTTAAATTTATTTTCGATCAACACAAAGGACACTCCTAAGTGTCCATCTAGAGACTCTTCATGAAATGATTGTCACTTATGTTTCGAGATTAGCTTCCTGAGAAAGGTTCTCAATTTATTGTGCTGTGTCCATTCTTCAGCAATGATCTCTTTCTTTAGGGTAAGGTGGTACAAATTCGATATAGGTTCAATTCCCATCAACATAATTCGTCAGTCTTGTAGTGTTGGTAGCAAATCAAATGTTTGTAGAGCTTATAGGACTTAACTACGAGGTCATCAGTCCCTAAACATACAAACTACTTATGAAATAGCTAATCCTAAGGACAGCACAAATATCCATGCCCGAGGGGGGATTCGAACTCCAGACCATAGAGTGTAGGTAGCACTTGCCTTTGTGTGTTGTAATGTAGTGGGCTTCTACTGCTCCTCCCATCTTTTCGAAGAATACACCACTTTGTGTTATGGAGATATAATTTTTTCCTGTTAAGCGGTAAGTGAAGCTACTTTGTCTGATGTGCACTTATAAATTTTGTAGTTAAAAGTGAGTGGGTTTCCTACCAAAATTGCAATTTTTGGAACCATGAAGTATGCAATGGTGACCAAGGCGAAGTGCTATTTATGTGAATGATGCCAGTGACCAAACCTTTACCGTGAAGTGTTCACAATTGTACCTACTGTGGTACATTTTCGATAGATTTTTCTCAATCCTGTAACCTTTTTCTGTGTTTATACGAACATCTGTAGCTGAGTAACACTTGTTTAACATATTAAACATCCAAGAAGAAGTGTCATAGTTAAAATTATTTCTTTTCTCAATATATTTCTAGTTACAATAACATTTGTCCGAAATTATGGCAATTATAGCACCTTACCCTATTATATTTACAAGAAAAACTGCCACATATATTCGTTCATAGAACATTATAACACAAAAGAAGTCTTATCCTCTGAAGGAATAAAAACCAAGCACAGTTTGAAGCTGGAAATGAGGCGCATTTGAATACACTTGAAAGAATTGTTTGTCTAAATAAAGGCTGTAAGTTTAAGAATTCCTAACACTTTTCGGCTTATTTCCAACCCATAAACAGGAAATCTAAAAATTGGGTAAGATTTTGTTTTTTGCTATGTTAGTATTAAATATTCTCCCGCAGCAGTGTATTTTGGTGTCTATAACTTCAGTCTGCCATTTACTAATTATCTCCAATTTCCTAAACAGCAGCTTGGAAAGCAGCTAGGATTATCAGAAATGGAGGGGAAAATAGTGTTGACAGTTTGACTTTTAACGTCTGCGACAGTCTTACAGCTTGTCAAATATTCCATACATAGGTATTTTTGTATCAGGTGATAATTTGGGTATGCGTAGCAAACAAATAATCAGACATGATGGAAATGTACAGAGAGAATAGGGAAATTGAGGGTGTGCATCAAGCGTGGCAGCTTAAATAGAGGGTAGCAGGTAGGGGTAAGTACTTCCACAATTCCCGGCAGTAAGGCACGAAACACCAGCGACCAGAGAAATGTGGAAGAAATTTCTCACTCGCGTTTATGAGTCACGGACGGCCATTGCAGGTCTGCCAAGGTAACGCAGACAAATTCCGTTTAATTTAGACCAGAATGAAGGTGCGCTCTGTACGCCGGCGAAGGTGGGCGGGCACGGAAGAGAATGTCGTCAGTAAGAGGACAAAGGGAAGAGGTTAGAGGAGCAGAGGAGCAGGTGAGAGTTGGAAGGCGCGAGAGAGGCAGTCAGGGGGAGAGAGGGAGCGACGGAAATGAAACGCCGCGGGCGGCGGGATCGCGCCCAGGTGGTGGAGGGTGGAAGGGGGGGAGGAAATAAATGGAAATACAGGCCGGCCGGCCGACTGGGACGTCTGTGTTTCATCGCCGTGATGAATGCCGGGATTAGGGCAGCGGCCCGCTAATGTATGTATACACTCCGGCAGCAGCAGCAGTCGGGGCGCGCCCAAATTGATGCGCTTCGTCTGCCTAATGATGAAATACGTCCCTCCCTCTCCCCAGCTGCAAAAGTAGTTATCGTTCCGGTTTTCTTTCCTTTCGCAGCGCCGCCATAACTCTTTTCCCCTTATCTGCAAAGCAGCTGGCAGCAGAGTAATTGGAGTTGAAGCACCGGGTTGGATTCCAGCACTCGAGAACACGGCCGAGGGTTTGAGTAGTGGAACAGGGAGGGAAACGGGAGGGAGGGAAGTGAGGAAGGAGAGGTAGTGGAGGGAGTGGAGGGGAAGGGAGGGGAAGCAGGTAAGCGCGGGATGAATGGCGGAGCAGGTTATTGGCTTGTATAATGGGCATTAAGCGCGCCGGCAGAAGTGCGTCGCTTGTGGCCGGGTCTGCAGAGCCCGGGGATTTGCTGGGCCTTCCCGAGACCCTGCTGTAGGCGCACATATTTCCTATTTATATTTTATTTGTTTTTGTCATGTTCTGCAGCTCCAAACTCAGGAGCAAGTCTCCAGCATCACAGAGTGAGTCAGTTGTTAATTCTAACAAAACAATATTAACCGTCGATTGCACTGTGTATATTTAATTATGTTTATTTCAAGAACTCTATACTACCTCATGTAACTGTGACATTCAAACACAGTGTTTACTTCCATATACAACTCTGCTTTTCGTGTATCACGGCAGATGGCAGCAATTGCTTACATCAGTTGAGTAAATCTGGTCTTATATGACACACCTGCATATGTCTGGAACTGCCACCATTTTAATCCATCCTATTACACATGAGAACTAACGTGTAGAAGACTGCACAAGATCCTCAAGAGTACCTACTTGACATGATTGTAGAAAATACATTTTTATATACGCACCAAAGCTGCTTTTATTTGAAATGCTGACTAGTTTCGAGCTTTGCCCATTTTCTTAAGCCACATTCATATATATTTTTGTTTGGATACTGCTTAGGTCGCACTGTTTGTTGTAATTACATTGGTGAGAGAACGCACTGAGGGGTCCAGTTATCGAAGCAGTGCCCTCATTCAATTCTGTAAGCCTTCCGGTTGATTCTCGCCGTCTCCGAGAATATTGATGCTCACTGTAGCGCTGTTGCCACATCTGCTCGCATTGGCTAATCAGAAGTGTGTGTGTGGTGTCGCACAAGTACAAAGTGCGCGCCACCTGCTTTCGCCGCGCGCCGCCATGCACGCACGGCGCGGCGTTCTCACGACGACAGCCACGAGCGCCCTCTGCGGCAACCCCGCTCGTGGCCACCACGGAAGACACCGGCCACTTCGGACTGAGATAGCAACGAGTTAGGACCTTCGTAACAGATAGGCACCAGTGAAGACTTTGCTATTGTACAGGCACTAGGCAGGCCTCTAACAACTATGTATCAACATTCTGCAGTACTATGTAAAAGTTAAGTATTGTTACATTCTGTGCAATATATATCTCTTTCTAATTTACTCGAGTGTTTATAGTTTCTGGCTGCTCCCCTCCATACCTGCACCAGCGTGTCGGTCTCATTCCACTCGGCCACCGACACCTACGACGAGGCTGGGACACAAAAGCGGCGACGAAGTCGGGACTCAAAAGTGGCGACGAGGAGTGATAGACGAACCTTGGACCAGCCCGCTTACAGCAGCCAGACAGCAGCAGTCGGAGTACGCAGAAATTGCTCCCGCCCACCCACCCTTATTATAAGATTTTTGGGGGAACATTTTCAGTTACGTGTTTGTGGACTTTTTTGTTGCAGAGCGTCCTCTTTCATATTGCATTTGTGTTTTGTTATAAGTTACTTGTATACGCGGCGCCTAATTGGTCAGCATGGCCACTACCCCGAACCCAAACTTAATGGAAATTATTCAGTTACAGACGGCGCAAATCGCCCAGCTCCTCGAAGCGGTGGCCCAGCTCACAGCGCAAGCAGCTCACCAACAACAACAGCCGCCGCTTCAGCAGCCCACACCTTCCGCCGCATCGCTTCCTACGTTTCGCCAGTACAACGAACGTGAGGAAGAATGGAGTGACTATTTCGCGCAGTTTCAAGAACTCGTTGCGGCTCATCAAATTACAGGTCAGACTGTTAAGCATCTTTTATTGTCCGTGGTGGGCCCCAAAACTTTTGTGTTACTGCAGAAACTGTTCCCGCAAGCATCTCCTCGTGATGTAGACTTTGAACAAATAGTAGAGGCACTAAATGCTCATTATGAGAGAAAAGTTCTTATAGCCGCTGCACGGTACCGATTTTTCAGACTTAAAAAATTACCGCAGCAGTCACACCAAGAGTGGATTACGGAATTGAAGGGCTTAACCCGCCAATGTAAATTTACTTGCTCTTGTGGACTTTCGTATAGTGACGTGATGTTGAGGGATGCGATTACGCAGAATATTCAGGACCCCAGAATTAGAGCAGCAATTCTGAAACAGTCTGACCCCTCATTAGACAGTGTACTGCAGCTTATAGGAGCGCATGATACTTTTGACTTAGCAGATGTAGAAATGCAAAGCCACAGTGTAAATTCAGTGCGCCGCAACGGACGCTTTCCTAGCCGTAGTTCTCAGTATAGCACTAGTGATTCTTATTTTTCTACCGGCCGTGCTGAACAGACAGTGAACAGTAGCCAGAGTAAAAGTGCGACGCCCCGTAGTGTTAGAAACAGTAATTTGAATAACGGGCGCCAACGCTCATTTCAGAAAAATGTACGTAAATCTTGCCCCCAGTGTGTGTCTCGCCACAAGCGTGCTCATTGCCCTAGTCGCAACGCAACCTGTTATCGATGTGGCAAAACAGGCCATGTGCAGACAGTGTGTATGCAAAACAAAAATTTAAAGAACGGTGCCATTAGAAATAGTGCTTCGCAGAGTGCCAGAACAGTTCATTCTGTAAATGTTATACGGGCTGTGGAATTGAACAGTGCTTTCCTTGGATCTCAATTGCATGATAGTAGTTCTGCGCCTATGGCAAAACTATATAGTGCACCATGTAGCAAGCGCCGACGAGCGCGTAAAACAGTGCAACGGAAAAGGGTTCGGGACAAGCAAAATGACTATGAACAGTGCATTCCTGTAGTGAAAATAGTGCCTTCTGCAACTGCTCCTTGTAATAGTGCCCAGTACTTTGTCGCTAGTGACAGTAGACATCAAGTAGCTACTCAAAAGTTTAGTGCAGTAGTTAGTGACTCTGTAGTAGCCTCGCATTGCGCGGACGCCGATCCGGCGGTAGTGTCATCTAGTGATAGTGTTGTTAATCCGCTGCTTGCCGAGTCTGCGCCGCTTACTTCACTACGCGGCCCGCGCAGACGCAGCAAACAAACCGTAGCAGACGTTGCCCACATTCGCGCACCTTTCGAGCGCCGCAAGCAAAAACTGTTTGTGACTCTCTTCGTAGAAAATAAGACGGTGCAATTTCAGCTTGATACTGGTTCCGCTGTTACCTTAATTAATAAAGATACTTATGAACTTCTGGGTTCTCCAAAATTGTCGCCGTCACAGCAAGTGTTAACAGCTTATACAGGTGAAAATATTCCCGTGCTAGGAACGTGTAGCCTGCCTGCCTCTTTCCAAGGTGTAACAAAAATGGTTGCTTTTGTTGTTCTTCAGGCCAAATCTACGCAGAACATTTTTGGACTAGATGCTTTTGACTTGTTTGGTTTATCAATTCAAAGAGATGTGCTTCAAATTTCGTCAATAGTGCCTCAGGATAAAATCAATGCATTGTGTGACAAATATAGTGACTTGTTTTCGCCGGAACTAGGTTGTGCAAAAGACTTCGTGGCACATGTAACTTTAACAGAATCTGCAGTTCCAAAATTTCGTAAAGCTAGACCAGTGCCTATCGCCTTACGTGATACAGTTGCCGAAGAACTTAAACGTTGGCAAGATAGTGGGGTGATTTCTCCTGTTTCTGCGAGTCAGTGGGCCTCGCCTATAGTAATTATACCCAAGCCGTCAGGAAAACTTCGTATCTGTGCGGACTTCAAATCAACAGTGAACAGTCAAACAATTGTGGACACTTATCCCCTGCCCAGACCTGAGGAACTGATGGACAAATTAGGACAGTCTCGCTTCTTTTCTAAGATTGATTTGGCAGAGGCATACTTACAGATTCCACTTGATGACGAGTCAAAAACGTTTTTCGTCATTAATACTCACATGGGCCTTTTTCAATTTCAACGCCTACCCTTTGGCAGTTCTTCCGCTCCCGCTATTTTTCAGCGTTTTTTGGAACAGCTGACAGTTTCCGTACCGTGTTGTTCGAACTATTTAGATGACATTGTGGTGTCCGGACGTACAGTTGAAGAACATTTAGCAAACCTGGAGTGCCTTTTCAAAGTGTTGACTGCAGCAGGTCTACGTTGCAATAAAGCAAAGTGTTCGTTTTTTCAAAATGAAATAGAGTACCTAGGCCATGTGATTAATGCCCAAGGAATTCATCCCTTACAGTCACATCTTCGAGCAAACAAAGACTTGCCTCCTCCTAAGAATGTGCATGAATTGCAAGCAGTAATGTGAAAGCTTAACTATTATTTCAGGTTTATTCCCAATGCCTCTCAGATTGCAGCTCCACTGCATCACTTACGTAGGAAGAATGTTCCTTTTGTATGGTCTAAAGATTGTCAGGTTGCCTTTGACAAACTAAAGTCTGCACTACTCAGTGATGCATGTTTGATTCCCTTTGACCCCCAGAAGCCTGTAGTGTTAGCAGTTGACGCCTCATCGTACGGTCTGGGCGCTGTAATCTCACATCGTATTGGATGTCACGATCGTCCTATTGCCTTTGCATCCAAGCTACTGACGCCGACGCAACAGAATTACAGTCAGATAGAAAAGGAGGCCTTAGCAATCATTTACGGCGTCACAAAGTTTCATCATTATCTCTATGGCAGAAAATTCTATTTGTTGACAGACCACAAGCCTCTCACGTCGTTGTTCTCACCCACAAAGCCAATTCCGCCACGTACGGCACAAAAGCTTCAGAGATGGTCCTTGATATTGTCTAATTATCAGTATGAGATTTTGTACCGACCTACCACTAAACATGCCAACGCGGACACACTTTCCCGACTTCCGGTTGGCCAGGATGTATCATTTGATTCTTCAGAAATGGCATGTTGTCAGATAGACTCCAGAGATGCTTCCGCTGTCGCAGATTTCCCTTTGAACTCTCGTCGGGTTGCACAGGAAACAGCTGCGGATGCAGACCTAAGTGTGGTAGCACGTTTTGTTCGCTTTGGTTGGCCTGCCAGAGCCAAAGACATTGATCGGCCTCTGGTTCGACGTTATTTTGCACAACGTCATGCATTATCTTTAAGTCAGGGTGTACTGTTGTTGCATACCGACAACGACCAAGCAAGAGTGATTGTTCCTTGTTCCCTGCAACGAGAAGTGTTACGCATCCTGCATCAAGGACATTGGGGTATTGTTAGGACAAAGCAACTGGCCAGACGTCATTGTACCTGGGTTGGTATGGACGCTCAGATAGAGAACATGACGTCACAGTGTACTGTTTGTGCGGAGCATCAGGCGGCTCCTCCGCAACGTTTCTCAGATTGGCCACGCCCCAAGGGACCATGGCAACGTTTACATATTGACTTTGCCGGACCTTTCTGGAATACGCGCTGGTTAATTGTTGTAGACGCTTTCAGCAAGTTTCCTTTTGTGATTGCCATGAACTCAACGACAGCTTCTAGTACAATCAGTGCCTTAACATCAGTGTTTTGCATCGAAGGCTTGCCTGAAACTATCGTCAGTGACAATGGACCTCAGTTTGTTAGTGCGGAATTTCAACAGTTTTGTCGTGTGAATGGCATTCAGCTTATCACCACCGCACCTTTTCACCCTCAGTCCAATGGTGAAGCAGAACGTTTCGTTCGAACATTCAAGTCTCACATGGAGAAGATGAAAGGTCAGCACTCCAGGCAGCAAGCTCTTCAAATTTTCCTGTCTACGTATCGGTGCATGCCACGTGACGGCCCGTCTCCTGCCGAGCTGCTACACGGCCGCCGTCACCGCACTCTCCTTACCTGCTGCAGCCTCCCACGCACCGAGTCGGTTCGTATGGCGCTACGCGTTTTCAGGTTTCCACGCCGGTGCTGTACAGGGTGTTTGCTGGAAACAAGAAGACATGGTTGCCGGGCACCATTCAGCGCGTGCTTGGTCGCAATATGTTTATTGTACGTTCTTCCACAGGGTCGGAGCTGCGGCGCCACGCAAACCAATTGCGCCTGCACAGGCCGCGCGATCCTGTCTCCGGTTTCTTGATTCCAGACCCAGTTCACCGCCAGGGAGCACAGCCACATCGTTCGTCCCCGGACTACGAGATCCCTATGGACGTCGACGTACATCCGACGCAGTCGTCGCCGCCGCTGTCGCCGCCGCAGATGACAGCGTCACCGAGAGGGACTCCGGGACCGTGCGGGCCCCCCCAGCTTGGGCCACGCACCTCAGAAGAAGATGACCTGCTCCCTCTGGGCGGGGGCGGGCGCCCTTCCCCAGGTTTCGGCGGGTTCCCTGGAGGATCGCAAGGCGGATGACGGGGCGCGGACGGCGTCTCGATCCCGGCCTCAGCTACGACGCCCGTCCCACCAGTAACGCCCCCGCCCAGGCCCTCCTCCCAGTGCCGTCGCCGTGGCCCTCAGCCCTACGCCACGACGGCGCGGCGGTTTGGGGGGGAGGGGTGTGGTGTCGCACAAGTACAAAGTGCGCGCCACCTGCTTTCGCCGCGCGCCGCCATGCACGCACGGCGCGGCGTTCTCACGACGACAGCCACGAGCGCCCTCTGCGGCAACCCCGCTCGTGGCCACCACGGAAGACACCGGCCACTTCGGACTGAGATAGCAACGAGTTAGGACCTTCGTAATCAGATAGGCACCAGTGAAGACTTTGCTATTGTACAGGCACTAGGCAGGCCTCTAACAACTATGTATCAACATTCTGCAGTACTATGTAAAAGTTAAGTATTGTTACATTCTGTGCAATATATATATATATATATATATATATATATATATATATATATATATATATATATATATATATATCTCTTTCTAATTTACTCGAGTGTTTATAGTTTCTGGCTGCTCCCCTCCATACCTGCACCAGCGTGTCGGTCTCATTCCACTCGGCCACCGACACCTACGACGAGGCTGGGACACAAAAGCGGCGACGAAGTCGGGACTCAAAAGTGTGTGTCTGCTTCTCCGTGCATGCACACTGCTGGTGAGTAGGGGACACAGCAGCTGTGGCCTGCGAATCGCTGCATTAAATATTTTCCTACCTTGTGAGGCACTCCATCAGAATGTAAAAAAATGAAAGTCGGGTATTTTATAATTTGGCGACATAAAATGTCAGAATGGTACGAGAACTACCAATTGACACCTTTTCTCAATTAATTTAAAAAAAATGTGTCACTGAAAAGGAGAGTATTTAAACTTTTTTGAAAAGTTGTTTATTTGCAGTACTCTTTATCACACCATATTTCCTAAACTAAGCGTTGCATGGCGAAATAATTTTGTTATTGTCTTCAGTAATATTTGTTGTTGATGCCTGAAAACTTTCTAGCCAATATATTCAATGATAGTGAAGGAATAAATTAAAATCTCACATCTGACACAAAACTTTTACCAAACCAAACCAATATCCATGCCCGAGGGTGGATTCGAATCCCCGACCGTAGTGGCCGTGCAGACCGTGACTGGAGCGCCTCAGTCCCCTCGGCCACCGCGGCCTGCCTACTTTGTAAGTGACCAAAGACTTTCGCAACAACAATATGCACCCGTTTCTGAGCCAAAGTTAGATTTAAACTTGAATAGTAAATATCATCCTTTCTCCTAGTGTTGTAGCTATGCACACTGCTATTACTTTTGAATTGGATCGGATTGTTAATAACAAATTTCATGAGTGAATACATATATAGTGGAGCTAAAGTGAAGATCCCTAGATCCCCAAATAAATGTCTGCAGAATGCTCCTTGGTGGGCTCCAGCAATTGTTCTGATTATACGCTTTTGTGCAATGAATACTTTTTTACTCAATGTTGAATTGCCGCAGAATATGATCCCGCATGAAAGCAATGAATGAAAATAGGCCTAGTAAGCTAATTTACTGAGATTTTGCAATGACTCTGATAGCATAAGGAGCTGAACTCAAACGTTTCAGGAGATCTTCAATATGTTTCTTCCAATTCAGTCCCTCATCAATGCAAACACCTAAAAATTTTCAATATTCTACCTTAGCTACAGATTTATGTTAAAAGTCTAAATTTATTAATTGTGTCATGCCATTTACTGTATGAAACTGTTTGTATTGGGTTTTGTTAAAGTTTATTGAGAGTCCATTTGTAGGGAACCACTTAATAACTTTCTGAAAGATATCATTTTCAATTTCCCGCTTGTAAGGTGTGATAGCTATGCTTGTATCATCAGCAAAAAGTACTAGCTTAGCATCTTCGTGAATGTAGAATGGCAAGTCATTAATATATGAGTAGCCTAATATCAAACCTGGACATCTGACCTAATGGTCGAAATTTAGTTAGGAGTCGATCCTAGAGGAGGTTTTTCCGCTTTTTTCATTGGGGGAGTTCGTTTTTCAAACATTTACGTAAATGTGATAAATCACACGTTAAAGTTGACTGTTCACATAAAAAGCGGACACCTACATAATAGCTTGATATCAAATTTGGACACTTGTTGAATAAAGCAGTGTTCACGAATGTGAAGACAGTATATGATCACATGACCTCGAAAATCAGACATGGTAACAGTATGTGCCAGGTATTTAGACGTATTAGCCCGTACTGAAGTTTTTCAGTATTTGTTATAGTATTACTACCAATACACATCTTAAAGCGAGTGGAATGGAACATAATACATCACCAGCATCCGAAGGAAATACTAGGAAGCGGTTGAGACAACCTGAAAAGTGGAAAATAAATACTAAAAAGTAACAAATGTAGGCTAGCTTGTAGACTACACTGTTCTGTTGTAAAGTGTGTTGTACGAAATTGTCACTTGTTGGAAAGAAGTCGATGTCAGAAATAACGTAAAGCTGTTTATGGAAAAATCTGGCGACAGTTTCAACAGACCTTATGCCAATAACTTTAGAGATTCTGTGCCGTAACATTTCATTTTTTACATAAAATTAAAAAGATTATTATGATTATTTAAGATCTTCATTTTTCCAATAAGTAATAGAGTTCAGAATTTAATATTTTCCACTTTCTGTCGATATTCGTATAATTTCCCAGATTATACACTTGTATAAGATTCTCGTCAGCAGTAAGCGAAATTCTGTACATAAAAAACGGATATCTGAAAGCGTGTTCACATCAAAAGCGGACACCTACACGTTTTGGTTTCAAAGATGGACATCTGTATTTTCAAACACAATTTGAAGGTGTCTGAGTAATCAAATTGATATTAGCCACTTCCAGATATACATTCTCGAGTATTAAAGTTGATTATGCTCAAATCAGCTTATAAATATATAAGCTGTACGTTTCGCAATAAAAAAATTACGTTTGTCTCAGTTTGTGGCAAACGACAGATGTCTGTCTTTCATAATAGGCTACTCATATATAAAGAACAGCAAAGGACCCAAGACTGAACCTTGTGGGACCCCATTTTCTATAAATCCCCGGTTACAGGAATTAATTGTTTCATCTATATCATGTGAACTGCTTCTTTCAACTTTCTGCACCCTTCCAGTTAAGTATGATTTAAACCATTTGTGCACTGTCCCACTCATACCACAAAATACTTTCGCTACCGAACCGAAATTGACGTCACCACGGACAAAAATACACGCAACCGAACGGCAAGGAAGATAGAGAATAGTGCCCCAGACGCTGGCGGCTGTCTGTGTGGTGGCGTTCACCCTGACGACCGCGTTGGCAGCTCAGCCGAGAACCAGATAACCCCGCCATGCCACCCCTCACCACCCCCACCCTGCTGCTCGATAACACAGCCCTCCCCTCCCCTTTACCTCCCAACACACTTTCCCTCTCCGCCACCAGCCTAATGCCGCAGCTGGCGCTGACGTCATTGTGCGCCCTGATGACGTCATTACGGTGTGACGCGGCGAGACAATGGCGCGGCGCGGCGCAGTAAACACTGATGACGTCACGGGGCCTCTCGGCAGATATGGCCGCCGTCTTCCAGCGCCGCCGGTCTCCCCACTCCTACACGTAGAGAGACACACCCCTCTGTTTAAAGCGGAACAGCAAGACGGGGTGCAGTGTCCACTGTAACGGAAATGCCTGCATCGATGACAACCAGTGGCGCAGCTATGTCACCGAGGGCCCCGGGGCAAAAATGACATTGGGGCCCTGTTTACACTAATATTGTACAGGTGCAAAACTACTTCATTATCAGCTCCTTACCGCCCACTGGAAGACATAATAAGGCAAACCTAAATAATACTAAGTAAATTATTTTGTGTCACGCAGCAGATAATATTTAATCGTACTCTCTAATATAAGTATGAAAGTTTGCATGTTTGTTATGCTTTCACGCAAAAATTACTAGGTGATTTCGATGAAATTTTGCAGAGGGATAGAGACAGAGTTGGACCTGGGTAGAACATGCAGATGAAAATGTCCCATGGGATATTTTTCGTCAGCGGTGACAGCAGGCGGACTTTTGTTAGTGTCGACAACTCACTCTCGCTGAACTACTGCGCTGTTAGCTCATTTCGTTGATAGCCCAGTCAAAGAAGGAAAATAGGGGAAATATTCGTGTAGGAGGGTTTCATCAAAAGTAAGTTGCCGGATTTTGTTTCATGAAACAGTTTGGATTGAGCCGTGCCCCTACCAGGCTTCTTGAAGTAAATGTTAGTGTCTGGCCAGGAAGAAGTAATAAGTAAAATAACTAAGTCGATATCTCCGCTTATTATCGCGACAGTGGGGTGGAGGGCACCGTCTTGATCCACAATTCACTATTGGGACAAAGTAATTATTACATGAAACTTCTGATCCGTAAATGTAATTAAACTTTTAAATGGCAGAATAAACAAATAGTGTGCGGGTAGAAACGTACTTTAAAAGACTGCATGATGTGCTGAATTCTCGCCATTACTTTAAAACACAGTTTTTCACATAGAAGAACTGAGCAGAATGCGGCGGAGTGTATACTGTTAGAATGAACGCAAACTGAAGAGAGAGTTGTTCTTATGTTATAGGAAGGCGCCGTTCCCAGGAAGAAGCCACAGAATGCCGAATCAAATTTCCCGCCTTCCATTGCATGGTAGTGAGTAGAAATGTGCGAGGGTGAAGGTCGGGGTGAGAGTTTAAAATAGGGAAAGTTTAATTTTTAAAACTCACAACCACCAACTGCGAACCAAATTCCTAAACATGCAAAAACACTGGAACTGTGATAGCTACTGTTTGACTCGTTTTCTAGGGGATGATATCACACGTTCATAGCTTTCCTTCCCTGCATATGATTAACAAAAAAATCATAATAAAGTAAGTTCATGTGAAAAAAGGATGTACTAACTACTATTTTTGAAAACACGTGAAAGTTCACTTTATGTTGTTTATTACACCATATTAAAACCCTGTGGCTGATACGTCTGTACGTCGACACATTTATCAAATAAATTTATAGCTCGTGAGCCCCCAGACAAAATGAATATTTGTCGCAAATTGTTTTCACACCATGTGTCTGTCTCAAACACCGTTTATGTTCATGCCTATGCGACGACGCGTGTTACATTAACAAAACACAGTCACTTTAATTCAGTGCGATGCACACCTTGTTCCAGCGGCTAAATATTCACAACACGCAGTAGCACTTGATACAACTTGGTGCAGTCTACGACGAGCAACCACACTTGACAATTGCCACACAAAAATCTAAAGCCTCCACCTCGAGATCCACATGCCGACTGTGCAGAGCGACGCCTCCCGGCCAGCTAACCCACTCGCTCCCGACTCGTCACTTCCTGCCCTCGCG